>BTHU01000004.1:54426268-55026268 GCA_036184795.1 Tokudaia tokunoshimensis | reverse complement strand
TTCCAGAACCTTCTCTTGCTCTTTCTTGACTCTCCTTTTTCATCATTCATTCCTTCTCATGTACCCCTTTCTACTTTCATACTATGTATGTTTTTCCACATATGAGATAGTTGTCATTCTGAAAGAGTAGTATTTTGTTTAATATAATGATCTCTACCTATAAATATTGGTTTTATTTCTTCAGAAGAAGGGATAAGATAAAAGCTATGCCCAAAATTTATGAATACATGACTTGGGCTAAGCCCAGAGCATTTCTAGATAACTATCCTGAGGCCTAGGCCTGGGAACTTCTATCCTCCATACAATCTAATCTTCTGTAAGCTAGAACCTTGAAGACTTCTGCTCTTACCCTCTGTCTGCTAACCTAGGCCTAGAGTTCTTCAGTCTCTGAGACTTATTATTGAATAAACTCACCCTTTCTAACTCTTTCTGAACTCTTGCTGGCTGATTCAATTTAGTTGTTCTGGCTCATACACCTCTCCAAGCTGACTAGTTCAAAATGACTTCTCTCAGCCTCTGACTGAATTGTTATGCTTGGGAAAACTGCCTCTGAACTCCATGAACTGAATTACACTGAATGCACAAACTGACAGGAACTGAACAGAACTGCACAAACTCAATTGAACTCAACAGCAATCAACCAAGCTGCAACAAACTCAACTGACTCCAGCTGCATACATCTGAACTTCATTGAACTCAACTAAATGCAACTTCATCTCTCTTCCTGCACTGACCTTAAATAGCTTATCTTTCTTGTCTTTTCTTGTGACAGTTGGGTGTATCCTATCTCTGACTCATTCTAACAGTCTTTGATTTGTCAGTTTGTCTGCTCCTCAATTAGATGTCATTGTTTGGAATTAAAGGTATGCACTAAAGGTGTGTCTGTTTTCCAGCCAGAGGGATTAAAGGTGTGTCCTTTCACCAGGATCATGCAGACCTAGAAGGTCTTTGGATGTGATCCCTTGCCAGGGCAGCCAGTTGCTGAATTAAAATTCCCCTTCATCTACTTCCATACATTTTTTTTCTTTCTACAAATGCTGTTTCATTCTTCTTTATACCTGAATAAAATTTAATTGTTTTATAATGTCAGGAGCCATCAGAGGAGAAGCTAATAACTAGCAGGTGATCTTTCTGAGATGAGTCTGCCTTGGACTAAAATCACAACGGATTTTCTCCAATAGGCAAAGCCCAGGAGAAATTCATTTTAGGAAAGATTCCTGCTATTAATATGCTTTTCCTGTTATTATTAAATATATAACTATCACTAGGTATTAGCCCACCATTTTGAGCAGATCTCTGCAGAAAAATGAAGATGTGCTATCTTGTAGTGATGCTATATAGACAAATAGATAATAATTCTATAGAATTCCTTTTTTTTTTTGGTTTTTCGAGACAGGGTTTCTCTGTATAGCCCTGGCTGTCCTGGAACTCGCTCTGTAGACCAGGCTGGCCTCGAACTCAGAAATCTGCCTGCCTCTGCCTCCCAAGTGCTAGGATTAAAGGCGTGCGCCACCACCGCCCAGCCTCTATAGAATTCCTAATTTGATTCAAATAATTTTAGGAAGAAAGTTTTTAGAGATGGTATTAGTTGCTAGAAAGATGTAATAAAGTTAGATGCAATAAAGAATAGAATGTTCCCACTCCTCAGAATAGTAAGTAAAGGCTGCACAATAAGAAATACACTGAGCTTTCATAATTACACTAAAATAAGAAATAGACTTGGGACAATTTTGTGTTCAAGGAAAAACATTTAGGTCCAAAGATAAAGTTGTGGTTGTTCATTATGATAAAGCAAGGTCATGTAAAAATTGTTGTTTTGAAGTTTTAATGAGTATATGATAGTGAAAAACTACTTTGGACTTAATATCAATATCCTTCTATAATTTCCATTCTATGCAACATTTTCTCTTTGAGGTAATTTTCTAAAGAACTTTTTGTCTAAAAAGGTATAAAAGACCAGAGAAAAGAAATAAAGTATTTGGTTAAATGGTTTGGCTTGGGGAGATTTTCACATCCACTCATCCATCCATCCAAATGTATATATTGGTTTGTATATATGTTTGTGTGTAGGTATACATGTATACATGTAAGCGTGCATGAAGACTTGAGTTGACTGTGATAGATGATGGCTGGGCCCAGCCAGAGTGTGGATGTATGAATGTTTGAATGCACATGTGTTTGTAGGTATTTGTATAAAGCATCTTAATTCTTTTCCTTTCCTTCCTCTCTGGTTCACAAAGACTTAACCAGCTTAGCCAGAGAAGCGTCTGGCTGATTAACCAGAGAAAGGAATGCCAGCCATAAATCTTTTCCCTTAATCTCCTGCTTGTTTTATGATGAGGTGCTAAACCATCCTCATCATAAAACAGCCTCAGAGGAACTCAGTCAGGCAGGTCAGCTACCACAACAAAGTGACTTAGACTTAAGGAAAGTAAATATTTTATTATTATTCAGCAACCCTAAATATCTTGTAAGACCAAGCCTTATACCACAGATGCTCTTCCCCCTACATTGCCTCAAGAAGAACCAAGAATAAGAAAGAACAACCACTGAGGCTGACCCCGGGCAATATTATACATCTTTATTCATTCATCTGTAGCCCAGACACAGAAAGAAAAAAAAAAGTGTGCTTTCTCTCATCTACAGATGTCATCTTTGAATCTTTAAATATAAGTGTTTCATTTGGAATTCCCTCAGAAATTAGGGAACAAGCAAGGGATCATGGGAGAGGGAGGATCTTTCAAGGGAGGAGACATGGAATACAGTGATATATAGGAGATAAAAGGAATAATGGAATAGGAGAAGTAAATGGGACAGGGAATGCAAGGACAAGGTGGGGGGGGCCTATAGGGAAGGATAATGAACACTATAAAAACTTTTTCAAAGTCATGTAAGAATCTGCTACTGTGAGAAAGAAGAAAGGTGTGGAGAGGCCATGTGGAGCGCCAAGAGGATTTGCCATGAGGTCTCCACGTAAGAGCAGTTATGAGCACACACATGGAGCAGAGAAAGCTGGAGCAAGACTCAGATGACCAGTAACAGAGCATTTATCTGGGTATTAACAACTTAGAAGATTAGAATAACTCAGAACCTGACCAGCATAGTACCAGCAACTTGTCAATAAAAAATTTTAAAAATAATAACCTGCTACTGTAGAAGTTTCCTAAGATATATGCATATACATACATAAAAGTAGATTTTCTACAACATGAGAACAATATCCTAACTAAACTTCACATGTTAGCAAACCCAGCACCAGGAATAAGTTCCCCTTTTTTAGTTTGGCCAGTGGGGTCCCAGAGAGCCCCAAACATTACAGGCTATTGCCAATGATCTTTATTAACTTCCATAACTTCATGGTAAGATCCTATTACTGAAGATACTGTATAGTTGAGTCCTAGAACACAGAAAAAGCAAGGTGGCACTGACCTTAGACCTTCATCCTTTTTAGCTAACTAGCATATCTCTGGAATGTACCATGTAGGTTACCAGAGTATAAAAGTAATAATCCATCTTGCCCAACTAGTAACTCTGCAAGCTGAAATATTGACTGGCCTGACAAGATATGTGCAACAATACAATAGTGGCATAAATGGTATAGGAGTAACCAACCACTCTCTCATTGGACCTAAGAACTAATCCATGACACAGGATTAATACCTACACTGATAATAAGGTCAAGAACCTGTGACTAGATAGGCCATAGATCCTAGGGGATAACCTAATGTTATTCAGCTAAAAGTACATAGTATTAAAATGACTCCTAGTGACTTATTGCTATGTTCATTGATCAGTACATTCCTCAGCCCTGCTCAGAGAAGCTTTTTTCTTGCCGGGGATGGCAATTAACATTGAGACTCTCAAAATTGGTCAAACTGGTCAAAGGGCAGAGAGTAAGAAACTGTGAAATGTTCACCCTCAAATAGAGATGCACATCATATCACTCCCTGAGAGGCTCAGAAATCATAATGGAAAAAGAGACAAAAAGATTTAAGACCCAAAGGTGATAGAAGACTTCAAGGAAACTGTTGTACCATGCACAAGAACTGCACATGCTCAAGCCAGAGAAAATCCCAACAAGCAGAGGGCAAAGTGAACATCAAACCTCACCACAAACTAGGGAGTTATTGACATTTGATAGCTGCTGGAAGGAGAGGCAATTTTTCGTTAATACCATGATCCTGGTAAGCTTGGTTTCTTGGAGAACTGGCCAAAAACCCCTCTGTTGCCTGATGACAAAAAATGTCTCATATTACTAGCATACTAATGCCACTTTTCCTTCCCTTTCTGCCTAGCTCATAAATATGGTATCTAGCAGTCATCTTATTATTCATGAGTCAAAACACAAAAGACAAAGGAAGAATATAGCAAAATTGTCAGCACAAACAGAGGAGTATTGAGATGCTGTTCCAACTCTATTACAGTTGATACTTAGGCTTCTTTTTTTATTTTTTAATGAAAAAGGAAGTAAAAACATTTTATGATAAAATTAAAGATTTACATGGAAAATGTTTCTGACAAAATTTAAGAAGGATATAGAAAAACACATTAAGATTGACAATTTTCATGGAAAATAAAAGAGTAAAATGGTAGACATAAAAACCATTACTATATTAATTAAAAAAGGAAGTAGAAACATTTTATGATAGAACTGAAGATTTACATGGAAAATATTTCTAATAAAATTGTAGAAAAATATAAAATAACATTAAAATAGAAGATTATCATGGAAAATTACAGATAAAATAGTAAGCATAAAAATATTTCTAAGTTGATTGAAAGTGGAATTATAAACATTTTCTGATAAAATTGAAGATCTACAAGTAAAATATTTCTGATAACATTCAAGAAATATATAGAAAAACATGCTAAAACTGACTATTTCATGGAAAATTATACAGATAAAACGGTAGGTATAAAAATGTTCCTAAGTTGATTGAAAGTAAAATTATAGACATTGTCTGATAAAATTGAAGATTTACATGGAAAATATTTCTGATAAAATTGAAGAAAAATATAGAGAAATGCTAAAATTGAAGATTATCATGAAAAATTATACCGATAAAATGGTAGGCATAAAAATATTCCTAAGTTGATTGAAAGTGGAATTATAAACATTTTCTGACAAATTGAAGATTTACGTGGAAAATATTTCTGATAAAATTGAAGAAATATATAGAAAAAATGTTAAAATTAAAGATTGTCATGGAAAATAATACAGTTAAAATGCTAGACAAAAACATTACTAAATTGAAAGAGGAATCATAAACATTTTCTGATAAAATTGAAGGTTTACATGAAAAATATTTCTGTCAGACTATGTTTTTTGTTGGGGAATTGAGTCCAGTGATGTCATAAGATATTAAGGAAAAGTGATTGTTGCTTCCTGTTATTTTTTGATGTTCTTTTTATGTTTGTGTGGTTACTTTCTTTTGGGTTTGTTGGAAAAAGATTACTTTCTTGCTTTTTCTAGGGTGTAGTTTCCCTCCTCGTGTTGGCGTTTTCCATCTATTATCCTTTGTAGGGCTGGGTTTGTGGAAAGATATTGTGTAAATTTGGTTTTATCATGGAATATCTTTGGTTTGCTGGGTATAGTAGTTTGGGCTGGCATTTGTGTTCTCTTAGGGTCTGTATGAGATCTGCCCAGGATCTTCTGGCTTTCATCGTCTCAGGTGAGAAGTCTGGTATAATTCTAATAGGCCTGCCTTTACAGGTTACTTGACCTTTTTCCCTTACTGATTTTAATATTCTTTCTTTGTTTAGTGCATTTGGTGTTTTGATTATTATGTGCTGGAAGGACTTTCTGGTCTGGTCCAGTCTGATTGGCTTCTTGTATGTTCATGGACATCTCTTTCTTTAGGTTAGGGAAATTTTCTTCTATAATTTTGTTGAAGATATTTACTGGTTCTTTAAGTTGGAAATCTTCACTCTCTTCTATACCTATAATCCTTAGGTTTGGTCTTCTCATTGTGTCCTGGATTTCCTGGATGTTTTGGGTTACAAGCTTTTTGCATTTTGCATTTTCTTTGACTGTTGAGTCAATGCTTTCTATGGTATCTTCAGCACCTAAGATTCTTTCTTCTATCTCTTGTATTCTGTTGTTGATGCTTGCATCTATGACTCTTGAATTCTTTCCAAGATTTTCTATCTCCAGAGATGTCTCACTTTGTGATTTTTTATTGTTTCTACTTCCATTTTTAGATCCTGGATGGTTTTGCTCAGTTCCTTAGCTTGTTTGTTTGTGTTTTCCTTTAATTCTTTAAGGGATTTTTGTGTTTCTTCTTTAAGGGTTATTTATGTCCTTCTTGATGTCCTCTAACAGCATCGTGAGATGAGACTCTATCCAACTCTTGCTTTTCCTGTGTTTTGGGGTATCCGGGACTTGCTGTGGTAGGAGAACTGGGCTCTGATGTTGCCAAGTAGCCTTGGTTTCTGTTGGTAGGGTTCTTGCACTTGCCTTTCACCATCTGGTTATCTCTGGTGTTAGTTGGTCTTGCTGTCTCTGGCTGGAGCTTGTCCCTCCTATGGGCCTGTAAACCTGTGTCTGTACTCCTGGGAGACCAACTGTCTTCTGATAGGGTCTGTGCACAGAAGGTTATGGAGCTGTCTGGTTCCCTGCTGCAAATGGCGACTGGAAGGGAAGACTCCTATCCCAGCAGCTCCACTGATCATATGCCCTGTGCCTGCCTAGCTGTACCCCTCCAGAGAGAAGGTGGAGATCTCACCTCCGCACTCAGAAGTGAAATCACTGCTGGGAGATCACTCTCTCCTGGTGGGTTAAGCACAGAAGACTTCGGAGCTGCCTGGTTCCCTGCTGCAGATGGAGGCCGGAAGGGAAGACCGATACTTAGGCTCCTTTTAAAGTGTCTACAAGCTCTCTTGGCTACATTTTCTGTATCCCAGAAACAAAGTCTCGATTCACTTATATGTGTGGATGCTTTCCTTCAAAGAATGGGACAAACACTCCTCTGAAGCTCATATCCTCAGAGAAAAGACATTCTACAACCTAAAGTAAGGGTGTTCCAGGACTAAAACAAACAATTAAATAGGGCAGAGGATTGTAGAGTGATGACCAAACCTAGAGAGCTTCTCCATATCATCCTACAAAATGACAAGTCATCCTATAGCAACCAAGTCATCTAACACTCATGGCAAAAACACTTTTCAAGAAAAATTTCTCTATGAAATAATCTTTGGCACAAATAAATGTGGGGTAAAATCATTCTATGATTAACTTCAAGTTAAGTAAATAGAATACACCAAGAGCTTTGATAAAGGGAGATGCCATGTGTATTCTCAAATGCATATGTGATCAATGTGGCTAAAGCCCAGTTAGATAAGAACACCTTGCCAGGAAAGTGAACAATTTAGTTAGTATCCATGTATTTTATTTTATAACATTATAGTTAGTCAGAATCCTTTTGACTTCTTGAAAGCTCTAAGCTCTGTAGTTTTACCTACACCTAAATGGGCTGTTGAGGTCCAAAAGAGGGTAGGGGAACTTGCAGCTCATACTGGAGATAGGTCCCGACCAAGAAGCATCAGTTATTCCATAAACCATTTTCAGTTTGCTGCCTTTCACTAAAACATTCTTAGGACATTATTCTCTCTCAAATACTGTTTAGCCATGACTAGCTCGAGCTGATTTCAAACAAACATGCACTCTCTTGTATTCTAAAGACAAGGATGACATAAAGAGTAGTGAGGTTTCTTCAAAGTTTGACTGTTGACAAAGAAGCGATAAAATACAGTGTTTTAGGGAATTGTACAATTTAGCTCTCTAAACAGAGGTTTGGCATATTTTTCACCCTTTTCCCTAAAATACTCTCATGAACCTATGACAATTTCTCTTTTAACTGAGTTAGCACCAAAGAACAGGAAAAAAAATTAAATAATTTCCTCACAACATGTTCAGAAATTTTGACACCCACATTTAATGATGAACTATGAAATTCCTTCAAGTCACCATCTGTTAGCAGGCTGCTCTAGGAGCAGTGGTGCAAAAATGTTGGATACTTCCTTCCATGAGGAAACAGCTGCTGGGTGAAGCAAGAGAATGATGTATGCTAATATAACCAGCTAATCTCATTTCCATATCCTCTTGGATAAGCATCGGGCAATAAACTAAGGATGACTGCTTTTCACCTTGCATCTAAGAGGGAATATGTGATATATTTGCAAAGTTCTAAAAATAAAATCAGTGGAAAATAATATAAAAATGGCAAGTCTGAATTCACTTTCTTTTTTTTTTTTTGAAATTATAACATCAGTGTCTAGATGAAAATCACCATGAATCTAAAGGTTGGATCAAAACATAAACATAGATAGTCATAAAAATAACAAATATATTATTTTCTTTTGCATTTGATTTAAATATATATGACAGACCTATTTGATCCCAAGAAAAATATGATTATAAAATTGCAGTTATCACTAGACCCTCTGCATATATGCTGTGGTTTTTGTGAGGCTCCTAATAATGAGCATGGGGATGTCTCTGACTCTTTTTTCACCTGCTTTTGAGACCCTTTTCCTCCTACTGGGTTGCCTCACACAGCCTTGTTATGGGAGTAGTGCCTAATCTTATTGCATCTTGTTGTGCCATGTTCAGTTGGTATCCCTGGAAGCCTCCTTTTGTCCGAAAGAAAAAAGAAAAGTAGTGGACCTGGGGGATAAGGGTGGTTTGGGAGGCACTGGAAGGAATGAAAGAGAAAAGGCTGCAGTCAGAATATATGAGGAGAATAAATAAAAATAATAATAAATAAAATAAAATTGCAGTGAAAATATTAAAGTGGTGGGAAAATATATCATTATTTTGTACCCCTAATAAAGTCATCCATCTATATTATTATTAATAAATAAAATATTAGGTAATTGACATTCAAGTTTTCAGTGAGGAGCATCAGTCTGTGGTCACCACTAACTACTGATGATGCTTAGTGTTAGAAGTAGGACATGCTGGCATTGTACCTCCTGATGTAATAAGGTAGAAAGTGCAGAGGACCACCTACAAAATATTCTGACCCTAAAACTTAAAGGCGCATCTAGTCAAACTACTAAAACTTTTATTTATAAGTTGTCTTAGGGTTTTACTAATGTGAACAGACACCATGACCAAGGCAACTCTTATAAGGACAACATTTAATTGTGGCTGACTTACAGGTTTAGAGGTTCAGTCCATTATCATCAAGGCCAGAGCATGGCAGCATTTAGGCAGGCATGATGCAGGAGGAGCTGAGAGTTCAACATCTTGTTCTGGAGACAAACAGAAGACTGGCTTCCAGGTAGCTAGGACAAGGGTCTTAAAGCCTACACCCACAGTGACACACTTCCTCTAACAAGACTACATCTACTCGAACAAGGCCACATCTCCAAATAGTGGTATTCCCTGGGCCAAGAATATTCAAACCACCAAACAAATGGATTCTAAAAATGAATAATTCAAACATCAAAACAAAGGAAAGAGGCAAATGTGTGAGACAAAACAATTCAGTAGCATGAGTAAAGGCTAATGAGTAGACTGTGCTATCTTAAAAGAAACACAAAGATCAACTACTGACTTATTTAGGGTTCCTATTGCTATGATAAAACATCATGACACAAAGCAACTTGGGGAGCAAAGGTTTATCTCAGTCTACATTTCTACATCACAATCCATCACGAAGCATAAAGTCAGGGCAGGAACTCAAGGCAAAAATCTGGAGGCAGGAGTTGATGCAGAGGCCATAGAAGAATGCTGTTCACTGGCTTGCTCCTCATGGCTTGGTAGGCCTGCTTCATTCTACACCTTCCTGGACAATGAGCCCAGGATGGACCACTCACAGTGGGCTAGGTCATCCCTCATCAGTCATAAATCAAGAAAATGTCCCATGGGCTTACCCACAAGCCAATCAGGTTGGGCATTTCCTCAGCTTAGCTTCCCTCTTCTCAAATGACTCTATCTTTTGTTCAGTTGACAAAAAAAAAAAAACTAACCAGTACAACCACCAAATGTGTAAACCGGTTGGAATCTTATACCATAGTACATCATCTGACAAGAGAGTCAAATTTTCAGGAAATTATTAAATATGTATTAGATGACACCAAATAATTATTTTAAGTCTTGATTGAGAAAGTAATCATCAAGAGAAAATAATTAGCCTTTACAAAATTAGTATTGCATGCAATTTGTTTTAAACTTAATCGGCAATGAAAGGAGGAGAGAGTGTAGCAAATAGAGTAAAACTCTGATAAACCTGATGAACTAATTTTCCATATTTGGAAGTTTTCATAATACTTTTAATACTCATTGATCAGAGCTTCATTAGGCAATTTGTATAAAAATGTCCTTTCTAGGACAAATGATATTAGCAAAAGGCAATTAAAAGGAAAATATACAGCTATTGAAAACGCAGTGATAGATACAAGCTGTCATATATTCATGGTGCACTCCAGGTATAAAACACCATACATTTATATATGACAACTTTCATTAACTATTTATGAAATGTATGTACTATCAGTGCCTGATTAATAAAGGAAATAAAATATGAGGAAATTAGAGAACAGTTCAAAACGTATCTCAGTTCATATTATACACTAGCTACACATACGGATAGGTTTCTTCAATTTAGAATTTTTAGCAGAGCCTTGCATTCAGCTACATATGAATATGTACAAAATTAAATGCCTGCAGATTTTTAACAACTCTAAAATTCTGTCTGCTTATAAAGGATTATTATACATCCCTGCCCTCTTTCGTTTACTTATATTTTTTTAGATTAACCAAGGAGGTAATGTCACTAGTCTTTAATCCCAGCACTCAAGGAGACAGAGGCAGGTGGATCTCTGTGAATTCAAGTCCAACCTGGCCTACAGAATGAGTTCCAAAACAACAAGGGCTACACAATGAAAACCCTGTCTCAGAAAAAAAAAAATAAAAGAATAACCAGTGAGCAGGCTGGAGGGATGGCTCAGCAGTTAGGAACATTAGCTGTTCTTCCAGAGGACCCAGGTTCAATTCCCAGCATCTACATGGCAGGTTACAACTGTCTGTAAGTACTGTTCCAGAGAATCTGACAGCCTAACACCGATGCACATGAAATAAAAATAAATGTAAAAATTGTAAAAGAATAATCAAAGATAATAAAAAGTGATAGATTATGCAAATATTTTTGTTTAGTGTTAACTTGAAGTCAATTAGGTATGCAATCATATATTCAAGAATTCTACCTGTAGTTTTTAGAGGAACCTCTACACTGACTTCCATGATGGCTGCACATACATTCCTAAGTTGTATATAAGTGTTCCTCTTTCTCAACATCCATGACAGCATTTGATATTTTTGTTGTGTTTTGTTTTCCTGAAAATAGCCATTCTGATTTTAGTGAGATGAAATCTGAAAACGTTTCATCTGTGTTTCCTAATAGTGATGGTTGAACATGTTCGTAAATATTTATTGAACATCTGTGTGTCTTCTTTTGAAAACTATTCATTGCATTAGCCAGCCATTTGTTGGTTGTAAGACTTTGGTTTGGAAAGAGTACACATGGAGGGACCCATGGCTCCGGCTGCAAATGTAGCAGAGGATGGCTTTGTTGGACATCAAAGGGAGGAGAGGCCCTTGGTCATGAGAAGGCTTGATGCCCCAGTACAGGCGAATGCCAGGACAGGGAAGCAAGGAGTGGGTGGATTGGTGAGCAAGGGTAGGGAGGATGGGATAGGATGTTTTCAGAGGGGAAACCAGAAAAGAGATAACATTTGAAATGTAAATAAAGAAAATATCTAATAAAAAATATTTTGGTTTGGCTTTTTAACTTTTGCAGTTTTTCTAGATTTTAGATATCCCCTGTCTGATATAGATAGATGGATAGATTAGATAGATAGATAGATAGACAGACAGACAGACAGACAGACAGACAGACAGATAGACAGATAGATAATAGATAGATAGATAGATAGATAGATAGATAGATAGATAGATAGATAGATAGATAGATGATTGAGAGAGATACATAGATACATAGAAAATAAATAGAAAGAGATAGAGATACATAAATATATATATATATATATATCATGCTTTGTATATAAGGCCTTTTAATCTGTTTTGAATAGGTTTTGTGCGAGGTGAGAGATATAAATCTCATTTTCTTCTTGTATGGGTGGATATCCTGCTACCACAGTGCCATTTATTGAAAAGACTGCCATATCTCCAACGTATATATTTTGAGACCAGACTTGAGTAGACACCTGTTGGTGAAGTGCTTGCTATGAGAGCAAAAGGATTCAGAAGCTGGGTTTAACAATTAAAGTGAGGCATGGTTGCACATGCTTGGAACTGAGTGCTGGAGGGGCAGCACATGCAGATCCCTGGTACTTTCAGGACTAAATGGCAACACCCATGAACCAAGATTGACTTCTATATTCCACACTCATAAACACACACACACACACACACACACACACACACACACTGCTATAAATACATACATATGTAATCCTCATCCATACATACCAAGAAAGAAAATGGGTGCCTATAATTGGGTGGGTTTATTTCTGAGTCCTCAATTCTATTTCCTTAGACTACAGGTCAGGTCTGATTTTTGTGTACTACAAACTTGTTTTGGTTTTATCTTATTTTATTTTTGTTTTGGTTTTGATTGTTGGTTTAGTTTGGTTTGGTTTTTGTAACTATGACTGTGTGGTATATTTTGAGATCAGGTAATAAAGTGCCTCTAGAATTGGAATTTCAGTTTAGTGTTGCTTCAGTATCTTCCTTGCTCCCATATCAATTTATGAATGTTTTTCCTAATTCTGGAAAGAATGTCATTGGAATTTTGATAGGAATCTTGCTCTAGTCTGTGAATTTATTCATTTTAAGTAACATAGAAATTTGTATATTTATTCTGACAGTCTATGAGCATGGAAGATCATTCCATCTCGTAATGTTCCTAATGTTCAATGTCTTTCTTCAAAATCTTATAATTGTCATTTCTAACATCTTTAGGCTCCTTTATTAGATTCATTTCTAGAGTGTTTTTTTTCTTGGCTATTGTAAAACTGAATTTTTCTTCTGCTTTCTCTCTTGTTGAAAATAGAGCTTTCTGTATGTTGATTTTCTGTTCAGCTAGTTTGAAGAAATTGTTTAATAGATCTAGTTCTATAGTGTCCTTGGGACCTTTTAAGTATAGTTTGCATCATATGCCAAGACTCTTATCTCTTCTTCCTTTCCTTTTTTTTTTGTTTTCAAAGATTTATTTATTTTATGTGAGGACACTGAGCTGTCTTCAGATGCACCAGAAGAGGGCGTCAGTTCGCTTTACAGATGGTTGTGAGCCACCATGTGGGTGCTGGGATTTGAACTCAGGACCTTTGGAAGAGCAGTCAGGTGCTCTTACCCACTGAGCCATCTCTTCAGCCCCTCTTCTTCCTTTCCTATTTGTATCATTTTTATTTCTTTCTCTTGCCTTATTACTCTAAGACATATTGAATGCCAGCAATGAGAATGAACATTCTCATTCCACTTCTACTTCTAGAGCAAATGCTTTCAGTTTTCCTCCCTTTAGTATACAGGGTCATGGATATCACTTATCATAATGAGATATGATATATGTTCCTTCTATTCCCAGTGTGGTGGTTTGAATATGCTTGGCCCAGAAGTGACACTATTAGAAGGTATGGCCTTGTTAGAGTAGATGGGACCTTGTTGGAAGAAGTGTGTCACTGTGGGGGTGGGTTTTGAAGCTCAACCCAGTGTGCAAGAGACAGTCTGCTCCTGGCTGCCTTTAAATGAAGATTTAGAACTCTCGGCTCCTCTAGTGCCATGTCTGCCTGTGTGCTACCATGCTTCCTGCCATGTTGATAATGGACTGAACCTCTAGACCTGTAACATAGCCTCAATATAATGTCCTTTAGAAGAGTTGCATTGGTCATGGTGTCTCTTCACAGCGATGGAAACTCTAAGACACCCAGATTCTTTAAGGCTTTTATTATAAAAGAATTCTGGAGTTTCTTAAAGGACTTTTCTACATCATTTATCTCACCATTTGGTCTATATGTTCCATTATGTCAATTTGCACACTATAAACCAGTCTTGTATATCAGGTATGAAAACAATTTGGTTATGATATGTGATCTTCTCTAATATGATTTGCAAAAATCTTTACGTCAGTTCACCAGGGAAATTAGTACATAGTTGTCTTATTATTGGTGGTAGTGGTGGTGGTTTTACTATCTGGTAATGGTTTGACAAAATAATATCCTCTTTCCCTACCAGTGTTGTGGAACATTTCAAAGAGTTTTGGTCCTCTTTCTTCTTTAAAGATTTGGTAGAATTCAGTAGGAATCTATCCCATTTTAGAGAGATTTAATTTTTGCTTCAATTTTGATTCTTGATACAGATCTATTTATGTTGCTTACATCATCTTTACTTGATGTTGGTAGGTCATATTGTCTAGGAAATTTTCCTATTTCTTTACGTTGGAAAGTCCCTTACTCTGCGAACATGATAGACAAGACTTGTACCAGCTCAGGACCTTCCACATCTTCTACTGTGCTGGAGAGGTTGGAGGGTCTGAGCTCACACTTGAATAAAGACTCTTTGATTTTTCATACTAGCTGGACCCCTAGTGGTCTCTGGTGGTCTGTGGGAACTTTGTGATCTGGGTATAACAATTGGCATCTGTTGTAACAATTTTTGTCTCAATTTTATCATATTGAGTCTTCTCTGTTAGCTTGGTTAGCAATTTGTCAATCTTCTTATGTCTTTTCAAAGAACCATCTTTTTGTTTGTTTGATTTTACTTATTCTTTTTGCCTTCATCTAATTACTTTCTATCTTGATCTTTACTAAATTTTGCCACCTTTAGCTCTGTACCCCATTTTTTAATAGGGTTACTTGCCTCTCTGGAGTTTAACTTCTTGAGTTCTTTGTATATATTGGATATTAGCCCTCTGTTGGATGTAGGGTTGGTAAAGATCTTTTCTCAGTTTGTTGGTTGCCGCCTTGTCCTTTTGACAGTGTCCTTTGCCTTACAGAAACTTTGTAATTTTATGAGGTCCCATTTGTCAATTCTTGATCTTAGAGCATAAGCTATGGGTGTTCTGTTCAGGAAATTTTCCCCTGTATCCATATGTTCAAGGTTCTTCCCTAGTTTCCTTTCTATTAGTTTCAGTGTGTCTAGTTTTATGTGGCGGTCCTTGATCCACTTGGAATTGAGCTCAGTGCAAGGAGATAAGAATGGATCAATTTGCATTCTTCTGCATGTTGACCTCCAGTTGAACCAGCACCATTTGTTGAAAAGGCTATCTTTTTTCCACTGAATGGTTTTAAAAGTTCACACCTGAAGAATATCTAATGGCTGAGAAGGACCTAAAGAAATGTTCAACATCCTTAGTCATTAGGGAAATGCAAATCAAAACAACCCTGAGATTCCACCTCACACCAGTCAGAATGGATAAGATCAAAAACACAGGAGACAGCAGTTGTTGGCGAAGATGTGGAGAAAGAGGAACACTCCTCCACTGCTGGTGGGAATGCAAGCTGGTACAACCACTCTGGAAAGTAGTCTGGTGGTTCCTCAGAAAACTGGGCATGACACTCCCGGAGGATCCTGCTATACCACTCCTGGGCATATACCCAGAGGCTTCCCCTGCATGCAATAAAGACACATGCTCCACTATGTTCATAGCAGCCTTATTTATAATAGCCAGAAGCTGGAAAGAACCCAGATGTCCCTCAACGGAGGAATGGATTCAGAAGATATGGTATATTTACACAATGGAATACTACTCTGCAATTAAAAATAATGAATTCACAAAATTCTTAGGCAAATGGTCAGAACTGGAAAATATCATCCTTAGTGAGGTAACCCAATCACAAAAGAACATACATGGTATGCAGTCACTGATAAGGGGATATTAACCCAGAATCTCGGAATACCCAAGACACAACTCACATATCAATAGATTTCCAAGAAGATGGAAGGAGAGACCCCTGGTCCTGGAAAGACTAGATGTAGGGGAATACCAGGACAGAGAATGGAGAGGGGGTTTAATGGGGAACAGAGGGAGGGAAGGGGGCTTATGGGACTTTTGGGGAGGGAGGAAATGGGAAAGGGGAAATCATTTGGAATGTAAATTAAAAAAGTATAGAAAATAATAAAAAAAATTTGCCACCTTGTGCGTTAGGTTTGATTTTGTTCTTGACTTTCTGACACCTTGAGTTGCATCATTAACTTATTTGCTTGCTTTAAGTTTTTCTTTAAAATTTTCCTTAGCTATGTCCCAGTAGATGTATTAGATTGTGCTTTATTTTGTCATTATTATGTTTTTGTTTTTGTTTTTTAAGACAGGGTTTCTCTATGTAATAACCCCAGCTATCCTGGACTCTATTTGTAGACCAGGATGGCCTCAAACTCACAGAGATCCATCAGCCTCTGCCTCCCAAGTGCTGAGATTAAGAGCGTGCACCACCATGCCACGCTAATTGTGCTTTAATTTTCAGTCGAGTCTGAGAATTTTAAAAATTCCTTCCTGTTTCTTTAATGACCCATTGGTTCTTTATATTGTTCAGTTTCTAAGTATTTGTGTAGTTACTAGAGTTTCTCTTATTACATTTTTTTGTTGTATTTTACTGTGATCTGACAAATATTTTGTTTTTCTTATGACTTGCTTTGTGAACTAGAACTTGGTCTATTGTAGCAACAATTCCATGGGTTGGTAAGAAGAATGTATATATGTTTTCATAGGATGGATTGTTCTACAAGTTTCTATTAAGCCTACTAGTGTAATTTAATTGCAAAAACTTTTGGTTAGAACTCCCAGATTCATAAAACAAACATGAATAGACATTAAAAGTCTGATAGACACTTTCCTCTGTGCTCCTCTCACATATTACCTTAAGCATCTTCTACAGTAAAGGATTGATCATCACAATCTGCCTTAGTTTGTGGTGTCTTGAAATGTCCTTATTTAGCCACCAATTTAAAGAGTTGCTATATATAGCAATCTTAGTTGGTAGTTATGTAGTTCAGGGTTTGAAACTAATTATCATTCCACATTTTCTTGGTTTGGATGGTTTAAAAAGAGATCTGATAATATTCTGTTATGTTTGTCTTAGTAGGCAAGTTGGCATTTGCCCTATAACTTTTAATATTGTTTCCTTGCCTCGTATTTTTGACATCTTGATTATGATAGGCTGAGAGAAGGATTTCTCTAGTGATATCTATTTAGAATTGTTAAATGCCTCTGGCATTTGGATATCCAATTGTTTTCTCTAGATTTGGGAAACTGTATGCTATAATTTCATTAAATAGATTCTCAATGCCTGTAGTGTCTGTCTCAGGTACTTTTTTCTATCCTGTGGATTTTGTTATTTGGTCTAGATTATGTCCAAGTTCTTGGATATTGTGGTCACACTCATTTTTTTAATTGATGTTTGAAGATAGTATCTTTTGACCTTGACCTCCATCCCTGCCATTCTTTGTTCTGATGGATCAAGTCTATTCACGATGCTTTCCATTCTGACTTATATTAGGCTCATCGAGATTTTTTTTGATTGCCAATCCTCTTCCCAAAAAATCTCTGTTTCCTTTCTGGTGGTCTTTTCTTTCTTGCTAATTTTCCCATCCATTTTTCTTGCTTTTTCTCTAAAGCTACTTTTTCCTTTCAGGTCTGAGACAGATTTCATCTTGATCACCTCTTTGTCTCTGATGTCATTGATAAATTTTACTGGTAAACTTTTGAAATCTTCAACATTTTTACCAATTTCAATGTCTTGAATTCAGTAGCTAAGGAGCTGTGATCTTTTCACTGAGTCATGTTCCTTTCTTTTTTCATATTTCTTGTGTTTCTGTGATATGATTTGTGCAACTGTTGGACATCTCTTTCAGTTTAGAATGATAATCATCCTATTGACAGTGTCCTTTGCCTTACACAAACTTTGTAATTTTATGAGGTCCCATTTGTCAATTCTTGATCTTAGGACATAGGCTATTGGTGTTCTGTTCAGGAAATTTTTCCCTGTGCCCATGTGTTCAAGGCTCTTCCCCAGTTTCTTTTCTATTAGTTTCAGTGTGTCTGGTTTTATGTGGAGGTCCTTGATCCACTTGGACTTGAGCTTTCTACAAGGAGATAAGAATGGATCAATTTGCATTCTTCTGCATGCTAGCCACCAGTTGAACCAGCACCATTTGTTGAAAAGGCTATCTTTTTTCCACTGGATGGATTTAGCTCCTTTGTCAAAGATCAAGTGACCATAGGTGTTTGAATTCATTTCTGGGTCTTCAGTTCTATTCCATTGATCTACCTGCCTGTCACTGTACCAATACCATGCAGTTTTTAACACTATTGCTCTGTAGTACTACTCCTTGAGGTCTGAGATACTGATTCCCCAGAAGTTCTTTTACTGTTGAGAATAGTTTTAGCTATCCTGGGTTTTTGTTATTCCAGATGAATTTTTGAATTGCTCTTTCTAACTCTATGAAGAATTGAGTTGAGATTTTGATGGGGATTGCATTTGAAATGTAAATAAAGAATTTATCTAATAAAAAATAACCCTCCCAAAAAAAGAATGATAATCATATTGGGTATGTCATGTTTAAAGGCTTGATCCCAATGCCACTTCACAAATAGAAAACAAAATAGGATAATAGCAACAGAAGTGGACACTTTAAGATAGAGAAATATAACTAATGTCTATTGAAGTGTCCATTGATCATTACCAATGATCATAAACCAGAAAATAGAGAAACCAATGTAGAAGATGCTGTGACATTAAAATCATTTGCATGTATATATGGAAGTACTGTATGAGACAACAGGAAAATGGAGGAAACCCAAGGTTAAATAAATGAAAGTGAAAAGAAAGGGAGAAACAGATAACTTTGGGCAGGAAAGAAAAAAGAGCAAGAAATTGAAAAAAAATTTAAAAGAAAAGAAACATACACACACACACACACACACACACACACACACACACACACACAAAATTTCCAGTAATAAGGAAGTTTGATTACAAAATTAGGTAAATGTAAGAAAGGAAAGAAAAATTAGAAATGAGTTCTCTTTTTTATGGATAAGATAAATTCACATTAACATTTGAAACATGATGCAGATGAAGGGAAGAGAGGGAGGGGGAAAAACATGGGGGACAAAATATTTAAAAGTCAGAAGATTGCTTAATAATGAAAAAGACTAAGTAGATGCATAAAAGGAAATAAGAAATCAAAACGTATGATGAAGTAAAAAATACGATGTTTACAAGGAGAAAGGGGAGAACAAGGGGCAAAAGAATATTATAGCTGCTTCTTTTCTTTCTGGGTCCAAATTGGCAAGGAGGAGGCTCAGCTGAAGCTGTAGGCACGGGACACTCCTAGGGTTTGTGCTGATGCTCAGCCTGTATTCACCCACGAGTGTCCAGTGAGAGTGAGTGCAGACCAGCAGAGCTGTCCCCACTTAGCAGTTTCTTTTCTTTGCATACCAGGGACTTCTGCTGACGGCATTTAGCTTTGCGGCAGGCTGGGAAGGCTCATATTTTAGCTGGGGAAGAACTGTCTCCAAAACGAGTTAGGACTAGAAGGAACCACAGTGCTGAGATCTGTACCGAAGGAAAGCCTGCCTTCATGATTTAAGGCCTCCTATGTATTTACTCGCCTGCTGCAGTGACAGCTACAGTGCCCCAGGTCGCTGGAGATCCTGAGGGTTTGAAGTCTGTGAAGTCTATGCCAGCGAAGAACAGGTAGGCATCATCAGAGATTGATCCATCCTCTGAACTTAGGCTCAGAGTTACCAAACCTCCATATTAGTTTCCGTTGATTATTCTGTGGTTTGGCAGGGCTGTCGCAGCCTGAGCCGAGCTTCCTGGCATCTCCCTGCAATTTGTCAGCATATGACCCTCTTATTTGCCACAACTGACTCCCAGGGATGTCTCTCACCATGAGTCTCGCTCAGAATGGCACCTGGCCCCTGTCTTCCAGTTAAGCACAATGGCAAAAGATGTCTCTCAACTGCTCACCCACCTGCTGAAGGAATCAATGTCTCATCAAAACTTGCAAGTGGATTTGAGGCTGATGTGGGCTCCTGGCTTGACCAGAAAGGATTGACAGTCTTTTCTGTCTTCTCTTTGAAGCTTCTGTCTCCCTCCCTCAAATGGGAAGCCATGCAGTTGGGGCTATCTCTGTCCCACCTGGCTTCTTTACCATTCACTACCTGCTTTGTCCTACGCACTTTTGGGGTATCCTGTAATTTCCTTTTTTATTTCTGAAACTTTTTTCCCTCTTTCTTTGAAATAGAGGGTTTTTTTCTTATTTTGAATTCTTTCTTCAACTATGTCATGTAGAATAAAATCATCCTGTTCTACATGAATGTGGGTGTACCTTAATATCTTGTTATGGTTTTGAACTACTTACTCAATTACTTGGGGTGGGGGGACAAGGTCTCTCTACATATCCCTGGCTGTCCTGAAATTCATTACATTGATATGTGGTCCAGGCTGTCCTTGAACTCACAGAAACCTGCCTGCTTCTGCCTCCCAGATACTTGGATTAAAGGTGTGTGCCACCTTGCCAGCCTTTCAGACTCCTTATATAGACTGTAGATATATAGCTGTGTTTTATGTAGGCATAATATTTAAGTTTACTATACCTTTATAAACTAATTTTCTAGAAAACTGTCCATTCTGAATTTTTTTTATTGGACATTTTCTTTATTTACATTTCAAATGTTTTTCCCTTTCTAGGTCTCCCCTTCAGGAATTCCCTATCCATTCCCTCTCTTCCTGCCTGTATGAGGGTGCTCCCCCACCCACCCACCCTCTCCCTTCTTCTGCCCTGACATTCCCCTACACTGGGACATAGAACACCCTCAGGCCCAAGGGTCTCTCCTCCCACTGATGTCCAACAAAGCCATCTTCTGCCACATATGCGGCCAGCGCCATGGGTCCCTCCATGTGTATTCTTTGGTTGGTGGTCCAGTCCCCGGGAGCTCTGGGGCGATCTGGCCAGTTGACACTGTTGCTCCCTCCATGGGGCTGTAAAGTCCCTCAGTTCCTTCAGTCCCTTCTCCAACTCCTCCATCGGGACCCCTGTGCTCAGTCCAATGGTTGGCTGGGAGCATCTGCCTATGTATTTGTCAGGCTCTGGCAGAGCCTCTCAGGAGACAAGCCATATCAGGCTTCCATCAGCAAGAACTTCCTGGCATCAACAATAGCATCCGGGTTTGGTGGCTGTATATGGGATGGACCCCAGGTGGGGCAGTCTCTAGATGACCTTTCCTTCAGTCTCTGCTCCACACTTTGTCTCTATATTTCCTCCTGTGAGTATTTTGTTCACCCTTCTAAGAAGCACTGAAGAATCCACACTTTAGTCTTCCTTCTTCTTAGGCTTCATATGGTCTATGAATTGAATCTTGGATATTCTGAATTTTTGGGCTAACATCCACTTATCAGTGAGTACATACTGTGTGAGTTCTTTTGTGACTGAGTTACCTCACTCAGGATGATATTTTCAAGTTCCATCCATCTGCCTGCGAATTTCATGAAGTCATTGTTTTTAATAGTTGAGTAGTATTCCATT
The DNA here is from genome assembly GCA_036184795.1 of Tokudaia tokunoshimensis. Lineage (NCBI taxonomy): Eukaryota > Metazoa > Chordata > Mammalia > Rodentia > Muridae > Tokudaia > Tokudaia tokunoshimensis. The sequence goes on along the minus strand of BTHU01000004.1, from coordinate 55,004,715 downwards.
GTGTAAATGTACCATTCCATTCCTCTGTTGGGGGACATCTGGGTTGTTTCCAGCTTCTGGTTATTATAAACATGTCTGCTATGAACATAGTGGAGCATGTGTCCTTATTACATGTTGGAGCATCTTCTGAGTATATACTAGATCCTCAGGTAGTACTATGTCCAATTTTCTGAAGAGCTGCCCCACTAATTTCCAGAGGGGTTGTACCAGCTTGCAATCTCACCAGCAATGGAGGAGTGTTCCTCTTTCTCCACATCCTCACCAGCATGTGCTGTCACCTGAGTTTTTGATCTTAGCCATTCTGACTGGTGTAAAGTGGAATCTCAGGGTTTGTTTTGATTTGCATTTCCCTGATGACTAAGGATGTTAAACATATCTTTAGGTGTTTCTCAGCCATCCGGTATTCCTCAGTTAGGAATTCTTTGTTTAGTTCTGTACCCCATTTTTTTTCTTTTTTTTTTGGTTTTTCGAGACAGGGTTTCTCTGTGTAGCCTTGGCTGTCCTGGAACTCACTTTGTAGACCAGGCTGGCCTCGAACTCAGAAATCCTCCTGCCTCTGCCTCCCAAGTGCTGGGATTAAAGGCGTGCGCCACCACCGCCCGGCCTCTGTACCCCATTTTTAATAAAGTTGTTTGGTTCTCTGGAGTGTAACTTCTTGAGTTCTTTGTATATATTGGATATTAGCCCTCTATCAGATGTAGGATTGGTAAAGATCTTTTCCCAATCTGTTGGTTGCCATTTTGTCCTATTGACAGTGTCCTTTGCCTTACAAAAGCTTTGCAGTTTTATGAGGTCCCTTTTGTCTATTGTTGATCTTAGAACATAAGCCATTGGTGTTCTGTTCAGGAACTTTTCCCTTGTGCCCATGTGTTCAAGACTTTTCCCCACTTTCTCTTCTATTAGTTTCAGTGTATCGGCTTTTAGGTGGAGGTTCTTGATCCACTTGGACTTGAGCTTTGTACAGGGAGATAAGAATTGATCAATTTGCATTCTTCTACATGTTGACTGCCAGTTGAACCAGCCCATTCGTTGAAAATACTTTTTTCTACTGGATGGTTTTAGCTCCTTTGTCAAAGATCAAGTGACCATAGGTGTGTGGTTTCATTTCTGGGTCTTCAATTCTAGTTCATTGATCTGCCTTCCTGTCTCTGTACCAATACCATACAGTTTTTAATCACTATTGCTCTGTAGTACAGTTTGAGGTCAGGAATGGTTATTCCCCTAGAAGTTCTTTTATTGTTGAGAATAGTTTTCACTATACTGGGCTTTTTGTTATTCCAGATAAATTTGAAAATTGCTCTTTCTAACTCTATGAAGAATTGAGTTGGAATTTTGATGGGGATTGCATTGAATCTGTAGATTGCTTTTTGCAAGATGGCATTCTGAACTTTCAATTCATCAACATGTACTTCTATAAACTCTAAAGGTACACCCTACTGTATCTGGAGTTATGTTTCAGCTCTGTTACTATCAAATCTAGTTGCTCTCTTTATTCAATCTAGCTAGAGGTTGTCTATAATTTATTTATAACACAATCAGGTTTTGGCTCTTTGCACTGCTCTGCATTAACTTTTTATAATTTGCACTCAGAGTGGTGTGGCCTTTGACATAATCCATCAATTCAGTAGCTTCATCTGCTTCCTTTTCTCTTTATGTTGTCTTCTCTATCTTTTTCTAACTTCTTTTTTGTAATGATTTTTATTTTTTTAACTTTTTATTTGTTCTTTGTGAATTTCACAATCTGTACCCCAAAGCCACTGAACTCCCCTTCCCCTCATACCCACCCTCCACCCTTGCCACCCCCTCCAAATAGAGAGAAAAAAATCCTTTTGTGGAATCTGTAGTGTGTCATAGTCCTTCCCAGAGTATACCCTTTTGTCCATAATTCCTTGCTTGCAAATGTCTATTGTAATGACTTGTTGGTCTGGTATGAGGCCTGTAGCTTCTGCTACTCTATCAATACTGGAACCTCAATGAGACCCCTCTCAGATATCCTGTTGTTGCCTTGTGTCATGGAGATTCTGTAGTTTTGGATCTTTAGGACCAGCCCCTTCATGCACTCCAGCAGTTCATCGATGGGATAGATGTTGGGGTAAAGGAATTCAAAGCCCTGGATCTGGTCCTGGGGGGTGTCTGAAAGAGCTCACTGCCGTTACAGCTCTCATGACCCCAGAGCCTGCCCATCAGCAACACTCCACTACCAGGGTCAGCTCTACCCTACTGCCCAGGCAAGGTACAGGGTTCCCTCTCCTGAATATGGCAGATGATAAGAGACACGGCCAGTTCTCCCAGTCTCATGAACCCAGGGCCAACTCTCCTGCCTGTCATAGCTGGCAAGGGACAAGGGTGGTAAAGGCACTCCCAGATAAGTCACACCCCTGACTAGTTGGGTGAGAGCTCTCTCATGTTCATACCTTCAGAGCTGGCTGGCCTGCACCTTGTCACCAGAGTCAGCTCTACTGTAGTGCCCAAGTGAGGTAGAGGGCCTGCTCTCCTGAGTCCTGCAGCTGGTGAGGGGGCCAGGCCAGCTTTCCTGTCCTCATGACCCAAAAACTAGGTTTCCCACCTGCTCATATCCTTGGAACCAGTTCACCTGAAACTCTTGGAATGTGCAGGGGCTGCTCTCCCAAGTACTGCAGCTGTCTAGGGTTAGGGTCACATCTCCCGCTCTCATATCCCCCAGGGCCAGCTCTCCCACAATGCCCAGATGAGGAATGGAGGCAGTTCTGCACAGCCCTAAGATATCAATGAGTCCCCAGATGGCAGTCCAGACCAAAGATATCTGCCTGGTCTTTGGTGGTAGCAGACCCATGCTGCTGCAAGGTCATGGACCCAGATGTGGTCCCCAGTGGCAGCACAGGCCAGGACCATACCATGGTCCTAGATGACATCACTGGCTGCTTGCATCAGGCTGTTCCTCACTACCCTAGAGTCTTCAGTTCTGCCTCTCTTCATTGTGCACACCGCCTATAGTTTCTCTTTCTCTTCCATATCTCCACCACCTATTTGTTCCTCCCAGTGGAGCCTGGAGTCTTTGAGTGTCTGAAATCCTCTCGGAGTGGTCTCCAGAATGCTATGCCTTGCTCCGTGCATTATGATACTAGACTGGGGTCATCTTGGGCATGGTCTACCCTCCCCCCAGCCTGCGTGGGGCAGGACTGGTGGTCATCTCAAGCTAGCTCCCTGTCTGGACTCTATGATGCAAGTCTGGAGGTTGTCTCGTGCTTGCTCCTTGCCTGCCTGAGTGGCCCCTTGTCAGAGTCATCTGTCTTGGGTTTACTCCTGGCCAGGTGGGTTCCAGCGTGCTCCCCACCCTGGGATCCAGTCCCGACCTGTATGGCACAGGACTGGTGGTCATCTTAGGCTAGCTTCCTGTCTGAGCACCCTGGTGTCAGACTGGCGGTTATCTCAGACTCACTTTTTTCATGGAATGTTAGCCTACATTCTTCAGATGTTCACAGATCAGATGAACAGAAACAAAGCCTCTTTCCTCTCTGCCACTTACTGACACACATGTGGTACAGCAGACACCTACACTGCCTCTGGGGGCAGGGTTTTTCTAACCTCTTTAGTTGGACACTTGTTGCAGGAAATATTAAAGAAGAACACCAAGTTCCCATGCTACACCCAGCTACTCTCAGGCCTGGCCAGTCTCACCGGCCAGTTCTTATCTTGTGGAGACTCTCTGACTCAGTGGTCCAAAAATCTCCCCATCCAGCTCATTAAGCTCCTACTGGCTAGTCGCTACCATGCCAGCCAAATGCTTCAACCCCTCCCCCATACACAGCCTTTGTGGTGAACATCAGGTAAACCCAGGCTTTGTTGCCATACCTCTCTCTCTTGAACCCAGACGAGCCACCGCATGAAGGAAAACACAACACAAACTTAGTTCAGAAACAATGGTAACCCAATCACTAGGCAAAACAATTAGAATCCTAATCTCTTAAGCCTTATTAAATCTAAATCCTCTGGTGGCAAGTCCTGATTGAAACTGGGAGACACTAGTAGCTACATCTTGTCCTCACACCATCTCTGTCCAAAAAGACCCCATCGTTCTCCTCCTTCCTCTCTTCCCCTCTCCAACCTGGAAGTCCTGCCTTCTCGCCCAGTGATTGGTTCCTTTATTCATTAGGGGATGGTTCACAAGAAGTCACCTAAGTACATGACTCATTCCTTGTTCTCAGCCCCTCCCAGGAGAGTGGAATTAGTTCAAAATATAAGCAACCCCAGGGCTATCCACAACTGACACTTGCTTATTTATCACTCTATTGTTTTAGTATATGTAGTTAAGTTATAAGATAATATTCTATTATATGTAGTTAAGATATAAGTTCCTCTTTAAGGTTAATTTTAACCTTACCACACAGTTTTAATATGTTTAATATTATATATGTTAGCTCTATATAATAGTGGATTTCATCATGACATTTTGAGACATGTGTGGTATAATGTACTCTGTTCAGATTCACTCGTTGCCCACATGGGTTCCTTTCTTCTTCTGTTCATTCCTTTAATCTTCCCAGAAGTCCCCTACTCCCTACTTCATATCTTTTAAGATAGAAGGGGGCTATCCAGTAAGTTCCATTAGTATTTCCTTGAGGAACTTGAATCACTGACTTACAGTCGCATGAAAAACTTGCCACAGGTTTACACCTCTGGAGAAAATGTCTTTCTCAGCCTCAGCAACAATAAAATGCCTAGAGATATTCAGGGTGAGGGGTAGCCTTGTGAGTTCTTCCCTGTTGCAACACGGGATGCTGACAGGCCCAAACTTGTGCAAGTTGCTTCAGCCATTTGAGTTTAAGAGGTCAACGGCAACGTTATGCCGGGAAGACAGCATTGCACAGTATTCCATCCCATCCTCCTGGTCTTACTTTTTTCCTGCTATCTCTTCCACAACATTCTATGAACCTTGGAAGGAGTGACCTTGATGTCTCATTTAGGGCTGACTACTCAATGCTTGCTTGTTTCCCAGCACTACAGCCAGCTAACATGTCTCTGCAGGTGCACTGCGCATTGCAGAAAAGAAATCTTCTCCAACCAAAGTGGCATATGTGTGTGTGCAGCATGAAATGTGAACTATCAGGTGATGTCACACCACAGCCATTGTTACCAAAATTCTTGTCATAAAACATCATTTCATTCCAAATAAATACCATCCTCCATTATGTTAAAATTGCTAATGTCAATTTGTTTGCTTTAATGTCAGCTGTTTATTGTGTAAATTTGTCATAATTTTATGGTCACGTTTTGAGCCACCAAATTGAGAGTCTACCAACAAGCTTTATACTAGCTCAGAGGTAGGTTTAAAATCCACTATAAATATTGAAGTAAATAATTCTATCTTGAACTTCCAGGACAGGGACAGTAATTTCCAGTCTCCTCATTGGGTGGTATATTTCCACTGCAGTAGCCAAACACAGAAAATACTATCAGGAGGAAGAAGGAGACATGCAGACACCCTTGTCATAATTGTCCACTTATCTTCATTACCTAGTCTCCCCAGCTCCTACCTGCAGATAAAAAGAATAAGGGCCAGTCATCAATTGAATTAAATCCAAATGTGGAGATCCTTTACATCATTGAGCAAGTTCAAGAAACTTGAGAGTACCAAGTAAGATGACATATCTAGAATTCTTCACCTGATGTCTATCATACAGTGCCTTGTGATTTTTTATTAGTTCCCTAAATTGTTGTTTTCTTTCATTAGTTTTTAAGATATTTTCTACAACTAAATTTAGATAACTTGAGGCAAGATCTACCAATCTATGCCCTGTATTTCTTTCTTGCATTGGACCAAAGTAGTCATTTAGTAAATATGTATAACTGCTTGAAATGTGAGTTTTCATTCATAAAGAATATCAGGTTGTATTCAGACAGAGGGAATAGAATGTACATAACTTTGTGATTGAAAAGTGTTAGAAAAACAGACAATGGTGAGTGTTTGAGAAGAGGTTACACAATGCAGAGACCTGCTGTCCTGATAAGGACTTTGTTCACCATTCTGTGAGCAACCGAAAGCCATTAGACATGATTTAAAGCATTGTCAATGTCAAATTAAAAGTAACTTTAGATTGTCCTTCTTTTTAGCTATCTGTCTTGCTTTAACTTTCCCAGTGGTTATTATAAAATATTTCCCTCACTGACTTTTCCTGAATCAAAAAGCATTTAGAGGGCTTTCCTTATTGTTACTTTAAATTTTTCAATTAACAGAACTCTCAGAACAAATGCAATACTATCTTAAAAAAAATCTCCTTAAGCTTTTGTCAAGCCTTTTTTATTTCCTGAATCCAACCATATTCTATTAAAAATCCTCACTTCCTCAAAGGTGGTGAGTGAATTCCTGCACATCTGAAAATTATACAGAAGTCACTAGAGGTCTCATCAAGATGTGATTAAGTACAAAAAAGAAAGACTTGTCTAGCTCAGATCCTTTTCAAGTTTAGTGGATGCCATGGAAAACAAACTAACTACATAAATAATTATTTTATAAGAAGGGATCTGCTAAGAAAATACAAACCTAGTATTATTCATGTAAGTTTCAAGGGACTGCACCAAAAGGAAAAGTTTGATCAAGGAGTGTCCAAGAAGGTCCATAAAGGCTAGACACAAGAGGCTGGTAAGAACATATGTCTTGGAGTTGCCTGTAGAACTTCAGTAACAATATTTGGATTTATAACTTATTTCTATCAGTTATAGACTTGAGAAAATTAATATTTATAACATTAAATGTCTATGTTCCTAAAACAGCAATAAAATTATTGCTGTAGATTGTTCGTAAAGATTAAGTGAAAGATAATGAAAAAATACTTAGAACAAGCAGCTCAGTAAAACAGTAATGTTATTATTACCCCACAGGCATATTGGGTGGGATCTATTAAATTATCTAGAACTTGTGTCAGCTTTTGCAGTTCTTCGGTCTCTCCAGGATTTTCTTGCAAGAGAAGAAAGTCTTCAGAAGCAAGGACAACAAACTCACAAGTCCTAATCACGTCTCTGGGCAAGCCATTTTATCTCTTACCACATGTTCTTCAGCTTCTAAGAAGGAAGCACAACCCATTCTGAAGTTGATGTGGAAGACCGAATAAGTGACTTAGCGTGGATTCAAGCTCACATGGAAACTTGGACAAGTCTTTCGAGGCTGCAGTTACAGATTAATGCCTTATAAAGTGAGAAATGTATTAAGTCAAACAAAATTATTTGATGCATTAAAAGCTGATTTAAAGATTCCTTTTCAGTGGTTAAGGGCAATATCTACTCATTCAGAGGACTATATTCAGGCCCCAGCACCCACACTGGCTCAAAATGGGGTTCACAATCATCTGTAACTCAGCTACAGGGGTTTCAACAGCCTCTTCTGGCCTCCATAGGAACATGCACATATGTAGTAAACATACAGACAAGGAGGCACAAACCACATCCACACAAAAAATAAATCTTTTTAAAAGGTTCCTTTTCAATAATCAATAAAAGTAAACGTGGTAAGGTACTTTTAAAAATATCAAAAAATACATTATATGAATATATGAAATTCTCAAAGAATACATGGAAAATTAAAATTAGAAAAATTAAATGTATCAGATAAGTATATTAGCAGCCAACGCTGCCATTTACATTGTTACCTGGAGCAATAACCACACTGAATTTTAGTTTTCTAATGTGTAAAATGAAGACAATAATTACAGGCATACTTAATCTGCTGTACCACATTGTATTGTGCCTCACATGTAGGGTAGGCTATTTAGCTTTGTCTTGTTTTGTTTTGTTTTAGAGATTGAAGTTGTGTGGCAACCCTGTATTGAGAAAGTCTATTGGCACCATTGTTCCAAATTTATGTCTTTATTTCACATTTTTTTATAACAGTTGCAATATTTTTAGTTATTTCACTCTGACGTCTTTTTGGTGGGTTGTGATTAGTGATTTTTGATGTTAATATACTTGTTTGGGGGAACCATGAGCTGCACATATATAACGCAGCACACTTAATTGATAAATGTGTGTGCTATGACTACTGGTCCAGTAGATCATTTTTCCATGTCTTTCCCTCCCCTTGGGCCTCTCTATTCTCAAAGACATGACAGTGTTGAAATTAGGCCAATTAATAACATTGCAACATCCTCTAAGTGTTCAAGTGGAAAGAAAAATAGTTCATTTCTCAATTAAAATCAAAAGTTAAAAATGATTGAGCATAGAGAGGAAGGCATGCGGAAAGTCACTATAGTTTGAAAGCTAGGCTTCCATACAAGTTAAACAAATGATGAACACAGGAAAAAGATCTTGAAGGGAATTAAGAGTACAGGTCCAGTAAACAAAGGAATGAGAAGAACACATAACAACTCTGTGCTAACACAGAAAACTTTATGGTCTAAATAGAAGATCAAACCAGACACAACTTTCCCTCAAACCAAAACCCAATCCAGAGCAAGGCTCTAGCTCTCTTTAACTCTATAGAGGCTGAGAACGGTGAGGCAGGCAGGTGATGCTAGCAGAGACTGTTAGCAAAAGAGACATCTCTAGACATGCAAGGGCAAGACGAAACACCATGTGCCTGTCTAAACGTTGCAACAAGTTACCCAAGGGATTGGGCTGTGACTATTTGTGGTAACCATACTAAGCCACAGTGTGGACAAAGCCATTTCATAAGAAGAATGCCAGTTATAATATTTGTAGCTGAGGTGGAAAATCCATGACTGGATTCAAACCTTCGAAGGACTTCCTTATTAAGCTGACTTTAACTGGAGCTCATTGCTCATTTACCAGTCAAAAGATCATTTTAAATTCAAAAGGGTCCTTTAGAATTATAGAATTATACTATATTATATAATTATACTATAGAATTATAATCTGTCTGTATTAGATAGATGAGACTGAGACTGGTTGGTATGAATCGATTAATATTTTATCACCTGATTTACAAATCACCAAATGCTCAAATAAGGCTCATTCATATTTTAATGCGTCTTAATCACTTAATTTCATTGATGCCTATTATATAATTATGTAAATAAAGTGTTTGTATAATTGTTATCAAAGTAGAAGGTAAATAATGTAACTGTTTATTTAAGGCCAATTTCCTATAGCATAGTAGACTATGCTTGTTAATTAAAGTCATTTTGGGTAAAATGAATGATGTGTCACATTTTACCTAAGAACTGCTATGGAGCTAGGAAGCCATAGTCATTAACTTCAACTATGGGCTCCTACCAAATGAGTACCTGAATGAAATAACCTGATTTTCTTTTTTTCCTCCTTTCCTTGAGTATTGCATTATAGGTCACAATTAATAACCACAACAAAAGACCACTGCATAACCACTAGTCCTAATTAATAAAATGCTATTCCTTATTACACATGTCTGTATACACCTGTAACTGCCAGGGAGGTAGAGGGAAGAGTCACATTAAGTTTGAACTAGCCTCAACTATCAAAAGTAATCAAAAGATGATATTGTTGAACATACAAGGAAAGTTATATATGGTGGAACAACCCACATTTCATCCACAATTAAGATCCACCTATATCATTTAGTCCTCAAAGAAACTCAGATATACAGTGGTATACTGAATATAACAGAGGTACTAAATGGGAATTTTAAATACAATATTTAATGTCCAAAAATTTTAAAAAGAAAAAGTACATACACATGCATATATAGCCATCACTATAAATATTTGTGTTTTAGAAGTGACATATACCTATATAGTGTTTTATAATATTGATTTGTCCATGTATAAATGATATAAAATATATAAATGATATAAATATATAAATGATATAAGATGCTAAGAAATGAATTGAGAAAAAGCATCTAATTTCCCTAAAGAATTTTGGTCTTGCTAAATTGTTAAAGCTGCGTTTTTAAAAATAGCTTTAAGGTGTTGGAGCAATGTTAAGAGTACTGACTGCCGTTCCAGAGGACACAGGGTCAATCCTAGTACCCTCATAAACATCTGTAAGTCCAAGTCTCAGGAGATCTAGTGCCCTCTTCCTGACCCCCAAGGGCACTTCACATACACGGTGCACGAGCATAAATACAGGGAAAACACCAATACACACAAAATAATAAAAGAAATATAATAAACATTTGTCATGGACCACCCCAGTCGGGTATGGGGGCCTCTGGGATGAGGGTCCTCAAAGTCTAGGTGGGTAAGGATTCGGTGGTGACAAACAGAAACAAACACAGAGGCAGTTTGGATCTGAGTGTATTTTTGTAGCTCTTAAGCAGGAGATTTTATACATTAAAAACCAAACATAACTCTCTTAGAAACTATATCTAGTGAAACAATCACTAATATCAACAAAAATCATTTGACACAGTAAAATATAAAAATCATCTGAGCATTACAACTCTGAAACTATATGTTCAGTGAATCACAAACAGAACATCATTATTAATATAAATCATCAAAATATAACAATTCTAAAAGGATGTATTCAATAGGGCAGTCATCTAAGGCTAGTGGCATATTTCCAAGAACAGGTTAATAAATCTTTATGGTCAGTGTTCTTAACCACTGAGATAACTTTCTAGCCCCATATGGTTTATTATTATTTAACACCTAATGTCTGATTTTTCTATAAATCTTTAATACATAAATTTAAACCATTTTAATGCTTTTTAATTAAGGCTTTCTTTACCATATACCAAAATTCACCTCTGATGACACACATGTAGCCATATGAAATTTTATTATTGGGAAAGTTTTTATCTATCATAATAATTTTATAAATGGTTTAAAAAGTAAAACGTTGGTTTTCCTGGAGATAAGGTCATGTTAGTGACCCCATCTCAAGGGATGATTTTTTACCCATTATTTTTGTTTAAGATCATGGTCTAGGCTACCAGGATCCTGTAACTAAGAAAAGGAATGAAAGAGAACAAAACAGAAAAATTGTCATGAGAACCACAGCTCAATATGTTTGTTTTGGCCGAGAGTTCCACAACCGGTTTTAGGAGACCTCCTTCTTTTGAAGTCTAATGCCTCAGTCTGTGGAACTTGTCACATAGATTCTATTGGGGTTGGTGTGGCAAACATTAAGCATCAAATAATTTTTTAAAAAATGGAAAAAGCTTTGAGAATAACCTTGTGACTAATTACAAAAACATTGCACAGTAGAAAACAAAGCTATGTGGTGATTAACTTAAAATGGGGAAATAACAGAGTCCCAAACACCTCAGCTATTTCAGAAACACTACTGAACTGGGGATGAAAATGTTACTTGAGCAAAGTGTGCTACTGATCCTTATTTGTTTCTCTTGCTGAAGCCCTTGAGCAGTGGCAGATAGGACAGGAGTGGAATGGTTAATGTCATCTGGAATGTCTCATGAATGTCAGGCAAGAAAAAAAAGAGAGCAAAATTGTTGAGACTTGATTTGTGGTGGCTTCTCAGAAACTGTGGAATCAACTTGCTAGTCATTATGTGTCTTGATGCTTGTTTGGAATTTTTTCCAAGGATATTTCTTCCTTGCTTAATGACTTCATTAGTACCTGAAAACCCTGCCATTAAATAAAAAGCTTTTAAATGGGGGGCAGGGAGGGGTTTCCATTAAATCTAATAGGAAAATTATGTTTCATCTCAATCCAAGATACCCAATTTTCACAGTCAGAAAAATGAACCAGTTTGTATTAGCAATAAACAGCAATTTTTGAAAAGCAAACACATACCACCCATACTTAATAACACTCACACAACAATATTTAAATTGCTGGAACCTTTTCTCACTAATCATTCAAATTTGGGGACTCGTGATTATTTTTCAATTAGACTACACTTGAAAATAAAAATCATATCGCAGGACAATGCCTTGTCAGCAAGATACAGGCATAGTGAGTGGGGGCTGAACAGACAGAAGACTCGGAACACACTACATATTCCTCTTTCTTACTTCGACTATGCACACAATCAAAAGGCTTTTTGCTCACCCACACTGGCAGGCAGCCGGCACGTGTGTCCCAGAAGTACTGCTCCAAGTGTGCTGTCACACTTGCTGCATAGCTCCCACGTGGCAGTCCCAGGTGGTATCACCACCTCTGGTGTGCTCTCATGGAGGCCTGAAGAACAGCTCACCTAGTGACCCCTGCCTCACCAAAACCACCACATTGACTCCCAAACCACCATCTATTTGACCAACAGAGATGTTAGCAAACACCTCTGATAATGATCGCCAATGATCAAATCACATGGACACTACCGAACCAGTCTACCCAGAACCACTGGCATGAATCAGCTCAGAACCATAAAGCACCCTATCTACAGAAAATCCTCCACTACAAAGACCAGTCATAAAACTGGGAGGGGTTACTGTTCTCTCTTATATGTGGAGATCTGGATAAGAACTGTGAAAACATGGGGGAAAAAAAATCAAGGAAACATAAAAACTCCAAAAGTTAATCGAATTTACCTAAGAATAGACTTCCCCACAAAAAAATCTATGAAATGCTTAAGAAGGAAGGAAACAATGAGTCTATGGAAGCGTAGGGAAATGTAATAGAGTTCTCTAGAATAGTTGGTGAGGATAATTCTAAATGAGAAATCAATAAATAATAAAATTATAAACACAGAAATTTTTAATTAGAAGAATTAAATGACACGTAGTCCCAGAACTTGACTTTTGGCTCTTAACAAGAGCATGCACCTTAACTCTGCTGCAATTAGAAGGTTGCAACATTACAGAGTTGAACTCTATGGCATCTTGGGAGATAGTAGAAATTCCATGATATTCATGTCTTTGAAATGGAAAAGACTGGGGCTTGAATTTTTTATACATGTGAAGTCAGGAAAACCATTTAGAAATCTTCTTGATTGGATCTATATTCACATCCTTTCTTGAGGACCCAAGCAGGAATTCAGTTCATTGCTTGAATGTCTCTAGTGATCGAGAACTGAGGAGCTAGCACCATTCAGTTCAATATTATTGTCCACAAAACACACACTACTATGGTGATGAGGAAATTGGTATAAAGATAAAGGAAAGAAAACGACTTCTTTTTTTACGCTTCCACAGACTTGCATCATCTGGTTTTCTCAGTCTTGTTCAGAGTTATCACAACACCATAGTGTATCTAATATAAAAGGCAACACTCAAAACTGGGTAAACTTCCTGTGCAAAAACTGTCAACTTGGTTGGGTTCCACAATGAAAATGACTTTTTGCCCGCCTCCCAAAAAAGTACATTAACAAATTCCTCAGCCTGATTATATAGAAAATGAAAAAAAAATGACTATAAAATATAAAGGGAAATCTAAGAGAACTAGAATACCAAAAGCAGTCTTGAAGAAAGCAAGTTGGACACTCCAAAGAATTGAAACTTACTTCGTTTCACTGTTTTCTTTTCCATTGGTCTTTGTCTGTTGTCAGAAATGAATATCTAGTTTGTCAAAGATCAAGTGACCATTGGTGTGTGGGTTCATTTCTGGGTCTTCAATTCTAGTCCATGGCTAACTGCCTGTCTCTGTACCAATACCATACAGTTTTTATCACTATTGTTCTGTAATACAGCTTGATATCAGAGACGGTGATTCTGTCAGAAGATCTTTTATTGTTGAGAATAGTTTTTGCTATCCTGGGTATTTTGTTCTTCCAAATTAATTTGAATATTGCTCTTTCTAACTCTATGAAGAATTGATTTGGAATTTTGATGGGGATTGCAATGATCTGCAGATGGCTTTCAGTAAGATGGCCATTTTGACTATATTAATCCTGCCAATCCATGAGCATGGGAGATCTTTCCAACTTCTGAGATCTTCTTAGATTTCTTTCTTCAGAGACTTGAAGTTCTTGTCATACAGTTCTTTCAATTGCTTGGATAGAGTTACACCAAGGTATTTTATATTATTCGTGACTATTGTGAAGGGTGTCTTTTCCCTAATTTCTTTCTAAGTCTGTTTATCTGTTGAGTAGAGGAAGGCTACTGACTTGTTTGAGTTAATTTTATATCCAGCCACTTTGCTGAAGTTGTTTATCAGGTTTAGGAGTTATCTGTTGGAATTTTTGGGGTCACTTAAGTATACTATCATATCAGTGATATTTTGACTTCTTCCTTTCCAATTTGTATCTCTTTGAACTCCGTTTGTTGTCTAATTGCTCTGGCTAGGACTTCGAGTACTATATTGAATTGATAGGGAGAGAGTGGGCAGCCCTGTCTAGTTCCTGATTTTAGTGGGATCACTTCAAGTATCTCTCCATTTAGTTTAATGTTGCTACTGGTTTGCTGTATATTGCTTTTGCTATGTTTAGCTATGAGCATTGAATTGCTAATCTTTCCAAGACTTTTACCACGGAGGGGTGCTGAATTCTGGCAAATGCTTTCTCAGCATCTAACAGATGATCATGTGGTCTTTTCTTTGAGTATGTTTATATAGTAGATTATGTTGGGGAATTTCTGTATATTGAACCATTCCTACATCTCTAAGATGAAGTCTACTTGATTATGATGGATGATTATATTGATGTGTTCTTGGATTCGGTTTGCAAGAATTTTATTGAGTATTTTTGCATTGATATTCATAAGGGAAATTGCTCTGAAGTTCTCTTTTTTATTGGATCTTTGTGTAGTTTAGGTTTAAGTGTAATTGTGGCTTCATAGAACGAATTGGGTAGTGTTCCTTCTGTTTCTATTTTGTGGAATAATTTGAAGAGTATTGGTATTAGGTCTTCTTTGACAGTCTGATAGAATTCTTCACTAAACCCATCTGGTCCTGGGCTTTTTTTGGTTGGGAGACTTTTAATGACTGCTGCTATTTCTTTAGGGGTTATGGAACTGTTTAGATGTTTAGATTCTTTGAATAGTTCTTTTTGTTTCTACTTGGTTGATTTCAGCCTTGAGTTTGATTGTTTCCTCTCTAATTCTCTTGAGTGTATGTGCTTCTTTCTAGTCTAGAGCTTTCAGGTGTGCTGTCAAGCTGCTAGTGTATACTCTCTCCCATTTCTTTTTGGAGGAACAGAGCTATGAGTTTTTCTATTAGCACTGCTTTCATTGTTTCATAAGTTTGGGTATGTTGTGCCTTAAGTTTTATTTAGTTCTAAAAAGTCTTTAATTGTTTTCTTTATTTCTTCCCTGACCAAGTTATCATTGAGTAGAGCATTGTTCAGCTTCCATGTGTATGTGGACTTTCTGTTATTTTGGCTATTATTGAAGAACAGCCTTAATCCGTGGTGCTCTGATAGGATGCATGGGATTATTTCAGTCTTCTTGTATCTATTGAGGCCTGTTTATTTTGTAACCAATTATAGGTCAGTTTTGGAGAAGGCACCATGAGGTGCTGAAAAGAAGGTATATTCTTTTGTTTTAGGATGAAATGTTCTATAGATATCTGTTGAATCCATTTGATTCATAACTTCTGTTAGTTTCACTGTGTCTCTGTTTAGTTTCTGTTTCCATGATCTGTCCATTGCTAAGAGTCGGGTGTTGAACTCTCCCACTATTATTGTGTGAGGTGCAATGTGTCTTTTGAGCTTTAATAAAGTTTCTTTTATAAATGTGGATGCCCTTGCATTTGGAGCATAGGTGTTCAGAACTGAGAATTCTTCTTGGTAGATTTTTTTCCCTTGATGAGTATGAAGTGTCCTTCCTTATCTTTTTTGAATAACTTTTGGTTAAAAGTCAGTTTTATTCAATATTAAAATGGCTAATCCAGTTTGTTTCTTGGGACCATTTGCTTGGAAAATTTTTTTCCAGCCTTTTACTCTGAGGTAATATCTGTCTTTGACACTGAGGTGTGTTTCCTGTATGCAGCAAAATGCTGGGTCCTGTTTATGTATCCAGTCTATTAGTCTATGTCTTTTTATTGGGGAATTGAGCCCATTGATGTTAACAGATATTAAGGAAAAGTAATTGTTGCTTCCTCTTATTTTTGTTGTTAGAGGTGGAATTATGTTTGTGTGGCTATCTTCTTTTGGGTTTGTTGAAAGAAAATTACTTTCTTGTTTTTTCTAGGGTGTAGTTTCCCTCTTTGTGTCAGAGTTTTCCATCTATTATCCTTTGTAGGGATAGATTTGTAGAAAGATATTGTGTAAATTGGTTTTTGACATGGAATATCTTGGTTTCTCCATCTATGGTAATTGAGAGTTTTGCTGGGTATAGTAACCTGGGCTTGCATTTGTGTTCTCTTAGGGTCTGTACGACATCTGCCCAGGATCTTCTGGCTTTTATAGTCTCTGGTGAGAAGTCTGGTATAATTCTGATAGGTCTGCCTTTATAAGTTACTTGATTTTTTTCCCCTTACTTGTTTTAATATTCTGTTTCGTGCATTTGGTGTTTTGATTATTATGTGATGGGAGGAATTTCTGTTCTGGTCCAATGTATTTGGAATCATGTAGACTTCTTGTATGTTTATGGGCATTTCTTTCTTTAGGTTAGGGAAGTTTTCTTCTATCATTTTGTTAAAGATATTTACTGGCCCTTTAAGTTGGGAATCTTCACTCTCTTCTATGCCTATTAACCTTAGGTTTGGTCTTCTCATAGTGTCCTGGATTTCCTGGTTGTTTTGGGTTACAAACTTTTTGCATTTTGCATTTTCTTTGACTGTTATGTCAATGTTTTCTATGGTATCTTCTGTGCCTGAGATTCTTTCTTCTATCTCTTGTATTCTGTTGGTGATGCTTGCGTCTATGACTCCTGATCCCTTTTCTAGGTTTGCAATCTCCAGGGTTGTCTCCCTTTGTGATTTCTTTATTGTTTCTATTTCCATTTTTAGATTCTGGATGGTTTTGTTCAATTCCTTCACCTGTTTGGTTGTGTTTTCATTTACTTCTTTAAGGGAATTTTGTGTTTCCTCTTTAAGGGCTTCTACCTATTTACCTGTGTTCTCCTGTATTTCTTTAAGGGAGTTTTTTATGTCCTTCTTTAAATCTTCTATCATCATCATGAGAAGTGATTTTAAATTCAAATCTTGCTTTTCTGGTGTGATGAGTTATCCAAGACTTACTGTGGTAGGAGAACTGGGTTCTGATGATGCCAAGTAGCCTTAGTTTCTGTTGTTTATGTTCTTGTACTTGCCTCTCGCCATCTGGTTATCTCTAGAGTTACCTTCCCTTGCTGTCTCTGACTAGAGCCTGTCCCTCCTGTAATTCTGGTTGTGTCAGAACTCCTCAAAGTTCAGCTGTCTCTGTGATCCTGTGATTCTGTGATCCTGTGATCCTGAGATCCTGGGTGTGTAAGAGATCCTGGGAGTCAAGCTGCCTCTGGGATCCTGAAATCCTTGTGTGAACAAGCTCCTGAGATCCTGTTGTATCAGAGCTCCTAGGAGTCAAGATTTCCTCTGAGTGTTGCAGGGGTGTGTGGGGAGCCAGAGCCCTGGGTTTGCTCCAAGCACAGGTGCAAGCTGGAAGGAACCCATGTCTCTGGCTCTGCAGGGGTTTGTCTTTCCCTGGTTTCTGTGTGTTTGGGGGGTGGGTCCTACTTATGCTGGGTGTTGGGAAAGATGTTGTGGCCTCAGATGTGATCTTGAGTGTGTCAGAGCTCCAGTGCTCCTGGGTGTGTCCTATCTCCTCAGAGTCGAGCTTCCTCTGTGATCCTGTGATCTTGTGATCCTGAGCATTTCAGAGCACCTGGGAATCAGACTCCCTCTGGGTATTTTAAGAGTGGGTGCAGAGTCAGCACCCCAGGTCTGCTCCAGGTACAGGTTCAGACCAGATGGAATTCATATCACTGGCTGGACTGGGGTTCCTGCTTCCCTGGATCCTGGGAGACTCAGTTATTCCAGGTGTTGAGGCAGGATCCTCACCTCTGATCCTGGGTGTGTTAGAGCACCTGGGAGTTGAGCTTCCTCTGGGTGTTGTAGGACTGGGTATGGAGCCAGTGCCCAAGGTCTGCTCAGGGCATAGGCTCAGACTGGAAGAGATATACTCTTTGGATATTTAATGTGACTATTGCAGATGATATTATTTTCCTGATTTGTCTTTTCATATAGTCCATTGTTACTATGGAGAACAGCTGCTGGTAGCACTAATTGGACTGCGTACTTTTTAAAAAGGAAGACATTTAGTTGCAAGGAATATGGGAGAGTGATCTTGAGATACTGGAAATGAGGAGCAGGTAATTCTCAAAGAATAAAATGTACTATAGAAAATTGTTATTTTTTTAAATGCTATTTGCTTTATGGCCTGAAAAAATGAATTAAATGAAAATATTAACTATAACTAAGAGATTCAGTAACACACTACATCAAGCAAAAGAAAGACTTTTCAAATTTCAAGACAAGTCTTTTGAAATAACCCTGTTAGTCAAATGCAAGTCACATTTAGCCTCTGACCTAAAATTGTTATGTCAAGAAAACTTGTCAAATGTGTTATTGACGTTGCCTGAAAGTGTAACATTGAAATGTCATTTTTAATAGCATTTTGTGTGTATGAACAAGTGGTTTTACAAAAAGAAAAAGAAAAAAGGCCAATGTCCAAAAATGGTACCACTTTGTGAAAATCATGATCGTTAAAAAATGCATTCCCTTAAGTAGTCATTTTAGAAATTAAGAGTCAACAGTTGCATGTGGGAAGTGTATGTGGATGCTCCAATGTCACTTAAAGCATTGGACTTCTTGTGTCATTACTCTACTACCTAGCCTCTCCTTTATCAAGATTTTGCCAGACAAAATGCCATGGACTTAAGGACTTTAACCTCAGCTATGGCTTTTCCTTAGGAGAGCTTTGCAAAGCAAAAGCTTTGTCACTTTGGTATAATTTAGCCACATGTCTCAGAACAGCATTGTCATCATCACACACACAATTTCTAGGTCAACCTCATAAGTTGAAGTATTATTATTCATAAAGCCTTGCCAAAGTAACTTTCCTGTCTCATAGAGGAGACCACTTTTTCTCAGGAGGTCAAGGCTGGCATGGAGGAAATAAAGTGGCAACCTTCTAGCCAAAAGGACCCTTCAACTCAGTCTTGGTATGACAACACTCACTGCTCTTTCTCTGAAGTTAATGCTGCCTCCTGTTTCTGTCTAGATCAGTGGTTCTTAACCTTCCTAATGCTGAAACCCTGTAATACAGTTCCTCATGTGTGGTGACCCCCAACCACAAAGTCATTTCCTTGCTACTTCATACCTGTAATGTTGTTGCTGTCATGAATTGTAATGTAGATGTGGAATATGCAGAATGTCTGATAGGCAACCCCGTGAAAGGATGCAGAATGTCTGATAGGCAACCCCGTGAAAGGGTCGTTTGACCCACAAAGAAGTTGCAACCCATAGACTGAGAACAGCTGGTCTAAGTCAAATGACTCCCTCTCCTCAGGGTTGTGAAGAAAGTTAGTTGTTTACATTATCTTCAAAAGTATATGACACTGAAATATATACTGTTGTTCTGCTAACTGATCTCATGTGACTCTAAATTTCTTTTCTTCTGATTTTAGAGGTTTAATACACCTTTGTGAAATGGTGTCTTTTCTAAGTCTATGTGGAGGATTTTTTTCCCCTACAATTATAGGAAAACCATCTTAGCTCCTTTTCTTTAGAGGGAACATATGCATGTTGGTTCTCTAGGTATTGGGAATATCACTGATACTCCATATATGTGGAGGTGACTCTAACTTTTATTTAAGAGTCAAATGGCAATAGAGTCTCTAAACTCAAATGTGAAAAATTATCTATTAGTGATTCAGTTCTTTTCAGAACAAATGAAAACAGTGTTATGCAACAGAACCTTCAGTAGCTATAGATGTATTTTTTTTTTAAAAAAAATTGGACATTTTCTATTATCTATACAGGTTTTTTTTTAAGATTTATTTATTATATGTAAGAACACTGTAGCTGTCTTCAGATACTACAGAAGAGGGCATCAGATCTCATTACGGATGGTTGTGAGCCACCATGTGGTTGCTGGGATTTGAACTCAGGACCTCGGAAGAGCAGTCAGTGCTCTTAACCAACCCCTATAGATGTATTCTTATCTGGCTTGTCTGATGTGTTAGCCTCTGGGCAATTTCTGTTCATTTAAACTTAAATTAGACTGTTAGAAATGTGCAAAGGTGAATAGTGAAAGTGTGGGAGGTCCTAGCAAAGAAGTCCAAGTCACTTGATGTATGAAAAAAATAAATCAATTAGGTCTTAGCACCACGAAGACAGAAACCTCCGAGTTCTGGCTCTCACCAGTCCTTGTGTGCCCATCAGGAAAGCAAAAGCTGTAATTCTGATAGTTCGTAGACAGGAGCTTGATGTGTGAAAGAAAGCAAGGAAAAATAAAATGTTTCTTCTATCCTTTCAGCTTCAGTAGCTAAGATTGAAGAACTGACAAAAGAACCAAAGGGACACACACACAAGAAGCAGTTAAAGAGGCAATGGGATGGACTTCTTTGGACTTTAATGCAAGTACAGTGGGAAGTTTCAAAAAATGTTTGGAAAGAATTCAATTTACATTGCAAAGTGGAGGTTCTGGGAGCAAAATGGTGAACAGGAGTGAAGACAGGGAAATCACAAAGAAGAGCAGAGAGCACTACTGTAAGCCCCAATACATACAGCAAGCATGCACAACTCCCTGCGGCAGTCTGTGCTAATTCCATTGTATACAACTCATGGTCTGATACCCAGAACTCAAGCACAAAGTTCAGAAATCGATGCTGGGATTTCCTCACGGATCAGCTCAAAGCCCCAGGCTGACGCCTGAGATTCCCTAAAGAGTATGAAATATGTTGTCATTCAGATAGCGAGAGAGCTCAAGAGAAGGGAATGAGGAACGTGTAGCGGGATGTTTGCAAGATACGAGTGGGAATCACTGAAGACTCGAACTTAGCACCTCGAAGTTGCAGTGTGTGTCCATTTATTTGCAGCTCCCAACGGCACGTTCCTGAGTGTCCTCATCACAGGAGTATCCGCCTCAGTTTAGACACCTTAGCTTAGACATTATTTAGAAGTACTTGGAATGGTGCTTCAAAAATTGCAGCTGGTTTGGAACGTAGACAAACCTATTTAAAGATATACATATATATATATATATTCCTTAATATAAATCTAGTTCACTTTATGATTTAGCTGTCCCATTATATTAAATTTACTTTTATTAGTTATAAAAACCCAGTCACCTCCTTTACAAACCTTGTTCATTCTCTTTGGGGCTCTCTATTGAGTTTACTCAGACATTTGCTCTTAATAAAACAGTACAAACAGCTTGAAATTTATTTTCTAGGGTAATATAATTAGGGCTCTAGGTATAATTCCTTTGCAAAAGTAGGATCAATCCAAAAATCATCTGCTTTAGGATGAGGAGACATTTGGCAAAGGAAAAGGCATCTTTGTGCTTTAAACACTCACTGATAAGCAGGTGTTAGCTCAGAAGTTTGGAATACCCAAGAAACAATTTGCATATCAAATGATGCCCAAGAAGAAGGAAGGAGAGGCCCCTGGTCCTGGAAAGGCTCAATGCAGCAGTGTAGGGGAATTACCAGAACAGGGAAGCAGGAAGGGGCTGACTGGGGAACAGGGGGAGGGAAGAGGGCTTGTGGGACTTTCGGGGAGGGGGGATCCAGGAAAGGAGAAATCATTTGAAATGTAAATAAAGAATATATCTAATAAAAAAAACATAACTTGGAAAAGGTCAAAAAGGGAATGTCAGTATTTAAAGTGTGACTCAAATTCCTTCCCGTGTGTTTGACTATGAGCAGAGTCAAAGCATTTCATTACATTTCAGTGCCTGAATTATAAATCAAGCAATTATTTGCAGCCATAATTATTTACCATATATAATTAAGTTTGCGGTCACAAACTCTGGCAAGAATCAACATTAACGTTTTTATTTCTCTTTTTAAAACTGGCTAAACGATGAACATGGTTATTACAAAGGGATTATAGGGCTGAAAAGCCTTAATTGTTACTAAATCTTAAACCCTGCTCTGTACTTGAATTTATTCTTACAGAAATTTCAAAGAATTGGCAGTTTGAACAGCTTCCATTTTTACATAAATGCCACGTATTTCTTCAAACTTGCCTTTAATAATTAAGTCATTTAAGAGCTCACAGACTTCTCGAATATGGAAACTGTACCAGTAGAAAGGGTAAAATTAAATGACTCACGTCCTTTGCGATCAGTCTTTTCTAACTATTATCTTGTGAATTTCACCAAATACCTCACAATCATTTGCTGACCTTTTCTTCTCAAAAACACTCACATTTCAAGCCATTGTGTACAAAATGAAAACTCTTCATAATATACCTCGAAATATTTCTTTTAAACGCCCTACAATAAAAATAATACTAGCTAACACCTATCAGAGAGGAGACCTAGTTTACTTTCTAATTTTTGTTTTTATTTTTAAATAAATCTTATTTTTGAAATTAGAATATAATTACAGCATTTCCCCTTCCTTTTCCTCCCTCCAACCCATCTCATGCATTCCCCCTCTGGTTCTCTCTCATATTCATAGCCTCTGTTTCTTTCATTGTATATATATACATATATATATATATATTCATAAATGTATAAATCAGTCTGCTCATAACATAAACACATATAATGTTAATTGTATGTATATTATTTCAGGACTGATCATTTTGTATTGGATAACCAACTGGGGGTCTCTTCCCTAGAGAAGACTATTTCTCCCACTCAGAATTACTTAGTCTTCTGCAGTTCTTTGTCTAGGGGCGAGGTCCCCTGAGAATTTTCCATTTCATATTAATATGCCTATTGGTATGGTTCTTGTTCAGGTCTTGAAGCAGCCAAGTTGTTGAGATTTCATGGATCTAGCTTCCTTGACATTTCTCAGATAAATATCTCATAGCAAATTTCCTGTTCCTCTGGCTCTTGCAATCTGTCTGCCTCCTCTTCCACATGATCCCTGAGCCTTAGGTACAGGAATTCTGTTGGAGATATATCAGTTGGGGCTAGTGATGAACCAGCCTGACTCCATGTTAATGATGGAAACCATTTTGTTATAAGGTCAGAAGAAGTCCAATTCTGTTTGCTGCAAAATTCAAGTTGACCATGTCTTATCACGTTTCTAGAATTTGACATGCTCCCCCACCCTGTGGAGTTTGACTCGAAACTTGAATATACCCTGATAAGATAAAATGTTCTGACAAATACCTTTGAAATGTTCAGCCAAGTTCCTATATAACCAAAATTCCTCTGGAAATCACACACTCTCTGAAAAACCTCTAGTCTTGCAGGTTTTTTGGACTATGTAAGCCTACATTTTCCTATGTTCAGTACTATATTTTCAAATCCCACTTTAGGGAGAGAGACCTGTCTGACAGAAAATAAAGCTTGCTTAATCTGCCCTAGGAACTTAGATAATGGTATTTATTCTCACTCGGTGGGATTAGTACTAACTACCACATGATCCCCTGTTCTCTGCATTTTGAACAGTTGTAGTTTCCTGTAACAGTGTCTGCTACTCTTTGAGGTTTGGTGCGTTGCGATGTATTGTAATGCTAAATTCTATACCTTGAAGATCCAGGCCTACGGGTGACTTTTCATGTTTACAAGCTTTTGTTGTGCAAACCTTGTTCCTTGATGTAAAACTATTGGTTAAATAAAATTCTTGGGCGGTGGTGGCGCACGCCTTTAATCCCAGCACTTGAGAGGCGGAGGCAGGAGGATTTCTGAGTTCGAGGCCAGCCTGGTCCTCAAAGTGAGTTCCAGGACAGCCAGGGCTACACAGAGAAACCCTGTCCCGAAAAACCAAATAAATAAATAAAATAAAATTCTCTACAGCCAATTATTACTGGAGGGATTAGGGGTAGGTAAGTTTAGAGTAGCCTGGTTGGAGAAGGAGGAAGAACGTGAGGAAGAGAGGAGGAAACCTCCATGAGGGGAGATGGGCCATGAGCACACGGCCAGGAAAGACATCAAGTATCTGGGATATACTGCTCGGGACATAGCCAGGCCAGCAGTCAAAAGAGTAGATTCCCCATCCCCTGTCCTGCCCACCCACCTCACCCTCAGTAACTGTCCAATCCAGATAAAATAGCCATAGTCTGAGTCTTGTAAGCTTGTAGGGGAGAAGAATAAAGTAGTTGTACTACAGCTATCAAAAGAAGGGTTTGTTTTGTTGTTGAGGAGTAAGAACTATTCATCTGTGGGAATAAGGATAAATAATTAGAATGCAATTAAGGATTATTTTGGTTTTGTAAAGTAGTTGTAGGCTCTCCTTTAAGATTCGTGACCTCATTAGCCCTGGGTAGTTAGCTAAGTTTCTGGCACTAGGCATGTTTTCCCTTTTGTTACATGAGCCTTAAATCCAAGTAAAAACTGTTGGTTGCTATCAAGATATAAGCACCACTTTTGCACTCAGGGTTTCCATGCCACCCTGGTCATTGTTGTAGCTTATGGTGTCATAGCTGGGCAGGACTCTTGGTCACTCCCCTCCCTTGTATGCTTGCATAGCACCTACTGGTATCATGGAAACTTGTCCTCAGGGAAGAATTCTGATCAATTCCAGCTCTGGAACCTCTGTGCCATTTGTCAGAAGTACATGGTGTCTTCAGAATTAAAGACTTCCACCTCTGGGAAGTAGCCCAGTATTCTGTTTTCTCTTTTCTACCTCCCAAATCAAAGTCAACACCCATTTTTTCCCAATAGCTTGTGCCTGCTATCAAGCTTTCTAAAATACTTGTACCCTGCTATTTTCCTATTGTTTCCACCCCAACTCTCCAAGGGTTCCTTTTCTTTCCTGGTTTCTACAGTTACTCCCAGTTATATTCCACATCTGAAGATTTGGAATTAGAAGCCACAAATAAGAAAGAACATGCGATGTCTGCCTTTCTCGGTCTAGGTTACCTCATTCAATATAGTATTTTCATCCATTTACCTGAAATTTTCATGATTTTATTTTTCTTTACAGCTGAGTAATATTCCATAGTGTATATGTAGCACATTTTCATTAGTCATTCACCAGTTGAAGAACAGTTAGGTTGTTTCCATTCCCTAGCTATTGTGAATAGAGCATCAGTGAACAAAGGCTGAGCAAGTTTCTATTGAGTAAGACGTCGAGTTCTTTGGACATATGCTAAGGAGAGATAGAGCTGTGCCCTCAGATAATGAACTATTTCTGAAGATTCTGGAAACTTTAGGAGATGGGGCTAAACTTGAGGAGGTAAGTTATTGGGGTACTTGGGGACATATTACTCTGACTGCTTCCTGTCTTGCTTTTTGTTTCCTATTGGACATTAAGAAACAGCACTCCTATATCAACACACTCCCAATGTCAGGATTTTCCAGCCAAGTGTATGGAGCCAAGGAACTGCAGATTAAACCTTCTGACTCTTTAAACCAAAACAAACCCTTCTTCTCATTGAAATTATTGCAATATAAAGTAAATAAACTCAATACCAAAAATCACTGAATACCATTTTGACAAGGCATCAGAATAAATTTAAACTATTGGAAGTGTATGATCTTATAAGGTATGAGGGAGGAAAAATAGCTGTAAGAAAGAAGGGCTTCTATATCTATGGTTTTACTTATGAGCATGCATTGTGTCTAGATAGCTGAAACATGGCGGTAGCTCTAAACTGGAATCAAAAATCTTAGATTTGAGCATGTGCCGACAGCAATTTATCTTCACTGAACTTCAATTTCTTGATCTGTATATAATGGAGAGAAGAGAAAATGAATACTGCCCCCAAAGCTGACTGAGAACTAAGGAGAAAAGACCTGTGAAGCCTTTTCCTATATGAAAGCCTCCAAGTAAGCAAAGCTTCACTGAGTGTGTGCTCAAATGGATTGAATGGAAAGTCAAAGACAGAAAGGCAGGCTGCCTGCTATCAAACTCTCCCCTGGAAACAAGTGAGAGAAACCACCCAGCATACATTCAAAACTTGCAACTGGTGGCAATATTTCAACTGACATGAAAATATTTTCATTTTGCAAGTTTCTACTCACTATTAAATAATATTATGTCTTATTCCGGCCAGCTTGATTGACAGGCTCAATTTCTCTCTGGGGCTAACACCAAATGAAAACTCTACAAAACAATTGTGCACTCTGTCATAACCAAAAGTTAAAAAGATTTATGTGTAAAGTTTAAAAGCAAATCATGTGTGCTTTTTCTTTCAAAAATCTGAGCACAAACCAGTTCAGTAAAGTGTTGAGATCAAAAGTCAATTTGCAGTGGTCTAAAGAAGGAGCAAGAGCGAGGATGTGCACCCAGAAGATACTGGCCTCTTTAGGAAGACATTCTGCTGGGGGAAGAAATGGAGGATGCTGTGGAAGACTGTACAGAAAGGCCTCCAAGACACAAAAGAGGAGAGGAGGAGTAAGCCCAACATGTAACGAGAAACCAAAGATTCTCTTGAAACAATGATATAATCAGAAGCCAAACTGAAAAGAGTTAAGACGCCTGAGACAAGGAAACGGGCAATAGCGAGCCTGCCTTTCCTTACAACTTGTATTTTTACCTCTTTCCTTTGAAATAGACAGAGACTACAAACAAATTTGCAGTAGTTATAAAAAAAAAGTGACCCTACCCATACACCCTAAAGCAAAAGAATAGCTGTACAACCTCTATGACTACAGCTCTTTCTACTGTAAATATTTGATAAAAAAAAAATTAGTGTTAACTTTCTCTTTACATTGTACGTGGTTTTCTTTCTTTTTAAAAGTGTATTTTATTTTTTACTCTATGTGGATGTAAATGCACATATGGAAATCAGAGGACAGTTTTCTTTCCTCCACCACTACTCCCTTCCCCTCCCCTGATTCCTGAGTGTGGGTTCCAGGAATAGAAGTCAAGCCATCAGTTTAGAGCAGCAAGTGTGTTTTACCCAGTGAGCCATCAAGGGATCTAATGCCCTTTTCTGGCTTCCACAGGCCCTGCAACCAACATGGTAGACAGACACATATACAGACAACACATCCATACTTATCAAGTAAATAAAGAAAATGCTATCTACTGAGCAAGGCAGAAGCTAAGTTGATAAAGAACTTGCCTTTTGTGCATGAAGACCTGGGTTTGATCTCCAGAACTCACATAAAGATGCCACATATAGTGGCACTAGTTTATAATCCCAGTGTCTTGGTTAGGATTTCTACTACTGTGGGGGAAAAAAATCTACCATGACTAAAAGTAATTTGTAAAGGAAAGGGTTTAGTTCGTCTTACACTTCCAGGTAAAAGCTCATCATTGATAGAAATCGGGGGGGGGGGAGGAGGAACTCAAACAGGGAGGGGCTCTGGAGGTGGGAACTGCTACAGAGGCCATGGAGCACTGCTTACTGACTTGCTCAGCTTTCACACAGTACCTAAGGCCACTACCCCAGGGATGACACCACTCACAATAATCTGTGCTTTCCCACAACAATCAAGAAAATACTTCTGTCTTGGTCAGGGTTCTCTAGTATCACAGAACTTACAGAATGTTTCCATATATTAAAGAAAAGTATTAGAATGATTTACAGTCTGCAGTTTAACTAACCCAACAATGGACAACTGTGAATGGGAAGTTCAAGAATCCAGTACTTGCTCAGTTCCTTGAGAATAAGTGTTTCAGCTGGTCTTCTGTCTAAGCTGGAGTCCTGAAAAAGTAGGCTCCAACAGATGTATGTAAGTAGAAGGAAAGGAAGGAGGAGGAAGAAGAGGAGGAAGAGAAGGAGGAGGACTGGGAGGAGGAAGAGTGGGAGGAAGAGGAGAAGGAGGAGGAAGAATAAAGAGGAAGAGGGGAGAAGGAGAGGAAGGTGGAGAAGGAAGAAGAGGAAGAGGAGGAGAGGGCCTTCCTTCTTCCATTGTCCTTATGTAGGCCTCCAGCAGAAGGTGTGACCCAAATTAAAGGTGTGTACCACCATGCCTGGGTTTGGAACTTGCTCTGTCTCAGGTTGGCTTTGAACTCAGAGATATGCTTGCCTCTGTCTCCTGGAATTAAAGGCAGGTACTATCTAGCTAGCTTGGGCCTAAGCTTTTCATGGCCACTAGGCCTCAAGATATGAATCAAAAGTGTGTGTCATCCCACATCAAGATCCAAGTCAGAAGCCTGTGTCTCCATCCTCAAGATCTGGATCACAAGTAGGCCCTCCATTTCTGGATTGTAGTTCATTCCAGATGTAGTCAAGTTTACAGCCAGGAATAGCCATCACAGTCCCACAGGCCAATCAGGTGCAGGCATTTTTTCAGTTGAGGTTCCTGTTTCCCACATGACTCTAATTTGTGTCACGTTGGCATAAAACTAGCACCCAATGCTGGAGAGACAGAGACAGGAGGATCCGTGGGGCTTGGTAGCTAGCCACTATAGCCAAATCAGTGATCTCCAAGCCAAGAAGAAGCCCTTTCTCAAAGAATGTAGATAGTGTTCCTGAAGATGGCTCACAATGTCTGTCATTTATCTCTGCTCTCTGTGTGCTTACATGCACACTCATGGGCACACACACAAACACTCTCACATTCGCAAGCATGTGCACATATATTTTTTGAAAGAAAATAGAATCTGTAAAATGGATGATGAAGGCCATGTTTTTGATGTTTGTATATATTCTTCAAAAGCTGATTGTGGAAAGTCTTAAGATTCAATCCCTGAAAGTGAATAAGGGTCTGTAATTGGAAGGTAAACTTAAAAAGATTTTAGAAATGAGGAAACAATACAAAAAATAGATAGTTAACACCTACTATGGTCATGCACTACTTTAGATACTTGTGATATATCAACAAAGAAAATAGGTAAATATTTCTGCTAATTTGGAGAGGAAAACAGTAAACAGTAATGTTATATAATGTGATCACTAAAATGTAAATTATATAATACAATTAGTTCTTCAGCAGAACAAGAGCATAGGAAGTCTTAGGCTAGGGACAAGAGTGCAATTGTACATGAAAAGAGTGATAAAAATGTATCTCATAAGAGCAGACATATTTGAACGGTCTTTAAGCTAGTTATGGTGTTTGGTAAGTGGGTACCAGGACTTGGCAGCTGGCAGCAGCCACCAAAAGAGGTAGCAGGATTCCTGGGATATGTGGAGGACATCAAAGAGGATGGCAGAGCTGAGCATGTGAGAGACAAAGAGACCCAATGAGGTCAACAAGGAAACATAGAAGTCAGATGGTAAAGTCATTAAAGACGCTGGGGAGATCGCAGGGCCATGAGATATGTTTAAACCCTCCGTGTAACTGCTGTTAGAATAAAAGATATCCTGAATCTCTCCATAACCTAAGTCCCTCCACACTATGGCATCTTAGAACAATAAACATTACTCTCTTGCCTCCTAGTCTAGAAATAAGAAGCAGCTAAACTGGGTGTGACTCAAGGCATCTCAGGAGGTTACAATTAGCTGTCGGCTGATGTTACTGGGAACTCAAGGTGACTGAACTG
Source organism: Tokudaia tokunoshimensis (assembly GCA_036184795.1). Lineage (NCBI taxonomy): Eukaryota > Metazoa > Chordata > Mammalia > Rodentia > Muridae > Tokudaia > Tokudaia tokunoshimensis. The sequence continues at coordinate 54,975,482 of BTHU01000004.1, read as the reverse complement.
AGCTGCACAGCTGTTACCACAGGCCTCCGTTCTTTGCCAACACTCACAGGTATCTCCAGAGGGCTGCATGACTGTCCTCATAGCGCAGCTGTTTCTCCAGAACAAGGAATCCAAGAGGACAAACCCGAAGCCGTGATACCCTTTAAAAGCGACGACTCCAAAGGCGCAGTGTCACAGGCCTTATTCCATTCCTCAGTAAAGTCTTTGTCATATTTCTGGTTTTCCACATTTTCTGAGCCTCCGTACTGAAGCAAGTGCTTTTAAAAAATGAGAGCCCGTAGTTTTCAAATTCAATTAAGTGTATTTAATCACAACTTTTACTTGTACAGATCCCCAGTGATTACTTTTTTTTTTCTTTTCTTTGGTGGGGTGGGAGTGGAGAATGTAGAGGTCAACCTTGTGAAGGAAAAAGTAGATGGAGAGCAAGGCACTCTCGAAGAGTCCTGATCTGACACACGCAGCATTAGATCTGAGGTGTAGATAGTGATCCTGAAGATGACCCGCAATGTTATTGATCTCTGGTCTCTGTAGATCACCAGTGATCTACAACGAGACAGAAAAAAGGGACCGAGGCCAGGGAGGTGGCCACTTCCCCATCTTCACTGATGCCCCCACAAGTGAGGATACTCCCCTCCCCCGCCTGACTCCATCTGAGTTACCTCATTACCCAGGGTTTTTATTGGCGCATGGCATGACAGTGTGGCAAGATGCGATTGGCCAAGGATTCAGGAGCTTGGGATTGGCTCAGTGTATATAAGCTTGTGGGCTGGGCAATAAACTCAGGTCTGCACCCTGATGCTCATCTCCGGAGTTGCATTGCCCAGGATTTGTCACCTGACTCTGATACCTCTCACCACCTTCATTCTGGGTCCTGTTCCTATGGGAGAGAATTGCTTCCAATGTGTTTAAATGTACATATGTTTGCATTAAAGCTAAAGTAAATGGTAAGAAATTGATATGAAGTATGCCTTTAAGAGGTCTGCAAGCATAGTAAAGGTTTGGTTCCAAGACAGTGGTGCCAAGTGTGGAAGTTTTGTAAACCTTAGAGGGTAGCAATTAATTGGATGAAGGCGTATAATAGCCGGGGGAGGGGCAGAAACATGCCCCTGCCTGTTTCCTTTCTCTCTGCTACTTGGCCATCACAGGGAGCCACTCTGCTCCTCCATGTTCTTCCCAACATGATACTGCCTCAGCACAACCCAGAACCTCTAAAGCTGGCTAACTATAGACGAAAAGTTCTGAAACCGGCAGTCGAAACAAATCTTTCCTCCTCTTTTTTCTCTCAAGTATCTGTCACAGCAATGGGAAGTCTGACACCAAGTGAGGCAAGAAAATGGCCCCGGGCACTGTAGGGTCTAATGTAGTCATGTTATGGAGAGGAAGAACTTCGGCTTTTCTATGCTTACATCCACCCAAGCTTTGAAGCAATATCCTTCGCTGTGTCCATCACAATACTTGCCTTCATAGCATGTACGCACAACTGTGCTTTATTCCAAAGACTTAGTACAAGAATCATGGGGCCATTTTCCAGGGTCCGGAAAATGAGAGCCAGTGCATTGCCCATAATTTCACTGTAGCATGCTATTATTTGAATCTGAAAGACCTCCCAACCCTCCTCTAACATACGCAGGCTTTTTTAATGACTGGTGGTGTTATTTCCAGAGGTTAACCCTTTAAGAGCTAGGGTTTTTGAGGCAGAAGAAGTAGGTCATTAGGTACAGGCCTTTGAAGGATATGCTTGGATCCTGCTTCCTGTCATTCTTATCTGCTTCATGGTCTGTTGGGACACAAACTGCTGTCCTCTGCCACAAGCTCCATTACTGTGGGGTTCTACTCAATCACGTGGGACCTAGTAACCGTGGACCAGACCTCAGACTATGAGCCAAAATAAGCTTCTCCTCTCCTAGGTGTCTCTGTGAGGTATTGTGGACACAGCCATATAAAGGTAAATAACAAAAGGTTCTCTCTCTCTCTCTCTCTCTCTCTCTCTCTCTCTCTCTCTCTCTCTCTCTCTCTCTCTCTTCCCCCTCTCTCTCCTAAAGGGTTATAGTAAAAGGGCCAGAAACGGAGCACTTTGCTGCAAAAGAAACTCACTACACAACACCAAATGCTGGATGAAAACCAAACTCTTGGTGACTATTAGACTGTCACCTGCAGGTAGAGCCCTGTGATTAACATTTACGTGGTCTCAGGAGCATTGACGTTCAATGATAATAAAGATGATGCCAAAGCCTTTAACTGATCTGTCGAGCTTAGCATCTATCTTGCTGTAATGAAAAGAATAAAAGGAATGCTTAACATAAGAAAAAACACAGGAGTTTGAGCAGACGGCTTTCTATTTAAAAATCTCTCTGTATTGGTTTTAAGTCCTCTGACCTATTTAATCTTGGTTTTTGTCCCCAGAAATAGGTTATTCTATGTAAATGCATCATGTCTTTGATTAGTTGTCATTTATAAAGAAAAACTCTATAGTTTCATATATATTCTAATTAGTAAGTATAACGAGGAATTTTTATAACAGTTGATATCTACAATTCAGCACTTTAAGGAAAAAAGATGATACACTTCCTTTTTAATATTCTATACTTTATTCTATGAAGAGCCTAATCCTCTGCTGAGCACATGATAACCTGATGACACACTCCATTTTTATTTCACTAAACACAACCTGAAAATAAACATCTTTTATTTGGGAACAAAATTCAATTATAAAGAAAAGAAAATGCAATCTGAGATCAATAGCTTATTACACTCTCAGCATGAGGGATAATTTCAGTTTAGCCTAATCCACTGAAATATGTATCTATCTATACACTGTTTATTGGCTTATTCAAGTCTACATGCAAAGTGTCATATATCCAGTTTACTTTCATTGAAACCCAAAAGGTAGAATGAGTGGAACTCAAAAAACATAACAGAAACCTTAAAATCAACAAGCTAAAAATCTAAATAATATGTAGATTCTCCTTAGTGTAAAGTTGGAATTTCAATATCCAGTAGTCTCATTTTAATGAACATTTTATTTAAAAAGTTGATAGGCAAAAAGGCAGAAGTAAGTTAGTCCTCTGAAATGGAAATAATTTAAAGATGTATAAGTCAAGTGTAATTATATTTTGTTTTGCTCTGTTTTCATACAAAGTCTTCCCACCACCTAGGTTGGTCTTTAGTCCTAGAGTTGGAAGTGCACCTCCCACTGTAAGCTCCTAAGAACTGATTCTACAGGTATGTTCCCTCACACAGAGCCATCAGGTTGTAAGGTTGCCAAATGACGTATGAGAAAGGGGACCATCTGCAGTGGCAGATGCTGATGATAAGCTGAGATAAAGAAGAATTAACTCTTCATTCAACAATATGGAAGACATCATTTACCTTCATAAGACTACCATCAGTGGGATGGTCATGGTAAAAACTTACTGACATGAGTTTTGTAAGCCCTGGAGGGAGTCACTTGACAGTTGTGAGATACAGTTAAATAGAGATGTATGGCTAAAGAATGAGAAAGTCAGGAGGAGATGCTATTCTGGTCTTCAATGATAAGTAGCACCACCCTTAGCAAAACAAAACAAAAGCTAATGACTCAAAAGACAGGTAAGAATTAGTATAGTGCGCAAAAAAATAGTGCCTAATATAAGAGTTTCCACAGAAGGGGAAGCAGGCGTTTAACTCCTCTTTAGTCTCAGGAGTGAAGACAGTATTTTAGTTAAACTTTTTGGCCTTATACAGAGAAATGAGGGAGAGGCTTGCTTTGGCTCCCATTCTGAGGGGATACAGTCCATCTTGATGGGGAAGGCATCAGGGCAGGTGGCTGGCAGAACAGGGATCTGGCGAAGGGGATGCCAGTGCTCGGTAGTAGTCTCTACTTTCCCTTTGTACTCAGTCTAGGACACTGAATCATGGGAATTATACTAACCATATTACAGCAGTCTTCCCCATCAATGAGTCCTCTCTGAAAAATCCCTCACAGACAATAACGCCCCAAGTGTTTTCTTGATTCAAGCAGGTGAACTGAAATGAATTTGTTCAGCTCACAGAAAACCGTAGGAGAACAGACACAGACTAGAAGCCTGAGGAAGTTCTCTCCTGCTTACCTTAGCTTCCGTGGAGGAAAAACAGACCCAGATCTACTGAGAGGGGGCACCAAGGAGCAAAAAGTACAAAACGGGCAAGTTTGGCAAATTCTCAAGTTTATATTACTTCTGAAATATGTAAAGAAGGTCTTTTTATAACTCACTAATTTCTTTTTAACACTTCACTCTGTTTGGAGAGATGTAGGAGGACAAGGATCCTATAAAACTGCCAATTAATAGCTCCAGCTGGAACAGCCTCTAAACAGGGAGAGTCAACCAGACTCAAACTGTAGCTGTTCTTATCATCCTCCTCTTACAGAGCTGGCCTCAGAACAGAGGGGAAACTTGCAGAGCCTACGGGGTGATCCCTGCCATGTGTTCTGACATCCTTCTGCTAGTCTCACTGTGGGGTGCTGGATGTGACTTCGGGGTGTACCACATTGTTAGAACAAGCATAGTCATGTTTCTCGAGGATACAGTCCATTATCCCTGCTCCTGAGACTTCACATCTACCCCTTCCAATCCACATTGCTTCTGCCCTTTAGCAGACCTACGGGGTGGATATCCTCAGAGTGTGGAGGTGACTCCCAGTGAGACTATTCAACCTCTTTCACTCCTGCAGAAAATCACTCCCTTTACCCTCCTTTGCCATAAAATTGCCTCCCACTGCACAGACACCCTTAGTAGCTACTACACGGGAACATTCCAGATAGATGGGGGGGGGAGCTCATTTATTTGAGGCTGTCTTGGCTGCCTACCACCTCGGAGAGAAGTCAAGAACCCCAAGTCTGACTGCTTCTTTCCACACATTTAGGAGCCACAAGAAGCAGGCTCCTTCAGTTTCCTGGCAGGGTCTTGCAAAGCACCACATCCAACTTTTCTTCTGGCTACTGAGCCCAGGTGCTTAACCTGAATGCATGGATGTGTACATGTGCTATACTGTAGAAGAAAATAAGCGATAGATAATCTACGTATGATTCTAAATAACAATAGACTTGCAACAAAGTCGAACTGAGGATTACTTAAAATGGAATTACAATGGATTCAGCGGCTTAAGATCCGATTCCTTCCACACAAACAGTAATAACTAGAGTTTGTGTTTTCTATTTGACCATGCACTTTAGAGAAGTGTAGCTAATACAACTTTCACTGGTATGGAACTACACTGGTGACTTTTCACGCCAGCATTTCATCCTACTTTTAGCCACACTCCCCACCTAGTTTTATAGGCATTACTATCATCTTAATAATTCTATACTGAGGGAATTTAAAAGGCACAAACTTTACAAATAAGCAAATCAGTACACACATTTTACCGCTATCTAAACTGCAAACCAAAAATATTTACCAACTGGCTATGTTTAGGCTATGTACGCATTCTCTCTTAAAGGTCATGTCTCTAGACCAAAGGCCAGACTGGCATTGCTCATGTTCTGCTCATCACTGTTTAACCTGTAACAACCTTTTCCCTCTGGGGAGAGGAAAACCTCATCCATTCATACTAGAATACATAGGTGTGATGGTCAAGGCTGTTAGGTTTCCAATTCAACAGTCTTAACTGAGAACATGTCAAATGTGTTGTATGAAACTATAGCTTCACCAAACAGGCTAGAATGTTGACATACTTAACAGAACAAGAATGTGTATCGACTGCCCTCTTTCATGTTCAGTCAATTAACCCCTTAATCATATGGTTGTGAAGTCAATGCATTCAAGCCATGTTTGGGAGCCATGAGGACATGGATCTTTGAAGATAAACTACAAGTACATAGGAGGTTATACAAAATGGTAAAGAGTGATATTTACACCTTATAATAGGCACATAGGTTTTTAATTCTAAAGGGAGAATAATTTAATGAGCTCATCATACCTCAGAAGTTTATAATTCATTTTACTTTTAATGTTATACTACACTGCTCAATTTATCAACCAGTGTTTTGTGTTTTGTTTCATAATGAACACAGATAAATTTCGGAAAACATTTACCAATTTGCAAATTAGGTGTGAACGTGTGACAGTTACAGCTATTTATATTTGTTAAGTTCCCATTTCCTCTAACTGGCTCTAATGTTGAACAAACCAGGCTTGGATCCAACTCCATTATTCCCATGACCTAACATAACTGTACTCCCTCAACCTCCTTGCTTGTAGAATGTGGACAACTATACTTAATGTTCCTCTGTAGAGAGTGGCAAGTTTTTGTTGTTTTATAAACTGCCTGATAGCAAGCAGTCAGTGACACTCAGCTTTAAAGAACTCATAAAGGAGAGAGACTTAGAGCTCCAAGGTGGAGGAAGATAGTGTAGGTTGGTTTTCTGTGAGGGTGTTAGGAAGAAAGCCTCAGAAGCAGGAGATCCAGAAATGCAGACTGCTTTTCTTCATCTTTTTCATAATCATCATTAGCAAGCACTCAAGCACAATTTGAATGAGAGCAGCACTATTAACAAAACTCAGGTTGACCTCTATAGGTGAGAGGTCCGGTATCCTCAATACCACACATTCTATGGCAACCAAGATATACTGGGTGGTTGAGACCGTGATATGCTTAGCTGCAGTGCTCAGAGAATTAGCAGCTTCAGAGCATCTCAGCTCATAACAAAATTTATTGAATGTTTTACCCTAGTGTTTATAAAAGGTTTAAAGTTAATCAATTGGAGCAGTGTCTCATTCAGCCTTTTAACTTGCTTGCCCTAATCTCCTAATCTTTGCTTCCTTTAACCTCAATCTTCCCACTTTTCCCTCTTCTGTGGGAATGAAGAATCCATACATAGGGCTTCAGAGATTTCTTTTTGTGGATGATGCTTACATCTTTCACTGTTGGTCCTGTGTTCTCAGTCCAAATTCACAGACTTCCGGTATTACCAGTGAACATTTGTATGCACTGGACACCACCGTTGCACTGCCTGGCGGGTGTTGGAAATGGAACCCTCCGTTTTCCTTTTCACATTGGCATCTTTAACCAGACTCTTGCATTCTGTTTGTGTCACCTTCTGAGAGTTTTGTTTACATATATTTGTTGTATGTATGGACTGTGTGAGTGTGCACATGCCACAGTGTGCATGTGGTGATCAGAGGACAACTGGTGGCATTGGTTCTCTCTCCTTCCACCATATGAGTTCTGGGGAATAAACTCAGGTCAGCTTTAGTGGCAAACTCCCTTACCCACTAAGCCATAGCCCTAATGTTTCCAGTTCTGACACTGGAATGATGGAAGGATGCCTTCATTCTGTAGACCTGATTAATCTGAGTCCTTTACTTCACATCCAGAAATGTTTTATACCCACCAATCATGTCCATTATGCCTCTGACTGCCCTGTCCAGTACTTGATGATTCATGACCAGGTTAACATTAATTTTTCCTATACTTTCAATTCATTCTACATATAGAAGACAGGTCTTAAGACTTTGTTCCATATACTGTTTGTCTAATAGAAACACTCGCAGAGTTTCACTTTGCCAAGTACGATGCTGATAGGAGCATCTATGATGCTTGCCTGCTCTAGTACAGATCGCTATGGAGATCAGTCTGTACATGGCCCCAAAGGCCAATGTGTTAAAAGCTTGGTTACCACATGATGGATTTGGGGAGTTTAGACCATGATGCTTTTATCCTCTTCAGAGAACTGATGGCATCCCTAGCACAGTATGATGCCTCCCATTTCAACCACACATGCCACCCCCACCCCCGCTTCCTCAGCCATGACGAGGTGAGCAGCTTTCTTCTCCACATCTTTCCACCATGATACACTGCTTCATCAGACTTAAGGCAACGGGGTAGCTCACCATGGGCTGAAACCATAGACTCTAACAACTGAAGAAGCTGTAGAGACCCACAGCTGAGCTTTCCTGCAACACCGAATTATCAACCCCCCCTAGTTCTGCTTTTTAAAACAACAGACTCCATATTTCAATTATTTTATTGTTTAATGGAAAACTTTGGAGGAAAAAAATTATACCTGCTCATTCTTGTACTGGGTACACTGCTCAAAGCAGTACATTTTTTGATCCTTTATAATAAAACCACATCTGTATTATACAATTAAAATCAAGACTCACAACTGCCAAGAAAGTACAAAGACTTAAAAAGTGTTTCAATTTTTTCAAAAGCATTTCCCCTCACATTTTCCAGCTGTTTTCTGCCTAGTCACCAGCAGGGGGAGGCACACCTGCACGCAGAAGTGTTTCTAAGGAGCAGCAGCAGGAGCACTGTTATAAGAACTTTATAACTTATACACGGATGCATTCAAAATTATTTCTAGAAGGCTTAACTGCTAAGCAGCAGCCAGGAGGAGACAGACAGATAGCTTAAATTTACAGATACTCCACAGATTAATCAAAGAAATAACTTAGTAACTTAAGATATGACACGAAAGTCTCTAAGAAACATGTTTCATTGGGGCATCTCTTAGAGAAAAGTTCCTGCCTAGGAACTCTGGTCATCTGGCTCCTCCCTATTTGCTAAAACTTGGATCTAAAAGGCCATTCCTGCTCTATGAGTCAGTGAAACTCTTTGTCCCAAAAACATGTGCACACCTCAACCTCGACCATATACACTAACATGATGTATGAAGAACTAAACAAAATTTAACATTTAAATCTTCACAATAAATATGACCAATGAGTTAATACTCACAGACAGTATTTTGAATAAAGTTTTGTTTTTCAGAACCATTTGTTTTTTAAATTGGTTATGATTCTTAAGTACTTTAAAGTTTTTTTCTTAAAACATTTTTAGTTGTACTGGAGCCCAGAAAGTACAAGTTCTCTCTAGTGCACCTCAATCGTAAAAATCAAATGTATTTCCATAATTTCCCTACCTTCCTCTACGTCCTTACTCCCATGTCCAGCCACCCAACTCCCTCTCAAATTTATGGTCTCTTATTCCATATTGTTACAAATAAGCAAATATAACCTGCTGAGTCGACTTAGTTTTACACAAATGTGTATGTTTGGGCTGGTTAGATAACCAACTAGGGGCATCATCCTGGGAGATACTCATTCTCTCTCAGCAGTTGGTAATGACTTGTAGCATTTTAGCTAGCCGTGAGACCTTGTAAGTTTCACCCATGCACATTGGTATGTCAGCTAGTGTTGTCATAGTTCAAGTACTGGTTAAGCAGCCCCGCTTAAGAAGCCTTCCTGTAATATGTAGAAGACACAATTTTAGACTTTCAGGTCCTCTGGTCTTATTTTCATTCTACCGCCATTTCTGCGATTTCTGCCTTAGGTGCAGAGGCTGTGTTGCAGATGCATCAGTTGGGGCTGGGCACCTCACAGTCAGTTGTTCTCTGCATTGTGAGCAGCTATGGCCATCTATAATGTTCTCCATCTGTTAAAAGAAGCTACTTTGATGAAGGGTGAGAGCCACATACACCTGCATATTAAGAATGCAGGTAAGGATTACACTAAGCTAAAGCATAATTTCTATCCCGTGAATGGGCCTTAAGTCTAGTCAGAGAGCTGTTGGTTGCCTCTATAAGCACCTCTATTGCTCCTTTAGGGATATCCTGCCATGATGTCATGGTTCACAGACATAACAGCTGGGTAGGACTTCTGACTGCTTTTCTCTTCCATTAGTTTACAAACCACCTTCCAATACTGTGAAAGGAAGCCCTCAGGGAGGAGATTCCCAGGTCAGTTCAGCTCAATTCCTTCAAATCCAGTCTCCAGTGTGTGTTATCTCAAACAGGACTTCTGGGAGGCAAACAGAGGCAACAACAGAAGCCTACACTGTTTGGGGAGTTGCTTAGACTCTCCTAACTTCAAAAAACAAGGAAAAAATGACCATGGAGATAAAAGGAATTCTAGAGGGAAATACCAGGAAGCATGTGATATGAAGGGAGAAAAATGGGTGAGGAGCTTGAGTTAGGGAGAGGGAGAAGAGACAGTATTAGGAGAAGAGATGAAGGAGGGATAAAGGTGTTTTCAAAAGCCACAGAGAATCATTATCGCATACCTATATATTTTGTGTGTGTGTGTGTGTGTGTGTGTGTGTGTGTGGTTGAATGAAGTTATGCCACATGAGATGTAATACTCTCCCCAAGAGCCATAGACTAATAACATCCCCAGTATTCAGTATTTTAGGCAGTAGATACCTCTTAACAAAGGCAATGCTGAGTATAATGATACTGTCACATTTGTGTTGAAATTATACCCCTTATGAATTAGGTTTAAGACTTTGTGAGGAGGGGTCAGAAAAGGAGATGGGTATATTACTAAAACTTAAGAGACAAGAGGTTGAAGGCAACATAGGAAATCACGTGTGCCTCAGCTCTTTCCTGATCCTGCATAATGGTGAGAGGTAGTAAAATGAACAAGAACATTGTAACAAAGATAAATAAAGGAATAATGAGCACCAAAGCAGCTTATGGAAATGTATGCACAATTACAATAGCACGGAGCGTATAACTGAATGGACCTGAGCAAACTGGAAGTCACCCCTCAAAGCAGAAAGTTGGTGTGCAGTACTTATTTCCTCAGTTCTAAATCCCATTTCTTTACTCTCTGTAATGCTGGAACTGGTTCAACAGAGTCCATTTCTTCCCTTCAGCCAGCCGGATCATGGACTCTGCCAAGAGAGAGTGCAGAAAGAGCCCAGCCAGCACCAAGAAACAGGAGCAGCTTCTTTTCAAAGATCTGTTTTCAATGTGGCTAGACTGAATTAAAATTGAAAATAATGACAACAGAAATACAAAAAAAGGAAAATCCTGTTAAATAAGGGGGAATGAAATGAAGCAAAAAGAAAGCCAGCTGCCAAATATCTGCACATTACAAGGAAGCCACAGGAAAGAAACCAATAGGCAATTAGAAAGGGTTATCTGGAGTTTAACCTTTTCTAAAGGTTCAAGAAAACCAATCTTACATAAAAAGAATGGAGAATAAAGTATCAAGATCAAATCTCACCTGAGCCTGGTGACACAACTGGAAAGGAGGTTGAGGCAGGCACAGCTCTGAGTTCCAAGCCAGCCGGGATTACATGGGAAGTTCCAGGCCTGCCAAGGCTATATAGTGAGACCCTATCTCAAAAAATAAAAAGGAAAAAGGGAGAAAGGATCAAGGAGAAAGAAGAAGAGAAGGGAGAGGAGGAAGAAAAGGAGGAGGGAAAGGAGGAGTGGAGATCAAATCTCCTAATTTAGTATGATAAAAAGGAGGGAATGACACCTGTGTATTTAGGCGATGAAAGCATGAGAGACACGCCCCAGAGAAGAGCACTACTATAAAAATCTGTTTCAAGCGGAGCTAAGACACATCAAGGAACAATGCAAGCATAATGTAATAATGTGAGTCAGAATTAGAACAACTGGGAGATGATGCAGAATTCAGACAAGAATCAAGTTAAAAGCAATTTCAATAAAGAACATATAACTGAACAAGTACATAAAGCTCATTAAAGGTGAAAACCTGAACTCTGCTCCTCTCCATTGTCTTACTTCTTCTTCTTTCCTACCCAAGTATACAGATTATGTACTCCAAGAATTTCAGAATACTTTTTACTTTTTAATTTATGAATGGTAAAATGTATTTTCTACTAATACCCTTTGGGGGGCTTCCAACACCTCTCTGCTGTCCTCATACTGAGAAGTAAATAATGAAGCTGAAATATACTTTACTCTTGGGCAGCAGTTCCCTCCAAATTGAAGCATTCCTTCCAGAAGTGTGGGGAACGCTCATGAGACTAAGAGAAAGAGCCTCTCTCCAGCAGTATAGAAAGGTGATGCTTTAGTGGTTCAGAGCACTGGCTCTAAATCCCAGCACCCACATACTAGTTTATACCATCTTTATCACTCAGTTCCAGTGGATCTGACACCCTCTTCTGGCCTCTGTGGCACCAGGTATGGAAATAGTGCACACACATACATGCAGGCTAAACACCCATACTCATAAAATTCAAAAAAGGGAATAGCTGATTATTCAGGACACCTTAGTGTGGGAGAAAAGCCATCAGGTTTACCACACTGGTGAAGTTGTGGGAGGTCCATTAGTTCTAGGGCATGGGGCAACCCTTCCCTAAATAGCAAACTGGACTTTGCAACCTTCCATTGCTCAAGAGGAGATCAAATTCTGGATTGCTGGGAAACACCTTGGTGTCAGAAAACTTCAGTGCGGCAGAGCAGGAGGACCCTGGAGCAAATTAAGGCTATATACAACACAATAACCCACCACTCAGGCCAATGGTGTGGTATAGTTCAACTCTAGTCTCTGGCAATCCCTTATTATAGAACTCATCAACACAAACACTGACTGTTCTAGAGCTAGGCTCCTTTTACTGCACCCTTACCTTCCTGTAACAGGTTAACTGTTTACTAGCTACAGGGCAACTTCTGGCATCATACCAATTACTAACAAAGGATCAAATATGTACCTAAGCTACCCATCAAAAGCTAAGGATTATCAGACGTGCTGAGAGGCAACACTAGATCACAATATGGTCAAGATAGGGCCCAATTCAGGAAAAAATAGCCACGTGCCTAATGCCATTTATTTCCAAAACACCAGTATCTTGACTTCTCCCTCACCTTACCATTGATTTTAGTGGATTCACTACCATAGTGCAGAGAAAACACAGGTTTGATATAGCTCGGACTTGATGTACTATTTGATGGCACACCAAAATCCGCTGCATGGTGGACTCTGAAAATCTACCCACTTGGTTGAGCTTACACAATAAATCTCATCAGCTCCTTGGTTTAGTGATGCCAAGTCAAATAAAATGCTGACCACAGCATTAGAATATCCATCACATTATGGAGCTGATTTGAGCAACAGAAGATCTTATTCGCACTTCCTTTCCATAGCATCTAGGGTATATTCACCTGCTTCCCTCCTCATATAATGTTGCTCTTACAGTCTTGCTACGTTCAACACTTGCTGTTGTTCTCTGAGACAAAATTCTCAGCTGAATTTGATGTTCTTTCAATACATACTTTCAAATACTTGTGGCTTTTTGCCAGATAAGTTTCTTTTTCATTCAATGTATGTTTTTTATATTATAATTAGGACTTATTAATCTCCTTAACTGTCTTTAACCTCCTTATTTCGGGGGCTGGAAGGATGGCTCAGCAGCTTGCTCTATGTCTGCTCTTACTGAGGTCCTGAGTTCAATTCTCAGCAACCAGACGTGGCTAATAATATGGCTATAACGTGGTCTGACGCCCTCTTCTGGTATGTAGATGCACATGCATACAGAGCACTCATGCATAAAAAATAAAAATATTTATAACTTCTTTATTTTTGCAGTTGCCATCCTTACACATGCTAGATAAGAATTTCTCGGCTCACTCCCAGTTCACCGCCTCAATTTTTATCTTGCATTCCCCATAAGGAATATGTCTGCTTTTGCTCATTCTAGTTTAGTTTTCTTGGTAACTTTTTCACCTTTAGTTCCAATATTTTCTTAAAAATTTAAACTTCTGATTTTGTGTTATTCTATAGTTTGTTTTCTTAACATATTAAACTTCAATATAAGCTAGGAGCTATAATGTTTATCTACCTCATGGGCATTCCTGTGTCTATGGGAATATCATTTTTACCTTTATCATCTCTGATAAGTTAGTGTTACCACTTATGCGAATCGGCATTCTGAACTTTTAAAGGAGACTTGGTTCAAGGTCCTGCTCTTTACAGAAATGACAATTCTATTGTTTTATTATACAATAATAAAAAATTCAGAAACAGATTTCCTTGGTTCTTAAAAAAAAAATTATGTGATAGATACAAAATGCTATTGGGAAAATATCAAATCCAAATACAACAAAAATTATTTCTAGCCAAAAGACAAACTTCTCATTTCATAAACGCCTAGAAAAGCAATAAAAGGCTCCATCCAATAAAAACAAGGCAGCCCTTTTTACTGTGCTCCCACTGCCTAGCCTTTCTAATGTGAATAGAGTTCTTTGTATAATGAAGCAAGATAGAAAATACTTCAATGCAAAAGTGTTCTAATAAAGAGATTTTTTTCTTACCCAAACCTTGATCCCAGAAAACTAAAATCTTCAATTCATTTGCAGTGACTTAAAGCTTATCAAAACCTTATAGGGCTTGTTTCTTACCAAATGTGCTAAAACGCAGACTGATGTCCTAGGGAACAAATGTTACACTCAGCCTCAGCCTCAACAAGCAGTTTTTCTATAGTCAGCAGCAGTGGAAGCAGAGTAAGTAACTGTTCTATGTCCAGCTCTAAAAGGAACTTCTCTATCACCCCCCATGGCTCAGGTACGTTACACTGTGGGGAGTGGAAAGGCTGTAAGATGGGCTAATGGAAAGCATGCTGGGGAATCATGATCTCAGTGGCTGAGACAGCCGTATTGGGCCTGCTCAGAGCTGGACCTGTCAACCTTCAAGTCACAGATGGCAGGCTTATGGGGCCTGCGCCTCCTCGGTACACTGCTGACTGTTAGTGGCTGCTGGAGAAGCAGGTGTTTTTGTCTTCAGTGGCATAGCCACCGATGAGAGCGAGCCCATGTTCTAGTCAGTAGTTCCACACCCTCGCTCACATGGGAAACCCTGGCTAAACTCAGTGGGCATTAAAACAAGACAGGTGGGAAGGAGATGCAGGGATGAAGACACGAGTGGAGAGGGGAATAAGAGGAGGGTCTCCATCAGGAAGACTCATGACCAGAACATACTATGTGTACGAAATTGTCAATTACTTACAATAAGTGGGGGGGGGGGGGGAGGAAAGAAAATTAAATTTCTATTCAAAGAAAAACATTAACTTAGTGCATGCCCTGTATTTTTTTAATTATAAGCTTCTTTTCTTTTAAGAGCCCTTTGCTGAGAACCTTACCAGCCAAAGGAGATCATCTGAACAAAAAAGAACAAGGGACAGTAAGAAAATGAAACTTTTTTTCAAAGCTATACAAGTATACAGAAATACTCTGTGCGTGTATAATGTATATATGTATGTGTATTATATTTAAGTTCATAAGACACCATTGATAATGTCACTAGCACCTGCCAAGGCATGAAAACATTATTCTGAATGTGTAAAGGGAAAGGACTGGTATTTCTGTATGAATGTATACTATTGTAACCAAAGCCTGGTGCAGAAAGGCTCCTACAAAGGGTAATTCCGAAATATAAATGCAACAGTGGTGACAGCTGGAAACGTCTTATTGTCTCCAAACAGCTGACAAAGGTAAGCATCAGAAATGCATGAGCTTTACAACATCTATCAAAGAAGGTATCAGGCCTGTACCTGTGTCCAGTGATCAAGATAAGTACCTTTAAAAGTGTGACAATGAGAATTGCCTTTTCTTTTTATATAATGTATACCTATTGCTATTAAAAAAATGAAAGCAGAACGTGATTCTCTCTAGATATAATGGCTAAGATATGAAAAAATAAGGTCCAAGTTGAACCATACATACATACATACATACATACATACAAACAACTGACCAAATACAAGCACTAGACTATGTGCTCACAACTCAGGGAGCTGCTTTACCAAGGCCAGGTGTGCTGGACGGTGAGGAACACCGAGAACTATTTAACAGATTTAACTAAGACACTTCTAATACTGTGGCAACCTCATTAAGATCATGATTTGAATAAAGCACAAGAACAAATAGTCAATTTGGGCAAAATTACAAATTTTAAATTACCTGTATTTTGCATATTAACAAACAAAACTCTACAGAAATGTTCTTTACTTATCTAAATATTTGGATGAAAAATATCTCAAATCTGAGCAGCACTCAAACAAAAGAAGGAAATCAATATGACAAAATGTAATGGGTAAGTTATTAATGTGCTTTCTGTTATCTCAGTGAACTCAAAACTACAACAATAAATCAACCTTCCAAACAAATGTTCAGCACATAAAAATTGAGTTTATTAGGAAACATTAGTGGTAGATGGTTTTTAAAAAGAACATAAAAGATGACTATCCACAAAACATGTACAAAGATATTAAATACTATCTAAATTAAGACCATAATTCAAATTGCTAATTATAATCATTGTGTCTTGGTAAAGCAGCTGTCGCTCTCTGTGAAATTCATCCATCTTCTCATGAAAGCCAACGAGACTCACTTCAAGCTCAATCATTTAATGTACTGCAGTGACGCCAAGTACACGGCACTAAGCATGCACTACACCACAGAAGCCCAAAACGCCATCTGGACATCTTCTCCTCAGGTCTATCACGGCCATCTCTTAAAGTGCAAGCTACAAATGGGCTGTTTCCTTAAACAAAGGACTGTAAAAGATATATGTGATGGGTATCCAACATTGCCAGGATGGTTATACAACTAACCCAAGGCACCTGGCAGCCCTCTGCTAACGGAACAGCTCAGTCCAGCGCTACAGTACTACCAACCAAACATGTACTCCATGGCTCTGGACACAAGACTTTCATCCTTCTTTGGTGTTTGTCGGTCAGAAATAACCTATTAAAACACATATCACAACAAAAAAAAAAGAGAAAGAAGAAAAATGTATTAGGTTAGTTTCCTTAGTGGCAGGCAATTTTACAGTTAGTGCCTAGCACTGAACTATGTAAGTCTGACGCTAAAATTTGAATTTTTAACATCTTCTAATTAGAAAACTAAGTAAAATCAAACCCTATGAAATGAGGAATGTAAAATACGAATCTAAAGAGTAATAACAAAAAACAATTCTGTAATCATCTCCAGATCTCAGGAGACTACAATGGGACATTCCCCCACCCACGTGACCAGTGCACACACACTTCATGTGCAGGTATCAGGACCTGTGTCAAAACTCAGGACTCTTGGTAAATCGATGGGCCAATAACAGTTTAGGCAACTCAGTTCCCACACCATTCTTGAGAATGCAATGAATTTCTTTACAATTTTTAAATGACAACTTTCTCATCGCTGATATTAAAAGCTGGTCACCTTCCTTTGATAACTGATACTACTGCATTGTAAAGTTTTTTTGTTTTTATGAGTTTTACAACCAACTTAATAAGGTTTAATATTTTTTCATACCAGCAATGTATAATATAGACGTTTTGGTGTATATACACATGCATCTGGGGAGGAAAAACTTTCAAGATATTTTAAAAACTGTTTTCTTTTGCTTTGCAGTACTGGAGATCAAACTGTATACCTGTGGCCATGCTGGATAAAATGATGAGCTATGTCCCCAGCCCAAATAAAGAAACTGCTTCAAAATCAAAGACAACTTTCGAACTCGTGAAGGCTCTAACTTTAAAATGGGAAATTTAGAAGTTTGAAGGTTTTATCAAGGAAAATGAAGGGCAAACATTTAACTGTGTATACACACACACATACACACACACATGCCACTGACCTAATGAAACAGTAAACAGGCTATGTGTCTCCTGAGAATACCTGGTAGTCACTAGTGGAGGCCTTGTATGCTGTGGCAAGAGGCCTCATGGTAGAAACCCTAGGAGTGCTTCCAGGCTGGGTTGGAGTGCCTAAGGTCCTAATAGGTGGTGTAAAGGCTAAAGCTGGAGATGACAAGACTCCTCTGTCGCTGTTTTCCATGACATTCTGGAGAAACAAAGAAACATGGGACACATCATCTAATATCATGTAATATTTTCCCAAAAATACCCAATCTCACACACACACTCTCACACACACTCTCACACTCACACACACACACACACAAACTTATTAAAGTTTTTAAGTAAACTTAGCTTTGAGAATAGAGTCTATTTCTTGACTAGAATTTGGGATCTAATCCAAATCAAACAACCTCAATTTAATTATATATCACGAGAATAAGAATCTCTGAGCAAAACAGACGTTTTGGAAGAACAGGGTGAGAGAGGAATGGGGATGAATAAGACCGAAATACATGATATGCATGAATGAAATTTTTAAAAGCCTCTTAGAGCAGACCCTAAGTCAGCAAGGACAAACAAAAGAAAGCCTAACTCATGTTACAGTACAATTGCTGTGGTGCCATCAGATAGTCCCAGGGAAGAGAGGACGCTGGAGGTTCTGGGTACTAAGTAGCCTCAGACTTTGAGTCTTCCTTCCCATTCAGGTTCCCTTTGGATTCTAACAAACACCATCTGCTTTGCTTCATTTGTGTGTGCACTGGTGACAGACATGGAAACTAGTATGCAGCATTCAGAAAAAGGTTTGCGTATACTTATTTCAAGTATGTTCCACAGGATTTTTTTTTAAGCCACAAAGTTTAAATTCTACTCACTAATTTTGAAAAGGTACATATAAAATAAGCTTTAGCGCTCTGAAACAGAAACAAATGTCAGAAAACTTTAGCTATTTAAAGCTACCAGTCAGTTAGCATCCATGTGAGATGTCCATGCTGAGACAGCACCAGCCATTAGAGAGTTTACTAACCCTGATAAGCTCTGAGCAGAAGTCAGAGTGGGTTAGTAGTCCAGACATCTAAAATCTAGGCCTCAATGAAGAGTGCAGACAGGTAATCTCTAACATCTTGTGATTACTTTTGGCCTACTATAATACCATTTTACAAACTAGGGAAAAGAAGAGAGGTGAGGCTAAAGGACAAACACTAATGTTAATATTTACCTGCACTCTTCATACAGACTAAGCAAGCTACTTTCCTTAAATCACCCACAACTTACTTTATCTATACATGGCTTGACACCAATCATGATGGTTTCTCCAAATATTCTGCCATCTTTGCTTAAGGCTTTCCGGGCTTGCAGTTTAGATTGATAACGAATATGCATCCAGTTGCCTGTGTTAGACATCTGCAAACAACAAAATTGTTTCATAAGACACAAACTCCATGCCTAACATACAAACATGTAGACAAAATTGACTTTCATTTTTTATTTGATCCCCCGTAAAAGCTGCATATTAGAACTCAGAAATATCTATTAAAATAGCTTCTATGATCCCTCTCCAGATCTCAACTCTCGAAAGCAAAACACGTGGTAAATATTCACTGAAAGTAAAATAACTTCCAAACAAATTATCTCCTACAGAAGACATTTTGTAATTTCTAAAAAGCTGTATTCATGAACATGGCTGTGTAGGAGTGAGAACTAAAATAATAGAAATGCAACGTGGGCCTGGCCTGTGTATGGGACAAGCATCTCTTAAGGCCGCTGTAAGATAAAGAACTCTTAGACACTCCAGAAGCTCTGGGCTCCCCGCTTCCTCTGCTCCCAATAATGTTTAAGTGAAACCCACCACTGTATATGAGACATAGTCCACTATCCTAAGAGCCTGAACTAGTTAAGAAAGGAGGGTGGATCCTAACATGGTCACTCAACCCTAACTATTCCTTCACAGCTAACACTATGCAAGTTTGAGTCTTCTAGACTCCAAAGTAAATATTCTTTGAACATAAAAACTAAATTTAAATTTAGAAAAAAGACAAAAAGTAGTGCTCTTCAATTTACAACTTTTCTTTCCTTAACCAAAATGTTAATTGAAGAAAAAAAAAATTAGTGAGCCTTACCACATGCTTTAAGATATTCCCATACTGTGCAAACTGTAATAATATATAAGAAGCAGATGCTTGTGGAAACCTGGGGGGAAAAATTGCCCAGACAAAACCATCAATTTCCATTATCAATACAAAAGCAACTACCACACCATTTCCTCTATAGTAAATTCTATTAGTCCCCTTTGACTCAACTACACTCCATGCCCAGAGCCATCTCTGAATTGTTTCAAATTCCATCCCATAACTTATTACCACAGCTCTTTGACAGCTAGCCAGATGCAGATGTGCACATACACATTACAGTGCACACTTATAAGCAATACGTAGGTGTATTAGGACCAGAGGGTAAACTTTTTAAATTATAATATCAAACCACTCTGCACTGAGTATCACCTTAAGATTTCAGGCATTTAGTGCTCAAAAATAAAACTTGGGGCGGTGGTGGTGGCGCACGCCTTTAATCCCAGCACTTGGGAAGCAGAGGCAGGCGGATTTCTGAGTTCGAGGCCAGCCTGGTCTACAAGACAGCCAGGGCTACACAGAGAAACCCTGTCTCGAAAAACCAAAAAAAAAAAAAATAAAATAAAATAAAACTTGACATCAATAAAAAACCTATAAAGTTAATTAAGGCAATTCTCAAAAATTTTATAGCTATATCTTTAAGAAGATACTTTACTAAGTTTTACACAGTTTGAATAGTTTACAATAAGATGTGAATACTTTTGTAGTCCAAATAATGACATGATTTTCTGTATAAAAACAGCAATAGCTATTTCCAGTATAGAAAAAAAATCTGAATTTTTTAAACCACTAACATAAATTAATCTGAAAGTTCAAACAAACAGCTCTAAAGAGGGGGGAAAAAATTAAACACATTAAAATCAATATGGTCCATGCCTTTAATCCCAGCACTTGGGAGGTAGGGGTAGGGGGAGCTGAGTCCAAGGCCAGCAAGCTAGAGCTGGAGTGAGACGCTGTCTTAGCCACTCCTCTATCAGTGTGAATAAAACACTACACTCAGAACTCAATTATCTACTTATGGATATCTGCATATGAGATTTTAGTTCCAAAATCAGGTACAAATAAAAGTAAGACACAAAAACGAAAATGGCTGCAAGGATGGCATTTAAGAACTAAAACACGGTTTAAGGCTCGACGGCCACTTTCAGTAGTATCTAATATTCTAGTACTCTTAAGATGATCACCCAAGACAATGGACAATATTTCATTACTACAACCCCAGGTTGACAGAAAAGTTAAACTAGTTAAAGGAGGAACATATCATGTATCTTAGAAATATTTCCCTTAACGGATCAAAAGAAAATGCTTTATTCCTTAAAAGAAAATGTTTCAGGAAACACATACAGAATAGCTAAAACGTGAAAGTAATAAGATACAGCATAGTAAAATCTTAAATATCTTTAAATAACTACAAGTAATTCAAGTGCTTTTTCTAACCATTTGGAATCTTCAAATTCATATTATTACTTTTGAACCCAAAAACAGAAAAAATATGCATGCTCAACACTGCTCCTACTTCATGAGAAAATAGAAAATTTTAAACATTGAAAGGTAAATTCAAGTAGCCAACTCAACTGCCAGGGCCACAGGCTCTACAATGGCTTCCAAGGAAACAAGGGAATATAGTTGCCCTGCTTCTGTGAAGTGAAGCAGTCACAGAATCAAAGCAGTGGCCATCATGGACTGTCCCCAGTTACAGCTGGGGACAAAAACAGTATGGCTGACTTTCTACCAAGCACTCGGATTTGAATTTTTAAATTTTAAATCAAATGAATAAAATCCAATAAATATTTATTGCCCACTATTTATTCTTCCTTCAAGGAGCCCATTATGTTATCTTTATATATTTTACTCCCAAAATAAACATAGTAAGGTCCAATATATTCCAATATAAGTAAGGCAATCACACTTTCATAAATAACCTGTATGTGGTTTAGTGTAAAGACCAAACTGGAATCAAAAGAACTCAGTTTCTGCTGAAATTCTTGCTACTTAATGAGTTGTAATCCTTGGGGGGTGGGGGAGATTTTTTTTTTTTTTTGTCTATAGTCCATTTCTTCATCTGTAAAAATGAAAGATTTCTATAGTGATTAACTTGTTATGGCAATAAAAATTATTCTGCTGCATATAGAAGTTTCATCACATTCCTAATATTAAATACTGACTAGGGGGTGCCACTACTGTGACATAGAACATAAACATATCTCAGAACTGCCAGTTCAAGATAGCTGAGATTATTATAATAGAAAATCAAATTCTATTTAATGCTGTTCAGCTGTGGACAGTATGCACAAGATGATTTGCACTGCTGTTTGCAACTCAGTATAAAACACAACGGCAACAGAAGAGAGCTGATAAACAGACGATGAGGTAAATGCTGCCAACTGTTCAGTTGTACAATTCAGGTGGTGGGTATGCTTGTGTATTTAAGAGTATGAGCGAATACTGGAGTGGGGTAATTTTTTAACAGGTCCAGAATCCTTACCCAAACACAGTAACCCAAGTGTCATCGAGGTGATCTTCTGAAGTCAGAGAATCTCCTTGAGTATAAAAAGGATCCAGCTGGGCAGGAGATAGTGTTGTCTTTCGTGGTTGACCAATATTTGCTGGACTAAACATGCTTTGCCCTATATTAGTAAATTTAGGAAGTTAGTTACCAACAAAAACACATGGGCTTATTTTAAAGCAAAGATCTTAGTTCACAGGGCAAATTATATTAAAAGCTGACAATTAGATATAATGATTTGAAACATACAACTGTAGCCAATAATCATTTCATACTATCATATAGAGACAGTCATTAATAACTGAGATAATTTGTCATTTTGTCTTTGAGATAGGGTTTCACTATATAGCCTAGGCTGGCTTCAGACTTGCAATCCTCCTGCATCAGCCTTTTCTGTTCAGATTACAGGTACATGCCACCACACATGATTCTGTAATTGGTTATTATGAAATTAAGTACTAATGCCTCATCATACGCATGTTAAACATTTGTAAATTTCTAACATTAAAGTAAAAGAAGCTCCTTCTCCTCCCCTAGACCCCAGTGCTGGGGATGACACCAAGAGTGTTACCTACATGAGGCCACTGCCTGCAATGTCACTGAGCTACACTCCAACCCTTGCTTATTAAGAAGCCTGATCTTTGTGCATCTACTAAGATTGTAGATGTATGCCACCAAACCTTGCTTTAAGTTTATTTCATCTCAAAGTCTTGACTATATATTTCTAAGTAGACATTAATTTTCTTTATCTTTTACAACAGAAATAATTTATCAATCCAGGAAATTGCTTCATATATAAGGAACATCATTCTTGACGTTACAAGCATAGCAGCACAAATCATAAAAATATGAAACCAACCTCAAGCAACCATAATGGAGCCTAAATTCTAGAACAAAGGCAGATGTGTAATTCTAGATAGCAATAACAACTAACAATTAGCAAAGATACGGGCTGTGAACACAGGGGAGGGCAGAATGAAGACGACACAGAGCTCAATGTCAAGTGTGGTGACTAGGTGAAGACAATGGCCACTGCAGGGCCCAAAGAAGGTTGGAGTATGTGTTGGATATACGCAGAGGCTTAGTTTTAAATGAACATGTATTTAAATTTTTTGTTTTAATTTCCCATCTTTAAACAATGGCACAGACAAATGAACAAATTACACTAAGGCCCGTCTTACCCAGTGATCAGGTAAGCTCTGCTCCTGACTACCGCAGTCTACTCTACCACAGTAATTACATTCAGTGTGTATGAGTTCCTCTTGCACATTGAAGACCAATCAGATACAACTTACAGAGGAAAGGGGTTTATGAGCTCATGTTTTCAGGGGGATTTGAGGCCATCACAGTGGACAAGGCAAGATGGAACAGCAGGTCCCTCTGTGACAATGGGAGTGTAAAGTAGAACAGATGTTCACATTGCAGCAGACCAGGATACTCGAGCAAGCTGGAACTAGAGGCTAAGCAATAAATCTCACCTCTACTCAACGACTTTTACTAGGCAGACCCTATCTCCTATGGGCTCAAACTGGGAAAGAGCATTCAAAACACAAACCTGTAGAGGACATTTCAGACTCAAATAGTAACATTCCACCTTGGCTCCAATGTCCCCTATTCATCTGATGATGTGGAATACATTTAGTCTACATCAAAGGTCTCCACAGTTTTAGTAGTGCAACATAGTTCGAACTCCAAACAACCGAAAAGCAAATTGAAGTTCTCAAATTAAAACCACAATGTAACAATGTATTTCTAACTGGGGGAAAAAAAAAGTCACCTAAAATTTCAAACATCTCAATTCTCTTAAGTAGGCTTAGAAAGCCATCTAATCCAACCTATTAACATAGCCTTTACTTTGGGAAAAAAGTTAGATCAAACCAGACCTACTATACTTATTAAAAACCCTTCAAAAACCCAGCTAGATGGCTCAGTGGGAGGTAAAGGTACTTTCCACTAAGAAAATGGCTTATAACTAGAGTTGCATCCCTGAGATCCTCATGGTGGAAGATTCAACTTCTACAATTTGTCCTGACTTCAACATGCAAGTCATGGCAGGTGGACATACACACATCCAAGGTCAAAAGAAATGGGGAGAGAGGAAGAAAACAAATAACCTAAAGGAGGGCTAACCACATACATTCTGAGATCCTCAGCTTTGATTGCCCACGTGACATAACGTAGAGTCTCAACGAGGAACTGGCTAAACCAGTTTAGTCTGTCTGTAGGTATGCTTGTAAGGGACTCTGTTTATTGCACAGCTTAAGTGGGAAGCCTTGTCCTCTGTGGGTGGTGCTGTCTCCTCGATGGTATGCAGAATTGTAAAAATGGAGGCATTACCCTGAGCACAGACACACAGTTCTCTGCTCTTTAGTGTGGACGTATTTTGACCAGCTGCTTTAAGTCGAGGTTGCCTAAGCTTCTCTACAATGATAGGATGTAGCCTGGAACTGTGAGCCAAATAAACCTTTTCTCCCTTAAGTTGCATTTGTTAGGGTAGGTTTTTTTTTTTAATCACCACAACAAGAGAAACTATAACACGTTATAACACACTAAATAATTATTATTCTTCATGTCATCACTGGTGGATTTAATAAGTAAAATGTATTTTTAAAATGAGACATTTATAATGGAATATCTCAGAAACTGGAGAGTTGGCTCAGCAGTTAAGAGCACATAATCCTCTTGCAGAGGAGCTGAGTTTAGTTCCCAGCACCTGACTGACTGCAATACCAACTTCAAGGGACCCAATGCCCTCTGTGGACACTACTGAAATGTACATTCAGACTTAGACACACAATTAAAAATATATCTTGCCAGTTACAGTGACACATCTTTAGTCCCAGCACTTGGGTGGCAAAGGCAAGAGGTTCTCTGTGAGTTCAAAGCCAGCCTGGTCTAAATAGCAAGGTACACGCCATCCAGGCTAAACAATGATACTGTGCCTGAGAAACAAATAAAGATAATAAATAAATAAGCCTTATCAACCATCTCTTTAAAATCTAATTAATTCTTACTACAAAGATATGCCTTTAATAAGCCAAAGACAATAAAAGGTACATTAGTATAAAACCAATTCAATTCTTTATGCCCTTATATAACCATTAAGATACAATTTAGCTATGTTATATCATGTAATAACCTTCAAGCAAGAAATTAAATTAAGGCTCAAGTTGAGACAACCATTATGACCTTTAAAAAGACAAATCAAAATTAAGTCTCAAATGAATAAGCAATCTAATCTTTGCCTTGTCAACTAGTCTAAAAAATGCAATTACTTATATTAATCAAAAAGTATTTACATAAGTTTAGTATAATTGCTCCCACCAAGCTAATATTTAATTGCTCCACTGATTTCACTTCCTTTAAATCAAACTTCTGGTATCTACACACTATGCTTAAGATGAAAATAAAGTGTCTATCAAACTATAATTTATCTCCTTGGTAAATCACTATCCAAAGATCCTCCACAAAACCAAATTAAAGGGAGGGCAAAAGCCTTTATCACCCTTCAATTAAAGAACAGATCCAATTCTTTCAAAATAAGTGAACACAAAAGAAAAGTTACAGGAAATTTCAAAACGGTATGACGAGTGAGCACTAGAAAAGGAGGTCTTGGCCTTTACCTTCTCAGCATGAAAACATGCAGGACAGACCTGGAATAAAGAATTTTGCCTCAGCCCAATGGACACGACAGCCACTGTTTAGAAAAACCTACACCAGGGACAGGAGTATTTCTCTTAATCATGGCAGGCTCCTCAGATTGAATGTGATAGCTTATAGATTCATGGAAACTCCAGACAAATCACAATAGTACTAGCAATGGTTTCTGAGAGCCTTTCATATAAGTTACCAAAACTTAGCCTCATTTGGTGACCTCCAAGTTTATTATTATATCCAATCCATCTAAGGATATGAAAGCCTGAGTATCCTCCCACTCACAGCCTGTGTCTGAAATGAAGATAAACTGGTGGGTACTGTCCTTACCATTTAAGGTCTAACATACTCACTGACCCAGATGTACGCTGGACAAGGAACAAATGACCAATGAAACAAAGTGGACAGAACACCACTCCTCCTGTAGCCCCTCCAGACAATTAATAGCAATCATTCTAGAAGCTCCTACTGCCTTGACTGTCCCACAATTTCCTCATTACAGATGGATTTAGTAGGTAAGATATATTTCTAAAATGAGACATTTAAAACAGAGATATGAGGGGTTGGAAAAATGGAAAATTAACTTGAAGCATACATAACAAGGAATGTAGTGCTCGGGACCAGCTCATCCCAGACAGATAATAACTGTCACTGTCACTGTCACTGTCTCTGTTTCTATCTTAGAAGATCTTGGAGGTATGCTTCTCTGGCCCGCTTTCTTATATAAGGCAGGACTACCTGCTAAAGAGTGGCACTGCCCGCTGTGAGCTGGACCCTCCCAGATGAATCACTGGATCAAGAAAATGCCCCACAGATTTTCCTACAGACCAATCTGATGGAGGCATTTTCTCAAATGAAGTTGCCTCTTCCCAGAAGACCCTGGCTCCCAACCCCATGAAACCAAAGATTTCATCTCTAAAGAAATAAAAGCTAATAAACACTTCAAAGCTCAATGAGCCCACTCATAGAAGAGACAAGAGGGTATGTGAGAATGACAAGAGGGTAAAGTGAAAATCTGCATACTGAGAATACCAGCCAGGCAACACTGATGCCCATTAAGGCTTTTCTTTGGGGGGAAAAAATACATAAGTTAAAATTACCCTCCCAGTGTCCCTTCTCAAAATATTTGGCATATTATTCCAATTCTCTTAAAGTGTAGCGCAGTAAGAAACAAGAGAGTATCTATTAACCTGGACCCCAATTCCAACCCCTACCTATGTAAAAGATTCCATGTAGCTAGCTTTTTAGTCTCACGTTCAATAATTATACTTTTATCAACAATGACAAAGTATAAAAAAATTAGAAAGGAACAGAACTTAAGAGTACTATTCCCACAATCAAAATTCTGACCCACAATTGTTCCTGTCTGAAAGAACAGCAGGAATGGAAATGGAGAGGAGCCTGAGGAAAAGAAGGTCCAGCGACAGGCCCGAAGTGGGATCCAGCTCAAGGGGAGGTTCCAAGACCTGACACTATTACTGAGGCTATGGAGAGCTCACAAAAAGGGACCTATGACTGCCCTCTGAAAAACCCAACAAGCAGCTAAAAAAGTCAGATGCAGATATTTGCACCCAACCAATGGACAGAAGCTGCTGACCTCTGTGGTTGAATTAGGGAAGCTGAGGAGGGCAACCCTGTAGGAGGACCATAGCAGTCCCAATTAACCTGGACCTCTGAAATCTCTCAGACAGTGGACCACCAACCAGGCAGCATACACCAGCTGATATGAGGCCCCCAACACATACACAGCGGAGGACTGCCGGGTCTGGGTTTAGTCAGAGAAGAGACCGGAGGGTCCAGGGAGTTTGGAGGTCTGGTGGGGTGGGAGCTGGGTGGTGGGGACATCCTCGTGGAGACAGGGGGATGGGGAGGAGAAATGAGATGTGGAACAGTCAGAGGGTGGGAGTGAGACATCTTTTAAAAAGAACAGAATGTTAGATTTTTCTAAGTTCGTTCAAAAAAACAAAAAGTGGAACTGAAGATGCCACACAGGAAGACAGACTCATTGAGGAGAAGGCAGTACACAAATGTGAATGGTAACAGAGAGGAGAAAAACAAAATTTCAAATCTGCAAGGAATCCAAATACAAACAAAAGGAATTCCCCAAAAACAGAAGACAAAAGAAAGTAAACAAACAAGCATCCAAGATACATACAGAACTTCCTCAGAACTAAAGGATATGCCTTAAGGAAGCTATCAATCAATATCCTAGTAAAACACAAGAAATCCCACACCAAAGCATACTAGGAAACTGAGAACAGAAACCATGTAGAAAATAACTTCCACAGAACACTAGAAAATAGAAGACCAAGAAACTCTGAAATTCCAATCTCATATAGGATTAAAAAGAAGCAATTCCACCCTGTGTTTTGAGTTTTACTTATTCTGCAACCTTTATGATAAAACTACTCAAATGTGTGCTTTTCAAAAAAATATAAACAATAAAGAAAAAGAACGATAAATAATTATAAAAACAAGCTCAGACAGGAAATACAGGCAAGCCCTAGGATAACAGTTGTTCACTATTCTGAAACAGCAAACTGCCAAGAGAATGATGTTCTCAGCTTAAAACAAAACAAACAACAAAGTGCTTGAAGCTGGTTATTTTATAAAAAGATAAACGGGTATCACAGAAACAGCAAACTTCCTGACAGGAAGGAGTGGTGTTCTGTCCACTGTGCTTCATCAGGCATTTGTCCCTTGTCCAGAGTACATCTGGGTCAGTGAGTATGTTAGATCTTAAAATGGTAAGGACAGTACCCACCAGTTTATCCTCATTTCAGACACAGGTTGTGAGTGTGAGGATACTCAGGCTTTCATAGCCTCAGATGGATTGGATATAATAAACTTGGAGGTTACCAAATGAGGCTAAGTTTTGATAATTTTTGTGAAAGGCTCTCAGAATCAGGAGCTATTCCCTTTCCTTCTGTCTAGAACATTTTTCCCTTACCTCCCTCACTTCAGGTTTTGGAACAAAATTTTATTTTTTCTACCTGTGGACAAGTAAAATAATTCCCCCCAATGATGTTCATAACCTAACCTCGTGAATATAGGGACTATTCTATAGTATTTGCCAAAAAAGGATTATAGTTCAAGTGGAACTGAGTCTGCTAATCATCTGGCTTTTTAACAGATTCAGGAGGGCAATATATTCAGAGCTACTAAATAAATAAATGAATTGAGATGTAACTACAAGAATGCTCAGTGTGGTGGTGCACACCTTTAATCCCATCACTTGGGAGACATGTAGATCTCTGTGAATTTGAGGCCAGCCTAATCTACATAGCAAATTCCATGACAGCCAAAGCCTCATAGTGAGACTTCTCAAAACAAACAAAAAGAATAGTCAAAGAGTAAGTGCTAACATTAAAAGTAGAAGACGGGGTCATCATCCAAGGAAAGGGAGCCATCTCTAGAACAGAAAAGGTGGAACTTGTACTCTCAGTAGCCGCCTCCACAAATTACAACAGCTTTGCAATACCCTCAGTTAGTCCACTAAGAACTATGGCACGCTCTTCATCTTCAGAACTACAGCACAATACACAGTTCGGCTTAAGCCATTACTCAGTATACGGTCACTAATAAAATAGCAACAGAAAACTAACAGACTACTCTATAAAACTCCAAGCCCAGGCAGATGAGATAGCACAGCTATAATCCTAACACCCAAGAGGCTGAGACAGGAGGGCTGGAGTTACAAGACCAGCCTGAGCAACTTATTAGCAAGACTCTGGCCCAGCCTTCCCAAAGCGCACGCGCACGCACATGCACGCACACGAGTGCACACACACACACACAAAAGCCCTTTAAATCCCTCTACCCTCTCCTCTACACAAAATGTATTAGTTTCTAATGAGATTCCTAATCTGCTTATTTTGTTTGTAAACATAAATCCTGTAACCAATATTGTCTATTTGAGGATTATCTACTGTGTTTGTTCTCTTTCACACAGGTTGTTTCTGAGCAGCTGAATACATTCAATGGGAATGGTAAACATCTAAAAAGGACCATGTCCTAAGGAAGATACTGATAGAGTGGGTGTCTAGAATGTTGTTAAAGACAAACCAGGGATTACACTCGCTTACAACTCAGTTTCAGTACCCCTTAAAACACCTATACTGTTTGAGCTGAGTCTTCTTCCTACTTGTGGCAACTCTTTATTTTATACAGTTTTTAATAATTCAAGGTACTTCAAAAATCTATTAAGTACGCATTCTTAAATTCTTAATACTTTTGGTAGACTATCCTATCTGTAAATTCACAAAACAATCTACACAAAGCGTTGCCTTCCTAAAGATTACTGATATTTCAGACAGCCTCCAAATTTAAAGAGTGAAAGTGTTGGCAAACATCAGAGCAGAAAACAGAAGCTGAGTAAGAGGACTCACCAGTAACAGGAGTTGTAGCTCCAACAAGAGGACTCTGCAACACTGAAATGTTTGCCTACATGAAAAGAGTGCTAAGTTAAAAACACAAAGTTCTAACCATGCACAAATACAGTAATCACTAAAAATTCAATAGATAAGCTTCTTTAATAGATAATTCCTATAATGTACTAACTAGAGTTGTTTTTATCAGCTCACGCTTCCAAAGATAAAGCATCACTATCTTTTGTCTTGACCAGTATTAATGACCCAAAATATGGCAAGAACAATTTTCCCTTGGCTCTTTTAGTATATATTTTAAAATAGAAAACATGAGACTGGTGACCTGAGGCTGGTGACATAGCTCAGTGCTAAGCACTCTTGCTGCCAAGCTTAACACCTGAGTTTAATCCCCAGATCCACATGGTGGGAAGAGAGGGCCTACGCCTACAGGCATCTCAGCACTTGTGTGCCCACACACACTTACACACAATATAAATAAAAACCAAATTTAAAAGAAGTTACATTAGGTAACAAAAAACTTTTATAGTAATTAATAGTAACATAGTAGCTATTTGGTTTTATTTCTCAATGAGCAATATTCAAACTAATGGATATAATGATAACTTCTTCATCAAATTCACACAGAAAAAGAAAAACAATGCCATTTTAAACAAATACAAACTATAAAACAGAACACATTCGCCGGCCGGTGGTGGCACACGCCTTTAATCCCAGCACTTGGGAGGCAGAGGCAGGAGGATTTCTGAGTTCGAGGCCAGCCTGGTCTACAAAGTGAGTTCCAGGACAGCCAGGGCTACACAGAGAAACCCTGTCTCGAAAAACTGGAAAAAAAAAAAAAACAGAACACATTCAAATGAGAACAAAAGAGAACTTATGTTTAACCCTCAGTAAAACATTACCAAGAGAAAAATATCATTAAGCATCTCTAAATAAGAAAATATTTTAGAGTTAGAAGTCCATTAATAGAAGCTGGAGAGATGACTCAGATATTAAAAGCACTTGCTGCTCTTCTAGAAGCCCTGAGTTCAGTTCCCAGCAACCATGACAGACAGCTTGCAGAGGCTTCTAAAACCAGCCCAAGGGGATCCAGGACCCTCCTTTGACCTCCCAGGGCACCCACACAGTAGCACATGCCCACAAAGAGATATACACACTCACAAATAAAAATAAATCTGCTTTAAATCCTCCTATAAACAGTCCAAAACCCACCTACTATCCAACTATTTGATCCAAACGAGAGCTGAGCATGGTATCTTAGAGGCATAACTAATTTTGGCCCTCATCTATTAATGTTCATACTTCAAAGTCAAAAACATTGGTATACATTATCATCTACAAGTCTTATCAACATTTCAAATGAGTTAATAACTAACGCTAATTCTTTTCATGCATCAGCAGAATACTGAGAATGGACATACATCCAAAAGCCAGTGGTTCTCACACTAAGCCGCACATCAGATTTAACTTAACTTTTAGAATGATCCCTATTTAGGACGTTCTGGGTGTGGTAAACCTAGAAGAGCACTGTCCACTACGAATGTTACCTATGCAAGCCAGGCATGGCATCACACACCTGCACGGAGAATCATCGACACTGGCATAAGAGCATACTCAATGATTAGCTAATTTGCAGGAGGCAGTTTCTTTAGTAAAAGAATACTGGTCTAATGTAAATAAAAAAAATTCCTAAAACAAAGCTCTCACGCCAGGCATGGTGGCACATACCTTTAATTCCAGCACTTGGGAGGCAAAAATATTGATCTGTGAAAATTCCAGGCCAGCCAGAACTACGTGGCGACACCCTGTCTCAAAACCACCACCAACAAAGCTCTCAAGTTATTATTAAACATTCAACCTCCAAATACTACACTGAATTTTCACCATTTTTTCCAGAAAGAAAAATAAACAAATCTATGCTTAAACAAGTAGAATGACTTCAAACTCTAATTATACTCTACATTTACAATAATCAGGGTGGGAACATGGACAGGTTAATAAGACATACCTAGCCCATAGAACTACTTACATGAGAAAACAACCTATAGTCTACCACCTTCTTTCTTTTTTTGGTTAATACAGGATCTTGCTATATAGACGAGGCCAGCTGAGAACTTTTCGTGCTTCTGCCTTGCCTCAGCCTCCCTAGTACTGGGACTACAGGTGTAGACCACCATGCCCACCTTAGGATCCTATGACATCTTAAGTACTTTTCATGTTAACACGAGTAGAGTATATATGTACTTAATGCTTATTCTATACTCATGGTTACTTCAGAATTAATATTAGGGAAAACTTTCTAATTACCAACCTCACTAAGTAATTACACAAAACCACAAAATGACTACCTATTGAGCATGGGAATTCGTTCATCACCTGTCTTCTTGAAGTCAAAGGTGTTGATCCAAGTCCTGGGCTGGAAATGTCATCATAGATACTTCTCACAGGTGGAGCCCCACTTTTATCTTTATGAGCAGGTACAACTGGCTGTGGTGGTGAGCCCCCTACAATGCACAAAAACAGTCAGGTGAAAACAAAGTAACTGTTCATCTCTCTTGAAAAGAATGTTTAGTTTGTGGCTTTGAAATCAACTTGTTTCCTACAGCTATTCACACTTAAATGTCTAACAGTCACCTGAGGCTCCTGTTTGAAGTCAGGCTCTGATTCAAACAGTACAAGTGAAACCTGTGACTACACCTCTGACAAGCTCCCAAGTGACTTCACAATGTTGGTGAGCTGCAGAATGCACTTTGAATAAAAGGTTTCAGAATAAACTGCTAATGGAAATTTTAGTTTTTATAAAAACACATGTAACATTGCTTTCTCTACTATAAGCTTAACATAATAGCCAATGTGATCAATCTCAGGGTCACACATGATGATTTATGCCCTTGGTCCTAACGACCCAGGAGGCCGAGTTAGATCACCTGGATTACAAGGTCAAGGCCAAGACGGACAACATATCAAAACCCTGTCTCAAAAGAAAATATAATCCCATTTCTTCCTTGAAAGTAGGTATTAAACAACTCCATTATATATTTACCTGAATGATTTAAATCACCCCAGTATGGAATTAGACTATCAAAATTAAACAGATCTTACTTAACAAAGAAAAAGGCCCAACTTTTGTCACATAAGCAATGCTAAACAATGAAACAGCCCAAGCCTTTATTGACACTGAAGAGCTTCAAAAGCCATCTGGCTACTTGGGAGTCCAGACTAGAGAACAAGCCTGGCCTGGTTCAGCATCATGCTGCCACTAAGGAGCAAGCCTGTGTCTATTATTTAGCTTCAGACTCATCTTCTGAAATACTATTTTTTTATTTTGAAGAATGGAGTTCTTCTATGTATCAGACTGATTTTTTTAATGAAATATAAAAGGATTAACATACCGCATGGCTTACCACTTAGTCAAGAGCCTAAGGGAAAAAAGTATACCTTCATTTCTTGTGGGGTTTTCTGGTAGTTGCTTACTGATTTGTATTTTATTGTTTTGAGACAGGTCTCCTATGGCCCAAGCTGACCTCCGAGAATCACAATAAGGGGAAGAATGTCCTTGAACTCTCAATCCTCTTGCCTTTATTTCCTAGATGATGGAGTATAGACTTTCACCACCATGCCTGGCTATGTATAAGGCTTTTTAGAGAGTATTACCCTATAGCCCCAGCTTGCCTGAAATACCCTACGTGGCCCAGGCTAGCCTTGAACAATTCTCCTACATCAACCTCCTGAGTGCTGGATTATAGGGGCTTACCACCAGGCTGGGCTAAGGCATAACTTTATGATAAAAATATTTAAAAATCAATAATAGTATGTTGGTGAGGGAGAGTGTTGTACCATTACTTCTCTGAAATTCTACTATGTATACCGATATACCATAATACCACCATAAGCAATTAACCAACCTGCTAGTAAAGGTGATCTCATTTCCATTACTCCTACTGAAGGGCCACTCATTGATCGAGGTTGAGGAGTCACTGGAGCTGGTAGATCCCCCATTAAAAATCCAGGCAAAAACTGGGCATTAACGCCTGACTTTGGAGATGTAGGTGAACCCAACATCATTGGTTCAGATCCTAAATTAATCAAAAATGGAATAAAATAAAGCCATTTCCTCACAAACAGATACAGCAATTTATGATAAAATTTGAATAGCTTAATCAAAAAAAACCTAAATATCATGAACTTTATTTTATAAGCTAGTATGAATTCCAAAATGTGAAATGCTCTTTTATTCACAATATTAATCTTCCACCCATATTTTACATGCTCGAGATTCAATCCAGGACTTTTTGCTCAGGCTATACAAGCTCCTACACTATGGTACATCCACAAGGTTAATCTTTGACAGGTGTTCTTGGTTATACTAGTTCATCGATTTAAAAGCATCATTTTGAAAACCTTAGTTTATTATTTAAAAAGAAATCTCTAATACAAGCAGAATAATTTATTTCTACATCTGTGTTTCTACTATGCACCTAAAAAACAAGAATATACTAATTTTTATACAAATATTGACAAATCAAAAGCAATAGGTTTAGTTTAGTTTCTTCTTCCTTATACATACAACACTGAATTATTCTGGTAATAAAAATGTACATGAACACATTACAATACTAAGGAAGCTAGAACCTACCTTCTAATTCAGAAATACATTGAAAAGAGCTATAAAACTCTCAGATCATTTATCTTAAATTCATTAAAAACATTTGGAAAACTGTAATCAACAAAAGTTTTTGCCAGGCAATGGTGGCACACACCTTTAATCCCAGCACTTAGGACGCAGAGGCAGGCGGATTTCTGAGTTCTTGAGGCCAGCCTGATCTACAGAGTGAGTTCCAGGGCAGCAAGGGCTATACAGAGAAACCCTGTCTCGAAAAAACAAAAACAAAAACAAAAAGTTTCCCTAACATAAAACCAATCTAAAGAAAGAATTAATATTTTATAACCATCAATTCAAAATTAATCTTCTAGTGTTGAAGAGATGCCTCAATAGTTACAATCACTGGCTGCTGTTCCAGATTAAATCCCCAGCGCCCAAATGGTGGCTTACAAAACTCCAGTTCCATGAGACATGATGCCCTCTTTTGGCTTCCTCAGACACCAGGCATACATGTGGATATAGGACACTAATGCAAGCAAAACATCCAAGCACATATAAAAAACAAATATATATTTTTTAAAAAATTAACCTTCTCAAGTGGCAGTTAGGATTATTTCCATTTTTAGGATAAGAAAACTAACTGAATTACATAGTAAAATTAAGCAGCAAGAAACACACAGGTCACAGAGAGCTGTGGACTCAGGTTCTCTGGGCAAAATGAGCAGAAGGGTAGAATCCACTCACAGCTTTTATTATTATACAACAAGCAGAGCACTTGACCTGATAGCTAATATTCAGTAAGTACTTAATAATCTATCAGTATCTTATAATACAAAACCTTAGTAAAGTGGTAATGAGGAATTTGCATTTCTAATGATGAACACTTAATTTTCTGGCTTAGGTAGTAAGCCTTTGTATGATTTATTGTATTCAGAGAAGTCTGATGTTTGGCATGAGAGCTGTGTGGTTTTACTATTGCTTAATTTCTAAATAGCCTAAATACTTGTTTTCTGATATTCAGAAGCTTTCAATAACATATCCTTCCTCTTTTTCCATTATTGCAGATCTGGATATTAACAATTTAAGTTTAAAAAGAGCGGGGAAAAAAACATAACACTGAAGGATAAAACAAGTATCAAAAAAGGTATAAGGCTAGATGGTGGTGGCCTTTAATTCCAGCACTAGGGAGACAGAGGCATGCAGGTCTCTGTGAGTCAGTCTAGTCAACAGAGTGAGTTCCAGACAGCTATACAGAGAAATCCTGTCTTGAAAACTCCCACCCTCACCCCACCCCCAATACACACACACACACACACACACACACACACACAGAGGTATAAAACAATATTATAATTCTTTTGTAAAGCACTAGTCAGGTTACATAGTGCTACTACATATCTCAAAAGAAACTCAAACCAGAAGTCTCAACAAAAGCATATTCTAAATAGATATTTAGAAAAGACCAGTAACAAAATACAAAGTTTTTGGTAACATCACAACTATCATCTACAACAGGGGCAGGGAAATTCTGACAGGTAATTCTGCACATTACATAAATAAAAATCTAATTAGGTCAAGAAAAATCCGGTTACCTAAATACACAATGATAAAGTAGGAAGTCAACTGTCACTAACCATCCCTTCATGACTAACATAAGGCCTTAATGACTGCATCCTGCACGTCTGAAATTCCACTTCAGCCCCTAAATATTAAATCCTGCACTGACTTCCTTAGAGAGCAGTGTGTTGGTGAAGTGTTTAAGAGGATGTCAGACCAGCAGACACCTGAAAAATGTGCAACATCTGACTCTGAACAGTTAATATCAGACAATATCAGATCCTAAGCTAGGCAATATACAAGAATTTGTTTGTTCACATTTATTATAACCGGAAATATGCTCTCCAAAACGTCATTGTTGAACAGAAAAACCTGGAACTGAAAATGAAGTGTCCTGATCTCTAAATAATATGTAAAAAAAAAAAAAAAAAAAAGAAAAAAAAATCTGTAAAGTTTTAATGGAACAGTGTATCTACATTATTAACATTATTGGTTCAGTTTTTATGATGCACTTAAAAAAATCAAGTTATGTTATCCTTTTTTTCCCTTTTGGGTTTTGGTTTGATTGTTTTTGATACAAGGTTTCTCAGTATAGTCCTGGTGGAATTCACTCTGTAGATCAGGCTGGCCTTAAACTCAAGAGATCTGCCTGCCTCTGCCTCCCAAGTACTCAGATCAAAGGCGTGTGCCACAACCGCCCAGTCCAGCAAAGTAGCGCTATTCTTAAAACAACTTTTTACCCCAAACGTGGCAAGCATTACATGTCATTTGAATCTACAAAGTTAATTCTGTACAATATATACAATGCTTACTCTCTTTAACAAGCTCTGAGAGTTATAAACTAATAATATTACGATACGACTATGAAACTGTGGACAGGTTGTTTTTGTTTTCTGTTGTAGAATATGACCGTTGTCATTACTCACAAAATTCAGCGCGAATGGGGAATTACAACATGTTAAATTGTTTGTTTCTTACAAATACAACACATTCGGAACGTTTCCCCAACAAATAATGGGGATGAAGCTTTAGAATCAACAGTCGTCCAATAGAGCCGCGTTCCAAAGTAAAAGGTGGGGGAGGTGCGGGAGCCAGGTTGGTTCTAGGTCACGCTTTCATAAACAAATTTCTTTTGTGACGTTAAAACAGGACCTAGAAACTTAGGTGGCCACGCGACAGCGGGTTACCACTGCGACCAGTTCACCACTCATCCTCGTGCACGCTTTCGGGGTGCAGGGCAGGAGACCAGTGGGAGCCGGGGGCAGTGCAGGGTTCCCGGGTACCACCGCCCAGATGTCACCGGCCACAGCGCTCCCCGCTCCCTCCGTGGCGTGTGACGGCCGCCTCCGGGTCCACAGCGCGCTGGCTGTGCCACCGGGGAGGCCGCGGTTCACTCACCCAACGTGGGCGCCTGGGGATCCACCGCAAACGCTGCCATCGCAACGGCCGCCACTACTCCAGCAATGATAATCCCAGTTTTAAAAAATGGCGGAAACTCTTCTCATCGTAAGAGCCGCGCGGCCTTATGGGTTGCGTCACTTCCTACCATGCTCTCTGCAGAGGCTGTAGGCACTTCAGCCATTTTGGAAGTGGGCAAACTTCTTTACCCTGTCTGGGATTCTAAGGAAGCTCTTATGAGGATACTGGAAGCAATGTGGGACCTCTGGTTGTAAGAATGGCAAACCTCCTGATAGGTTGTTGCTTATGCTTCATACAAACAGATTCCTTTGCTCTCTTGATAATTAGTGTGATTTTTTGCATTGACTTCCTTAACACCTGTTAAAGAAGGTTTAATGAAACTATACATATAGCCGGGCGGTGGTGGCGCACGCCTTTAATCCCAGCACTTGGCTGGGCGGTGGTGGCGCACGCCTTTAATCCTAGCACTTGGGAGGCAGAGGCAGGCGGATTTCTGAGTTCGAGGCCAGCCTGGTCTACAGAGCGAGTTCCAGGACAGCCAGGGCTATACAGAGAAACCCTGTCTCAAAAAACCAAAAAAAATAAAAATAAAATAATCCCAGCACTTGGGAGGCAGAGGCAGGAGGATTTCTGAGTTCGAGGCCAGCCTGGTCTACAAAGTGAGTTCCAGGACAGCCAGGGCTACACAGAGAAACCCTGTCTCGAAAAACCAAAAAAAAAAAAAAAAAAAAGAAACTATATATATATATTCCTTTTTTTTAACTTGATTCATGCACTTGATATAGACCATTTGTTTCTCAAAATGTTTTCCATTATCTATGTCATTTCTTTTAAATGGTGTTATGTAAGAGTAATTTTATATTAAAGCATAATCATAGTTTATTACATCAAATAAATTTAAAGATGTAATAATAAAAAAAGGATAAGAAAAACCCTGGAGCCACATGCCATTCTGCCCATGACATCCATGTGCTCTCCTCTTCACTCTGCTACCTTTCCTTAAAGTATATTCATGTACTTATGTGTGTGTTAAAAAACATTTAGTTTTGGCTGGGTGGTGGAGCACATGCCTTTAATCCCAGCACTTGGGAGGCACAGGAAGGCAGACCTCTGAGTTCAAGGCCAACCAGGTCTACCGGGGGTGTTCCAGGACAGACAGGGTTTCACAGAGAATTCTATCTAAAATAAAAATTAAAAGGCAAAGGTCAACAGCCTTAAGCCTGATATTGTGCTAAATTTGTGAGTCACCACAAAGGAGTGAGGTATAAATCATTACACAGACTTGAACACTTGGGAAAGTGTCAGTAATGACTGGGAGATAGCAGTTTCTTCCTGAACAGGCAATAAATACAACAGTGCCATCAGGTTAGAACTGGCTGTCACATCTCCACAATAATGATTCCAACATTAAATGACAGATTCCTAGAATTAAACTTTATTTTGTTTGGTTTGGTTTTGTTGATACCTGTTTTCTCTGCATAGTCCTGGCTGTCCTGGAATTCACTATGTAAACCAGGCTGGCCTTCCTGACTCGGCCTCCAGAGTGCTGAAATTAAAGGTGTGCACCACCACCACCCAGCCAGAATTAAAAATTTAAAAACACTTACATGTTCAATTTACTTTTTTTTTAAGAAAAAAAAAGTGTGCTGTCCACCTTTTTTTTTTATTTTTTTAATTTACATTCCAAATCACTTCCCCTTTCCCGTTTCCTCCCTCCCCGAAAGTCCCATAAGCCCCCTTCCCTCCCTCTTTTCTCCATTCAACCCCCTCTCGTTACTCTGTCCTGGCGTTCCCCTACATCCAGTCTTTCCAGGACCAGGGGTCTCTCCTTCCATCTTTTTAGAAATCTATTGACATGCGGATTGTGTCTAGGGTATTCCGAGATTCTGGGTCAATATCCCCTTATCAGTGACTGCATACCATGTGTGTTCTTTTGTGATTGGGTTACCTCACTAAGGATGATATTTTCAAGTTCTGACCATTTGCCTAGGAATTTCGTGAATTCATTGTTTTTAATTGCAGAGTAGTATTCCATTGTGTAGATATACCACATCTTCTGAATCCATTCCTCCGTTGAGGGACATCTGGGTTCTTTCCAGCTTCTGGCTATTATAAATAAGGCTGTCCACCTTTAATCCCCACACTCAGGAGGCAGAGGCAAATGGATCTCTGCAAGTTCAAAGTCATCATGGTCTGTACATAGTTCCAGGAGAGCAAGAGCTACATAGACCCTGCCCCTCCCCCCAAAAAAGAATAAATAAATATAAATTTTAAAATGAGTGAGTTGTACATACCAAAGGATGCATGTCTTGATCTTGTACCTATGAATGAGTGTTTACAGACTCAAAAGCACATTAAGCTTGTGCTGGATCGCCAACTAATTGGTAACTTAAAGCATCACAAAAAAAAATTTTTTTTGAGGCTAGAAATCCAAACTGTGTTTTAAAGAACTCCTATGGAGGCAGCAATAGGACTGGTTTCTTTGGCGATACAAGAGGAGCATGTGTTTCCTTCCATCTTCCAAAGACTGTACTTGTCTTTCAGCTGCTAGCACCACTCCTGTCCAGTCAAAGCCAGAGGCATAGCATTCTCTCTCTCTCTCTCTCTCTCTCTCTCTCTCTCTCTCTCTCTCCCTCTCTCCCTCTCTCTCTCTCTCTCTCTCTCTCTCTCCCTCTCCCCCTCTCTCCCTCTCTCCCGCTCTTCCTCTCTCCCTCTCCCCCTCTCTCCCCCTCTTCCTCTCTCTCTCTCTCTCTCTCTCTCCTTCTCCCTCTCCCTCTCCCCCTCTCTCCCCCTCTTCCTCTCTCCCTCTCCCCCTCTCTCCCCCTCTTCCTCTCTCTCTCTCTCTCTCTCTCTCTCTCTCTCTCTCTCTCTCTCTCTCTCTCTCTCTCTCTCTCTCTCCCACTTCTTCCTAAAGCTTCTATTATGTGACTAGCACCACCATAGTGACACATGTCCTTCTGCCTCCCGTCTAATGGTTCTTAGGACTCACTCTCAACCCAAATAACCCATTTGAGGTAATTAAGTCAAAAATCACTTCTGTAAAACACTTGTGGATAGTTTTTGAGAAAAAGGGCCATCATCTTTTCTTTCTTATTTTCATTTTACCCATACATATATGAAAAAATTAATTACAAGTTAAAACACTCTTGGAGATTGGGGGGAGATTGGTTGGTTTGGTTTGGTGTGGTGTGGTGTAGTTTTGGGATTTTGGCTTTTAGAGACAAGGTTTCTCTGTGTAGACTCACTCAGCTGTACTAGAACTCACCCTGTAAAACAAGCTGGCCTCCAACTCAGAGATCCGCCTGACTCTGCCTCTAGAGTGGTGGGATTAAAGATGTGAACCACCACTGCTGGGCTTAGATTAGCATCTTAATTACAATGCTTCTCTATTTACCCCTCTGAACCTGTTGGCTGAAATCCACATAGATTTCCTCTACATCTATTCTAAACTACTAGTGTTCTCAGGACATGAGATCTTAACAACATGCTGTTCTGCACCCTAAATTTTCAAGCTTAGATGGAGCTCTCGTCAAAGAATGGTGCGCATGTCTGAACAACACAAGAGTGCTGCTCTAGTTATGGAAAAATACAGGAAATGTTCAAGCCAGACCAGCTCAGGGTTCTTGCCCACCAGCCTGTCATTTAACAGGACAGGAAACACAGGTGAGAAATTTGGTCTACAAAGAATTGAACGTGAAAATTAATTCAAGGCTGGATATCCAAGCACTTTCTTCTAAAATCGTTTTGAAATTTCAGAAATATATAGCTCTAAATTTAGTCACCTTTAATGGACACAGTGGGTTAAACTTTTGTGTATCTATCACATATACTCATAGTTCATCAACTTAATTAAATCTCTATTAACATATTTATATATAAATAAAAAATTAAACTCTTAAGATAACTGTCTATTTTGT
Organism: Tokudaia tokunoshimensis; assembly: GCA_036184795.1. NCBI lineage: Eukaryota > Metazoa > Chordata > Mammalia > Rodentia > Muridae > Tokudaia > Tokudaia tokunoshimensis. Next base: position 54,933,963 of record BTHU01000004.1, on the reverse strand, counting down.
AATTATATAAAAACATAATTTTAAAAAAATCAAACTGGAGGCGGGAGAGATTGCTCAGTGGTTAAGAACATCTACTGCTCTTCCAAAGAACCAGAGAGTTCGATTCCCAGCACCCACACCAGGCAGCTCACATCCACCTATAACTCCAGCTCCAGGGGGATCAGAGACCTCTGGCCTCTGTGGGCACTTTCATTCGCATGCACTTATCACACACACACACACACACACACACACACACACACACACACACACACAGGATTAAAAATAATTTAAAAATTAAAAACAACAAGGAGAAAGATATCCACCTTTTGCAAGACTTTAGGAAAAAGATGGAATTTGTCTTCTTCAGACAGAGAGCGAAGGGAGGAAACATCATGCCTGTACTTGTCAACTGCCTTTGGCAGCTTATACATCACGGGGCTGTCATTCACCTAGACTGTGACCTTACATAAGCACTCACATGACTTCACAGTGCCCAAGATCAAATGATCTCCAGAACAGTTTCATGATTTAAATAAACCATAAGGACCATCTCAACAAAAATACAAACCCCACAGTTGGTACTGCATTTGGGGGGCTCTATAAACAATAATAGCAGCTGTATCTCTAAGTGTCTTTGAATAAACAGTTACAAACAGAAACACAGTAGTTTGCTGAGGGTCTCATTATAGAAAACAACTGACAGAAAAGACACACCCAGACATCAGTGAAACATGAGCTTGGCTGATTTGCCTGCTCATTTTTTTATTTTAACCAACTAAATGGATCCTTTTGCTTTTTGGAAGCTAAGAGTAACTTCCAAACTTAAATAACTTTCCTGCACATTTTGCTCCCTGGTCTTGTATTCAAATACCAGTTAGGTTTAATTGGATATGATAAAGGCTCGGGGAAGTTATAACAGTCAAAACAGACTTCAGGGGAGGGAGAGTTGTCTCAATTCTTGACAGAGTTACATCTGGAATTTACCTTGAGGGAACTCGCTCACATGTTCAAGAGGGAGAAGAAGGGATGATTGACAGGAAACAAGAATTGTGGTACTAAGCATGCTATTTTCTATAATTTTGTTTGACATTTCCTCTCATCTTTTAAATAAGCCCAAATTTTAAGATATTCAAAAGTCATACATTTTTGTCACCACTTAGGTGAAAACTATTAGTGAGAAATCAATGAAGCAATTACTCTTTGCCTGATAATTACTTTTATTTAGCCAACACGGATTTTGAGGAGGACTTTGAACAGATAATAATCAGAGACACTGGTAACTCTAGGATTTAGTTTATTCATCTGAATCACAGAAAGTTTAGTGTTGACCTTATATGTAATACACGGGTTTATTCACCCCAAAATAGACATGTTTTTGCCTTATCAGTAATTCAGCAAACTACATAGCAACAAAGACACCAGTCTGGCTTCTCCCATCACTTACTCCACCAAACTGATCTTTCCAAGGTCAACAGTAACCTCCATGATGCTGAGCCCAGACATCTTCAGTACATATTTATCACATGTAAAGTCGAAGTATCATTTATGCTCTTATTTAGCATGCACTTTGAAGCCCCTCTTGTTTCCTCTGACAGTGTGCTTTGGTTGCTCTCTCCTCTCTTTTCTTGGCCCACTTTCCATCCAGCCTTTAAATGTGCTTGTTTTCCAAGGCCCAGGTTTTTTTTTTAAGATTTATTTATTTTATGTATATAAGTACACTGTAGTTGTCTTCAGACACACCAGAAGAAGGTGTCGGATCACATTGCAGATGGTTGTGAGCTACCATGTGGTTGCTGGGATTTGAACTCAGGACCTTTGAAGGAGCAATCAGTGCTCTTAACCACTGAGCCATCTCTCCAGTCACCAAGGCCCAGTTTAGTACCTTTAGTTTTACTCTAAACTTTTTCTTTGTGATGTTATCCATTCCTGCTACCAGTTCATACAGATGCCCAAATGTGCCACCAAGTCACTCTCTTGACATACTCATTTGACCTGGCTATCTAAAGGGTACCTCAAATCAAATATAAAGGGTCAACTTCTGAATGAATATTTATCCCAAAGAATGGCACCTGCCAGTTCTCTAGTTACTGAAGCTGGAAACCTTGGGGTGATTTTTGAAAACTCCTCTTTTCAATAAAATTCAATGCCAAGGCTTGTAAGTTCTAATCTCTAAATATTTTTCAAAGTACCTACTTCTTTCCTTTTTATAAGATTTATTTTTATCATTTCAATTATAGTGTGTGTGTGTGTGTGTGTGTGTGTGTGTGTGTGTGTGCAGGTGCCTACAACAGCCAAAGGTTAGTCATATAACCTGGAACAGGAGCTACAGTTACACACTGTTGTGTGTTATCTGATGTTTGTGCTGGGAACTAAACTCTAGTCCTCTGACAGGGCAGTGAGTGCTCTTAACCACTGAGCGCTCTCTCTAGCTTCCACTTCTTTCCACCTTTACTGTATCAACTAAATCTAGCTTTGCTACTAGAAATCTGGACCTAACCTCCTTGCTGGTCTTGTTTTTCCTCTTAATTCACTCTAGGCAATACAACCATACTGAACTTTTAAAAGAACATTCTGAAGATTAGGGATACAGCTCAGTTGGTAGAGTTCCTGCCTAGCATGCAAGAAACCCAACACCAACCACCTAACCCAGGCTTGGTGACCACGACAGCAAGTTGGAGCCCACTTGTTAAACTTTAGACTGCTGGAGAGATGGTTCAGTAGCTAATATCACTGGCTGCTCTTCCAGAGGAACTCAGTTCAATTCTCTGTACCAACATGGCAGCTCACAGCTGTCTGAAATCCCAGTCCCATAGAATACAACGCCCTCTGCTGGCCTCCATGGACACCTCATGCACATGGTGCACAGACACACATGTAGGCAAAATGCCTATATACACAAAATAAAAATGAAAATAAGCAATAACTACAAAACATTCTAAGCAAATTCCTGATTACAACCTTTCGATCTTTTCACTAATCCAAAAGACTAGCATCCCAAAACTCTGCCAGCTCCCACTTGACATGCCCACAGTCCACCTTCACAGACAGCATCTCATGGCCTCCGGCTTACTGCTCCCACATCTCAGCACTTCCAAGCCTCCAGCGTTCAGTGCTCCTCCTCCTCAGTCCTGGGCCTTTACATATACTCTTGACTCAATTCTGAAAAATCTGCCACAGCCCACTCACCTTCAGTCAACACCCACTTATCTTTTTAGAACTTATCACAAATGTCACTCAAAAGGCATGAAAGAATTTCCTCATAACTAGAAAAAGTTGAGATTTGCAGTATGTACTTACATAAAATTTTAAAAGATTTATTCGAGTGTGTTGCTGATGATGGAAGTTAGGGCCTTTTGCAAACTCAACATGCACTCTACCACTTGATCTGCAATCCCCTTCAAGTTCAAAGCCTTGATGCAAATTTATAATGTACATAGTTCAACTTGGTTAGTGGAAACGTTAAAGCAAAAGAAAAAAAAACTCTTTAAAGTGCTCTTCTAGGAAACAATGTGTATAACGTTAAGCATCCCAACAATGTCTACAATGTTTTTATAGATAGGTTCATAATTTTTTGCCTAAAAAATGTTTTCCAGCAGAATACTGAAATATAAAATGATCAATCTTAAGATTCCATCTTTAAAAACAGTCTCTCACTATAAGGCAATTTTTAGGGATCCAAGGGAACCAAAAAAGTATGGCATGTGACCCATAAACAGAACACTTAGCACCCAAGTTAAAAAGCTTAAAGTGTGGGGGGTGTGGGTGGGGGAGCACCCTCTCAGAGGCAAAGGGGCGGATGAGGTGAATAACTCTGGGAGGAGGGACCGGAATGGGGGACAACATTTGGAATGTAAAGAAAATAATTTAATAAAAAAATTTGTTTCAAAACAACCACAAAGCCGGGCGGTGGTGGCGCACGCCTTTAATCCCAGCACTTGGGAGGCAGAGACAGGAGGATTTCTGAGTTCGAGGCTAGCCTGGTCTACAAAGTGAGTTCCAGGACAGCCAAGGCTACACAGAGAAACCCTGCCTCGAAAAACCAAAAAAAAAAAAAAAAAACAAAAACAAAAACAACCACAAAGTGATAACACCTAATTTAAAAAAAAAATCACAAAATTATCAAGTATCTATACAATCACTTGAAGAATACAAGAAAATGTTTGTAATGGGAACAAATTTAAAAGTCAAAATGACAATTAGATTTTCATAAGAGGATATAAAGATCACATGAATTTATAACCAATATATAAATGTTTATATAAGCCTTTTGATTCTGTTACTTTGGGGGGGGAGCTAAAGGTATTATTTTTAACCTTAAAAAGTATTCTCAAAAATTTTACTTCCCTTTGAAGTGGTAAGTCTTCACTTAGTAAGTCCATCACTTCAAAGGTTCTCAGGCCAGAAGGCATATGAGAAAAGAATAGGTTAAAAACTTTCATGGCTTGTTTTTCAAACTCTAACGAAGGTTTTTAGGTTTAAACTTTCTCCTACACAAACCAGTTATTTACTGACTTGATAATACACTATTTTCTCTTAGAACTCAAAGATACACTTAACCAGATATTGAAATAACAAGGAAGAAAAGGTAAAACTGTAAAATGTATTAATTCAGGGTGACAAAGGTAACTACCATTTCCACTGGTAAAAGACAACAGAAAAAGGAAGTATTCCAAGTTTTCCTTCCGAAACGCAGGCAAGAGGACAGAGGCCGATGCAGAAGCCGTTTGCCTCTGCTAGAGTGCAGATCACAGACCGTGGGTCATGTCCACTGCGGGCACTTAGTCATCTCCATTTCTCTCTTTGCCCCCTTGGTAGGTGCGGAGTTGTTCCATGAAGCCAGGATTTGGACATATGGATGGTCTTGCCTCTTTCACCAACGATAAAGCACTGGTGAAAGCGAGTTCTTCAGAACTCATGAGGAAGCCGATGACAATCGCGGCAGCCCTGGAAACCCCTGCGTTACAGTGAACGAGAACCACGCCATCCTGAAATGACGACAAACAAAATTCATATTTTTCACCTGAGAAGGCTTCAGTTAATTACGCATTTTTAGTAGACTCAAAACTACAAAGGAAATGACTTGTCTACGTATTTACCAGAATAAATTCCATTGCAAAAAAAAATGAGGGAAAAAAATTGCATTGCAAAAAAAAAAAAAAAAAAAGTCATCCAATATCTACTCTTGCCCAGGATAATGTGGTTGGAATTCTGGAATAGCACTTTTTACAGAACTCAAGTGATCCAGCCCGGTACACATAAAAGCCTACTAACTTACCATGTATATAAACAACTGGTGTCACTGGCTTGAACATCTATATACAAAATGACTGGCAGGGAAAAAGATTATGCCTTTGGGGATATTATTCTGTAAGGAAGTAAATTAAAAATGTTTTTAACTCATCAGTAAGTGATGGCTTGAACAGCATATAACATCGTGGTGTGGAAAAGGTAACTAGATACCAGCAGTGAGGTCAGCAAGTGAAAAGCCTCTCGGGTAACCTGTAAAGAATACTTTACAAGGGAAATGAACACAATGTGGGTGGATGATGATGCGGGCGATATTGTATTAATAATGAATGCAGTAGATCTGATGGGTCAGCACTGATACAGCCTGACGGAGTGCAGGCTTTTAAAAAGTTAATGATCTATAGTGACTGTAGCACACACCACAGAATCAAACACTTCAGCAACTTTGTTTCTCCTCTCTTCATTTGGTACAACACAGAAAAGGGGCAGGAGGAAGTACCACATTACTGGAACCCCTATCCCCCAAGTACAAGTCCCACTACTGTTGTTATGGGTCACTTGGCTACTTTAGGGTTTCGAGGCAGCTTCCTCACATCAGTGTATCTGTGGTAAAATTTATTTCTTGACCTATTATATAAAACTTGCAAGTGTATCTCTTCTAAAGAATGATTAGCAACAAAATGAGCAATATTTTAAAATTTCTTACATCAAGTCTACTTCAAGTGTTTTCTTAGAGATAACTATGATTCATTTTCTTGCTTTTGTACAAAGAAAGGAAAATAATGTTCACTATATACATCTATACATCAGGAAATGTTCTCACTGTTAAAAAATTATTTTTATTTCTAAAAACAATATGTGTCTATGTACATTCATATACACAGTGGGTTTATGCACATACGGGTGCAGGGCACATGAAAGCCAGAAGAGGGCTTCCTGGAACTAGAGATGGTTGTGATCTGCCTAGGTACTGAGAACTCACTCTGAGAACTTGACTGCTGGGCCATCTCTCTAGTCTGCCTCTCTCTCGCTCTCTCTCTCTCTCTCTCTCCTCCTCCTCCTCCTCCTCTCTCTCTCTCTCTTTTTTTGGTTGTGTGTGTATTTGTGTGTGTGTGTTCTGCTTTTTGCAGTACTGAGAACTAAATCTACAACTTTGCACATAAAATAAATCTTAAAAAGCACTCTGTACCCAGTCCTTTTTTTTTAATTTTTCATTTTAAGGCAGGTTCTCCCTAAGTACCCCAGGGTGGTTCTGAACTCATCTGGTACTTCTCAGTCCTCCAGCCTCAACCTACTTTTTTTTTCACTTTGTACCAACAGCTAATTTTTTATTAGTTAAAATGTTTAAAAATTATATTACAACAATTTGAAAATTACTAATGTATATTACTCAGTTCAAAACAAATCTCTAGATCTCAAATTTCCTGTTTGAAAATATTAATATTTTCTTTTCACTATGTTATATAACCACTTTTCTTTTTAAGATTTATTTTATTTTATGTATATTGCCTGCATGCTTGCATGCATGTACACCCTGTGTATGAAGTACCTTCAGGTCAGGTGTTGAATTCCCTGCAACTAGAGCTACAGATTGTTGTGAGACAGCATATGGGTGCTGGGAACTGAAGCTGTGTATTCTGTATGAACAAGTGCTCTTAACAGCTAAACCAACCCTCCAGCCCCAATAACTACTTTCTACAGCTTTTAAATTCCTTCCTGTTTTTTTAAACTATTCTGTAGGGATCATATTGTCCTTGAAGGTATTTGCAAAAGATGGTTGGATTTTATTTCTTGTTCCCAGAGCTAAAAATAATGAAACAAAGTTTTCCTTTACACTTACTACTATGCTACATCTGACAGACCTTTTTCTCTTCTTGGTACAGCTGACCCTGGCTCTTACCCTAAGAAGACTGCCCCTCCAAAAGTGAGATGAGAGAGGAGAGCTGTGTTACCCATCTTTGTATCTCTAGCACTAAGTTCAATTCTTAGCACATAGTAGAAATTCTGTAAATCTTTACTAAGTAAATAAATCGATTTAGTATGCATTTCTGTGAAGAAATCTTGGTACCCTAAAAGTTCAAAGTAAGGGAAGATGAGCCCGTCCAGTATGAGAAGACAGTGACGGTCAAATTTTTTAGTCCTCATCTGGGGACTTAGTAAAAGTCCCCAGATAAATTTTAATACAGACACTCATGACCAGCCACCATGCAAAAAATAAGTGTCTGTGCAGTGCTCAGTCATAAATGGAACATCTATGTGATAAGCCCTCCCCTGAAGGGTCCAGGAACATTGTGGAAGAGGGGGCAGAAAGACTGTAAGAGCCAGAAGTTGAGGGTGGGTATAATAGTGTCTTCTGAACATGACAGGACTGCTGTGGTCATTAACCCACTGCAGCCAAAGTTGCCTACACCAGACCAGCACAAGATCAAGTCAGTCGATGCTCTAACAGGGATGGGGAGGGCTCATCAAGTCTTAATCCTGCTTGAGGCACTATTGACAGTTGACTGGTTCTAGGGGAGGGAAGAGTCAGTTTTCTTTATACATACAAGTGGCCACGTTCCAATGGGTGCCCATGCCTGTGTTTATATAGGCAGTTAATTGGACTCAGTTATTTAAAAAACAAAGGAGGACATGAGTTTGGGAGGGGGATGTGGAAGGACTGTGGAGTTGGAGGGAGAGAGTAGGAAAGAAATATGATTAAAGTACATTGTATCCATGCATGAAATTCTCAAAAACTAAACTTAAAATACTATATTAAAAATAAAATTAAACAAAATAATGAAATACTTCCAAACTTTTTTGGATAGTCGGACTCTGTCAATCAGTGAAGCATCACCTGGGTATAACCTCATTATCATGCTGAAGTCGGACTGCTAGCATCTGGCAGCACAGGTCACTTTGACAACATTCATGACTGTCCAGACACGGTGCTGTAGTTTGAATAGGCTTTGAGCATGTTCCCTAGAGGTTCCTGGTTTCAAAGGTTGGGTTCATGTTGCAAGGTTAGGAGCTGGTGGGACCTGGGGATGTGTAGCTGTTCTTTTGCTTCTAAGTAGATTATTCTTTCTTCCACTCTTCTTCAACCCTTTTCTTCTGCCATTTCAACCTCCCAAAACTAGATAGAGTTGAAAAAAAGGATAGAGAGGAAAGGAAAGAGATCCCTGAATAAAGTCAAGGGGTGACATTATATTTAGACTACTTCCTGTTAATTAGGAGTGTTGAGTTTCTTGGGGCAAGTTTGATCTTCCTCGTGAAGATAACTAATTTCTACTTTCTTCTGGTTCCTTCTTTGCACAAGACTACCTAACAAACCACAATCAACAACAACCAGTCAACAACACACACCACCTCTCAGGGCCCTAGCTTTTATATACCCTCTGAAAAAGTCCCCAGAATTCCAAATGTCACACAATCACAGAAACTATCTACAGCTGGCAAAAATCACACTCCAGCTAGAGCATGAGGCAAATCATAGTCACCTGCTGTGAAGCAGTCCCATATCCCCACACCCAAGACTAAAATGAAAATATAGTCTTAAATTTCTATTTTTTTTAAAGAAATCAAAATTCCAAAGTTGTCACTACAGGGATGTACTCTTTCATGCAAGGTAGTATCAGAGTTATCATGGAACTCCTGATTAGTTCTTAGGGGAGGAAATTATTATATAAACCCCGCTTACAATCTTGCCTGTGGATGTGATATTGCTAACAATAAACAGGTCTGTAAGTATGAATTCTATGATACTATTCTGTATTAAAGATGTATACATTCAATTGTATATAATAACTAAAAGAATTAATTTGAAAATTATAAACTTAATTATAATAAAAATGTAAAAAATTATTGACAAAAAATATCATTTCAAGATACAACTTGAAGTAATAACCATCCTAGAAGCCCTGCCTATTAGAATGTTGATGTAGATCAAAAATTAAGATTAAAATAATATGCCATGCTGGTGTTCTAAAGTCACAAAACCAGCAGACAGTTCTTGATTAGGAATCCACCAGGCAGTGGTGGCACACGCCTTTAATTCCAGTACTTGGGAGGCAGAGGCAGGCGAATTTCTGAGTTCGAGGCCAGCCTGGTCTACAGAGTGAGTTCCAGGACAGCCAGGGCTACACAGAGAAACCCTGTCTCAAAAAAAAAAAAAAAACCAAAACAAAACAAAAACAAAAACAAAAGAAAAGGAATCCATACAGTCTCAGCACACACACACACACATACACAAAATGTATTTTTCCTTAAATTCTATGGTTCAAAACACATGAGGACCAGAGATATGTCTCAGTTGCTATAGTGCTTACTTGGCTTGAAAGCACTGAGTTCCATCCCAGTGCAACATAAAAATAGGCATGGTAATGCATGCTCTAATTCCAGCACCTGGATGGTAGAGGCAGGAGGATCAAAAGTCCAAGATCATCCTTGCTTCAACAGCAAGTCTGAGGCTTAACCTAAGGTACATGAGACCCTGACTCAATAAATACATCAATAAAAGTGTAAATGCACAGATACACAGTCTCTGTGCCTTAGTCATTAAAATGAATGAATATTCATCATCATGAATACACTCATAAGACTAGAGCAGACTGTACCCTTTGGTCCATCTGGTTTCTTATGAATCAGTCAGAATGTAGGTCCCAATACAGCCTCCAAGGACATTTAACTACATATTTTCAGAGAAAAATTCATTAAGAGAGGGAGTTTATCTCCTAGTGTTTCTTAGTAAGAACTCAGAACAAAACTAAGTTAATATGAAGAGTAAACTTCTCATTAAGAAAAAAAAACAATTAGAGAATGAAAACATTAAGAATTTAATGAGTATTACTGGACAGAAATTTTCACAATGGTTCTTCACAAATTCACTGCAAAATGTACAAAGACTGGGTGATGGTCCTATGTTTTTGAATTTCTACTTCTGAAGAACTGTATCAAAATAGACCTCACCTTCAGTTTTGCTTGCTCAATAAACTCAAAACATTCTGGAAAATAAGACAGGATATTGGTTTCAGGCACATCCAATATAGAAATGGTCTTATATGTAAACTCACTGAGGAAAGCATTTTCAACTCCATATGCAACATTGAGAATATGAGTCACCTTAAAGGAAAGAAAAAAGATAAATTTTAAGTTCTATGAATCAGATGATCTAAAAATAAGCTATAAGGTTAATTTCCGTAATAAGAATAATCAGAAATATAACGACTCACTGATTGATACATCACCTTTGTGCCCTTTCCTCTCCCTCATCCCTCAACAGCAACGCTCTTTTTTTATAATTCATGCATAGTCCTTTTGTGGTACCCCAACTCAATGAAAATAAAGACCAGGTTGAACTTATTACTTACTATCACAAGCAGTGTGAACAATGACCTTAGAAGAAAGTATTTAAAAATTTACTGGGGAAAAAAAACAAAAACAAACAAACAAACAAACCCTCAGTACATAGCCATACAAAACTTTGGTGACAAAGGGTGGTCACAGGTGGTAGGGCTGATGAGGGACCCAAGCTAAAATGCCTTTTTTTCCAATAAGGCCTAGCTATACTTCTCAGGCAGAGAGCTGTTTATTGATGCTGGCCTTGGGATGGGATGCCCTTTATATTAGGGATAGTAAGAGTAGTTCGATTCTCCTAGGCATTATTAAGAGGGCAACTGTGCAGAAAGCAAGCAGGATCTGATAGAGATGCTCTTGTTTTCCACCCCAATAGAGAAGCTGAATGTGGACAAGTATGTCATTGAAACAGGAGCAGTGATAACACAACAAAACAAAACAAAACAAAACACCCAAAACTTGCCAATGCAAAGGTTTTTCAGATTCCATTTGCCACATTACCCAGAACAGCACTGATCTGTTAGTGGAAATAAAGCTGAAACTTTCGCTAGTTTTGTTAAACTGTTGATGTGTGAGAGTCCTGGTAGGAGATCCAGGCATTCTGATGTATTTATGCAATTAAGGGCCATTACTTCTCATTATCGTGCTAATAAGTGTAATAAACCAAAGAGAAGAGAAGCCAGATTAAACACAGCTCAGTAAATTGACAGGCACAGGTATCAGACTAGCTAATGAATTGATCATTAGATATTTTCCATTGGGAAATAACTGCAAATAATTAACATTTTTTTATCCTCCATTCGATCGATTTTTGTTTCCCTCAGAGCTATAGGTGACAAACATACAATGAATAAGACTTTTATCTGCTCAACGTCTTGGTGGTGATAATAAATGGCAGACGGTGGTAAGAGCTAAGGGCTAAGAGAGTGGACTCCAATAGGAGGAAGGGATTACCCAGTGTACGACTTGTCTCAGCCCAGAGGTGGCTACTCTCTCAGCCTAAATGCTCTTCCCATCTATATCACAGTTGCCAGTTATGAGGTTTCAGGGAAATGAACGCTCTCAGAGAAATCAGTTCACAAAAGCAGCCCTACCAGTCTCTTGCTGCCTTGTTTGATTCTTTCAGAGAAGATCATCTCCTCTGAAAGTGTCACATGGTGTAGAGAGCCTTTTTGGGGTGCCACTTGGCAGGAATCTGACACTGGCCAAGGACAAGGAAATGGGCTTCAGGCAGGAATCAGACATTAGGCCAGGGAAGTAAGTTCAGGCAAGAATCTAACTTTAGGCTATAATAGGGAAGTAGGTTAAGCCAGGAATTTTAATCTTAGGATAGAACAAAGGAAGTAGGCTTCAGGCAAGATTTTGGGCTTGGACACAGAAGTGGGCTCAGGTATTTTGGTCATTCTGACACTCCCTTGAAAACAACAGTAATCTCGGAATTTTGCTTATTGCCTTGATTGCCTTGCTTGTTCCTTGACTATTTGTGTTTATTGTCTTGCTTGTTCCTCATTGTACTACTATTACCCTTAATACTTGCATGTAATTAAAATGGTATAAAAGCGAATTGGAAAAAATTAAACCTGCCTCAGTCTCAGAATTGACTGAGGTCATGCTACAGTGTTGTCTAACCATCTTTTTTCTTTTTAATCCTCACTCCTGTGCTGGAGACCCTGCTGACTGACTGATCTGGCTTGGTCAACATGGCAACCTTTGCATTTTCCCATCAGATCTCACTGTCTTACCTATACCCTTTTATTCTGCCTTACTTCAATAAATAATATATTCCTGCATCCTTTGCATGCTCTTCACAATATGTGCACCAAAACCTACTATTTCTACACTTTTCTCTAGTGACTTTCCAGACTCTTCTAATTCTCTATCATTGGCCTTAAAACATACCCGATGCCTTCCCGGTGCCACCCAATTTCTCTTACTTGCAGTTCTACTGCTGGGAAGAAACACCATGACCAAGGCACCTCCTAGAAACCATTTAACTGGAGGATTGCTTGCAGTTTGGCAGCAGCCAGTCAGCCATGGTGCTGGAGCAGTAGCTCACATCTGATCCATACGCTACACACTGAGCGAAGGCGTGAGACTGTGCCTGGTACAGGCTTCTGAAATCTCAAAGCCCACCCACTCCTAGTGAGACATCTCCTCCAACAAGGCCACACATCCTAATCCTTCTTAAACAGTTCAGCAACTAACTAGGAACTATATAACTAACCAATCAGTGAATTGTGAGGATTTTGGACATCTAAGAATATCTCAAATTCACTACTATCATCTTCTCTCAGAGTACTAAAATAACTTCACAGTTGGCCTCCCAATCTCTGGCTCAAACAGTTCCCACAATCTATTTCCCATGCGGCTTCTAACGAGAAATCTTTTTTGGATGAACATTTAATCCTGTTATTTCCCTAGGTAAAACTCCTGATTGGCTTTCCGCCATGTTTTGGATCACGTCCAGACAACTTTCTCTTCTCTAGCTCTGGGATGTCTATACACCCCATCTCTTCCATCTGAATCCTCAGATGCCTATTCCTTTCTCAAACCCCCTCAGAGCAAAACTGAAGCACCACCTCCTCCAAGAAGCATTTCGAGTCCCCAAGTCCCAAACTAAACAAAACAAACTAGGGTCAAAGGCACCATCGCTCTGCACTCCCCCACCCAACCACACAATACCCAACTGTACACCTTTGACTTCTCCTTGAGCCCATTCAGTGCATGAGAACCTCATGTGCTCCTCAAGCCACTCAACATGAGCTGAGAGTTTGACACGAGAGCAAACAGCTAAAAATTACCCTGAGGAAATACTGAAAATGAGCAGCAAATCCTATCAGCTGTGTGAAGGGAGGTGGTCACAAGCACTGTACGGGAGACTGGAATATGAACTGGGAGCAAGAATGGGCAGATCTGTGACAAGCAGACATAAAGGAAAGTCTGCCTCTCTGCTTCAGCTTCATGATGGTGGGAGGAGTCTGAAAAGAACACGAAACTAAAAGGGTGGATTACAGTCCTGTGGAGACGCACGCCTTTAATCCCAGCAGAGGCAGGCAGATTTCTGCAGAGTGAGTTCCAGGACAGCCAGGGCTATACAGAGAAACCCTGTCTCTGTATAAAACAAATAATAATAATAATAATAATAATAATAATAATAATAATAATAATAAAAATAGATGCAATTATTTCAGCAATGCTACTAAAAGGATAGCCAAGTGATACAGATTAATCCAATTACACAAAAGTGAGCAATCCAATCCTTTCTACGGAAGAATGGACATCTTGTATGTGGTGCCAGAAACATCCGTTTTCTTCATTTACCTTGTGCTTCCTCAGTAGCTCCAGATCATGGGCAGCATCCTGTGACCCTGAGGAAATAGATCATATTACCTTGAACACAAATACAATCCTGGGAACTTTGTGTAATGATTCTCTTAAAAATCACAACAGAGGGGGGAGGCTGGGGGATCAACATGGGAGGACATCAGTTGGAAGGGAAATCTGGTAATATTCATCATGGAAAATTATCTTTTATAATCTATGGACTTTCCCATTTTGAATAATTTATACTAAAGTTATAGATGTTGCAGTGATTACCTCTCAGGATGTTCAACATATAACAAATAGAAAAAAAAACCAAGTCCAATCGAGGTGCTCAGATAAATAAAAGACTACCATAGTGAAATCTGTACCATAATATGTACCACTAGAAATAAAAATTAAAATAGGTAAAGCATGGAGATCATGTTCTCAATATATAGAAAATAGAATGTGCTTCGGGGGCCTGGGAAATGGCCCAGCGGGAAAAGTATTTACTAACACGAGACCTGAGTTTAGATCCCTAATACACACATAAAATCCAAGCATGCTGTGAAATAAACAATAAAAAGTAAAAACATGTATTGCTGAATAACAAAGTACATTGAACAAAACATTAAATGTGGGGTTACAATAAATAATCCTTTCTTTTAGAAAAGAAAAAAAAAGGTATTAAGGAAATCAGACACCCACAAAGTTCAGGGCAGCTGGTGAGGGAACACTCAGTAGCTTTGAGGTTCACGGGCTCCCACCCACACACTGTGTACCACTGGTGCCGTGCCTTTCACAGTTTCTTTCTATTGAAGATGGCTCTCTACTCTCCTACATTTGGAAACCTGCTCTAGTTAATAAGCAAATTCCTACCCAAGAATGACAGAGTATAGCAGGTTTCACAAATGATCAAATAGGACATTCATAATAAAGGATTTCAAGAATGTTCCTTTTCTGTGGCTCCATTTCCATAAATAATGCTTTTTCCCTCCCCTTCCATATCTAGGAATCAGCCAGTTTCTCTCCCATGATAACCAAGGGGCCACAAGTACACAGTGATTCCAAACTGAGAGGTTCCTTACCAAACCTGATAAGCAGAATGTGTATTCTGCTTCTTTCTACTCAGAAGTTGGACTTCCAAAATATTAGCATTTGGTAAATATGGATGGTAAGTGTAGAAACTGTCTGTTCTCTCTTCATCCTGTGACTTTTTATCAGTTTGAAATATTTCATGACTAAAAGGTGATTCTCAGTTTCCTACTATAAGAAGTTTTAACTGTGGGAAAACAGGTTCAGATAAATTAATTTTAGTTTAATAGTTTAGTAAACATATTTTTAAACTAATTATTCTCTTCTGTTTGTATTTTAAAATAATAAAAATTGTAACATAAATGAAATTATTTCCCTTTTCACTCCACATTGACTGCCCTGGTAATCCTCTCTCTGTGTCTTCCTGTCTCTTTCTCTTTCTCTCTCTCTCTCTCTCTCTCTCTCTCTCTCTCTCTCTCCAAATCTGGAGCAGACAGGTCTGGTCGACTATAACGCAGAAACAGTTGCTTTACTTTCTAAGTGACTTCCAAATTATGACAATATTGATATAAACATAAACACTGTGTGTTTGGTGTGTCTGTGGTGTTGAGGCGAGTCCTCTACCACTGACTCTCACTCTGTTGCTCAATCCAATCTCACTCTGAAGTCCAGGCAGGCCTTGAACTAGTTATTATCCTGCCTCAGCTTCTGGAACAGCTATCATTGCAGCCAACTAAGATTATTTTTAAAAAATGTATTTTCTTGTTTATTCACTTGCTTTCTTTTTCTGTTTGTTGTGTATGTAAGAGAAAGAAAGACAAAGAAGGGGTGAGAAAGAGCAAGAAAGAGACAGACAAAGGACAGACAGAGACAGAGTTGGTGGTCAACTGTGGTGGTCAGAAAAGGCTGTGAGGGCCGCCCCTGGGGGGCCACCTCCCCCCCCCCCCCCGCTGCAAAACACAAATGTACATATTCTCGTTCTTAGATACTGACAACAAGATCTGAACTATCCAGCTCAGCCAAACAACTCACTTAACTTTTTGCCTTTCATTTGGTTAGAAGATGGTAGTTTCCTTTTCACTAAACTGCGAAATTTATCTGGTCTTATTTTACTTTAATTAAAGCAGATAGAAGCTGAAGAGGTGGATCGGAGATTGAGTGCACTTGTTGCTCTTGCAAAGGACTGAGGTTCAGTTCCCAGCATCCACGTGATGGTTCACAACCATTTTGAACTCCAGTTAGAAGAAATCTGATGACCTCTTCTGACCTCCAAGACTACCATGCACACATAGTACACATGCATACACGCATGCAACACATGCACATAAAATAAACAAACTAAAAAATATTTTAAGCAGACGGTTTTTTGGAAGTTTTGAGAGGATAAATGAATTGGAATACCTAATATAAGTCTAACCTTAAACAGCATAGTACTATGATAGTGTGCAAGAGTCAGTCAGACTCGGACCTAATCCCCTTGGACAACTCTGCAATTTGCTGAATCTATTGCCTGGGCAAATCACTTACCCAATCTTAATGCCAATTCCTATTTGCAATATAAAGATAATCCCTACTTGAAGATCTTTAAAACAATTATATGCTGTGTATAGTCCACATTGTGGGTATATTTAACTCCTGGTTCTGTGTCCAAGTGTTAATTTCTCATTCATAAAAGCACAGCAATGCAGACTTATGAAATAGGCTGGTTTCTAAGGAACACCATATGAGATTAACAAGATAACAAGTTCTCTTACAAGCTTGCTTCTTTTGTTATCTGTGGGTGATGCTTGTATATGAACTCAGTATTTCCATATCACAAAATATAAGGCCATCAGGTTCATAGCTATGAAGTAAAACCCCTGTGTTTAACACCCAAAGACAGGCACCAGGTGCAGATGCAAGCATAGGAAACATGCTCTCAACATCTTTTCAACAGCCAAGGAACCATTTGCTTTTTGCATTTTTTAAAGGATATATATGGTCTTTGTTTGTTTGTTTGTTTTTTCGAGATAGGTTCCTGGCTGTCCTGGAACTCACTCTGCAGATCAGGCTGACCTCGAACTCAGAAATCCGGATACAGTCTTTTTTATAATACAAGAAAATACAACATCCCATTATCTTTTAAAGAAAGTTAGAAAAATAGATGAACATTTCTTCTAAAACTCAATAATCAGGTGTCAAAGTGCTCCTACGGTTTTTAGAAGAATGTTGTGGGGGCAGACACATCCCTATTTTGTTCCTAACCTAAAAAAGTAAACATTTCAACTCTTCATCAGGACAGCTGATAATATCGTTGTGCATGGGAGATTAGTATGCATAGGGGAGGCAAAGGAATCCAGTTAAAGGATTCCACAGGAAGTGGTAAGTCAGTCTACTCACCCAGAAGCAACCAAGGCTTAATAACGCCAACTTGCAGGTCCAAGGTAAGGTCCTGCACATAGCCACAACCACCCCCACCGTTGGGCTCTGTTTCCACAACGTGAACTGTGGCATCTTTCCAGGTTTCTATAAGTTTCTTTCCCGTTAGTGTGGTCACCCTGGTGCACTGCTTCCTGAGATTATCCCGGGAGAACGCTTTGATTTCTTGGTTCAGAGGGTGCATTACATGAGCGGAGAAGGAAAAGCAGCAAGCACAAAAAAAAAAAAAAAAAAAAGAGGCACTGCACTTATAGTCAGTCACTGGTCACTCACTGGAGCTGGCCCCTGCAGTGACAACCTCACTTCTAAGAGAGAAGAGAGCAGCCCAGGCCCGCTCTCCTGAGTGCCGTTGTAAGACGAGAGCTGATTGGCCGTTAAGAAACGAGCGCCGATTGGATGCTGTTTCTCAACCTCTGACGGAAGTTGGGTGTCTTCCGGAGCCGTTCTGATGGTTTTTACCCAGGGCACGTCTTCACTCTTGGTTTTTAATACTAGCTTTATTTTGGACCCGTGGGGCGGGGGGGAGGGGGGGGGAGCCGGGATATTCATTTCTAAGACTCATTTGGAGAGAATAGATATCCCGTAGCTTTTCCAAGGGCAGTGATTTTTCTGGAAATGTTCTACTGGTTACTGAGATGATAGTGAAGACCGCAGCGGGACTCACGGCCTTTTCCCACCCCGGTGTGAGTCACCTGTGGCTCACAAAGGCCTAAGGCCGCAGCCATCCCCAGGGGCTTCTCCTCACTTCCTCTGCCCTCACTTTTTAATCTGCTGTTACTCCTAAAAGAAACATTGACTAGATAAAACCACTGAGTCTGTTAGTGAGGCTCCAACTGAATAGAATCTACATTAAAAAGTCGTTTTAAGTATGTTTCTACAGACTAGCAAGGGTTAAAATTTATGTGTATTCTGACTTTTCCATGCCTTACACAGAAAGAGTGGTAGGAATTTTATACGTAGCTGGGGAAAGCATGAACATTTACCAAAAAGATGAACAGAATGACAGTTCTGCTTGCAAAAGACGATTGTTTTTTTTGCAAATGGGACCTGCACAATTTCTTCAACTGAAAATTTCCTTTATTAGCCCTTATTAAAATGCAGTTTTAAGATAATTTAAATACAATGTATAACGTTTTAAGATTTAGAAAAAAATGTATTCTTCAGCACTGCATTTTGTTGCTTTTGAAACCTTCTGACATTAAGTTTATGGACTGAATTTTTGTGCCCCTTCAAAATGAGTTGGAATTATGAGCCCAAGTGTTCAGATATATGGAGATAGGACATCTGGAGGATAATTGGTATTATATTAAAACACATGACAAAATTAACGGCTTCACGAAAATGAAGGAGAACTCGTCTTCCCTTACATTAGATAAAGAAGAATTAAGGAAGTTGGGAGAAGTGGGTGTCAAGGAAGAGGAACAAACACACCAGGCGCCTTGCATAAGCCAGCACCTTGATTTTGGACTTCTAGGCCTCCAAACCACAAGAAGTAAATTTCTCTTGCTTAAGCTACACAGTTTATAGGTTTTTGTTTATGGACACCTGAGATATGAACTTCAAATCTTTTTCTCCTTCAAATGAAGTTATCTGCCCACAATATCTACTGGGAATTCCAAAATGAACTGTAAAATGTTTGCTTCATTTAGTTGACCACAGGCACTCTAACCATAAATCAATCCATGTATCTAACAATGAGCACTTACCGTATGCCCAGCACGCTGCTAATAACTTTTGCACACTTAATGATAGGCACTCAGGATATAGTAATACTTTAGACATTATGTCATTTTACTTTACCACTAGATAGATAGATAGATAGATAGATAGATAGATAGAGAGATAGATAGAGTATATGTAATGTGTGTGTGTATACACACACACACACACACACACACACACACATTACAACTGGGGAAACGTGGTTTCTTTACTATGAAATGCTGCACTGCCCTCAAAATAAAGTAACTGTATTAACAAATATTAATTGAACAGGGTGCTGTGTGGATTAAAAACATTAGTGATTAACTCTGAGTAACCAATAATGTATCAGTGTCACATTAAAAAGAGAAATAAGCTGGGCAGTGGTGGCACACATCTTTAGTCCTAGCACTGTCCAGAGGTAGGTGTATCTCTATAGTTCCAGAACAGCCAGGGCTACACAGAGAAACCCTGTCTCAAAAAAACAAAAACAAAAAGAAATAAAAGCACTTCCCTTTAGGGTTTGTTGAACCAAGAGTGAGTCCAGATTTGAAATATACATCATGCCCTCTGTGTCTTCCTTCCTCTGTCTGTTGTATGAGTCTGATCTGTGCCTGCCTGGAGGCTGTCTTGCCACTCTGTCCCTGTCCTTGTATCTGTCCCAGTATCTGTATATCTGTATCTCTATCTGTACGTGTACCTGTGTCTGTGTCTGTGACTGTCCCTATGTGCCTATCTGTTGTCTGACTGTGTGTGTTTAATCTCTGTGTGTATCTGTGTCTATCTTGTGTGTGTGTGTGTGTGTGGTTTTTTTGAGACAGGGTTTCTCTGTGTAGCCCTGGCTGTCCTGAGATTTACTCTGTAGACCAGACTGGCCTCAAACTCAGAAATCTACCTGCCTCTGCCTCCCAAGTGCTGGGATTAAAGGCATGCACCACCACTGCCCGGCCTATGTCTATCTCTTAAGCAGCACTAAAAGGATCAGTCATTGGCTTCAACTGACCCAGATAGTACTACAAATATTATTGTTTATCAGTCAATATACATATGCATTTTCAACATTTATGGTGTATATTTATTTTTAGAATATTGATTTCAACCTCTGTATTTGCTGCTTTCAGCAAATGATACACATTTTTATGGGTCAGGGGCCCATACAATAATATTAGTTTTTAATTGATAATTAATTACATAATCTTAAATTATAGCTATACATTACATTGGATTTTAAAGGTGATTACATGGGGGATCCCAGGCAAGTAAGTTTGTTTTGTTCCAGACAGGATTTCCCTGTGTATCCCTGGCTGTCTTGAAACTTGCTTTGTAGACCAGGCTGGCCCCAAACTCAGATCGCCTCCGCCTCCGGAGTGTGTGTGTGGGGGGGAGATTAAAAGTATTCATATGCCAGCACTACCAATATTACATTGTTTTCTTTAAACTGGTTTAAACAGGCTGTACACAGTATCATGCAAATTTATTTTATGTGCGTACACAGTTACTGTCTTCAGACACAAGAAGAAGGCATTGGATCCCAGTTGTTACAGATGGTTGTGAGCCACCATGTGGTTGATGGGTCAGACAGAGCAGTCAGTGCTCTTACCCTCTGAGCCATATCTACAGTCCCCAGTCTTAAGTCATAAGTGACCTCAGTGTGTGTTATTCACTGGCTGTGAGGTCCAGAAAAAGATGCAGTCTCTTTGAATGTAAGGATATTTTATCATAATGCATTGCCATGAGATGCTGTTATACTCATGATTATAGGAGGAATAACACGTCTGCCATTTCATGGAGCATGGGCTGGGGAGAGCAGGCCCATCCAAGAAAATAAATCTTGAAATAGGCTTGAGTAACATCCAGAAGCCAGCCTTAGAAGACTCTGGGTAAAAGATCATAGTCAACGTCTAAAATACACTTAATGTCGGGGCCACGTGCTTCAGCTGATGTCCAGACAGGAGAATACTGAGAAGTAGGAGAGGTGGGCGTGGGGGCTCAAGATAAGGCCAGGCAGCTAATATGGCTTTGGTGAGTTACTTTTAAAAAATGTTGGAGGAGATATGGACCGAGTGATGGTAAGAGCTTTAGGTCGGATTATGAGTGAGACCAATGGTGTGTTGGGCCCTGTGCTGTACTAACCAGAAGCCTCTTGAACTCGCTTTGTAGACCAGGCTGGCCTACAAACTAGGGGCTGTTTGTATATGAGAATAAGTAAATGCCTGTTACTTCTACTGCTCTGAATATTATTGACCAACAAAGGGACAATTTCTTCAAGGTCTTCCTCCTCTTCAGAAGTCTTCTACCTGAGGTCACACACCTGAATGATTGATGTGGGAACCTAGAGGCCTGGTCATCTTAGCCTAATTAGGTACAATTCTAAAAGGTCACTGTAGCTCTAAAGGACAGAACATGGCTGCCCAAGGCTCTCATAAAGTCTGTATAACCACTTGATTTCTGCCTTCTCAGTCTTGCTTCCTTTCCCCCTTTATGAGTACTGATCCCAAGAACACTTTAAAAAGACATTTATTCATTATTTATTTTATGTACACAGATGTTTTGTCTGCATGTATGCATACCTGTGCACTGCAAGCGTGTAGTGCCTGGAGAGGCTAGAAGAGGGCATCAGATCCTCAGGAACTGGAGTTACAGGCAGCTGTTAACTGCCCTATGGACACTGGGAATTGAATCTGGGTTCTTCTGTAGAGCAGCCAATGCTCTCAACCACTTAGCCATCTTTCCTCACCCTAACCCCACCACCACCACCACCACCACCACCACCACCACCACCGAAAGCATTTTTTTAAAAACCTTGAATGCTGAACTATACCCCAATCTGTTCTAAATGAAACTGAGTCTTTGACAAGCAATATGTCACTTATTCTCTAGAGGAATTAAGGCAAGAGCAACAAAGTTTGTGAGAAGACCCCTGGCATAATCAGGATGAAAGACGGCACTTGTTTACACCAGAATGGCAGCAGAGAGGGAAACAACAAGACTTTATTCTAGATACACATTTCTCAACTTAAGATGAAATTATATCCCCCAAAAAATCCATCTCGTGTTGAAATACTGCTAAGTTGTAAGTGCATTAGATATACTGAATCTATTACATACAGAAGCACAGTCACACCACCCTCAATAGAACACTGGGTTTTTTTGTTTGTTTTTCTCCTCCAGTGGCTAACTTCCAGCTGGCAGCTCTCACTGCCTCTGCCCAGCACTGCAAGACAGCATAGCAATTCACATTGCTAATCAAGGCAAAGATAAATTTTCAGAATGCGTTTTCGACAGAAAATTATCACTTTTGAGTCATGGTTAATTAAAAACGTCGTAAATCAAAACATTACAACTAGGGGCTGTTTGTATATGAGAATGAAACCTCAAGGAATTGCTAACAAGATAAAGGATATTTGGGTAATTCCAAAATTATTGGCCTGAGCAATTGAGTAATTAATTTGCCGATAACTAATAAAAGATTGATGCAGAAATGGGAAGCAATTTGGGATATAGAATGTGTGCTGGCTAGTCTTATGTCAACTTTTATCTGAAAGGAGACAACCTCAATTGAGAAAATGACTCCATAATATCCAGCTGTAAGGCATTTTCTTAATTAGTGATTGATGGGGGAGAGCCCAGCACATTGTGGGTGGTACCACCTGTATTCTGTAAGACGACAGGCTGAGCAAGTCATGGGAAGGAGGCAAGTAAACAGCATCCCTCTATGGCTTCTGCATCAGCTCCTACCTCCAGGGATCCCTCCCTATTTGGGTTCCTGTCCTGACCTCCTTCAAAGATGAACAGTGACATGGAAGTGTAAGCCAGATGAATCCTTCCCTCCCCAATCTGCTTTTTGGTCATGGTGTTTTGTTACAGCAATAGAAACCCTAACTAAGACAGTTATGTGCCAGATGGGCAACGAACTATCCATAGGACTCTGAACTTCCTAAAAAGGTTATCTTCTGAAAATGTGGAATTTTGGATGCCATTCAACTAAATGAGGTAATTTGGTGCACAAGATTGAGAAGTCCCATATATGGTCTCATTCAGGTATCAGAAAAATGGGGGGAGGGGGCTCAACACAGGAAAGATGTGAAGAGAGGTCAGGGAATGGGAAACAGAGACTACAAGAGTTTTGAAGCAGTGTGGTTTGTATTGTCATATGTCAATAAATGTTATAAAAGGGACGACTGAGACCTAATATATTTAGAGGCACCTGTAATAAAATAAATAAAAACAGTACAGGCAGCTCAGTGAGATGGATATAATGTATCTGATTGAAAAAGGCTCATTTAATCTGGATACTAAAGTCTTAACCTTTGGTCACATGGTTGCAGTTTCTTTAAGTTTTAGTAACAAGGTTGATTTAAGACAGCTCTATATTACTTAAGAAACTGTGGACTTCTCCCATTTTGTAGAGGATGTATAGGATTATTCCTTACATTTTAATAACTGCAGTCATTCTTGAAAATATTGAATCACCCACTGACATGTCCACAGGCCAATCGGATCTAGAAAATATCTCAATTGAGATTCCTTTCCCTGAAGACTCTAGGTTATGTCAAGTTGACAGATCAAGCTAACTAGGACAGACATTAATCCACTTCACTTTCAGTGTTATCTAGTTGAATGCATCCTCTTTCAGGAAAGCAACTAAGGTCCAGGAAAATAAACTGATTTGCCGAGTGTCACATCACTTGTCATCCCAGATCCCTTGATTCAATGCACAATGCATATTCTATCTTTTTCAAAGTACTTTAAGGGTAAATAAAAGCCTTTACAAAGCTAGCCAGGGTGTGGAGGCGCTGGGAGAAACACTACTCTTTGTCCTGCAGTGCTCCAAGGAGAGAAAAAAAGCAGCAAAATACCAGGAGAACCAGGCCAGGGAGAAAAGGAGGGATTTCAGGCACAGGGTGGCAGTGCCTGTGTTCCACTATGATCAGTAAGAGGTTGTCCTGGGAGAGGGGGTACTTTCCTATTTCCCCCTCAGTAACATAAATACATATAAAATAAATATGATAGATACTATATTATATACTATAATAAATATTTATAAATATAAAATTAAAAACCTCTGGTTTACTCATGGTCATGCTAACTTGAATGGGAGCATGAGATGACCTCAGGCTATTAACACTCCCTTGTGGAGGGGTGGAGGTTCACATGACTGCTCCCTCCCCTGAACTTATGTGATCTAAGCATTGACTGTGGGCGGGGCTTTCCAACTGCACAGCTTTTCCTGAGTCATTCAGGAGCTGGTGGGGAGCCCTTCAGCACTGCAGCAGGCCTTTGTGGTACGCATGCTTCTGTGATTCATGCCCCATAAACTCACTTAGAATCCTTTCGCTGTTGTTCTGTGACCGCCATCTCTACCTGAAGTGATCAGACATGTGTTTCTTTCGGTCTCCCCCAGGAGAAAACATGAAACCTGACCAGGAACTGACAGAATCAAAGATGAGTGGCAGAACATTCTAGCATGACCATCTTCGTAGTGGGGTGACGTGCTTCATTGATGTAGCTGCACTTGGACACCCTCCTCCTGCCGCCCCCCCCCCCCAGCGAATGAAGAGTGGAACATTGAGCTGAGACTGGACTGCCTGCTCAGAGGGAACTGGCCCATGTAAGGGAGGGATTAAAATGGAAGATACTCACATAGCAGGTATCATGCTCCATGTTAGGCTCCGATTTGCAAGGAAAAGCAGCAAACAGTAAGCATGAGATAAATAGTTCCTGGCTTGCCCTTTCTCTCAGCTGTGGCTGTGTAAGGCAAAGCAGACGAAGGACTTGTCAGTGGCAAGATGTGTGTTGAGCCGGCTTTCTAAAATTTCAATTCTAAAAATTTGACAAAAAGTCAGGTGGTGGGCTTGTAGGCTTCTGGGCAGCGTTAACGCCTGCCTAAGAGTTTAATGAAGGGGTGAAAGGCAAGGAGAGGCCCTTGTACCCACTGCTCCTGGTTAAAGGGGGAGGGCTACTGGGTAGGAACTTCCTAATGGGGATAATCAAGGTTTCTTACAGGTGAGGACTGACTGTACAAGGTGATGAGGGAAACCATGTTGAATTATAGGATTTTTTTTGTTTGGGTTTTTTTTTTTTTTTTTTTTGGTTACCCGATAACATGAAGAAAAGGCGGGATTTGCTTGGGCATGGAAGTTGAGTGCGTCTTAATCCATGGTAACCTCTGAAAGCATTGGAGCTAGGTGGGGGATGAACTGCAGAGGGTCAATAGGGAGTCAAAGCAAAGCAAGTAAGACTGTTCACACAAAAGGTTCGCTTCTCCCCTCCAAGAACATATTCTGGGGGTGGACGTACTACTGGGAAACACATGGCATATCACACTTGCAGAAATTTTGAGAGTACAAACTGTAAAATCAGTCCTGGATGGTTCAGTGAAGCTGGAACCAAAAAAGTTGAGAGGCTGTTCACCCAATCTGAGGCTATTTCAGTGGCAAATTATGGTCAACGAGGAGCCCGGACAGTTTCGAGAAAACAATCATGGTTTATGAAATAGTAGATGGAGTAGAGTCCCTCATCAATGCTCTGTACCCGCTATGACTTTTAAAACTTTTTAAAGATGTTTTCTTCACTTTCTGATCAATTTAAAGAAATTGTGTGTGTGTGTGTGTGTGTGTGTGTGTGTGTGTGTGTGTGTGTGTGCGTGTGCACCTACGATTGAGTGTGCAGGTGTATGCATGGGTTAAACATGACAGTCAAGGGAAAACATGGTGCAATCTGTTCTCCCCTTGTACCTTTACAATTGTTCTCATGATCAAATTCCATTTCCAGGCTTGTGCAGCAAGCACATTCCCTGTGAGTTTTCTTACAGGGCCCATTATCTTTTTTGACAGAGGACTTAATACAAGTGATGGGTATCTTTTTATACAATTTCTTAAATTATGAAACACAGGTCTCATCTCAAATGGAGTAAGGGGGTATTTGATTTTAGCCAAATGTGAGGGACCATGACCCAGAAACAGATCCAAGTTGTCTTGAGTGGCATGTTCCATGTTGAAATGTTTTTGCAATGTGTTTAAAGTTATGAAACAAAAAAAATGTCAAGCTATTATATATATGTAGTCAAAACCTATACACACAAAATAAAAATTAAAAACTTAAGTTTTTAAGAGGGGCAGTTAGACTAGATATAAATGTAGTCAATGAATGACTATTGAGAGAACTAAAGATCATTTTGCCTCTAGATTTGTAATTCTCAGGAGCCGTTGAGAAAGGCTAAAGGCATGCAAGTAAGTTTTCTGGAGATGATTCATCATTTTTGAATGGCCTAGGATGGGTAAACTTTGAGAGTCAAGGCCCCAAGAGACTTCCTCCCAGAGTTGCTCCTTGCTTTTGATATGCCTTTCCAACCACCATTAACAAAGTCCATTGATTTCGTGGCCATCAGCTCATCCTATTTCTGCAGATCAACATGAAGATGGACTTTCATGAATCAATGCTATTTAGATGAATTAATGATTTTATAGAATTCCTGATTTGATTCAAATAATTTTAGGAAGAAAGTTTTTGGAAGATGGCTTTAGCTGTTTTGCCAGAAAGATGTAAAACAGTCAGAATCAAGAATAAAATGTTCCCACTCTAATAGAATAGTAAGTAAAGGTTGCATAATAATGAATATGATGAACTTTCACAATTACACAAAAAAGAGAAACAGGCTTGAGACAAATTTGTGACCAAGGGAAAACATTCACTCTAGGTCAGATTTAAGGATGAAGTTACAGGTGAGCGCTATGATAAAGCAACATCATAAACATGTG
Organism: Tokudaia tokunoshimensis; assembly: GCA_036184795.1. Classification (NCBI taxonomy): domain Eukaryota; kingdom Metazoa; phylum Chordata; class Mammalia; order Rodentia; family Muridae; genus Tokudaia; species Tokudaia tokunoshimensis. The sequence continues at coordinate 54,907,183 of BTHU01000004.1, read as the reverse complement.
AAACTCTTGCTTTGACTCTATAATGAGCTTATAGATGAAACACTGCTTTGCACTCATCTTAGTTAGGGTTTTACTGCTGTGAACAGACACCATGACCAAGGCAACTCTTATAAGGACAATATTTAGTTGCGACTGGCTTGCAGGTTCAGAGGTTTAGTCCATAATCATCAAGGCGGGAACATGACAGCATCCAGGCAGGCATGGTACAGGAGAAGATGAGAGTTCTACATCTTCATCTGAAGACTGCTAATGGAAGACTCAATTCCAGACAGCTAGGATGAGGGTCTTAAAGTCAACACCCACAGTGACACACCTACTCCAACAGGGCCACACCTCCTAATAGTGCCATTCCCTGGGTCTGGCATATACAAACCATCACTGTACTTAATTATCAACATCCTTTGTAACTCCCTTTTTGTGTAACATTTTATCTATGAGGTAATCTTCTAAGAAATTTTGTCTGAGAGGGAATAAGAAGGCCAGAGAGAAGGAATAAAGTGTGGCATCTGGGGCTCTGCCCCACCCATCCTCCAAGTATGTGTGTGTGTGGCATTTGGGGATCAGTCCCATCCACCAAATGTATATATGTATATGTCTTTGTCTATACACACCTGTGTAGGTATATGTGAATGCATAAACACTTCTAGAGTTCATGAGATAGGCTGTCAGACCTGACCAGACTGTGTGTGGTGTATGAGTGTGTGTGAGTCTGTACATATTGCCTGTGTAAAAGATTTTAATTATTTTCCTTTCTTTTTTCTCTGGTTCATGAAGAATTAATGAGTTCTAAGCCTCTTGCCTGGCCAGTGAGAGGTCCTTGAGCTAGAGAGAGAGAAAAAAAAAAGAAAGAAAGAAAGAGAGAGAGAGAGAAAGAAAGAAAGAAAGAAAGAAAGAAAGAAAGAAAGAAAGAAAGCAGCTCTTATTAAAGCACGAATACTAAGAAACTAGCACTTATTAAAGCACAAATAATAAGATTATAAGGCCAGAGATCAGAGTCTTTAGCCTTCATCCAGCACTGTGCCCCACCCACTAAAGGCTGAGGCAGGTCCCCAACAGGGTAATATTCCATCTCTCACAAATTTCTAACCAGTTACCCTGTCCTTAGCATACTTGTGGCTTTTTTCCACAAAGTTCAATTCACGGTTCCCTGGTTGAGTGAATATCACACTTAGTTCAGGTGAATGACAAATGTTGAAATAGTTACACCTATGTTTCAAGTGGGACTTTCCACTTCAATTAACCAAATTTTAAAAACCCCTTACAAATATGCCTAGAGGTTGTATCCTTAGTGAACCTATATTTATCAAGTTGATAAGATTAACTATCACAATCATTCCTAACTACACATTTTCCCCTGGTGTGTGTGTATACTATGAAATATTTCATTTGATACTTGGAATATTTAAAACAATTTTTTAGTTTGGTTTATTGGAGGGATAGTTTTATAGCTATAGTCTCATGTAGAGAGTTTTAATTGTTGGAAAGATTGGTCTTTTGTGTCTATTTTAGTCACCGTTCTATTGCTGTGAAGAGACACCATGACCAAGGCAACTTTTATGAAGGAAAACATTTAATTAGGGGCTTGCTTACAGTTTCAGATGTGTAAAAGTAACTTGTTTCAAAACAGAATTCCAAACATTTGATTTACCAAATGAAGACTCAAGAGCCAGACACTGTGGTGAAATTCTTCTATCTCAGAGGGGCATAGAAAGCACCAGCTGACCTTCTACTATACTGATGTCCTAGGAGGAAGAAGTTCCTTCTCCACTCTGTCTTAAATACCCCTCAAGTCAAAGACCCCTCTCTCTGGGTTTTCTTAAGTTCACTCCTTGTCAGTGGGTTTCTGGTTCCTCCTCTATGACTTTATTTAGCTCTTATTTACAGAAAGCTCTCTGGTTAAAGGTGTGTGATAGGGCTGAGCCACATTACAACAAGAAATAAGAAACAAATTATTTCGGTTCACAATCTCAGGTTCATAATATGATCAAATATCCTGCAATAGTAACTTTTATTTGCCCAATGTAATTGTCATCTTGGAGGCTTACTGCTTACTAAGCTCAACTTTTCTAGCTCTTTCTGAACTCTGACTGACTGGTTCAACTCAGCTGTTTTGGTCAAAATTCCTAAGTTGACTTATTCAAAATGGCTTCTCTCGGCTTCTGACTGACTTGCTCTGACTGCTTGGCCTCAAATTAACTCTGGCAATCTGTTCCAATATGCTGGCTCCTTCTCGTTCTCTTGTTTGTTCTGTCTTATCTACATCCTGTCTCTGTAAAATGTCCCAGTAAGAGCTACTCTCTTAAGTCATCTCTCTTTCCTATCTATTCTCATGAAAGTTGGATATATCCGATCTCTGACTCATTCTGTCAAATATTTCTCCAATTCATCACTTTGTCTGCCCCTTGTAGGTGGAGTGGGTCAGCATATTCTTACTAGCAGTCTGCATGACTCACATATGTGCAGCAGGCAGTTTGGCATTTACTTACCCCAGCACCTGCTTGATACCCAGAAACGAACAAAAACCAAGAGTTGCCCAGGTCAGCCAATCAACTGATGCCAGGTGCTTGGAACAAGCAGTTACAGACCGAGGGGACATGGGTGGAGGGCATAAAGGCACTCTCCACTATAACAGTAAACAAGTCTGCTTCTGCTTCTCACCTGGCTCCCAGAATGTGTGTGGTTGATTCCCCACTTTATTACCCCCTACCCCCAAGGACCTGTCTCAGGGGGCTAAGGGCTAGGGCAATAGCCCCTCGATTAGACCTCACCTTCAAACATGGCTGCTTCCTTCTACAAACTAACTTTATCTTCACTGATTGGGAGTAAAGCCGTGTACTAAAGGCGTATCTATATTCCAGCCAGAGGGATTAAACATGTGTCATTCTAGTAGTATCACACAGACTTAGAAGGTCTTTGGATGTGATCACTCACCAGAGCATCCATTTTGCTGGATTAAAATTCCTCTACACAGAGGTTGATCCATTGTGTCAGGGAACATGGTAGAATGCAGACAGGTACTAGAGCAGTAGCTGGGAGCCATATTCTGATCGAGAGAGAGAGAGAGAGACAGAGAGAGACACACACAGAGACAGAGACAGAGACAGAGACCTGGGTCTAGCATGGGCTTTTGGAACCTTAAAGCTCACTCCCAGTGAAATACTCCCTCCAACAAGACCACACCTACTAACCCTTGTAATCCTTTCAAATAGTTCTACTTCCATTTGAATGCAAGGATTCAAATATATGAACCTATGCAGCTATTCTTATTCCATAAGGTCCAAATTATTAAAAAATTTTATTTATGATTAGTTATTTCATTTGTTTTATTATTTTGGCATTATACTAGATTCCAACCTGGGAAGTTAAATAGACAGTCACATCACAGAAGAAAAATCAGATAACAATATAACTTTAATTTCTTTTATGAAATGGGGCTTTCTTCATGTAATAAATATTATTAGTAATATTAGTAGAAACAAGAAGCTAGAATTGTGAGAAATCTGGATTTCATTGACTTTGTGAGATAATTTTGGCTCTGGATTTATAGCATTCCAACTCTCTACCGTTACAGAGTTCCCATCAACCAGGCTTGTCAAATTTAGATGTGCATTTTCTTTCTTTCATTCCCCCCCCCCCCCCCGCCAAGAGTTTTAGCTCACACTATACTGGAACTTGGTCATGTTTGGGAGACTTTTGTATCCTCTTGGCTGGTGAGTCTCAAGTACAATTGGGACAAAAGGCAGTAGGTCTTCTGAGATCACATCCACCTCTGTACGAAGGTCTCATCATGTAATGTACTCATTGAGTGACTTACAGATTTGAAAAAGACATTTTGAAGAATAGTGAAAACAGAAGTTTAAAAAACAAGGCAACCTGCATGGGTGGAAAAAGGTGCTTTAAGGTTACTGTACAAAATGTCCCATGTAACAGTCAAAAGTGGCTTCTGTTTTGCAGTAGGTAGTGGTTACTGTGGAGGCATATGACTGGTGTGGAGGTTTGAATGATAACGCCCCCATAGGCTCAGCTCATTTGATTGAATGTTTGGTTCCTAGTCAGTGGAACTGTTTGGGAAGGATTAGGAAGTGTGGCTTTGTTGGAAAGTCATATCACTGGGAATTGATGGGCTTTGAGGTTTCAAAAAGTCCATGTAAGGCCTGTTGGCCCTGCTACCTACAAATCAGTTTGTCCCTTCTTCCTCCCACCTGCTGCCTATAGTATGTAATGCTCTGAGCTACATGTCCAGCACCATGGCTATCTGAAAACTGCCACAATCCCCACCATGATGACAATGGACTAATACTCTGAAATGGTAACCACGCCCCCAATTAAATACTTTCTTTTATAAGAGTTGCCTTGGGCCAGGCACTGGTGGCACACGGCTTTAATCCCAGCACTCGAGAGGCAGAGACAGGCGGATTTCTGAGTTCGAGGCCAGCCTGGTCTACAGAGTGAGTTCCAGGACAGCCAGGGCTATACAGAGAAACCCTGTCTCAAGAAAAAAAAAAAAAAAGAGTTGCCTTGGTTATGGTGTCTCTTCACAGCAGTTGAACAGTAACTAAGACTGCTGCTGATAGTCAGGCTGCTGATAGTGTTTGATGCTGTGACTCAGAAAAATAATAAGAAATATCACACACACACACACCACATGCACACACACAGACATACACGGTTCAGAGATCATTGTGGAAAAGAAGTAGACAAAATGAATGTAAGAGAAGGGGGAGAGTTTGGTGAAGCCTTCTTAGAGCAAACCAGTTGTGATTACCCATGTCAGAGTCTCCTGAGATCAAGACTATTAATAGTCCCTATGAGCTGAGCATGGTGGCTTATGCCTTTAATCCCAGCACTTGGGAGGTAGAGGCAGGAGGATCTATGTGAGTTTGAGGTCAGTCTGGTCTTCAGAGTGAGTTCCAGGCCAGCCAGGGATTTATAAAGACCCTTCCTCAAAAACAAAACAAAACAAAACAAAAACAAACAAACAAAAAATTCTTTCATGGAGGGAGAGTGTAGGTTCCCAAAGCTGTCAAGATTTCCAAGGCATCCTTTCCTTGGAGTAATATCAGAAGTAAGCAATGCCTGAGGCAATGGAGTGGGGCCGTCTCCAGTAGTACAGCTGCCTTCAGCAGGACGTGAATGGTGTAGGATGCTCTGGGGAGGCAACTGCCTTTGAGTTACCCTTGCTCCTTATGTAAGTCTGATAAAATAATTGTCTCACTGAGCTGGACATAAGTGGAGTCCTTTCTGTGGTATGCCTATGCCCTCTATCTGGGACGAATGTTTTTAGAGCTTCTCAGGAAAAGTCAAATGACAAAGGGTCAAGGGGACCGGACCTGGAACGTGTCTCTGCTCTGCAGATAATTCCTTATATTTCTCTTCCCCCCCCATCCTTTTTTTTTTTCCTTCTTACCTCCCAAAATAATAGGTATTAAGCCTGGGTTCCTGAACACACAAGTATTCAACCAGTGCCACCTCCCCCCCATCCCCCTTTGCTTTTCGTTTTCAGAAGTGATGTTCGGGCTGACTCCAAACACACTATATGTAGCTCCTTCAAGCCCTGAGCTGGCATTCCTTCCGCCTCAGACTCCTGGGTATCTGGGATTATGGGCCCGTGCCACCAGGACTGGCTTCGTTTCTCTGTCTTGGCAGATTTAAAGTGCCTATGCCAAGTAGTACACTGGGCACTTTCCCAGCATTGGCTCTAATCTATCTGAAAACCTCAATTTCAATAAAGTAACTAAAATGCACAGAACTAGTGAGCGGCAGACCTGGTATTTGGTGGAAGGTCTGCCGGGATTTAAGACTCGCTTCCATCCTGCTGCACAACGTGGCCTGACATTTTGTATGATAAAATCTGCCGTGGCAATAAATAATTTTGATTAATTCAGAATGACTACATGAGTAAAATCTTCTTATGAATGTTGCTGTCAGAGTCCTTCACTTTGCGTTACAGTTTCTGGCCGGCGTACGTGATCCCATCTGCAATGCGCTAGGGCAGAACAGGCGCAGCCTGCAGGGAATGCCGGGAAAGCAGCTCGTGAGGGTCTTGGCACCTGCTCTCTGATCTTTTGAAAGACATTTAGAAATTAGTCCAATTAAAGCCAGCTTGAGTGCAAATTTCCTCTGTGAATTCAATGCCTCATAAATGAATTTGTTAATGGAACATTTTTGGTTCCAAAACATGTTTGTGTCATATTTGTATGGCCTTATTTATGTTATAATTATATAAAAAGGAGCAATAAAACAGAAATAGATCCTTCTGCCTTCCCTACTAATATTAATTATTTAAGAATTTGGGGTATTATTTAACTACTTTGCATTGCCTAAAAAAAGCAGATTTTTTTCCCCAAAACATAGAGAAAAGCAGCTTAGGCCAGAATTCAGAACTCCACTTTTCCTAGATACATTTTATTTATACACATAAAAAAAAAGTAGACTTAGCATAATTGTCAATTTCCTTTTCATCTGTTCAAACTTTCCTCAGAAAGTAAACGGTTTTAAAACTTATTTTTTATATTAATGATATGTTAATTATGTGGATTATTTTTGTTACAGCCATTTATGCTTCAAAAATGTCATCCATGAAACTAACTAATACACACTTCCGGAGTGTCTGCAATTACTATAGTGCCTTCATCAAAGGCTAGGAAGGTACAGAAAAATTTATCTTACTGACCTTACAGAGCATTCACTATAAGACATATCATTACTTTATATACCAACACAGAGAAATATTTCCAGTTGAACAATGCTACACTTAAGGCATTATTGGTTTCAAGATGTATTCTAATTTCGGAAAAATTGACAGGATTTTTTAAAATCAACCCAGAAGGGCTGAAGAGATGGCTCTGCAGTTAAGAGCATTTTGTTGTTCTTGCAGAGTTCGGTTCCCAGCACCCACGTGGCCACCAGCTCACAGCACTCTGTAACTACAGTCCCAGGAGATCTGAAACTTTCATTGTGAACATCAATGCTCCTGCTCACACATGGAGCAAGCGTGTATAAACACATACAAGCACATAAAATAAATATAGATAGTTAGAAAAAAGAAATCACAGAAGAAGAAAATTCCTATTATTAGCAAAACAGATGTAAAACTTAAACTGTGTTTGCAGGAACACATCCTGGGTAAAAAGGGCGCAAGCTTGCATTAGTATTTCCGTTGTGTATTCATCAGAGTTCCCTAGGGGAACAAACTTAAAGGAGGTTTAAGTTAGACTGGTTGACAGGCTGTGGGCTGTCTAACTATGGCTGTTTGCTTGCTGGAGAGACTGAGACACTGGTGGATGCTCAATTCACAGACAGGATGCCCATGCAGTTCCAATCTGGTACTGAAGGAAGGCTGGCAAGACTCCTGGAGAGACATCAGTCTTCAGTCAAGTTGATGGATGAGAGGACCGGGCTGTGACCAGTAAAGGGCGGCCACTGCACCAGTGACAGAGTAGACACCTGAGGAGCTGAGGTGAGGAGGCAAAGGCCAGCCACACGCTTCCCTCTCAGCCACTGCCAGAAAAATGCCTGCTACCTTGTCTCCTCCTCATTTAATCCTTCCAGGAAATGCCCCTGGGGAGTCACCCACAGAGACGTGTCTTAGTTGACAGCCAAGATTACACATCACATACATACTAGAGTATGTAAATCTCAAAGACAATGGTAGCTATTTGGGTTTAGAGTGTGAACATTAGGAATGCCATAATCAAATATTCTTACAAGAGTTGAAAGAAAATATGTCTGAGGATCAATTCCAAAACTAAAGTGTTAATTTAGTTATAAGAGACATGAAGAACTTGATTTTGTTAAAACTCTTTTCAAAACTGGTGATTCATTGTTTTTTAAAAGGGGGGATGGGGTGGGCTGGGCTGAGCTGGAGAAATGGCTCTGGCCCTTAATTGCTCTTGCAGAGGACCTAGATTCAGTTTCTAGTACCTACATGGTTAACTTCTGACATCCATGGGCATCAGACACACATGTGGTGTACATTATACATGCAGGTAAAACACTCATACACAATAAATAAAATAAGTAAATTTAAATTTGTAAATAAATTATTCAAACAAAGGATATAGGAATCAAATACAGATGTCATTACATGAAGTGTGTATGTGTGTACGTGTGTGTGTGTGTGTGTGTGTGAGAGAGAGAGAGAGAGAGAGAGAGAGAGAGAGAGAGAGAGAGAAAGCAATGTCTTTTTATTACAGAGAGAGCACCGAAGGTTCAAAGAATTCTCTCCAAGTTCAGCTGAATGCATCAGTGAAGTTACCAATGTTGCTTACAGGAACTTAGATGACTCATTAAGCAACTCTACCAAGATGTCCATCCCAGTCAACTGCTTGCTTCTTAAACAGTGATGATTGGAATCTTGGGGTGGAAGGAAGCAAATGAGGATCTCATCAGCCTTCTGAGTCTCATAATGCTCTCGGCTCCCTTCAGAAAGGAATGTTAATCTCATAAGGGTCTTATACAGGTCAACATAGGTGCCTTGCTTCAAAATGACCAGGGTGGCACCTTATCTGAAGAAGATAGTTAAACTACAGAAGCCCATCAAAGATAACTTGACTTGTACATAGTCATTGAAGCATGACATTGGTATTTAATTTATATGATGCGTTTTCTTTTTATTTATTCTTATGTTTGGTGGGGGGAGGGTTCTGTTCAAGCTAGCCTTGAATTGGTTCTGTAGTTAAGGATGGTTTTGAATAATCTGCCTGCCTCCAGCTCCCAAGCACTGGTATTACAGATGTGTACCACCACACTGAGCCCTTATTTAACAAATACATTAGTAACTTTTGAATTCGACTCAGACTACATTTTAAAAATGGCTTTGGTGACATTGTACATTTTTAAATATGTAGACTTTACTGTCCCTTCTACCACCAGGGGTATTGCTGAAATAAATGTTATTTTACAGGAGCAGGAGTAAGGCATGACTTCAGTGTGTATGGGTTGGTGAGTATCTGTGTATATATGGCTATTTATGTCTTAGTAGCATAGATGATTCTGACTTGCCAGCTGTAGAGTCACACAATGTGTGCCCATCTCTATGGTAACCATTTCTAAGATAAATGTGTTCTGAACAATGGGCCCAAAATAGTCTATTACCCATTTTTGTAGATTTCCACTGTAGCAACAAAAAACAATTTAGAAAACCTGAACAATTCCTTAACCAATAAGCACACAGACAACAAACACATCTAAATCTGCAGGGAAAATACGTCTAAGTGTATCTCTGGGTTTAGGGAGAGCTATTTTTTACATTACACGTTACATTCATGTGTGGAAGCGTGCATGGAGGCATGTGTATAGGTGTGTGCGCGCACATGCTACAATGCATATGTGGAGGTCAGAGGACAACTTGTGGGTGTCCATTCTCTCCTTTCACTGTGTGGGTTCTAGAAATCCAACTTAGATTTCTGAGACTTGAGAGCAGGAGCCATTAGCCCTGAGTCATCTCTCCAGTTCTGCTTCATGTTTTGGGGACTAAAGCCTCATTAGCTAAGGAGTGTCTTAGAACTACCCTAATAACAGGTAGACTAAATGCTTGAGCATAAGTTTGAAGATGTGTGTGTTTATGTGCATGTGTGGGTTTGAGTGTGTAAGGATACATATTCATGTCTGAAGACACACAACTACTTAGGGTATCATCCTCAGGAGGGCTGCCTACCTCCCTCAAGACAAGGCTTTTTGTTGGCCTGAAGCTCACAAGTTAGGTTGGACTCACTAGCAAGCAAACCTCAGAGGTCCTACTATTTTTATATCTCCAGAGCTTGGATTGTGAGGACACACCACGAAGCTTAGCATTTTATGTGAGTTCTAGGGTCAAAGTCATGTCCTTGAATTAGCAAGACCAAGTGTTGTTTTGACTGAACCATCTCCCAGCCCAAATCTGGTTTTGTTTTCTATGGACGTTGGTTGCATTTTCTTAAATATTAGAATATCTTAAATATCTTAATTTACTTAAGGAGGAAAGATTGAAAAGGTTCAGGGTTCTTATATTAGGGCAAACACCATCACATAGTTTTATGGGCAACACAAGTTGGTCTTGAAGGGTTTAAAAGAAAAAAAAAAGGACTCAAAATTTGAATGGGAAAAGAAGTGGAGAAAAGTTGGGTGCATGCAGGAAAACTTGGGGGTAGAGGACAAAGAGTATGACCAGAGCACATTGTGTGAAACTATCAAAGAACTAATAAACCCACTGACAAACCCCAAAAGTGCTTATCCTATAAACACACCTCCACATTCCTCTGCTGGGGTTTCAACTTCAGAGCCCCACAAAGAACAAGAAACACTCTGGGATCCTCATATGAGTGTGACTAGGGAAACAGCCGTAGACGGAGAGACTCCTGGATGGTAAAGTAACTCTATCCAACCCTTCCCATTGCCTGCAAGTAGAAATCTGCCTTGGTTTTGTCGTTCTTACTATTCAATATCACATCACAGTTTCCAGACCCATTAAATTCTCTGTGCTTCAATATTTGCATATGTAGGCAGTTTTATAGTAAGTTTTAGTAGGATACAGTACCCAGGCATTCTTTTATCTGTGTGGAATTACTTAGAAATTTCGGGTGTCAGTATGTTATATGCCTCCTATAAGTAGTCCCCTTTTGAGAACCTCCATGTGTTTAATCTGCATTAAACACACAAGTTGTGTGCTTGTGCATAATTTGGAAAGGAAATTTCTCTTAAAGGCAATTTCCAGTAGGATTTGAAATATATGAGTACCAGTTCATATTTAGAAGCCATGGGTAATTTGAATGCTCCTGACAAATATTCATAAACTAACCTCCAAAAAGGTTACAGCTAAATGTGGAAGAACCTCTTTTACTCAAAATCAACTAGTGCTGGTGAAATGGCTCAGCTAAAAGGCACTCCAGTCAAGACTGACAATACAAGTTCAACCTCTGGGAGGCGCTCTGGCATGGAGTCCTCTGTCCTCCACATATGTACCTTGGAACATGTGCACCCACTAAGAATGAATAAAAATGTAACAAAGATTTTTAAAAGCGACTCATGTATAAACTTAAGTTTTTTTCTGTTTACTAAAATATAGAATCTTGTTACTTTTAATTTCAAAGATTACTTTTTCTTATACTGTAAGGTAATGAAGAAAATTAAGTGCAGGTAGTTATGTGTGTTATCAAGAGCAGATATATTTTTTATTAGATATATTCCTTATTTACATTTCAAATGTTGTCCCCTTTCCTGGTTCCCCCATCCCCCGAAAATTCCATAAGCCATCTCCCCTTCTCCAATCAACCCTCCCCCGCTTCCCTGTCCTGGTATTCCTCTACACTACCTCATCAAGTCTTTCCAAGATCAAGGGCCTCTCCTCCCTTTGGTATCTAACCAGACCATCCTCTGCTGCCTATGTGTCTGGAGTCATGGGTAACACCACATGTACTTGTTGGTTGATGGTTTTGTCCCTGGGAGCTCTGGGGGCACTGGGTGACTCATGTTGTTCCTCGTGTAGCACTGCAAGCCCCTTCAGCTCCTTGGGTCCTTTCTCTAGCTCCCCCATTGGGGACCCTGTGCTCAATTCAGTGGCTGGCTGAGAGTGTCCCCCTCTGTATTTCTCATGCACAAGGAGAGCCTCCCAGGTGATAGCTATATCCAGCTTTGGTCAGCTAGCACTTGTGGGCATCCACAATAGTGTCTGGGTTTTGTAACTGTATATAGGATGGATCCCTGGGTGGGGTAGTCTCTGGATGGTCTTTCCCTCAGACTCTGCTCCACCTTTTGTCTCTGTATCTCCTTCTGTGGGCATTTTTTCCTCCTTTCTACAAAGAACCCACAGATCCATACTTTGTTCTTCCTCCTTCTTGAGCATCATTTGATATGTGAAATGTGTCTTGGGTATTCCAAGCTTCTGGGCTAATATCTACTTATCAGTGAGTGCATACCATGTGTGTTCTTTTGTGATTGGGTTACCTCACTCAGGATGACATTTTCCAGTTCCATCCATTTGTTTAAGAATTTCATGAATTCATTGTTTTGTTTTGTTTTTTTAAAGATTTATTCATTTTATTTATATGAGTACATTGTAGCTGTTTTCAGACACTCCAGAAGACATCAGATCTCATTATAGATGGTTGTGAGCCACCATGTGGTTGCTAGGAATTGAACTCAGGACCTCTGGAAGAGCAAACAGTAGTCTTAACCACAGAGCCATCTCTCCAGCCCCGAATTCATTGTTTTTAATGGCTGAATAGTACTCCATTGTGTATATATACCACATTTTCTGTATCCATTCCTCCATTGAGGGACATCTGTGTTCTTTCCAGTTTCTGGCTATTATAAATAGGACTGCTATGAACATAGTGGATCATGGACCTTATTACATGCTGGAGAATTCTCTGGGTATATGCCCAGGAGTGGTATAGCTGGGTCCTCTCGTAGTATTATGCACAGTTTTCCGAGGAACCGCCAAACTGATTTCCAGAGTGGTTGTACCAGCTTGCAATTCCACCAGCAGTGGAGGAGTGTTCTTTTTCTCCACAACCTCTCCAGCACCTGCTGTCTCCTGAGTTTTTTATCTTAGCCATTCTGACTGGTGTGAGGTAAAATCTCAGGGTTGTTTTGATTTGCATTTCCTTGATGACTAAGGATGTTGAAAATTTTTTAGGTGCTTCTCAGTCATTCGATATTCCTCACGTGAAAATTCTTTGTTTAGCTCATTTTTTAATAGGGTTATTTGGCTCTCTGGAGTCTAACTTCTTGAGTTCTTTGTATATGTTGGATATTAGCCTTCTGTCGGATGTAGGGTTGGTAAAGATCTTTTCCCAATTTGTTGGTTGCTGTTTTGTCCTTTTGACAGGGTCCTTTGCCTTATAGAAACTTTGTAATTTTATGAGGTCCCATTTGTCAATTCTTGATCTTAGGGCATAGGCTATTGGTGTTCTGTTCAGGAAAATTTCCCCTGTGCCCCTGTGTTCAAGGCTCTTCCACAGTTTCTTTTCTTTTCTTTTTTTTTTTTTTTTTTTTTTTTGGTTTTTCGAGACAGGGTTTCTCTGTGTAGCCTTGGCTGTCCTGGAACTCACTTTGTAGACCAGGCTGGCCTCGAACTCAGAAATCCTCCTGCCTCTGCCTCCCAAGTGCTGGGATTAAAGGCGTGCGCCACCACCGCCCGGCTTCCCAGTTTCTTTTCTATTAGTTTCAGTGTGTCTGGTTTTATGTGGAGGTCCTTGATCCACTTGGACTTGAGCTTAGTACAAGGAGATAAGAATGGATTGATTTTCATTCTTCTGCATGTTGACCTCCAGGTGAGCCAGCACCATTTGTTGAAAATGCTATCCTTTTTTCCACTGGATGGTTTTAGCTCCTTTGTCAAAGATCAAGTGACCATAGGTGTGTGGGTTCATTTCTGAGTCTTCAATTCTATTCCATTGATCTAGCTGCCTGTCACTGTACCAATACTTTTTAACACTATTGCTCTGTAGTACAGCTTGAGGTCCGGGACACTGATTCCCCCAGAGGTTCTTTTACTCTTGAGAATAGTTTTAGCTATTCTGGGTTTTTTGTTATTTCAGATGAATTTTTTTTTTTTTTTTTTTTTTTTGGTTTTTCGAGACCGGGTTTCTCTGTGTAGCCTTGGCTGTCCTGGAACTCACTTTGTAGACCAGGCTAGCCTCGAACTCAGAAATCCTCCTGTGTCTGCCTCCCAAGTGCTGGGATTAAAGGCGTGCGCCACCACCGCCCGGCTTTCAGATGAATTTTCGAATTGCTCTTTCTACCTCTATGAAGAATTGAGCTGGGATTTTAATGAGGATTACATTGAATCTGTATATTGCTTTTGGCAAGATGGTCATTTTTACTATATTGATCCTGCCAATCCACGAGCATGGGAGATCTTTCCATCTTCTGAGGTCTTCTTCAATTTCTTTCTTCAGAGACTTGAAGTTCTTGACATACAGATCTTTCACTTGTTTGGTTAGAGTCACACCAAGATATTTCATATTATTTGTGACTATTTTGAAGGGTGTCATTTCCCTAATTTCTTTCTCAGTTGTTTATCCTTGAGTACAGGAAGGCTGCTGATTTGTTTGAGTTAATTTTATATCCAGCCATTTTGCTGAAGTTGTTTATCAGCTGTAGGAGTTCTCTGGTGGAGTTTTTTGGGTTGCTTAAGTATACTATCATATCATCTGCAAAAAGTGATAATTTGACTTCTTCCTTTCCAATTTGTATCCCTTTGACCTCCTTTTGTTGTCTAATAAGAGCAGACATATTATTTCACAAGTAATACAAAACTAGAGAGGTTAATGTTTCATGATTTTATTAGGGTTCTTCTATCAGTGACTCTTGGGTTTAGCTTAAAATTTACTACATAAGAATTAAATGAGTATATTGTCAAGTTTGTTAACTTTCCCAAAGCTACAGCTGATATTACCAGCCCCCCCACCCCCAACAAAAAGAATATCACAAGCTGAACCAAAATTATTTTATGGTTTTCTTGTTGGTATAAATCTTTAGCAAATGTTTAATATTGAAAGAAAACAGTCAATAATACTTCACCATGAGTAGGAATATTAGCTGATTAGAAAATCAGAATTTCCCCATAGGAGGAACAACAATATACACCAACCAGTACCCCCAGAGCGCTCAGGGACTAAACCACCAACCAAAGAGTGAGTACACATGGAGGGACCCATGGTTCCAGTTGCATGTGTAGCAGAGGATGGCCTTGTTGGACATCAAAGGGAGGAGAGGCCCTTGGTCCTGAGAAGGCTCGATGCCTCAGTGTAGGGGAATGCCAAGCAAGACAGGGGAGTGGGAGTGGGTAGATTGGTGATCAGGGGGAGGTGGGATGGAATAGGGGGTTTTCGGAGGGGAAACCAGGAAAGAGGATAACATTTGAAATGTAAATAAAGAAAACATCTAATTAAAATAAAATAAAAATCCAGTTTAAAAAAAAAAGAAAATCAGAAGTTGTTTTTTCCTTATACCTGTCTAGCAGCCCAGAGCACTTTTTATATAATCAAACTCCCTGCTCATGCCTCATTGCCTAAATACACTGGACAGGCAATATTGTGGAGTGTTGTAGACAGGACAGGACAGGACAGGCAGCATAAGGTAGGGTTGGTTCATCCTGTGAGTTCAGAAAGGATGAACTGCCAAGGAGCAGAAAAGGCAGTGATCCTGGAGGAGGATTATCAGTTCTTCCCTGCCAGTGACTCAGCACATTGAAAACATCACTGCTGTTCTTCATCTGATTATCAAAGATACAGACAGGAGGCAGGAGTCATGTGGCTCCCGTATCACACGCTGTGAGCTTGGCTTCTGTTTGCTGGAGATATGAATACTTAACTGATCTCATACGTTTTTCCCCTGGTTACTGTCAGGAGCATTGCTTTAAAAAGATTTATGTATTTGTGTGCCTGTGAGTTTGTCTGTGTGTGTGTGTGTGTGTGTGTGTGTGTGTGAGTGTGTGTGTGTTTGTGTGTGTGTGTGTATACATGCATGTGCACTGTGCATATGAGTGTATGCAGTCAGAAGAAGGCATCAGGTGTTCCCTATCATGCTCTACCTAACTCTCTTTAAGGCAGGATCTCTCCCTGAACCTGAGTTCATGTTTTTTCTGTCAGGCTGGAAGCCAGCAAGTCCCAGGAATGCTCCAGTGTCTGCTTCCTCTTGGATCTGGGTTACAGACCTGTGCGGGTCTCTGGGCTTGTCTGGTGCTGTGACCCGACTCTAGGAATCATGATTGTTGTGATCACAAAAAGAGAAAGGGGTGTAAGAATCTGTTCTATGGGGGTGGTGAGGTGTGGGGGAAGGGGATGCTTCAGTAGGCCCATGCCTGAGGCCACCCACGCAACGGTATAGCATAGAAGAGAGTTTATTCAGGGCATGGGGAGGGGAGTTAAAAGAGTAGTAGAGGCAGAGAGAAGGAGAGAGTAGAGAAGTAGAGGCCCGCCATGGCCACGTGGAGAGAGGGGGGAGGGAAATGGGGGCACGAGGCAAGAGAGAAAGAGAACAAGAAAGTAAGAGGATAAGAGAGAGAGGAGGGGCAAGCAGCCCCTTTTTTAGTGGGCCAGGCCTACCTGGCTCTTGCCAGGTAACTGTAGGGTGGATCTTAGACAGAAACCTAACAATGATTCCACCCCAAACACTCAGCAATCTCTCCAGCCTCCAGGATTGTCACTTTGATATTTGTTCTTGGCTCTTCTTTCAAAACATGTTAGTAATTACCATTAAGAAATTTGAAAAAAAAAATCTGGATCAGAAAGATGGCATAAATCGTAAAGGAAATTGACAAACCATTGAGCCATCTCTCCAGTCAGTACTTTTTGTTTTTTAAATCTTTAAAGAGGAAAATTGAAAATAAAATTAAGCTCATCTTGAAAATATTGTTTATGACTTCAGTGCCTGGGAGAATTAAAGATGGTTGTCTTTGAAAAATATTTCAGCTCTTACTTTAAAAGTTATTGAGGACCAGTGAGGTTACTTATGGGGTAAAGGCATGGGCAAACTGAATTTAAGTCCCAGGACATACATGTGGAAAGAGAAGACCAACTCCTGTTACTTGTCCTCTGGTCTCTACCCAAGTACCATGAGACACATACACACCTTAAGTAAGTAAGTAAATAAATAAATAAATAATACATGTAATCAAAATAACTAATGGGACTGGAGAGATATTCAGAGGGTGAGAATTGGTATTGCTTTTGCAGAGTATCCAAGTCCGTTATCCAGCACCCAAATCTGTTGGCTCAGAACTGTACAACTCAGCCTCAGGGCATTTGAAGCACTCTTCTAGCTTGCATGGGCACTTGCACACATGTCTCTCTCTCTCTCTCTCTCTCTCTCTCTCTCTCTCTCTCTCACACACACACACACACACACACATGCACTCATAAATAAAAAAATATTAAATACTTTTTAAAATAGAGGAAAAAGCTGTTTGTTATTATTTATATTTTAATTTTAATCCTACCATGAGTTAAAAAAAAGTCTGGTTTAGATTATAAGCAAATAAATTATGTCATACTCAAGTTTGGAAAAATACCATTAATGAGGTAAAGCTGGCTGGACACTGTGGTGCACACCCATAATCCCAGGACTCAGGTGGCTGAGGCTGGAGGATCACTATGAATTTGAAGTCAGCATGGACCACATTTCAAACCTCTGTCTCAAAAACAACAACAAAAAATAAAAATAGAAAAAGAATATAAATAGAAGGAGAGAACCTGGTGGTGGCGGCTCACACCTCTAATCCCAACACTGAGACAGGTGGGTCTCTGAGTGACCTGTATCCTGGTCTACAGTGAATTCCGAGACAGCAAGGCCTCCACAGAGAAACACAGTGGGGGGGATGGGGGAGGGGTTGGGGGGAATAAGTGCGTGGGGGTGGGGATATGAAGGGGTGGGGGTGGGAGGTGGGAGGATGGGGGTGGGGGGCTGGAGGGTGGGGACAAAACAAAACAAATAAAAGGAAGGAAAAAAGTTAACACTTGGTAATGGGAACCTCCCCTCCTCTCTATTGCTCACTCCTTTTCCCGTTCTAACTTTAGAAAACTTCTCATTAAAGGCAAGACTGTTTCTTTAAGTGAAAAGGACACCGAGAACCAAGAAAAAGAAACCACTCTCACGAATTGAGCTAATTTGTTTCCCACTGAGGGAAGAAAACAAATTCCTCATAACTAGTAACTGAGAATCTTTTTGTACAAAGAAACCAGGCCACTGACCCTTTAATCACCGTAACCTAACACAAACTGCTCTTTAACTTTACAGGAGAATAATCAATGACTTTTTACATTCTACCTGAAGAAAACACCAGCACTGTGAAGCAGAGGATCGATTGTATCGGTGGGTGGGATCGTTACTGGTGGGTGGGATGGGTGGCCTGGTGTGTGAAAAGCTCTCCAATACTCTGCTTCTTCTTTGATGTTCGTGATCTTTGCACATAGCTCTTTCTCATGTCAAGTCTTCTTAGGAAAAGGATGTGAAGAGGGTGTCCCAGCAACAGATTTCCTGACGTACTGCTTGCTTCCCAGAGCAGCTTTGAAAGCTGAAAAGCTGGCTGGATCTACTTCAGCAGCAGGCTTCACAGTCTAAATTTGCAATGTTTCTGCCATCGTTCTAAGGCAGACTAAGTATGGCTTATGTCATGTGCAGAAACCATACACTTGCTATAAAACACTGCATTTAATTTAGGACAGAACAGCCAACCCTGTGCTACTTACAGCAACAAGAAAGAGGAGAATGCAGACAGATGAGAACCTGCAGACAGTGTAAAGAAGCCTTGTGTTAACCAGCAGTTTCCATGCCTTCCTTCTATGAAGACATTTGGCCAAGGTGTTCAAATGAAAAACAAAACCAGTTGGGTTTCGCATTTCCAGTGTTCCTTCTACCTCCTGTGGGAGGTGCCAGGCCGGAGCGTGAGAAAGAGAGAGCCTGAGAGGGTTGATCTACTGTGGGATATTTGGCTTTGATAAAACGCTGACTATAGAGGCTACCCAATTGTGGAGGCTAGTGTACTAAATTGATCAGGACAACGCCATCGCTCTAGATGATGAAAAAACTTCACTTTTGCCATTTTTGTGCAGCTTAAACATGGACTTCACGAGGTCACTTGTTCCAATTACGCCTCTTTTCTCCTTTTCTTATTTTCTCTTTTTTTTTTTTTAAAAATGTTTCACTACATAGTCTCCGTAGACTGGAGCTCTATATACGCTTGCCTCTGCCTGCTCTGTTTCCAGTGGGTTGAGTGCTGGGACTACAGGCACAGGTCCTCACGGCCGGCTCCTGTTGTCTCTTGATAGGTGTTATTATGGAGAGTTCTCATTCCTCTCTGAAGTCTCTGAAACTTTCTATACACTTGTGGAACAACGGACTCTTTAAAACTGTGCTGAACTACAGATGTAACTCACATATGCAAGGTCCCGGGCTTGATGCTTAGCCCCAAACAGAAGCAGCAACAACAAACCCCACAAAAACAACTAATTGTGTTATGAGTCACACCCGACACCTGCATGTTGTGAGGATATGACAGCTCCTTGGATTCCTAGTCAGAACCAAAAGCTAATGAGGAATCTTAGTACTGAGAATAAATATGATACCAACAAGTAAAGAAGCAATGATTGCAATCACTACACTCACTGAACACAGTTGGCCCGCCTTTGGATAACTGCATAAAATACTGCAGTTTTCTATCTATATCTTCTTTGACTCCTGGGGAAATGAGTACAGATGGCTCGTCCCTTATGATCCTTTCTTCTGAGGCAATTCATAGGAGTCAAATCACCTCACTCTCTTTTAAAACGAAGCAACCCAGATGAACTCCATCATTTCCAAGTTGGGTTGTGTTAGCCAAGTTTCCTTTCTGACATATGCAATATCCGTAGTTTACAAACAAGCACATATATGTTTATCTAATACAGTACATGACAGAGTTGCTAGCATTTTAAATCAACTTACCAACGTTTCTTGCTCAGGTCAAACAATTGCGTGATTAAAATCTAAGACAAGGTGAAAACTCTTTGTTTAGCTCTGTACCCCATTTTTTAAATAGGGTTACTTGACTCTCTGGAGTCTAACTTCTTGAGTTCTTTGTATATATTGGATATTAGCCCTCTGTTGGATGTACGGTTGGTAAAGATCATTTCCCAGTTAGTTGGTTGCTGCTTTGTCCTTTTGACAGTGTCTTTTGCTTTACAGAAACTTTGTAATTTTATGAGGTCCCATTTGTCTATTCTTGATCTTAGAGCATAAGCTATTGGAGTTCTGTTCATGAAATTCTCCCCTGTGCCCATATGTTCAAGGTTCTTCCCTAGTTTCCTTTCTATTAGTTGCAGTGTGTCTGGTTTTATGTGGAGATCCTTGATCCACTTGGAATTGAGCTTAGTGCAAGGAGATAAGAATGGGTCAATTTGCATTCTTCTGCATGTTGACCTCCAGTTGAACCAGCACCATTTGTTGAAAAGGCTATCTTTTTTCCACTGGATGGTTTTAACTCCTTTGTCAAAGATCAAGTGACCATAGGAGTGTGGATTCCTTTCTGGGTCTTCAATTCTGTTCCATTGATCTACATGCCTGTCACTGTACCAATACCATGCAGTTTTTAAACACTATTGCTCTGTAATACAGCTGAGAAACATCTAAAGAGATGTTCATCATCCTTAGTCATTAGGGAAATGCAAATCAAAACAACCCTGAGATTCCATCTCACACCAGTCAGAATGGCTAAGATTAAAAACACAGGAGACAGCAGTTGTTGGCCAGGATGTGGAGAAAGAGGAACACTCCTCCACTGCTGGTGGGATTGCAAGCTGGTACAACCACTCTGGAAAGCAGTCTGGCGGTTCCTCAAAAAACTGGGCATGACACTCCCGGAGGATCCTGCTATACCACTCCTGGGCATATACCCAGAGGCTTCCCCTGCATGCAATAAGGACACATGCTCCACTATGTTCATAGCAGCCTTATTTATAATAGCCAGAAGCTGGAAAGAACCCAGATGTCCCTCAATGGAGGAATGGATTCAGAAGATGTGGTATATTTACACAATGGAATACTACTCTGCAATTAAAAACGATGAGTTAACGAAATTCTTAGGCAAATGGTCAGAACTTGAAAATATCATCCTTAGTGAGGTAACCCAATCACAAAAGAACACACATGGTATGCAGTCACTGATAAGGGGATATTAACCCTGAATCTTGGAATACCCTAGACACAATTCACATATCAATAGATTTCCAAGAAGATGGAAAGAGAGACCCCCTGGTCCTGAAAAGACTGGATGTAAGGAAATGCCAGGACAGAGAAGCGAGAGGGGGTTGAATGGGGAACAGAGGGAGGGAAGGGGGCTTATGGGACTTTCGGGAGGGAGGAAATGGGAAAGGGGAAATGATTTGGAATGTAAATAAAAAAACTTAGGAAAAAAATCCTCAGATCTTATAAATAAACCACACTGGCAACCAGGATTGATAAAAAAAAAATCTAGACAAGAGAGTGTTTATGAATCC
Organism: Tokudaia tokunoshimensis; assembly: GCA_036184795.1. Taxonomy (NCBI): domain Eukaryota; kingdom Metazoa; phylum Chordata; class Mammalia; order Rodentia; family Muridae; genus Tokudaia; species Tokudaia tokunoshimensis. The sequence continues at coordinate 54,886,226 of BTHU01000004.1, read as the reverse complement.
ATAGTAAGTGTTAGATTTCCCTTTGATACTTGAATTGTAGAATCAACTATTTGATATAAGTGGGTAAACTGGATAATAGGAGATGGTAGTTTCTTCTCTTCACAAGCTCAAAATAACTTGCTGAATCTTTCCTTTCACATGTACACAAGCTAAGACCGTGGAATGGAAAGATGTGAAAAGCAACTGTGGAATTTCCCAGTACATTCTGAATCTAAAGGGCTGTAGAGCAGCAATGGGTAAAAGCAGCTAAAAAAGAATGTAAGAAATGGTACAACTTTCGTATGGAAACAAGCTAGGCGACACAGTCTACATGTTTTTAATTAAAAAATTTTGAGAATTCCTTTTCCTCTCTTAACTCGTTTCATGTAACTCCCACCGCTTCTCCAGTTCATGATCTCTTCTGTAGTTATTGTTTTACACACACACACACACACACACACACACACACACACACACACACACGGGGGGGGGAGAGAGAGAGAGAGAGAGAAACCTATTAATTCAACTTAGTGTTGCTCTTATGTCCATATTTTAAAGTTGACCACTTCATATTGGGAACCTATCAAGGGCTCTCATCCCTGGAGAAAACTGACTCTCTGATTCTCTCTACCTCAGTGGCAACTGATTTCCTGGAGCTTTTGGTTTAGGCATGGGTCCTTATGAAAACTGCCCCCATCCATGGTGGCAAATTAACTAGTATAGTCTTGTGCAGGTAACTACACTGTAGAAGTCATGAGTAGAGCATCCCTGTTGTATCTAGAAGACATTGTCTCGCAGCAGGCATCCTGGTCCACAGGCTCTTCCAATCTTTCCAGTCCTCCTTCCAGGGTATTCCCTGATTAGTTGTGGGGGCTGTACTGCAGATGGATCGTTAGGGTTGGGCACCACAGAGCCACTTACATACTCTAAATTCTCACCGGTTGTGATTCTCTGGAATAGTCTCCATTTGCTGCAAAAAAAAGAAGCTTCCCTGATGAGTGGTGAGAGCTACATTCATCTTTGGGTATAAGTAGTAATTTTCAGAATGTAGTTAGAAATCACATTGGTGTAAGCAAACTGCAGCAGTAGGTTCTTCTCTAGGGTCTATAACTTCTCCAGCCATGGCTAGTAAGCTAGGTTTCTAATACCAGACATGACTTCCATTCTATTGAGTGAACCTTAAGTCCAATTAGAGAGTTGTTAGATACCCCGAGGATACAAGCGCCACTATCGAACCTGTGGGGATATCTTGCTGTACTAGTCTGCAGCATGGTTCACAGCCTTTACATCTGGGAAGGACTTTTGATTGTTTTTCTTTTGCACAGCACCTTGCCATATTATGTGAACCAATCCTCAGGGATAATGATTCCAGCTTAATTACTCCAAGTCTTGTATCCAAAGTATGTGGTGTTTTTAGCTACAAAGTCTTACCTTCAAGTTCTGAAGGCAACCAAGGACAATGTCACTAGCCTACATTGTTTTGGGAGTCTCTTGAAACTCGATTTTAAGAGAGGTTTCCCATGCTTGGCACTGGTGTTTTTGTTAGCTAGTCTGTGATTTTTGGAGTAAGTATCATCAGCCTATGACATATAATTCCATTTAATATATATTAAATGTACAATGTGGGTTTTTTTTGTTTTTTTTTTGGTTTTTCGAGACAGGGTTTCTCTGTGTAGTCCTGGCTGCCCTGGAACTCACTTTGTAGACCAGGCTGGCCTCGAGCTCAGAAATCCTCCTGCCTCTGCCTCCCAAGTGCTGGGATTAAAGGCGTGTGCCACCACCGCCCGGCTACAATGTGTTTTAATATAATATATTACACATAACAAAATATATTAATTATATATAATATATAACATTATACACTTAATATATATCACACATGTGTTTTTAAGTAAGCTTATAAAATAAAGTTCCCCTATGGCTTTCTCAACCATCCTTAGTGTTGTATATCTCCCTTTCCTCCCTCTCTCTTTTTACTATCCTCCTTCCCTCCTTTTCCCCTGGTTAGATGCAACTTAGTATGCATGATCGTGGTAACACTGGTTTTGCATTTAAGTGGGAATATAAAGCTGAATTTATTTAATTTTTAAATTGTATTAATTTTGTGTATATATGGTGTGGCAGTGTGTGTGTGTGTGTGTGTGTGTGTGTGTGTGTGTGTGCGTGCGTGTGCACACAGTATGGTACAGGCGTGAAGGTCAGAGAAAAACTTTTGTGGGGTCGTTGTCCCTTCCACCTTTACATAGATGGGTTCCTGGGTCTAAACTTGGGTCATCAGGCTTACATAGCAAAGGCTGGGCCTTCTCTCCAGCCCAACAATGAATTACTATAAATATTTAGATTGCAATGATGTCTTAATGAGGAAAAATCACCTTATGATGAGTTTATATACTTTAATATAATGTGTATTTTATAATAAAAAGTTAATGCCCTTAACATTTGCATATAATCACCTTAGAATTATAGTGATTATAGTGTGTGGATCACATGAAACAGTGAAAATATCATTTTCAGAAATTATTACTTTGAAATAGGAGTTTTTCAAGCAAAGCAATTTAATGTAATTAGGTAGGTTTTTAATTTTTTTGCTTGAATGCTAAGACACAATGTGTTAGCTATTTAAAGAAGGCTATTATGTATGCCATAGCCATCACCCCACTCCTTTCCTGCTCTCTGCCTTCACTGTACTCAACTAAAAAAAGAAAAACCCACAAGCTTCTATTTTTTTTCTGCATGCAAATGGATGTACCAATGTACAGTGTACAGAGAGGGGCAATAACGGTAATGATGATAACCATAAGAAAAGTGACAGCAGCAACATTTACAGCCCGTCTTACTGTAAATCCACATCTGTGGAGCTGGTCACGTACAATCAGCTAGTGAGATAGGTCCAGCGACCTCTGCTAAGGTGAAAAATCAACATTTCAGGACCTCAGTCACATGCCCACAGCTACCCTGCAGACAGAAGCAGAGCCAGGAGCCACCTCTGTGCATCTGACCTTTAGCTTCAGGCTTTTCCTTCTACCCATTTACGTACATTACACAGAGCTCAAGGGAGTATTGGATGTTTTTGATTGTGTTTGGGGTGGAAGTTAGGAACACTAACATGCTGGGCACGAGATCACCATTGAGTTACACCACCTACCCCAAATAGTTAACATTTTCTCACAGATGCCTAGTGCTTTGAGAAATTACTTTGGTTTTATTGAAGAACTGGAAGAAGAACTTGTCTAACTCTACCAAGCAAAGTATTTTTAAAAGTTATGAGTGAACTTGTTTGTGTGGGGGTGAGGGGGTATGTGCTTGCGTGAGTGCAAGTGCCCACAGAGTCCAAAAGAAGGTGTCACACTCCCTGAAGTTGGAAGCTGTGAGCCCCTTGATGGGAGTGTTAGGAGCAAAATTCTGGTCCTCTGCAAGAGTGGAACATGCTCTAAACTACAGTCAATTCTCCACCCACAGAACTCTTATGGTGATAATGATGGTGTGTGTGTGTGTGTGTGTGTGTGTGTGTGTGTGTGTGTGTTGCACATGCATACAGGTCAAAGGACAATTTTGTGGTGTTCTCTCCTTCTTTTACATGGATGGGTGCTGAGGATGGGACTCAGGCTGTCAGACTTGCACTGCAAGCACTTCATTCAATGAGCCATCTCACCAGCCACTAACACGCAGACTCTACTGCTCTGTGTCAGTGTTCATATCAAGGGCTAAGAGTAGCTCTGTCTCTTTCTGAGTATGCATCTAGGCAGGATGTCCTTGTGGGCTTAACAGGAGCAATGAGATCTAGCTACTTACCAGAGTTTGTTATGAAGATGGAATTCATTCACCTCTATCAGCAGTTGCAATGGCAGGCACATTGCCAGTGCTCAGAACTGATGCATTTCCATCATTATCTGGGTTTCTTTTACCACCCCCCACCCCACCCCCAAACAGAAACTTAGTCTGGCCTTGAGTCACCTGCTTCCTCACTCTCTCTTTCCCTTGTGTTCTTCTTGCTTTCTTGAATGTGCCAGGAACTTACAGGTTGCCAAGTTCGCTAAGCGCATCTCTGACTAGTTCTCTCATAATTCCATGACTCAATAGGGCAGGGATATAGCTGCATGGAGAGGACATACCTGGCATGTGTGGATCAACCTGAGCTCAACTCCCAGCACTACAACAAAAACATAGCAAGGTAGTCGTGAACAGCCATTTCAGTTGACTGCAACTTGCTGAAACACTTTCTCCTCCTGGTTCCCAGACTCCGTTTGCTTATGGTTTGCTGGTACCTCACAGGCCATTCGCTACTTGCATTTCCTTTACCTGGGGCCTTCAGTTTTATCACTAATTTTGTCAAAATTGTATGTCACACTCTAACATATATCTGTGTAGAAGGTATGGAGGGTTGAGGTCAGGTCTTCGCATAGGCGAAGGAAGCACACTCCTGTGAATTTCATTGCCAGATATATAGCCTAAGATTTGAAAATAAATCTAACCAAAAAGATCAGTATTTTTATACACTGATATGGATTCCATTATATGCTATTCTCATATACAAAATAAAAAACTCATGAGTCTTTTGCATTATGAAAATAACAAGGAAAATTAAAAAAAAAATCATACACTAAAAGTACCCATTATAGCCAGGCAGTGGTGGTGCACACCTTTAATCCCTGCACTTGGGAGACAGAGGCAGGCAGATTTCTGAGTTTGAGGCCAGCCTGGTCTACAGAGTGAGTTTCAGGACAACCAGGGATATACAGAGAAACCCTGTCTTGAAGAAAAAAAAAAAGTGCCCATTAGATCAGACTTATTCCCATAGAACAAAGCTGGAGTTCTTTGGATAACTTTAAAACAGAATCTCGACTGGACTCTTGGCTGTGCAGTACAGAAGTGTAAGCATGCATGAAGTGTGTCACTGAAGATCCAGTAAGCTGTAAGCCGACTCTGTCTGGATGTGAATGATTAAGGTTGGGGCTGTAATTAATTTTTCATTGCTTTCTTTTTATCTTTTTGTATTGGTTCTATTCCTGGCATTCCTCTGCTGACTACTGCAGATGGCTTAGGTTTCCTCAGGGTTTTCTTCCTTTCTCTTCTGTCATACCACATTGCACTCTCTGGCTAAGTGTTAGCTCCTTACTCCACTATCTGCAGATGCTAGCACTCCATTGCACCATCCTTTCTTAGTGGAATAAACTTCATACCTTATAGTCTTTGTCATGCTGGAAAGCATAAACTGCGGGTAATGATTTAGTATGCATCATACTATCTATTCTTTCTATGACTAGTGCTAAAAGGATAATAAAATTTCCCGTCATTTCCCAGAGCTCTTTGCCTAGAGTTAATTCCTCTGTTTATATTACTGTCTTGCTATATTCAGTCTTTAACACAGTTTTTAAAATGAAAATTCACTGAAAGACTTCATTAGTTTGCTGTGCACTTATTCTTGACTGTTCTCACAATTTGTCCCACTGATTTCCTTTCAATTCGATTTTGGCAGAATGTAGCAGTTTCCCAACGGAGGAGACGGATATACGTAATTAACGTTTGTACTTTAGGTGCCTTTAAAGAGAAATTTGTCCATCTATTTTGAACCAGCAGTGTCTTGTTTGTGATCTGATAGAAGAGAACTGTTGTATTTTTCTTTAAGAACAGGGATTATCACCTTTGACTGAAGACATCCTGATCAAAGAACTTTTAACTAACACACTCACAGAAATGCCAGTAAACTTTCTCTGTTCTTACATTATATAGGAAAACAACAGAGGGTTGGGTTAGATAACTGAGTTCAAAATGGACCCCAATGGAGGAGTTAGAGAAAGGACTGAAGGAACTGAAGGTGTTTGCAATCCCATAGGAAGAACAACAATATCAACCAACCAGACCCCCCAGAGCTCCCAGGGACTAAACCACCAACCAAAGAGTACACATGGAGGGACCCATGGCTCCAGCTGCATATGTAGCAGAGGATTGCCTTATCTGGCATCAATGGGAGGGGAGGGCCTTGGTCCTGTGGAGGCTTGATACCACAGTGTAGGGGAATGCCAGGGCAGTGAGGTGGGAATGGGTGGATGGGGAGCACTCTCATAAAGGCGGTGGGGAGGGGGATGGGATAGGGGGTTTGTGGAGGGGAAACCTGGAAGGGAGATAACACCTGAAATGAAAATAAATAAAATAACCAATAACATATGAAAATCAAATTAAAGAAACAAAAACCCCAATAAGACCAGAAAAAAAAAAACCCAAAACAAAATGTGGAAGTGCTTCTATGTTGGTCAACTACTCCTGGGCGTGGGGTCTTGTCCTAGAGTGTGGTTGATATACTCAGGGACACTCCATTGGAAAAACATTGATTTTTGTTTTGAGTGAGGGAAGGAGGAAAAGTAAGAGGGAGAGAGGGAGAGAGAAATACCACATGAATGTCACATGAAGTTGTCATATAAGGGGGTGGGGAGGACATAGGAAGAGTTGGCGAATGGGAAAACAGGATCAGAAATTATTGTATGAGAAAAACAAAATCCAAAATCTTCCACAACACCAAAAATCTCCACTGACTGTGGGGCTGCAGGATGCAATTTACACATGAAAATAATAATAATAATAATAATAATAATAATAATAATAATAATAATAATAACCTTCACAATTAGCAAAGAGCATTACATAAGCAATTCTTTATAGTTTTTGGAGAAAGCAAAGCTAAAGGAAGTGATTGTGTATCTACTGTATCTGTCAGGGAAACCAAGTCAGGCATTAGCTATGAACTGAAGAATAGTAACTGAAAGAAATATTCATGGAGATTGGATAGGGTTAAGAGGCTAGAGAAGAAAATATATAACCTTGTTGACTAGATGAAACAAAAGATATCATCTTACCCAACTGTTATTACAGTAAACAACATGCATGACTTTTGGGGTCAGATGAATAAGGGATCCAATACCAGATCTGCTACTGTCTATGGGGTGGCCCTTCAGCAGTTAAAAAAATAAACCTTTACATATCAATTTCCTTATTAACTTATAGTACAGTGCTTGCTTAGCATCCATTAGGACTGCCAGAATTGTAAAGGAAAGAAAAGCAAACAAAAGTGATGGAATAAGAGAAGCTAGGTGAAAGAGATTGTGAAAATAAGATTCTATAACATCTCAAATACTTCCTCTGGAGCTAGATGGTATACTTATTAAAACTTGACACATAGTGTAAGAGTAACTAAAAAACATTAAACTAATTTCTAGTTCTTATATTATTCTTAATAGAGATTATGTTAGTAGAAGAAACTATTATTATTGAAATTAAGTTTTGCTGCAATAAACCCATCTCCCAAAAGAGGCTTCAAATTCATGACATCTTTAATTATTGTTATACACACACGCACACACACACACACACACACACACACACGCACTTGCATATATCAATACAATCTATTGAGCTGCTGCCTGTATGTATATTTGCTTAGGTATGAACACTTGGAATTGGATACCCCACTAGGGAGCACATCCTTGGAGAAGACAGGTTCTTCCTCTCCCAGCAGCCATTAATTAATTGACTACAGCTCTTCATTTAGGGATAGAACCTTGTGAGATTTCTCTGACCCACAGTGACATGTCAATTGGTGTTGTCATTGTGTGGGCCTTATTTAGGGAAATTGTTGAAATTTCATGGGTGCAGCTTGCCGGTCATACATAGAAGATACTATCTCGAAGCAGATGTTTTGGTCCTCTGGTTCTTACGATCTCCCTGCCCCTTCTTTCACAGTGGTTGAAGCAGATGTTTTGGTCCTCTGGTTCTTACGATCTTCCTGCCCCTTCTTTCACAGTGGTTCATGAGCTTTAGTTTTAGAGGTTGTGTTGCAGACACATCAGTTGGGTTGGACACCCCACAGCCACTGATTCGCTGCATTTTGACAAGTTGATGAATCCCTGTAAGAGTTTCCATCTGTTGTACAAAGAAGTTTCTTTCATGAGAAGCAAGAGTTACTTATCTATGGGCATATATAGTAGCATTTAGAATGCAGCTAGGAATTATATTGCTTTGGGAAAACTGCTGTAGTAGGTTCTTCTCTAGGGTCTGTGACCAACCACAGTTAGTTAGCTAAGTTTTCAGTACCAGGCATAACTTCCATTCTATTGAGTGAAGTCCAGTTAGAGAGTTGTTACTCCCAATACATAAGTGCCACCATTGCACCCTCTGGGATTTCTTGCCAGAGTGGTCATTGTTCTGGTTGGTAGGCTTACATCTGGGTAAGACAACTGATTTTTTTCTCTCTTAGCACCTTGTTTAACACCTTCCCATATTATGAAGGCCAGTCCTCAGGTAGGAGGCTTTCAGATCAGTTCCAGCTCAATTCTTCGAAGTCCTATGTGTGAAGTGTGTGGTGTCTTCAGCTATAAAATCTTATCTTTCAGTTTTGCTTTGTTTAAAGACAACCAAGGACAAGGGCTATCACCTATATCATTTGGCATATCTAATTCTCTTGACTAAGTAAAAACAACTTTTTAAAAATTGTGTGTGTGTGTGTGTGTGTGTCTGTGTGTTGGGGAATGTTTTTCTGTAATCTGGTAGCAGTCCAAACCTCCAGATTGTCATTTTAATGAAGCATTTTCTGACTCTCTATTTTGTAAAACATTGTTCTCCATCATCTTCTGATTGGTCAATAAAGAGCTGATCAACCTATAGCTGGGCAGAAGAGGAAGAGGAGGGACTTCTAAGCCCAGAGCCAGGAAGAGGGTCTTAGGTAGGACCTGGGGAGTTGCCATTGGGACACATATGAAAAAGGCCAAGGTGAAACCAAGAAGGTAGGTAATGGGCCACATGGCTGGGAAGTAGGCTGAGAAGCACCCAGGCCAACATAGTAGGGTTAGCATATAGTGCTTCAAGCTCATTAATATAGATCTCCATGGTATTATTCAGAATAAGGGAGGGCATAGAAAAGCCCATACTTTTACGTGTGTGTGTGTGTGTGTGTGTGTGTGTGTGTGTGTGTGCATGTGTGAGACAACTTGTAGAAATGGTTTCTTTCTTCCTATCATGAAGGTTGTAGGAATCATAGGACTTGGTAATAAGTTTCTTTTTTTTTGTTTGTTTTTTGTTTTTTGTTTTTCGAGACAGGGTTTCTCTGTATAGCCCTGGCTGTCCTGGAACTCGCTCTGTAGACGACGCTGGCCTCGAACTCAGAAATCCGCCTGCCTCTGCCTCCCAAGTGCTAGGATTAAAGGCGTGCGCCACCACCGCCCGGTGGTAATAAGTTTCTTTATCCACTGAACTATCTCAGCAGCCTTGTAAATTCTTTTTTTTTTAATTTTTTTTCAAAAATGGATTTGGCTTATTACAGTTTCAAATTAGTTTGTCTAAAAATTAGTTGTCTAAAAATCAAGTAAGAGTAGTGTGTTGATTAGTTTTATGTCAACTTAACACAAACTAGGGTCATTGGAAAGGAGTGCGCCTCCGTTGAGAAAATGCTTCTATAAGACCAGGCTGTATGTAAGCCTGTAGGGCATTTTCTTAATTAGTGATTGATGTGAAATGGCCCAGTCCATTGTGAGCGGTGCCACCCCTGAGTTGTGGCTCTGGGTTATATAAGAAAACAGACTGAAGCCAGGAAATAGTGGAGTATGCTTTTAATCCCAGCACTCCTGAAGCAGAAATAGGTAGATCCAGCCTGGCCTATAGAGTGAGTTCCAGAACAGCCAGGAACTCATAAAGAAACCCTGTTTTGAGGGGATGGGGGTGGGGGGAGGAAACAGGCTGAGCAAGCCAGGAGGAGCAAGCAAGGAAGCAGCACTCTTCCATGGCCTCTGCATCAGCTACTGCCTCTAGGTTCCTGCGCTCCTTGAGTTCCTGTCCTGACTTTGATGATGAATTGTGATGTGGAAATATAAATCCAATAAACCCTTTCCTCCCCAAGTTACTTTGGTCATGGTGTTTTATCATAGCAGTAGTAACTGGTGGTCTGAATAAGAACGGCCCCTATAGGTTCATATATTTGAATGTTTAGTCACCCGGGAGTAGCACTATTTGAAAGAATTAGAAGAATTAGGAGGTGTGGCCTTGTTGGAAGAAGGAAGAAGTGTGTCACTGTGGGTGGGCTTTGAGGCTTTAAAAACCCATACCAAGCCTAGAATCTCTTTCTCTCTCTCTCTTTCTCACTTTCTCTCTCTCTCTCTCTCTCTCTCTCTCTCTCTGCTTTTGAATCAGGATGTAGCTGTCAACTACTTCTCTAGCACCAGCATGCCATGCTTCCTGCTGTCATGCTTTCTTCCATGGTGATAATGGATTAATCCTCTAAAACTGTAAGCAAACCCCAGATTAAATGCTTTCTTTTTTATGAGCTGCTTTAGTCATGGTATCTCTTCACAGAAATAGTGTTGCAGGATTTTCTCTGTCCAATTACATTAGTGCAGAGGAGGCCTGTGATTGGACAGGAAAAAGGGAGGTGGAGCTAAGGGTTGCAGAGACTGTGACTCAAGAGAGAGAAGGGAAGGAGAATGGAGGCAGATGTGAACCAGTGTGGTTTGAACCAGCCACAGGTAGTTATGGTCTCATAAGGTTAGAATAACTGAGCTAACGCTTTTATCATTATCAATCAGCTCTGAAATTATTGTATTGGCATCTTGTAAATTGTGATTTTATTGATGCATAAATCTGATTGGTTAACTATAAGCTTTAAGAGTTTTGATTTTACTGGGTTACTGGGTATTATGATATCTAACTGTGAGGTTGGCAGTTTGATTTGGTTACTGGAATGTGGGACGGTGTATAGTGTTGTGGCCTGCCGATGCCAGCACTAGAGCAGGAATGTGCTGGCTCTTTTTAAAGTATTTCCTGTAACACAACAGGACAGTGACTATGACAGTAACCTGACAAACACAGTATCTGCAGATTTCTTCTCTTGGATACTCTAAGGTATAAGCAGTTGCAACTATTCAAGTTCATATGGAAAGCAGGCATGTTATACATGAGAGGAAAACTGTGGCTGTTTGAATGAGAATGATCCCTATAGGTTCATGTTTGGATACTTGGTCCCCAGTTGGTGGAACTATTTGGGACGGATTAGGAGGTGTGGTCTTGTTGGAAGAAGTGTCACTGGGAATGGATACGCTTTGAGGTTTCAAAAGCACATGGCATTCCTAGTTGGGTCTTTCTGCCTCATACTTGGAGATCAAGTTGTTAGCTCTCACTTATTGCTCCAGCACCAGGTCTACCTGCCTGCTGCCACGTCCCTCGCCATGGCCATGGCCTCTAATGCTCTGAATGTGAGCTCTCGATTAAATAAGTTATTTTGTAAGTTGCCTTGGTTATAGTATTTTAATCACAACATCAGAAAAGCAACTAAGTCTTCAGGACCGGCCTGAGCTATAGCGTGAGATGGTATTATAAAACACAACAAAACAAAATGACAACCTCTTCTACCTCAAACCACAAAGACACAAAAGTTCTGTAACAGTTGTGTTACATCTGACAGCCTAGTCTAGCCTCTGGGTACACCAGACTTGGGCACAGTACATTTATACATGCAGGCCAAAATACTCATACACATAAAATGAAAATAAAGCGTCTTAAAAAAAATACTGTTGTAGCTGGGCAGTGGTGGTGCACGCCTTTAATTCAAGCACTTGGGAGGCAGAGGCAGGCAGATTTCTGAGTTCGAGGCCAGCCTGGTCTACAGAGTGAGTTCCAGGACAGCCAGGGCTACACAGAGAAACCCTGTCTTGAAAAACCAAAACAAACAAAAAACAAAACAAAACAAAACCCTGTTGTCCTCCCTGGTTTCTCTTAGAGACATATATTCTGCTGTATACATCCAGCACCTTTACATGTTCTTATCTGGCTGTCCTCAAATCCTCACATCAGCTCTGCCTTCTCAGTCTTCTCATAATTGTCTCAGACTTCAGCCCCCAGCCTCTGGTCAATTTAAATGTTAGCTACCAGCTTAGCAAGTAACCAAGTAAATTAAATTCCCCAATTAGTCAATAACGGAGCAAATAGTTCAATAGATGGTCTTTGAGATGAAAAAGAGAGGAGAGAGAGAGAGAGAGAGAGAGAGAGAGAGAGAGAGAGAGAGAGAGAGAGAGAGAGAGAGAATATGCATTATTTAAGGTATGAAGCTCTATGTATACAGCACACCGACAGATAAAACTTATGTTTTTGGTGGGACAGGACTGTTTTGGTTTTCGAGACGGGGTTTCTCTGTGTACCTCTGGCTTTCCGGGAACTCACTCTGTAGACCAGGCTGACCTCTCAGAGATCTACCCAGGTCTGCCTCCTGAGTGCTAGGATTATAAGTGTGGCTCGCCAGGAGTCTTAAACAGTCCTTAAGGAAAATCTATTCTGTATACTCTCTGGTAGAGTTCTGTAGAGACTAGTCGCTACAGTAGCTTTTAAAAATGTCTTAGAAGCAATTTGTTACATTTCACTACAAAGTTGCTTTGGTGAATCCGGTTTCTCACTAACTTCAGAATGCCTTATTATTGAAGTGGTGGGACATTTTGATTGATTTAAATTCAGGAATACGGTATACAATTAGCTTATGTTAGTTAGGTAAAGCCCCAAATATCTGAGTGACCAAGTCCCCTGGGGTGCAAGTTTTCATTGTAGTCATTCACATAGAGACACAATTTGTTCCAATTTGAAACCCTGTGTGATCAGAAGGAGTGGACATGGAGTGAGATGTTGACAGACAATATTTGCTAGGTGGTGGGCTGGAAAAGCAGAATTGTTTCCAGAAAAGATTGGGATTTAACGTGGAGACTGAGAAGGAACCTTTTTACACCGAACAAAATTTGTTTCCTCTCTCTCTCTCTCTTTCTTTCTTTTGGTCTTGTTTGTTGTTGTTGTTGTTGTTGTTGGTGGTGGTGGTGGAGTGTGTGTTTGCCTAACTCATGCCAGAGCCTATTCGCGTCTACTCCGGATGGGTGCTGGTCCATGATAAGTCCCTTTATGATAATCTAAGGGACTCTAGCTGCCCTTACTTCCGACCTCCTTCCTCTGAAGTCGGCTGGAGGCGGGAGCGAGCACCGGGAAATGGCGAGGCGCTGCCCGGTGCGCGGAGCACACATCTGCCGTGTTCTCCCTGGAGCGTCTGTCAAGGCGTGGGAGGAAAACACGGTCCAGGCCGTCAAGCCCCTCTCGGGGCGAAAGTCTCCCGAAACTCACCCTCCCCGCCCTCACGGCGGTGAGGGTTCTGGGGCGTGGGGAGCGGGGACAACTTCGGGGGAAGTCGAGGACAGCGGCCTGGGGGTCCCCGGAGCGGAGGAGGTCGGGCGGGGCGCACCGGGATCGGGCCGCAGTTCTCCCGGCGGCCTCGAGGGGGCGCCGGCGCGGCCGATCAGGTGACCGAGCGCCGGTCCCGGCTGCGGGAAGCCGCCTAGTTCTCAGCCGCCGCCGCCGCCGCCACACCTAGCGGAGGAGCCGGGAAAGGCGGCCCGGGAGTGGGGGGTGTACTGGGGCGGAGAGCGCCGCGGGTGGAGGCGGAAGGGCGGCGGGCGGAAGCGAGCGCCGCGGCTGCTGTGTCACGGCGCGGGTGGGCGCACGGCATGGGCGCGCCGCGTTGAGGCGGAGGTCGCGGGCGGGCGGGCGGGCGGGCCTGAGGGAGGCGGCGAGCCGGGGAGTAGCGCGCCCGGCGGCGGCGGCGGCCGCACCATGTCGCGCTCCGTGCTGCAGCCCAGTCAGCAGAAGCTGGCGGAGAAGCTCACCATCCTCAACGACCGGGGCGTCGGCATGCTCACGCGCCTCTACAACATCAAGAAGGTGCGCACGGGCCGGCGAGGCCGGGCGGGGTGCGGCGGGGGAAAAGGCCGCGGGCGCGAGCTCGGCCTGCTCGCGCGGGGCCTCCGGGATGCGCCGCGGCCTAGAGTGAGCCGCGGGGCGGGCAGGCGGGAGCCATTTCCCGGCTCCCGGCTCCCGGCTCCCGGCGGCGGGAACCGGCCGGGCCGCGCATGGCCGCCGCGGCGCGCTGGTTTACCGGGAGGAAGGGAGAACTCGCGGCCTTCCCGGGCTGCGGCGAACGGGCCCGGGGTTCTTGGCGTGCGAGTGTGGGAATGCGGCGATCGACCCTCTGGTCCCCACTTGGCCACTTGATTTTTCGTCCCCTGAATCAACCCCCCACCCCCCAGTCCCCGACAGCGTGTTGACGTTTGGGATAATTTCATTTTGAAGATGGTCCGGAGGGGGAAATGAGGGTGGAACCGGTTTTCGTCTGAAATACTTGTAGGCTGTGAGTCACTAGAACAGGAATAACCACCTTTCCTCTCTACTCCTCCTCATTTTAGTTTTCCCAACCCTATCTGATTAGCAGCAAAGCACCATTCCTTAAAGTACAATGGCTGTATAAAGACCAAGTGTGCTCCCATTGCTATCACCTTCGCAACATAGTACGATGATTTGAGCCACTGGACAGTGGACCCATTGAAAATCAGAATGTCTTCAGATTAGGGAGTGGAAGGCTGTATCGAAGTGAAGAAAAGTAGGTCTAAAGGTGGAAAAGAATTGCCACTAATTTACCTTAGAGGAAAACAACCCCAAATCCATTTATTTTAAGGCCACTTTGATAAGCCTCACTGAATTTGGTAAAGAGAAAAGTTTCCTTTGGTACAGTTTATACCAATACATCCTTGTGGGGTTCTGTGTATATATGTCTTTTCTTTCATAATCTTGTTTATAAAAAAATATAACGTGAAATATTATACAGTTTGCCCTAGACCCTGCAATTCTGAAGCACACTTCTTTAATAATACTAAACGCTGGGAATGGATAGCTGTGCTGTTCGGTTTACTCACTTGGTTTTAATGATTGTCTCTAAACCCAGCAGTTTGGAGCTAGGATGAACCCATTGAGCTTGCGCCACGACTATGACACTCACCCCCTTGATCCTAACTTCATGGGGTTAGGAAGAATTTAAGCTAGTATAAGTTGCCTTGATGAGAGCCTTTGGATTTCCCTGCTTAAGAAATTTGGAAAATAAGTTCTATATGCGAAACTCCAGCAAGTCAAATGTTACTAAAAGTTACCAGACCTGTGGTTTTGTGGTTAAAGGAAATGGTTATGATGGTTTCTAGAAGAGGAAGTGAGAGTAACTTTAAAAGTGATTTGCGTATTTGAGTAAAATACTTTCTTTAATTTGGCCAAGTCACTAAACATTTTTATAGTATAAGTATAAACAGACTTCAATACTTTATTTCCATGGGTAATAGTAAATGGAATTCTAAGCATTTAAACTTACAATTCCAGTTCGCTGCCTTTTTTCAGTGTTTTTCACTTCCTGTTTTGAGAAACTTCAGGTTTTTGTGTTGACTAGAATGGAAAATACGTGAATGTGATTGATCTAATTGTCAAGCATTTGAGTTAAAAAAGTGCTGTATATTTCAACACTTACATATTTTTATAGCTTTTTGAAATATTTTGCTTACTTGGCTTATGAGTTCATTTTGGGAAGAGTTATACTTAGGGCATTATCTAGTACACAAGACTTACTGAAATTGACTCTGTGTTTATGTTAAATGCATCTGATGTTTATTTTGTGAGAGGAAGAGAGCTAGCAGGTGTGTATGGAGTTTAGAGGAAAACTTATGAGATCGTTCTTATTCCACCTTGAGAGTTCCTGGGATCAGACTAGATCAGACTAGGCTTAGCTGCAAGTGCCTTTCTGCTCTGAGCCATTTTGCTGGCCTTTTAGATTGACTTTGAATCCTTTAGCCTGTGGAATTGCCTGTCTACCTCTTCCCAGCTGGCTACAGAGTGAAACATTTGTTCAGATATCTGCCAAAGAAGCAAGATCTGTTCCCCATGTGCTTATAAGGTTCATGTTGTCTACATTATTATGACAGTATAAATCACATAGTCTTTTATTTTTATTTTTTCTTTTAGATTTTAAAGCTTTATATGAATGAGTGTTTTGAGTGCATGTATTTCTGCAGCATGTGTGTGGCTGATGTGCACCGGGGCTAGGAGAAGGTGTTAGATCCCCTGGAATGGAATTAAAATGGTTGTGAGCTACTAAACCTGGCATAAATGGTCTTATCCATATTCCTGTCTTTCCTAGTCTAACATCTCCCACTGTCTCAAGTCTTCCACAATCCTACTTACACACTGCATTTGGTTAACTAGCTACACATCTCTCCCATCAAGACAAGAATGTCTCAACACTGGAGGTAATACACCTGTTTCTCCAATGCTAGAGAAAACATTCAGTAGATGGATTAATAGGGGGGAAGCTGTCTCAACATTGAGACTACCTAAAAGAATAGCTTATAAGGAACCATTCTTTTAAGAGATTATTTGAAATTATCATATATATAGATCTATTTGCATGTTAACAATTTAAGATTTTATGAAGTTTGATATTATTAAAATACTACAGTATTATGTTTTAACTATGTAAATCATATATGCATGTAATCATATATACAGACCTATTTACACATTAACAATTTAAATATTAAAATACTACAGTATTGTGCTTTAACAGAGAATACTTTCATCATTGTCTAATTATTTGACAAATTAAGTCTAATTTGTATACTAATTAGGTATACAAAAATATACAAGTATACCAAAACCTACAAAATTGTTAAATTCTTAATAACAGTATCAACTCTTACAATCTTAAGAACTTACAAATTCACTAACAAATGCAATATTGAAAACAGTGGGTAAAAATTTAGGCGTGTGGTTACTATTAATTGAACTATTATTTTACTATTAATGAAGCAAACTTAGTTTGAGTACTATTAATGAAATAAACTTAGGTTAATTGTGATTCCTAAGCTATTAGGAACTAATCGCTAAGCGATTTCTTGTACTGTAGATTACATAGTTTTTCATTATACAGGTTAATCTTTGACTTTGTGATTTCATACCCCAGATAGTGCTGGGAACCAAGTCCCAGAGCCTGGGCATGCTAGAAGTGGACTATGTGACCAAGCTAAGTTCCCAGCCTCACTATTTGTCCTTCAAAATGAAAAATTATTGAAGAAAATTTGTATCTCCCTGTTTCTCTTCATTTTAATTTTATGTTTTAAGTATACTCCCCATATTAAGCAAAGTGCCCTATTTATTTCTGTTAGTTTTACTTACGTTCTTTCATCTTGTACACGTTAAAATGCATCCGGGACTAAATCTTAACAGTAACCATAGGAGCTGAGGAGACAGCTCGGCTGGTAAAGGGCTAGCTACACAAGCCTGAGAGCCTGAGTTTATCCCCAGCGCTGACCTAAGATGCCAGGTGTCTGATCCCAGCCACAGGGAGTTAGAGACAGGTGGATTTGTGGAAGCTAGCCAGCCAGCCTAACCTAATAAGCCAGATTGTACCTCCCCAAGTCCCTGTGAGAGACCATGTCTCCAAAAAATAAAAAAGTAACTCCTGAGGAATGGCACCAGCAGTGACTTCTGGCCGCTCCGTGTGCACACACCTTCACTCAACCCGCTTAAAACCACACAGGGAACATAAATGTGATCTGCAAAGTTGATACAAAATATATCTTACCAAAGAAATTTGAGGTAAAATTTTAAATTCTCTCTCCTTTTAATACATCACAAGAGCAAACAAATCTCCATTAATAATTACAGATAATATGATGAAAATAATCTTTTCATCCAGGCCCATTTCATCACGAGTAGTCCACAATAAAAAGGGAAATTATTCCTGTGCTTGTACATTTCTGTAAGATTATCTCGTATTAGTTTAGTTATATATTCCTTTCAGATGTAAAAAGTGAATTGGATCTATTCATAGTCAGGTTTCTAAAGAAGCTACTATGCAAATTTTAGTAGTAGTGAGTTGACTCAGTGAGTAGAGGTTTCATGACTTCAACCTGGCATGCTGACCTGAGAATAATCCTTAAGATGTATATAATAGCTGGGAAGTGGTGGTGAACACTTGGGAAACAGAGGCAGGTAGATCTGAGTTTGAGGCCAGCATGGTCTATGCAAGTTCCAGGACAGCCAGGGCTACACAGAGAACCCTGGAGATGCACATGGTGGAAGGATAGAACTCAATGACCCTGGAAGCTGTCTGACTCCTACACGTGCTCCATGGCACGGGAGCTTCGCCCCCACCCCCTTAAGCACACAAAATAAATCAGTTAAAAGGTTTTTGGAGTGGAGAGATGGCCCAGCAGTTAAGAGCCCTAGCTGCTCTTCCTGCTGATCAAGGTTTGTTTCCAGCACCCACATGGTAACTCACAACTGTTCTCAGTTCCAGAGGATCTGACGCTCTTTCTGGCCTTTAGAGGTACCAGACATGTCCGTAGTGCACAGGCAGGAATTGAAAATTAAATTCCACAACTTTTGATCAGTAGACTGATCAAAAAAAGATAAAGATACAAAATAAATAAAATACCTTAGCTAATATTTTTATTTCCTGTGTGTGTGTGTGTGTGTGTGTGTGTGTGTGTGTGTGTGTGTCTGTGTGTGTGTACACCAGTGTTGAAGGTCAGGGACATCTTAGGGGAGGTTATTCTTTTCATCCGTCATGTGGGTTTTAGGGATTGAATTCTGGTCATCAGGCATGGTGGCAAAAGTCTTTCTTTACTAGCTGAGCCATCTTTCCAACCTTAGAATTACTTTTTTATGTGCATACAAATTATACTTTCCTGTACTTAGATTTTCCTTTTCCAAGTCTTATGACATTTTTGTGGGTTGAGAGTGACATTCTAGGTCAAGTTTTAATATTAATTTGTTTTAACCTTGAACAATTTGTCCTCCTAGGCTATACATTATAAAGAGAGATTAGTAGTTCTTACCCACAATTGAATTACCTTTCTTTTTCAGTACACATTAGAATTCTCTTGGAGACACTGAAAATGTTTGGATCTTGGCTTGACTCTAACAAATTAAAAGTAGTTCTTTTTTTTTTTCTTTTTTTTTGGTTTTTCGAGACAGGGTTTCTCTGTGTAGCGCTGGCTGTCCTGGAACTCACTTTTTAGACCAGGCTGGCCTCGAACTCAGAAATCCTCCTGCCTCTGCCTCCTAAGTGCTGGGATTAAAGGCGTGCGCCACCACTGCCCGGCTGTAAAAGTAGTTCTAATGCTAAGAACCACTGATAGAAGAAGCAAATAGTGGTGCTGTCAGTACCTGTGGGCTTTTTTCCCTTGGCAATTGCTCATTTTCAGGGTTCAGGTTTGTCAGCTAGGTTATAACTAAGTTTTTGGAAGTCATACAATGTCTTCATGGTATGTACTTGTCCTCAGTGACTATTAGGTGATAACTTAAATATTTACACACACACACACACACACACACACACCCCCTTCAGTTTTGTTTTTTTGAGATAGTGTTTCTCTGTATAGCCCTGGCCATCCTGGTCCTTGCGTTGTAGACCAAGCTGGCCTTGAGGTCAGAGATTCTCCTTCCTCTGCCTCCCAAGTGCTGAGTGCTGGTAATAAAGGTGTGTGCCATCACTGCCTGGCTTTTTAAAGCCTTACTATCCCTGCTGATATAAGCTAGCTTTCTACTACTGTGATGTATCTCCAGTCATTAGCATTACTGATTTTCATTTTTGCAATCTTAGATATTCCAGTTCTTCCACATTGTGCAATATGTTAATAGCTTCATATTTTGAGAATTAAAAAGGTTTATTTATGTAAAGTATTCGTGCAGTGCCCGATAAAGGGATAAATGGGCTTGGAGAGATGGCTTACTTAGTAAGGGCTCTTACTGCTCTTCCAGTGGATGTGAGATTGCGTCCTAGCACCCATATCTGGCTCACAACCACCTGTAGTTCCAACTTCAGGGGTGCAGCATCGTCTTCTAGACTCTGCAGGTACCTATAGTCTTCTCTCTCTCTCTCTCTCTCTCTCGCTCTCTGTGTGTGTGTCTTATGTACACACGAATAAAATAAAAATAAGCTTTAAAAATAAAGAACAAGCATAATAAATGTTGACTGCTGTTTCTGGGTCT
This sequence comes from Tokudaia tokunoshimensis, assembly GCA_036184795.1. NCBI lineage: Eukaryota > Metazoa > Chordata > Mammalia > Rodentia > Muridae > Tokudaia > Tokudaia tokunoshimensis. The sequence continues at coordinate 54,866,375 of BTHU01000004.1, read as the reverse complement.
TGGAACAGAGCAGACATTTCATAACTGCTCAGACCCCCTCCTAATATTAATCTAGCTTGATTCCACCTTTAGGGAACATATCTTGAGTACCCTTTTTACTATTTGACATATAGATGGATATCTACTTATTGTTCAGAGTAATTGCAGAAGTGTGTTCTGCAGTAGTTAAAGATCTGTTTAATGTTGAGCATTAGTATGTCTGTGTATAAAATCTAAAAATACCTGTTTCATAAACTGAGGTAGTATATATGTCAGAAATACAAGGAATGTAGTGACTAGTTATATTCTTGTGAATTGAATAATTGTTAGAAACTTTAATTTGAGTCATTAATTTTTTTATTAAAAAAATTTAAATTTATGTGTGTTAGTGTTTTGCATGTAAGTATATATGTGTACCATGTATGTGCCTTGTGTTGAGGAAGTCAGATGAGGGCTTTGGATCCCCTGGAACTGGAGTTCACAGATGGTTGTGAACCAAGGTGTGGGTGCTGGGAAGAACCAGGGTCTTCTGCAATAGCAGCAAGTGCTCTTAACTGCTGAGCCATCTCTCCAATCCAGAATCATGGAAAATTTTAGTAAAGGATTTTGAAGGGTGTAATGGTTTGAACTTTTTAGATCATGGCTTTCCCAAGATTTATGATTTATATTCACCTGTAACATACTGATATCCTTAATTAAGTCAGATGGGCCATGGATCACTTGGGCCTAAAGTCAGGCCATCTTCCCTTCCCATCCTTTAGGTCCTCTCCCCTCCCCTTCCCTCCCCTCCCCCTCTTCCTTCCTTCCTTCCTTCCTTCCTTCCTTCCTTCCTTTCTTTCTTTCTTTCTTTCTTTCTTTCATGTGCATTCAAATTGGAGACAGTGTGGTGCGATGCTTTGTAGTCTGGACAAGTTACATAGCCAGCTTACCAAGATGGCGTTCAGGCTAATCTGGCTGGTCACCCAGCCTCTAGGATCTGCCTGTGGCGCGCACCCCCCCCCCCCCCCCCCCCCCCCCCCCCCCGTGCTGGGGTTATAGGCACATTGCTTTTGTGTGGTTGCCAGGATCTGAGCTCAGGTTCTCCTGCTTGACCTTGACCTGCAGAGCTGTTCCTCAGCTCCTTTTGTTGTCTTTTGGATCCTTTTGTTGTGTTTGGATTCCACCTTAGCCAAGTAGAGTGATGTTTTTTAGTTTTTTAAAAATCCGAACTTCCAGGATGACTATTCAAAAGTAAAGGATTAATTATAATTTTGGTAGCATGAGATGCTTTCAAATATATTGACAATTTCTGTTCTAAAACAGTATAAATCATTTTCTTCCAAGTTTTCTGTCTCCCAAATGAATTGTTTTTACGAGTTAATCTTTATAGATAGATTTCTGGTGAGTTAAGAATTTTCCTACTGTGGTAGTATTGTGTAAAATCCATAGCTGAGTTACAGTCACAGCTCCTTGCTAGCGTGTATCTAACCAGGTAACTTAATCAGATCACAGTTTAGTTTTCCTTATACTTTTTTCCTGAGAATTCCTCATATAAGTATCTTTCTTTTTATTACGTAAATCTGTCAAGTAAGTTGATTTTAGAGAAGTGGAATGGAGCATCTGTGTATTCATTATTTCGTGTTAATTTTTTAAAGCATTCATTGTAATCAAAACACACCTGTAAGTTCCCCACAAATACCACACCCCTGTAGTGAATATAGAACTTTTTAGGGCAGGTTGTAACTATTATCTCCAGTTTAGTAGATAGAGATGCCAAGATATGAAAGTCATCTGCTTATGGTTATACAGCTATTATGTGGCATAGTCAGGACAGAGGCATCCTATTCTGCTTTAAAACTCATCTTGGGCTTTAGGGATGTAATGGTAGAATTTGTTCTTAACGTACTTTCAGCACCTAAACCCTAAAATAAAACACAAAGCTATATTCTTTCTGTAACTAAAACAAATATAGTATGTTAGACCTAGGGTAGGTGATTGAGAAGGGGAATCACAGTTGTTAAGGAAGTTACACTAAGTGTGTTAGCTTTAGATGGCGTGACACAGACTTCTAGTTAATTATAATAACCTTTATTATAGCCATTCCTGATAACAGCATATCTGAGACTTATGTCTCAGTCACTTTGTTAAATGCTTTACATGGATTACCTAAGCTCTTCAAACCCTCATAATGACATGGTGATGTAAGTGTTCTCCCTTCCACATCTTACAGAAAAAGAAACTGAGACTAAGAAATACACACACACACACACACACACACACACACACACACACACACACATACATACATCCATTCATCCCCAGAGCTAGTGAGTGAGAGATTAGAAGCCTAGCTGCTTTTAGCAGAATCTGTCATCAACTCAGGGATGCTCTTTACATATGGCCCACTGAGCAGCATGCAAAGAGGTAATCCAATTCTAAAGGAAGTTATATATAATTTAATTTTTCCATTGAAATAGAATTCCTTTTTTTTTTATTTTGTTGTCAATATAAGAAGGCATATTTCTTTTGTGATCTTGGGAAATGGGTATTGTTTTTAGTGATAGTTAAACTAATAATACTGTTGATAATACTGATAAGTGGATACCCAGACTTTTAAATAAGTAGAATATAAAAGATATATATCATGAAAAGACAATGTATTAAATCACTTTAGGATTCTGTACTGACTTATGCTTGGTTTATATAAGGACATGCTAATCTGTAGCTATTTTTTATGGGCAGTATGAGTCTTGGTTGCCAGTTTATGTTATATATGATATCTTGAAAAAAGACAAATTAAAAAACTAGTCTGTAAGAAACTATTTCAAAAAAATATAGTCTGAGGGAAAGTCAGAATAAGCTAATATTATGTAGAAATGGATTTGCATAGTAACCTTGTCATACTCATTAAAGGTTAAATTCTAAATTTAAAAAAGTGTTTGATTTAATTTTACTGAGAATTGGTATTACGTTCCTATTTTCATTTATAAAAATAGGAATGTTTTTATTGGCTTAGAAGCTAGGTGATATTTGAAAAATAGTTTCAATTTGAGCTAAAGTACAAAGTTCATCCTGTAACAATTAATTATTTTTATTCTTGGCTACCGTTTCTTTTTAAGGTATGTAAAATTTCACTGATGGTTTTGCGCCTATCTTTATAGCTGCATGTAATCTTTATTTTTCCTTCTTTCTAGTATTATTTTAAGTTGGTTTAGCAAGACCACCAAGATACTGACATGGTTATACACTTACACATTAGTATTTAAATCTATATGCATAATATAAATATATAAATCTATTGTCTAATAGGACTCGCTAATTAAGTACCTTATAAATTGTAGCACCATGCAGTTTTCATCTTGTATTGTTACTCATAGTCTGCAGTGCATAAGTTTTCTACTGAAAAAGTATGTCATAATTTGACAATCATTGTTTACACGTAATCTTCTCTCTTTTTGTTACAATGCTTCCCCAGCAAGGACAAGTTTGGAAGGTTTGCAAAGCTTTTCACCTTCCCTCTGCCCGCTTGCCCGCTTTCAGATCAGTCTCATGTTTCATAATTTCTCTTTCTGTAATTCACAACATAGCCATAGTAAACTAGGAGGTCAGGTTACAGTACTGTATCTCCTCTCATACCGCAGACATCACTGTAAAAGCATATGCTTAAAAAATGGAATAAAAATTTAAATAGGAGTGATACAATTTTCAATATTTCCCTAAGAAACAGCATCTCACTTGCACAAGCCGTTGTGCTGTTGATAGCTCCTGTTAAAGCTTTCCAGTAACCTTTGTAGCGTGAGCTCCTTCCCACTGAGGAGGAGGCTGCTGCCGCGCTCATTCTTCAGCGTCCTCTCCTTTCAGCGTCCGCTCCTGAGCTAGAGGACAGTGGGTGCCTTGCTTGAGGTGCTGCTGGTATGAGGGAACAGTGCTGTAGGTCAGGCTCACAGGATCAGGCCACACACCCGCACGATAGAGCACCTTCAGGCTTAGCAGCTTCCGGTTCTGTTGAACTAGGGCTCTTGTATTAAAATTAAATGTTGAAAGTGAATGAGGAAAACATTTTGGAAAAGACATTCAAACATAAGCCTTCATTTTATAACACTTAGAAACATTTTAGGACTCTACTTAATATTTAATTTTGTAATACTTTATCAGCTTCAGATGAATACAATCCTACCTCAAACCAAAAAGGTTTTCATTTTCTTTTCCTTTTTTTAGGTTTGAGCTTTTTCCTTCACTGCTGTTCTGCGCTAACTGCTTTAAAACTTTCCATGCGTTTTTTTCAGTAGAAGAGCATCTCTGTACTGTCTCCCATCGCATCTCTCAGCTGTGACAACCCCTGCACTTTGCCTGTTCATTTATCACCTGCTCACCAAAACCAAGAAACCTTTCTAATTTCTGATTTCAGATTTGCTCTTCTTCCTTGATTTTAGGAAGATACATTTTACTTTTTTCATTACTGTTGTTTTTTTAGGCTTGTGGAGATCCCAAGGCTAAACCATCCTACCTTATTGACAAAAACCTGGAGTCTGCTGTGAAATTCATAGTCAGAAAATTTCCTGCTGTAGAAACACGCAACAACAATGTAAGTTGTCCCAACTTTCTACTTGACATTTTTCATCTGAGAATAGCAGTGCTCAGTGGAATGTTCTGTCTCCCGTTAATCTAATGCTATGTGCAACATTAGTTGCACAGCTTTTAGACCTTGCTTAAATGCTTTTAAAGACAGCATTTGTTTCTCTGAAACTGTAAAATTTCTAGCTACATTTTATGTAGAAAATGTTGAGTGTTAATTTCTTGCACTGTCTTCTTAGACATAGGCAATGGGTATATAAACAGCGCCCCAAAGTGTGACTGTTTGGGCATCTCTTTCTCCTTAGATCATTAGCCTCGTTTTCTTTTGAACTTGGCAGTGGCTTCATGGGGCTTCATTGCTTTAGCAGTCAGCTTTTCACACGTGTTTGCTCACCCGCCATGTTCATAGTTCGCAGGAGCACGTCTAGAAGGAAGGAGGTTGTGGTCTTTAGACCCATACTAGTTCCTACATGGAAGCTTTCTCTTACAAAGTTTGGTCAGATTTAGTCTTCCTGGTGTGTTTATTTTTGGGTGGATTTTGCATAGTAATTTTATAAATGAGCAGTTTTAGAAAGAGTTGTTTTACTGTAACGTATTTTTAAGTTTTATTGGAATCTTTTCACAGGTCACAAACGTCCCATATTTCAACTCTTGCTGCCTTTTTGCTTTATGTAAATATTAAATTTAATAATTCCCCTTATGAGCTCTCCAATCTCGAGAATCTTTTTACAAAATAAATTGTCATGTTTTTGTCCTGAAATGATATATGATCATTGAAGATTTATATTTTCCTTGTTGATAATACTTACTTAAAAATTTTTTAATTTAGATAGAAATGTTAGTTAGAAATAGTAAAAATAAGTCAGGTGCTTTTTCAAAAGTCTTGATTTGGGTTTATTAAGCTTTTTAAAATATTATTTTAAGTCTTTTTTTGATGCTTGTATTCATAAAAATCTTGGTTTTATAAAAGACTGTATTGGTACTTTATAATTGGTTATATAAAAGACTGTATTGGTACTTTATAATTGGTTATATAAAAGACTGTATTGGTACTTTATAATTGGTTATATAAAAGACTGTATTGGTACTTTATAATTGGTTATATAAAAGACTGTATTGGTACTTTATAACTGGTTATATAAAAGAATCAGCAAGAGGTCTTACCTACTAGGAAAACAGTGATTGAAAGCACACACTTTTAAAAAGAATTATTTAATGTGGATAATTTAAAAAAACAGAGCACGATATTTCATTAAATAAATTCCATATACTCAAACTTTAAAATATTAAAGTGAATGGGAAACATGTATTCTTTAACAAAAGGGAAAAAGAAAAAGAAAAAAACAGGTGTGGGGGTGGCGCAGTCCTTTAATCCCAGCACTTGGGAGGCAGAGACAGGCAGCTCTCTGTAAGTTCGAGGCCAGCCTGGTCTACAGAGTGAGCTAGGGCTAGAGAAACCCTGTCTCGAAAACCAATAGAAAACAAATAAGCATGTATTAGCTTGCAGTTTTAGTAAGATATTTGCATATTCTTTCAGGTGCGGTGATGCACTCTTTTGGGCAGAGGCAGGCAGCTCTTGGTGACAGACCAGTCTACATTGGGAGTTCAGGTCCCCAGGGCTGCACAATGAGACTGTCTCACAGAAATGAAAACATTACATATCCTATAGAAAGGACAAATGAGTTAGTGATGATCAGTAACCTGTTGTCTTTTCAGAGAGATTACATACTCACCTGAAATGAGTTTAATGGAAAGCTGTCGCAGAGTTCTGTATAGACTTGTTCTTAATAAAATATCTGACATGAAAATCTCTGAAATTTAGTTTATGTTAATTTTCGTATGGCACAATTACTGGATGTGAGATTTTAGACAGCTATTAGGAGCTGATAGGTACATATTAACTGTTTAGTAATAGTAAACATTTTGATAGAGTAATTGTTGTTACCGTTCTTAATGCGCTTGGCAAGTTGCCTCTAATAACAGTGCCCTGCCTATCTTTGTTCTTTTATAGTTTTGTGTCCCTTTTCAAAATTAAAAGCACAAAATTGAAATTTTTGATATACTTTGTTGAGCTATGGTTCACATGCAATACAGTTTATCTCTTCGAAGTGTATAGTTTAGGGTTTTTAGTATCTCCACAGAATTATTCTGTACCATACTGTTGACCTACATGAAGTTAAAATGTTCGTTGGTTTTTAGTGTATTCACAATCTGGTCAATTTAAGAGTAATTAAATTTAATTTAATCTCCCAGGAGAAATTCTGCTTCCTGAGCATTCCACATCCCCAACTCCCTGCCAGCCTCCCAGTGCTAGGCAGACACTAAGCACTGATTTCCTGTCTGTGCCTCACCAGAGGCCAGCCGAGCACTATGATGAAAATAGAACTGGGACATATAATACTTTGTGACTGGCTTCTGCCATTTAACACAGTTTATCCAATTGCTGGCAGATTTCACACTTCATTTCTTCATTTAGTGACAATTATCTCACTGTGAATATAAAATACTTTATGTATTCAATCATTGAGTTGATAGATGTTTGTGTCAATTTTACTTTGCTCGGTCATGAATTTTATATATATATACACACACATACACACACACACACACACACACATAGCTTTTAATGTATACCTTTGTGGTATGTGTTTTTTTCTGTGCTGAACATATACAACTGATAACATGTTAACTGTTATAACTACATGTGGAATTTACTTTAGAGTCTGTTTGTCGTATGCTTTTACAATTATTCTTCAGATTATATTCTGTGATATTCTTTTTGATTGGTTGGTTGGGTTTTCAAGACAGGGCTTCTCTTTGTAACAGCCCTGGCTGTCCTGGAACTTACTTTGTATAACAGGCTGATCTTGAACTCACAGAGAGCCTACCTCTGCCTCCCTTAGAGTGCAGGGATTAAAGGCATGTGCCACAACTGTGTTTGTTTGTTAAAGTACTATGTCTTGACTATTTGAGAAGTCTTATCTCAGTCTTTGTCTGAGTCTGTTAAAATGTTGATGAGAGACTCCTAGGTACTTTAGATTAGGAAATAAAAACTTGAAAATTGTAGTTTTTTTCCAATACCATAAAATTATTTAATGGAGGCTAGGTGTGGTGGTGCACACCTTTTATTCCAGTACTCAAGAGGCAGAGGCAGGTGGATAGCTGAGTTTGAGGTCAGCCAGGTCTACTGGTGATTTTCAGGCCAGCTAGGGCTGTATAGTGAGACCCTGTCTCAAACAAAAACAACAAAAGTTAGTTAATGGAAAGTTTAAAGGTTTGAATGACAAACAATGTCTGGAATTGATAGGAAATGGCGATTTCCTCCTTCCTGCAGAGCGTGCTTAGGCTTTCCTGGGATTGGCAGTTTGCTTCAGGCCTTACAAGTAGTGCGTGTCCTTCATTTAAGAAAAGGAACGCAAAAATAGAGATTGTTTTAATGAAAATCAACTTTTTTTTGAAGTTTTTAAGATAGATTGTTCTGAGAAAAAGTCACTCTCTCAGCATTGTAGCTAAAAATGTCTCTGGTTTTAGTTCTTTCTTTAGCAGCTAGCCTCATCTTACCTCCAAGCATTTAATTCTGTTGGAAGCCATGAGCACCTGACTGAGTGTATCAAAGATCGCATTGTTGTTGGCAGCAGGCTTGGTGTGTAGTGCATCCCCGTTGTTCTCAGTTTTATTCCTGCTCAGGCCCCTTTGTGGGTATTAATTATATATTTAGTTCTGGATTTAGGGAAAAGACTGTACCTCTCACCCCCATTAAGTGTTGAATCAAATGCCTTATATGCTTCAAAGTATGCTGATGAAGTGTAATTTTGTTATAATGCTAACGTACTAGTTTTATAATTGTAGGTGCTACTTATTTTGTCTCTCTATGTGCTGGGCTATGCCTTTTGGTAAATTGCGTTTAATTTCAGACTATCTGAATTACTGACTTTTCCATTATCTTCAAAGTTCAACTGTGAAGATGTACATGTTTTCCCAGATGTCGGAAGATCTGTTATGATCCTACACAAGGAAATCAGTAGGAACCTTTTCAAAACAGGATTACTTTTCATAGGAAAAATTTAAATCCCCACATTGTCCAGATGTGTACTTAAAAATTATTACTATTTTTTCAAGTAATTTTAACTTAAAATTTTCTTCCATTTTTTTCCTTTTAATTAACATCTAAAATCCAGTTTGTCATTTTAAAAAAAAAAGAAAAATATTACCTTGTAATTCCTGTATATAGGGGGTGGAGGCAGGAAGATCAGGAGTTTAAGTTCATCCTCAGTTACAGCAAGTTCCAAGCCAAAATACAAACAAGCGAGTGTAAAAAAATTCTGTCATTACAGAATTTTCCTATTGTGTGTTTGAGTATAATGTTTTGATTTTAATTTCCCAAGAAATTGGAAAATGTTAATCACTGCTAAATATATATATATATTTTAGGGTCTCTAAGAACAAGTGTATTGTTGGCGTATAGAGGGTGGCAAAGGTGATGCAAGGATTCTGTACCAGAACACAAGCTGTTGTCACAAGACTTTGAAGATCATTATTATTCAACCAAAAATATTTGAAGTAATGGATATTACTTGTCCTTAGGGAGCACACTATTACAAGAGGCTATGCAACAGTTGTTTTCTGTATAAGTAGTTTACAGTCACTCAAGGAGAGAAAACCAGCAATAAAGTAGATTCAGTTGTATAACATCACTGTTTTTAAAAACCCTTTTTGTTCCCGGTGCCTGATAACTGAGAATATCAAATATCCAATGAAAGAACGAGCCTATCTGGTACATGTTAACTAACTTCCACTTGTATTAAATGTTTCCTTAGACTTATATTAGGACCCAGAATCTTTTAAAGCTAAAAAATCCCAGTGCTCTTTAAAAGTAAAGCTAATGCAACTCTCATTAAGGATGCTATATAGTTCCTGAAAGTAACCTTGTAAAAGAATAAGATTTCTAGGTTTAAAAACATGAGCCTAGGGGCTGGAGAGATGGATTATTGGTTTGGAGCACAGGCTGCTCTTCCAGAGGGCCTGGATTCAATTCCTAGCAACCACATGGCAGCCCACAACTGTCTGTAACTCCAGTTCCAGAGCATCTGAAACCCTCACACAGACATACATGCAGGCAAAACACCAACATGCAGGCACATGAAATGCAAATAAGTAAAAAGAGAAGTTAAAAGCCATGTGTCTAGTGGGCATGGTAGCAGTATTGGGATAGATGTAGGAGTACCTGGGATATGCCTGCTGTGGGAAGGACTTAGAAGGGAATATAAAGACATTTAAGTTCCTTTTTTAGCCAGTCTTTAAGGGGATTTCCTAGTTATGCCATGGCTTCTGTTATGAGAGTAGTATAGTGGTTAGAAGGTGGACTTCAGAGTCAGAATTTGAGGTCAGTAGTAGGTAAGAGATTTTGGTATCTGAAGGCACCATTTTTCTTATCTGTAAAGTGAAAATAATCCCTGTCTGAAGGAGCAGTTCGAAATGCCTTAAAGCATTTAACAGAGTCTGGCAAATGGCTTTAAAAGGGGTAGCCATTGGTTCTATTACATCTAACTCCCTGCTTTATGTAGTAAATTTCTAAATGCCCCCCCCACACACACACACACAAATCCCATGCTTGCTTCGATGAAACATGCTACTGTCTGTTACTGGAATTTCTGCTAGCTTTCGAACAGCTCCAAGCTGAGCGCAAACTAACATTGAGCACTGTTATTTCTCTCTTGTGTTCCCTGCCTTGAGCCACTGTCTTGTAACTTGGTTGCTTAAACTTTATAGTCTCCTTTGATTTTTACAAAACATTAAGCTGGTTATTTTGGGCATGTCTTCAACACTACACAATTTCATGAACTTTCCATTCAGGTATATGTTATCTGTTGAGACAAGTTCCATCTATCATAAACCAAACAATGATTTTCATGTTTCCTAGTTTTCTCCACTTACTATTTCTTCCATTCTCCAACATGGGTAGTAAACCAAACCAATGTTTGTGATACCTCACACATCTGTCTCTATACCAAGCCATTTATTTACTGGTTGTTGAATCTCCGATGTCCAGGAGACAAGAGCCAACAATAAAGCTTTGGTTTAAAAGGAATGAGTGTGATGTCCACTACTATGCATACTGTGGCATGAATGTATGCATTCCCTGATAGGAACTTAATGGAATGTTCTCTTAACTAAATTGAACTTGAACTCTAAGAAACTAAAAGAATTTCAGTACAGTGAAAAATAACTCAGGCAACAGTATTATTTTTAAATGACAGCAAGAAAGAATACTTGATGGTTTTAAACAATCAGTATTTTCCGGGGTAAGGAAGCAGAAGTGTGGGCTCAGTGGAGGTGGTGTACAACACCTTCCTGTGTCAGGCTTGAGAGGCCCATTAGAAATGCTCTGAGCAACAAATTGTAGTACTCAGGCTATAAACCTAGAACTCAGGCTAGGGATAAGCTGAGTAGCAAAGAAAGTTAATTGTTGGGGATTTTAAAAGACTTAGAAATTGCATCAGTCATTGAGGAAAGCAGGAGAGCAACTTGGCAATAGAAACTGAAGAAATGCCCTAACTTGGTTACTGTTGATAAGCATGAACTTAGAGATGGCTAATTGACATAGGCATAGTTTCTTACTGTAGGCTTCATCAGGAAGTGGTAATAGAGAAAGAGAAGGGCCAAAATAATGGACTAGAATGGAAAAGAAAGGAATTAGGGTTTGACGAGTGACTGTGGAAGACAAAGATGGTGAGAGGTGTGGTGGAGGTGTGGCTATTCTCCCTCTGAGCTTTCCAAGAGCAATAAACAATGATCAAAATACAACTACGGGAAGTCAAGACAACTTAAGAGATAAATTGTTTATTTTTGTTTTTTGACTTGCCAATGAAGGAAACTATCATTTTCTCCTGTGAGTATGCACCCCAGATAACCCCTGGGCGACCTCCCTTCTCTGCAGGCCTCTGCAGCTGTGGCCCTTCTGACTGTGAGCTCTTACATGACAACACAAGAGCTTACCCATTGCCTACCATTACCAGTTGGTGAGCAGTTGGTGGCTGCAAGCAAATGTGGAACTGGAGTTTTGGCACCATCTTTGACTTTACCTGGGAATAGTTGTGGAACTGATTTTTAAAACTGTATTATTTACCTTCAGCAACAAGCATGAGGCTGTCCTGTGTATGGGAATGTACATCCCTCAGTGCATTTTATGCCTCATTTGAAGTCTTTGCTCATACTTTTTTTTTTGCTGTTCAGCTTCTCCCATGATGTCTGATACTTTATTTTCAGTATTTATTCACAAATAATGAATGATACATTATTTACTGATTATATTTCACTCACTTGGCTATCTGAATCACTCCTGAAAACTCAGAAAGAAAGCAGTTCTGATTCAAGAAAATCCTCTTAAACAAAATAAAAAATAAAAATGTCTTTGTGAAGACATGTTTGTAGCATTCAGATGCTTATCAACTAACTGATTAATAAATAAATGTATTAATACCCTCCTCCCAAACTGAATATCTGGAAGGTCAAAGGAAAACACTATTGATACATATTTATGCTACAACTAAACATTAAGTATATTATGTTAAGTGAAAGAGTCCAGTAAACCAAGCTCTGCAAACTATTTGATTCTATGCTATAGGAAGTGCCTAGAAATGGAGAGGTTTATTGAGACAGGAAGCAGATTATTGTTTGCACAGGGCTGAGAGTCACATCTGGATCAATCGCCAGGAAGCACTGTGCACTCTGCGTTTTGGAGGGTGCTGATGCTCCGAGAAGTGAGATAGATCCTTTGTTCTTGGAGAGTCTTATTCAAATGGGCAGTGGAGGTGACAACATTGGTACTTTCTTGAGATTAAGTAGAAGAACGAAAATGGGAAACAAGGTAGGGATTACAGAATACTAGGAGAGAAGGTTCCTTTAGCAAAATTTTCCTCAGCAGTATAGCCTTCATTGAAGAGAAGTGAGCAAAGAGTCTTACAGATGTGACTAAGACGCCGGAAGAGCTCAGACTGGTGATGGCAGTAAGGCGGGTGATAGCTGTTGCTAGTGATGAGATTTGAGAAAGAAAATAAGAGGTGCTTAAGGAGAAGGGGAAGGGAAGGGAAGGGGTGACTGGGACAGGGTGGGCAGTGAGCGGGAGGTAAAGTGAATAAAAAAATTAAGTAAAAAAACAATCAAATGTAACCTTTAAAAACATAAAAAAAGATTATATTTTAATCACGCCAGCAGATTACTAGAATTTCAAATCTTATTTTGAAATAACATAGTTATATAAAACTTTCAACATGAAGTTCTCAACATGGTTCTTCCCACTGCATTAACATATTGCATAATCTTCAGTAGAATTGCTTTTTTCAAGGTAGAATGGCATGTACCTTCAGGAGCACACTACACTGATGCTCTCTGTGAAGACACTTGAGGAGCACAAGTCCACAGAGCAGCTAGGCCACGGTAGGCGTCGTGGAGTGAGAGCTTGGGCAGTTAAAGTACCTCATACTTTCTGAATGTATCTAAGCTGGACTCTTACTGAGATTATCTACATTTTTCCTGAAACTAGACTTCTCTTGGTTTTCTCTTGGTTTTTTTTTTTTGGGGGGGGGGTGTGCATGTCTTGAGACAGGGTGCTAGACTTAGGTGAGGGTAGACTTCCTGGTGCTGGAATTCTAGATGTGTGCCACCATAAAATAATAAAGAAGGTGACAGCTATACTTTTTTTTTTAGGATTAAGTAACATTTATTTAATTGTAATAAGACATTGGTATATCTGTTGTTCAAAAGTGCTGAACACAATAGTATACAGTTGATGTTATCTTTTTTCTTTTCCTCTCTTTCTGTATTGCTCTCCCTCTCCTTCATTTTTTTCTCTCTCTCCTTCCTACTAGACTGCCTTTCTTCCTTCTTTCTTCCTTCAGTTTTTCTTGCATTCATTCTTGTGTTAGGTGTTGAGCTCAGTGACCTGCACATGCTAGGCAATTATTCTACCAACAAACTATATCTACACCCATGAAGCTGCCTGTGAAATGTGACTTTTATATTACATGTTTAAATTGCTCTAACTCTCTGGTTCATCAAAAGAGGAACTGAATGAAATGCTAATATACAAGAAAAAAGTATAGGCATGGACAGGAACTTTCTGAAAGGAACTCAGTAGTACAGGAAATTACCTGAAAATTCCAAATTTGACTAGACAAAATTAAAGAGCAGAGTGAAGAGACAAGCTACAAAATGGCAGGTAATCTTTGCCAGCTATGTCTCATATGGGAATTAACATATAAAGAATTTCATTGAAACGCCATAAAAAAAAATCTTCCAATCAGTAATGGGTTAATTGTTGGCTTGGATTTTTTTAAAACCTACTTTAATAGGGTTCTTAAATGCTTCAACCTCCCTTGTAGCTCACCACCCAGAGGTGGGTGGAAAAGAGAGGTTAATAGGAAATGGGGCTTGTGAACCGGTTTAGAAATAGTTCTTTGGGGCGATTCCAATCTTTGTTGTCAGCAGTCCAGTCCTCTAGCAAAACTCCAACACCAGTCAGCCGTGGCAGGCCATTCCACGTGGCAGTCGCCACTCACAGATCAGCAAAGCACTATGATCCAGAAGAAACGAGGCTCTGCCAGGCCGCCGGAGTCTGAGAAGCTGCAAGAAGCCACCAGAATATCATGAGACGTTCTCTACAAAGTCCTAACAAAGATCAGTTGCGAGGCGCAAGGGGAACCAGGGCCAGAGCCTCCTCCCACTCTCCGTGGAATCATATTTATATTCTTTCTAAACATCACCCATCCTCTCACATGTCTGCTTCAGCAAATCATTCTTTTACCTGTGTCTGCTTCAGCAAAACATCATATGACATAACTGAGTTTCCAAAGAAACCAGAAATTTTCACTTCAGTTAATGGACTAAACAGGTCTCAAAAGAACTACAGATAACTGGTTTTTAAGTGTTCAACTGTTTTAGCCATTAGAGAAATATAAATTTAAAACTACTTGATATGCCATTTCATCTTAGAAGAGCTACTGACATCCAAAAACCTACTTTGAGCTTTGATCTTAACCATGTCAGGATGGCTCTCATTAAGAAAGCAAATGAGTTCGTGAGTGCAGCGGCCGTGGAATGTTCAGGACACTGCTTCACAGGACTTTTCCGCGCTCACGCTCTTGCAAATACACTGTGTATGTGTGGAAAGAAAAGGCTTAAAAGGCAGGAAAGAAAGGGAAATCATGAATTTTTAAAAAGGAAACAAATGAGAAGAAATGCTGGCAAGGATGCAGAGAAAGCAACCCCTGTAACGTTCTGTTGAGGGGAGTGTGAACTGGCTCAGCCACTGTGGAGTTCAGTGTGAGGTGCCTCAAAATGCCAAGTAGAGTTGCTGTCGGGCCCAGCTCTACGACTCCGGCATATACACATGAGAAGTGGACAGCATATTCTACTACAGAGATACCTGCACATCAGTCTTTCTATTCTTACATAGTAGCAGAGAAGTGGAAACAACCTAGATGCCCATTCATAATTGAATGAATGTAAAAATTTGGTACATGCAGACAGTAGAATTTTAAGTAGCATTAAGGAAAAACAAAATCATGTTAAAAATTATGGAATGCTTCCTGCATTTGCGTGTTATCCTTGCACAGGGGCCATGCTAATCTCTGTATCATTCCGTTTTAGCAAATGTGCTGCCAAGGTGAGCACGACTGCTACCCTGAACCCTGGAGCCATGTTTCTTATGTTATAGATTAGTGAGTTAGCCCTGCTAAGTGTTGCTTCTGTCAGTAATTTGCCTTTCTTAGAACAAAACAAAAAGTAGGAAATGCTAAATTTCAATTCCATTTAATTTTTTTCTTAAAAAAGCTTATTAATTGAAGCAAGAAAGATTAACAAAATATTTCAGTTTAAAGATGCACAATTTCCATGACTTAAGGTGTGCCTTATTCATTTCAGTTTTTACATATTTTATTTTAATGTTAATAAAGACTCCAAGCCAGAAAATGTAAACAGTTATACAAATGTTTTGCTAAAATATTTTCGTATAATACAGGAGCATGCTTTAAAATTGTTGAATACGTGGTTTTCAAAATAGTACCTCTCTAATGTTCTGCTGTATAACAATATTAGTAATTATTACCTATGTATATTTTAAATCATCTCTGAACTTTGAACCTATCATTAATGATTTTTAGGTATGTCTTTCACTTTGAAAAATAGAGTTCTTTCCTTTTTTTCCTTGTAGTTAAAGCCTGAGAATTGTAATATTTGACATCTTTCATGCATAGTTTTATGAAGCTTATTTTCATTAATATATGGAACATAATTTTTACTATTAGGTAGAAACTGTGTGATCCTTATAAAATGTTAGGAATAATGCCGGACACACAGGGCATGCTTGTTAGGATTACTTACAAAATAATTTGGTTTTGCTTATTTAAAGAAGTGGTCTGTAGCCTCTATTATTAGTCTCCTGACATGTAATGCATAGTTTCTAGGTGTTGGCCACTATTCATTGTTGTCCTGTGCCAGTTTATCCAGTTACTAATTTTAATTGTATAAATGTGTTCCCATGTGATGATGGATGCCTTAGATTTTGAGATGTTAAGTTACTTACCCTTTTTGTATTTACAGTTGGAGAGGGACTTTCTAAAAACATTTCTTCCTTAATAATGTCCTCTGGTAGTCTGTATTTTGATCCTTTATTTAATACATTTGGATTGGATACTTAACTTGTACTCCAGAATTGTTAAGTACTAGATAGACTAACACCTCGAGTCTTCTACACTGTCTGTATTGTAGGAGATGAGAGTGACAAGCTGGGCTAGAAAGCAATGGCTGCCATCAGGAGGGAGTTAGTCAAGGAAGTGCCTGAAAATGGGGTTAGTATTTAAGCTGAGTGTTTAGGATACTGGGATTTGGATGTAAGTGGTGAGATTTTGATACCCCTGTAGGGAAACAGAGAAATCGTGAACTGTGCATAGAAAATGACTATGGATGAATGTAGGGGAAATTGAGTCTGGAAATGTAAAGGGACCGGATTGTAGAGAGCATTAAAAACTCACTCACTTGGAACTTCCCATGTAGTCACTATAGCTGACACAGCACCTAGTAATAATGTGTTTTTGGAAAGTTAAAGGAGAAATTTAGACTAAGGGGATTTTATTATTGACAAGGAAGATAGCAGGGGAGAACAGAGCACATTACAGAAGAAACTGAGATTGCTGATCTTGACTGCAACATTAGTTTTGGATTTTGTAGGTAGTGTATCCTTTTATAAACATTACATTCTTGATATATGAAATGAAGATTTGTGTAAAAGATAATTAGTGTTTACAAGGGTAGGATGGTCATTAAATGCAAACTAGGATACTGAGGCAGGAAGGAAAGCACTGTTAATGATTACCTTAGTGCCGTTGAAATCAATTAGGATTAACAACTCACATAGTAACCATATTATTCTCCTCATATTGTTTTGTTTGTTTTTTGAGAATCTATATAGATCTCACTGTCCTAGAACTCAATATGTAGACCAGGCTGGCCTCGAACTCACAGAGATTCCTCTGCCTCTGAGTGCTGGGAAAAGGCATATGCCTCATGCTTTTTATATCTTTTTTTTTTTTTTTTTTGAGCTTGGGAACAGGGTTTTTCTGTATAATAGCCTTGGCTGTCTGGGAACTTGCTTTGTAGAACAGGCTGACCTCAAACGATCTGCCTGACTCTGCCTGCCAGTGCTGGATTAAAGGTGTGCACTTCAATACCTGGCTCATATCTTATTTTTTGAGCCTACTTTTTCCTCTTGTATGTTGGAACTTAAATTTATAGAACTAAATGCCAGAAAAGAATCATGATATCAGTCAAAAGTGTTTAATAAAATTATTAAACAAGGTAAAGGTATAATCTGAGGACAAGGGATCATGTTTAAGTAGTTATTCACCCGATAATTCTGGAATAGTAGTGATTAAAAATGCAGAGAAACATTGAATTGTTTTAAAACTGATCTGTTGTACAAAATAGTTAATTATTCTCAGAGGAAGCGGCACTTTGAAGTTACCCATCACTGCATGTGCATACCATAACTTCTCCTGCATTTATGGGGAGAGATGGGAGTGTAGTTCTCCTTTGCAGACAGAATTCCTTCTTTGAGTGTCCTTACTTGGAGGTGTTTAGGGTGGTATGCCAGACTGCTTGCTGTTTTCAGTTTGCTTTTCCTGAAGAATCTTCTGATGTTAGGCTCACGTTTGTAAATGTTCTGACTTAACAAAACAGCTCATTATAGTCACATATAGGCGGGCATCTCTTTTCCGATGCTCACATGTAAGTATATATGACCTTATGAAGACCTCAAAATTGTGTGGACTCTGGGAGCATTTTGGGTATTTTTAAATGCTTTCTTGTATTTTCTAGTGTTCTCATATCCTGAGTGCTTCTCAGACATTTCATGTGTATTTAGAGTACCTGGGCTATGTCATTTAAAATTTAAAAGGCAGGTCCTACTTGGGAGGCCTGGGATGGGCCAGAGATTCCACCTTTCTACTGAGGTCCTGACTGGTGTTCATTAGAAAACGTACAGACTATCTATAACTGATGTTCGTTAGAAAAGATGCAGACTATCTAGAATCTGTATGGTTTCCTGGAATCCTGGGCACCCTATTAAAATAAGCATTAGAAAAGACTAGGCTTCCAGAAATGATGGCAATTGTTGATTTAATCAGAAAAGGCAGTTTTTGTAAGTTGAATAATTTAACTGAATTGATGGAATACCTCTTTTTCACATTTCCTTCACTCATGTCTAATCTCTAGTCTTGCTTTATTTCATTTCTTTTTTTGTTCTTGTGATTTTTTTTTCTTTTGTTTGATATATTATTGTGTTCTGTGGGTCTGATCAGGAAACCGTTACTGTATTTTATGTTTGTATCTACATTTTATTTTGCATGCGTAACGTGGCTTTGCCTGGATGTTCTTTTTGGTAAGTTCCAAATCTATCTAGCATATTGTTTTTTGTAGTGTAAGCTGTTTTTCATCTTCTATTCTCCCACTTCTAGTGAATGTAGTCATGATTTGATTTTGAGTTCATTTGATGTATTTCCTCCTCTAACATTCTTCAGTTCTCCGCGGTAGTGCAGTTTGGTACTAACCCGCCTTGGTCTGTGCCTCCCACTGTCAGCTGCTGATCACATTAGCACTTGCTCTCGCAAGTGATTGGGTTTGAGAAAAACCTTAATCATTTAGAAATCTAAAAGCTTGTGCTTCCATATAGCAACCATACAAAAAGGTGGTGTACAGTGAAACTTGATACGTCTGTCTGAAAATAAACTAATTTTTTTTTTTTACAGCAACAGCTTGCACAACTACAGAAAGAAAAATCAGAGATTCTGAAAAATCTGGCATTATATTACTTTACATTTGTAGATGTTATGGAATTTAAGGTATGTATTTTAATATATAAACTTTAAGATTACAAAAATTGATTTACAATTTGCCCATTGTATAAATTGCTTTGTCGTTTATGTGGTAAAAGAAGAATTTCAAAACCAAAGTCTAAAGTATACTTTATCTACTTGTGTTTTCTGAATTTAAAGTTATCTGTTGAGGGCTGCAGATGTGGCTCTGGTAGAGGGAGTGCTTGCTAAACGTGCGGGAGCCCGGCTGTGATCCTCCGCACTCCGCTCAGTTAAGCTTTTCTTTTCAGGACCATGTCTGTGACTTGCTGAATACTATTGACGTTTGCCAAGTCTTCTTTGATATTGTGAGTATCATTTTTGGGAAAGTTTCCCAATTCTCTGTTTCCAAAGAACTCAGGGAACCATTTGCTTTTCTTTAGAGAAAGGTTTATGAGTGGCAGTATAAAGTTTTAGCATTGTTTATTTGGCTTGCTGAAGAACTTTTTTAAAAGTAAAGCTTTTGGCATATATTTTTGTGTGTTGTAAAATAGCTGTTAATTTTAGTTTTTTTTTTTATCTTAATATACTTAACTATAAACACTGGACAGTATTTTCCTGTAAAGTCATACTTGATAGAGTTTCCTTTGTATGATATTTTATAGATAAAAAAGTCAAGGTGAGAAATGTATCCATTTACTTAATAGTAAAACTTTAAATACTACTTTTTGCTTTGGTGAGATGGATACCAAGCCTTTTTTTGTATTTGTTCCTTTCATCTATTACCAGTTTAAATACAGTAGTCAAAGTCCTTTTTCCTTTTTTCTGTTATTCCCAAATTTTATAGGTTTAGAAAAAGATACTAGAAACCCAGAATTGAGGATAAGCAAAGAATATGGAGTTTTTTTGTGTTTCAGAGATTAGCAGGATGGAAATAAACTTGATTCTTTTTGTTTTTTAGACTGTGAACTTTGATTTAACAAAGAACTACTTAGACTTGACTGTAACCTATACAACATTAATGATATTGCTGTCCCGGATTGAAGAAAGGAAGGCAATCATTGGACTATACAATTATGCACATGAAATGACCCATGGAGCAAGGTAGGCAGAGATCACACAGAATGCTTCTGATGTTCTCAGAGCCTTACAACTCATTTGAATTTGATGTTGTGTGTATTTTAAGTGACCGAGAATATCCACGCCTTGGTCAGATGATCGTGGACTATGAAAACCCTTTAAAAAAGATGATGGAAGAATTTGTACCCCATAGCAAGGTAAGAGCTGTTTTATTGTTGTTTGTTGTTTGGTTTTATTTTTGTTTTTTGTTTTTTCTGGGCTTTTGGAGATGGGTTTCTTTGTGTAGTCCTGGCAGTTCTGGAACTAGCTCTATAAACCAGGTTAGCCTTGAACCTACAGAGATCCATCTGCACTTGCCTCCTGAGTGCTGGGATTAAAGTCCTACACTACTACTGCCCAGTAAGAGCTGTTTTTTAGATGTGCAACAGTACACATAAGGAATTGTTTACCCATAGGGAGTTAAAAAGATAACTTAGTTTTAGGGTAAAAATAATAATGCGTTTCGAAAAACTGTGTTTATTTATCTGTTGAGTTAGCTGATTTCAGATTTACAATCGTGTATAGACTTGGGAATGTATTGATTATAGTTATTAAGTTTAATTATAGTTAATTAAATTGAGTGTAATATTTAGAGGTAGTAAAGGGTGTAGTGCAATATTCTCAGGTTTACCAATATACTCTGAAATATTGTATAATTCACTTAAACAACTTAATTATCTCTCACTTTTCTTTTTGGCTAAAAATAGTCTTAAAGTACCAGTTATCCCATGTGGTGGTTATAAAAATTGAAGCAGTCATTTCATCAAAAGAATTTAGATACATAATATTGTATTAAGAATTTAGATATAAGCCAGGCAGTGGTGATGCATGCCTTTAGTCCTAGCACTAGGGAAGCAGAGGCAGGTGGATCTCTGAGTTCAAGGCCAGCCTGGTCTATAGAGAGAGTTCAGGACAGCCAGGACTATACAGAGAAAAATAAAAAGAAATTTACGTATGAGGCTAGAGAGACAGTTCAGTTAGGAGCACCAACTACTTATTCTGAGGACCCAGGTTTGATTCCCAGCACCCACATGGCAGCTCACAACCACCTCTAACTCCAGTTGCAAGAGATACAGTGACCTTTTCTGGCCTTCTCAGGTACTGCACACACATGATATACAGATATACATTGTAAAACCCATATGCATGCAATAAATTTCAAAAACATTTTAAAAAGAGTTTATATACCTAGTAGTTCATCCTAAGACTTTAGAGTCATAATGTTGAATCAGTTTAGATGTATTGTGTCTTACTCTCTTTATGAGAAAAAGATGGCAGGAACTTTTTAGAAGTTATATGAAATATCCTTTTAAAAGAACACATTGAAAGATAATAAATAAATTTGATGGGAAGAAATCATTGTGGTAATGGTCCTGCAGCAGGACCTGTCATAGATCTACAGGCTTCCAAAAAGTTTCAGGCGTCTCATCTAACATCATCGCAATCGGTAGTGAGTCCCTTGGCAAAAGTAGTGCCAAACCCAGAACAAAGGCCCAGAGTGTTTGCACCTTGGTCACAGTTCTCTTTCTTAACTGAACCTTTGAGCAATACCATGTTTATATGATGCTATAATTTTTCTTGATGTTCAGTTATTATCAAGAATTTTCCCAATGTTTTCTCTCGTGAAAATTTGAAGATACCTTTTCAATTTAATTCTTTGCATAACTGTATTATGTAGCTTAACATTTCTAATCTGAAAACTGTGAACTTAAAAATATCCAAAGTCTAAAGTATTTCCCTTTTGAGCGAATATGAGATATTTCCCTGACCTCATGCTCAGGTTGCTATCAGAAAAGGTCTGCTTGCTAGGCACAGTCAAGGCAGATTTCCCGCCCTGCTGAGGCATGGACCAATAAAAGAAGCTGAAGATGCTGTTGACCTTGACCTTGGTGGAAGGAACAGGGAGGTTTTGTGTGTGTGTGTGTGTGTGTGTGTGTGTGTGTGTGTGTGTGTGTGTGAGAGAGAGAGAGAGAGAGAGAGAGAGAAAGAACACAAATGTCTTGTGTATATTTCAGCAAATTTGTTTCTGTTATCAGTGTCTTTGCTTCCCACGGTACTGCAGTATAAGAAGGCGGGGCTGGTGTGGTAATGACCTGTAGCCCTCCCATACTTGTTTCTTGCATCTTTTTTCTGCCTTTCACAATCATCCTCACCCCCCCCCCCCAGAGGACTGTTCGACTCTGTACTGGTCTGGAAGTCGAACAAAGCTCCTTATTTATTCATGCCATATAAATGTATTTTGTGTTTGAAAATGGATATGTACAAATTCCAAAATTAAAAAGAGTTCTGATTTCAACATTCTACTTAAGGGATATTCAGTCTAAATCCAGGAGTTTATGTAAATTTTTAAACTATCTTAGAGTTATTTATTTGAAAGTTTGAAACAAGCTAGTGGATGCCATGCCTTTTGAAGTAAGATCACTGCGGTGTCAGAGTTCATCCAGCCCTCAGCGTACCGCACTTAGCTCATCTTGGCGGCACCTTTGTCTTACTACTTCTGTCTTTCCTACCCCTCTCTTGTCTCTGTGGGGCCAGTTCTGATTTTTTTCTCTAATCAGGTGTAGGCTTGTTTTTATTTGACTACTTCACCTTTTCTTTCCCTCCACTCCATTGAAGTCAGGATACTTTAAAGTTCTTTAAAGTCTTTTAAAAGTTCACAGTCAGGATTAAGAAAAAAAAATGTGCCAGGAAAGACCTGCCTGTTAACGTAAGGGCTACAATGTGGTGATTACAGCCGGCAGTCCTTAGCATTTAGGACTTTATTGCTAATTGCCTGGAAAAGTTATTTGATTGAGTTGATTATTTCCTAATGTTGATTTTTCTTACATTCTATGATACCTCCAAATTTTGCAGTTAGTAGAAAGGTTATCACACTGCACAGCCTGCAGGCAGCTCAACAGGCTGGAGGGTGTCCTTTCCAGGAGCCACACTTGACCTAAACCTCCTCCAGTGAGCTATGCTGTATTCTGCTGCTTCTAGGCAGTTGGCAATGCTTTCAGAACCTTCCTCGCAGCTTGGCTTGTCTTGAGAGTCTTCCTTGCAGGTTTAGAGGGACTCTTGATTTTTATTCTTTACTCTGGTAGGAAGGGACCAAATGAATCTGGTCAGTTTTGGGGACTTCTTGAAACTAATTTGAGTTTTTTACTTTCTTGTTTAAGTGTTTAAGGAGCTTCACTGAAGGATGTAATAGTCTAATTTCAGAGGAAATTTTATAAGTGGTTCCCAGCACTTACATAGTGGCTCTCAGCTTCTGTCACTCCAGTCAGTTCCATGGGATCTGATGACCTCTTTTGGCCTCAACAGGCATCAGGCATGCAAGTGGTATACAGATAGGCAAAATACATTTATAAAATAAATATTTATTTAAAAAAAATAAGAGTACAGCATATGACATTAAAGGCATTCTTTGAAGAAATGAAATACTGTAAGACATCTTAATACTTAGTCATAGGGTGTGGGGATGCAGTTCAGTTCATAAAGTGCCTGCCTATTGAGCATAAATTTACATACATGCCTGTTGCCCTAGTCTTCAGGAAGTGGATAAAGAAGATCAGAAGTTTGTCATCTTCAGCTACATAGTGAGTTTGAGGCCAGTGTGGTATATGTGAGACCCTGCATACAGCATTGAAGTACAAAGATTCCCTGTCTCTTATGAGGTAGAAGAGTAGGACTAGCCTCCCAGATTGTCCTCTGACTTCTGCAGGCATGTGTCTGTACTCACACAGATGAATTCCTGTACATACAAAGCTGCCAGAAAAAGAAAGGCGGGAAGGTAGACAGACAGACAGGCAGGCAGGCAGGCAGGCAGGCAGGCTAAGGCATGTGATCACAGAGTCCTTTTAGCAACAATCATTAGACATTTAAGAGTTCAGTGGTCTTTCAGAAATAGATAATAAACAAAGATTCCCGAAATTGCTACCCATTTTAACCTTTCAAGAATAACATGTCAGGTTGGAGAGATGGCTCAGTGGTTAGAACATTGCCTGCTCTTCCAGAGGACCCAGGTTCAATCCAGCACCCGTGCATATGGCAGCTAGAACCTGTAAGTCCCGTCCCAGAGAACCTTGCACCCGTCTTGTAGATCTTCTCAACTCTATAAGCATCAGGCACACACATAGATGTATATGCAGTCAAAACACCCATATAGTAAAGACATAGTTTTGTTTTTTTAAAGACAGTAACATGATTTCCCGAACATAGCTCTTGCCCAGGAATATCAACTGTAACTTTTATAGAATTTAAAACTAAAGGAACAGATATAGAGGAGACTTGTGACCCATTATAGGGAACATGGTTGGAATTAGACATGCACAGACCTTAAGGCTGAAGTCTCAGCAAAAGAGGAGCATACTATTCAACTTATTTTCTGTTTTACCAGTCTCTTTCAGATGCGCTAATTTCTCTTCAGATGGTGTATCCTAGACGGAATCTTTCAGCAGACCAGTGGAGGAATGCCCAGTTGTTGAGTCTCATCAGTGCACCCAGTACAATGCTTAATCCTGCACAGTCTGACACTGTACGCTCCATTTTACCTTTTAGATATATACTCACTTATCATTTAAACATCTTAGTCCAGTTGTCTTCTAGTTAACATTAACCTGTCAGGTTTATTATAAAATGTGCATAAAAATCATGCAGGGTTTAAAATTTTTTCTTAGCTCTCAAAAATTGGAGGCTAATACAAGCAACCATTTTGTTTGGGGCTGGCGAGGTGGCTCAATAGATAGAGGCACTTGCTACCAAAGCTGACAACCAGAGTTTGATTCCTAAGACCCAGGCATGATGAAAAGAAAGACATGTGGCATGCATGTCTATAGAAATAAATGTAATTTGTAAAACATTATAAAAAATTGTTTCTATCATGGTACAGAAATTTGAAGATAGAGACAATTATAAAGAGCAGAGACATGTCAGATCTTGCCAGTCAGTGACAATCATTATTATAGTCTGTTATATTTCTCTTCAAGTGTCTTGGCATATGAATGTGGATATTATGATTACAAAAAATGCACACTTGGTTCCCTTGGGAGGGTGCAGAGCATCCAGGCACAGGAATCTGTTTTCACATGATTAAAATAAATTATTTGAAAAAATATAAACTCCTTTTATGAGCTTGAGAAATTTGGAAGTTTGTCATTTGCCAGAAGACAGTTTGGCTGTGGTGTTGTTCAAAGATGGTTGAGTGTGTGCAGATGGAGAGGCTACAGCTCATTGTCTTCTGCTGACTACAGTTTAAATCATTATTAAATTTTTACCCAGTGTTTCAAAGTTCCTATGATATTTGAACCAAGAATGGAACGGTAAGAATTCTTAGGAGCTTCAAAGAGGCAGAGTGACTAAGGAGGAAATTATTTGGAGAGTTTATGTTAAGCACAGATGTGTCTTCTCTTTTTAAGATGCCTTGTGAATATCTCTCTTTGGATGCAATGGAGAAATGGATTATCTGTAAGTAAAACGAGTTATGGGACTACCCCTTGTGTTTAAGCTTTCATGAGGAAATGCCTGGTTTTGCCTTACCTCTGACTTTCGTCCTGTAGTGAACACCGATGTGCTTTACCTCAGTCATTCCGCATACTGACCCCATCAGATTGTAGATGGTCATATAATGAGGACCCTAAAGTTAGGTCACATAGCTCATTAGTGACAGAGAGACCAAGGAAGAGCTAAGGCCCAAACTCAGGAGCTATATTAGAGTCAACACTAAACTTCTGCTTTTAATGTCACAGGTATTAAGTTTTAATTTACATGTGATAAATGACGTATTTTTTGGCAGTTTGATAGATGCATGAGGGATGAAATTACTAGTGTGTACTTTAGGCAGCTCACAAACTGGAACAATATATAGTATAATAAAGAATGAGAGTTAGCGTATAGTTGGTGTAGTCAGGTTCCTTCTTCCCACTGCTCACTACCAGAGGGAAGAGTTTTGAATAGTTGGTGCTATTTTCTTGATGTGTTACCTTTGTAAACTTTTTATTATAGTGCAGGGGTTCTCTCAAGTTTCCAAATACTGCATCCCTTTAATATAGTTCCTCAGGTTGGGGTGAATCCCAACTATAAAATTATTTGGTTGCTATTGCGTATCTATAATTTTGCTACTGTTATGAATAGTAAATTTCTAACATGCAGGACATCTCTTCTTCTACCCTGTGAAAGGGTTGTTCAACCCCCCCATGAGAACCACTACTACAGTGTTTCTCCAACTAGAGTGAAGAACTATTTTTTTTAATGCCTGTGATATGATACATTGGTGAAATAATGAATGAAATTAACCAGAAAAACAAGTATTAGACATAAAAGTCCATAGTGTTGTTATATATCGCTTAATCTAAAAATTAGAGATTATTAAATTTATATTTAAAAATAACTAAAGATTTTTAATATTCTTAACTTATATACAGTATCTTATTATAGACTGAAACTCCAGTAACACTAACAAATATGAAAGGAATTTAGTAGCACATTTTATCCCCACTTAGACACTTAGACATTTTAGCTAACTTTGTTACTTCTTAGATTTGTGATAGTAATATTTTTTCTAGAAAGATAGTTTACATTTCTAAGCTTTTGAAGATAAGGCTTTTGAAATATTGATTTTTGCTTGATGATATGATTCTTAGTTTTTACTTTATGTTCATATCTGTGATTGAAGAATTGAGTTGAATAGTTAAGTAGGGTTAGCTGTGTGAATAACTGTTTTAGTTAGGATTTCTATTGCTGTAATAAAACACCAAAACTAAAAGCAACTTGAGGGAAAGGGTTTATTTCAGCTTCTATGTCCTGATTAAAGAGGGAAGTCTTGACAGAAACTGAAGCAGGGATGGAGGGTGCCTATAGGCTTGTTCAGCTTGTTTTCTTACGGCTCCCAGGACCACTGTCCAGGGTTGGCTCCACCCACAGTGGGCTGGACTTCAATCACTAATTAAGATAACCTACGGGCTCCCTTACAGCCCCATCTTATGGAGATATTTTCTCACTTGCGGTTCCCACCTGTACAATAGCTATGTAAAAATGACACAAAACTAGCCAGCACTTTGGAATCCAGTTTATTTTTTAAATTTTGCGAAGCAGGAAAATCTCAACAAAAGTTTAAACTTTGCATGTGTATCAAGTACTACTGAGTAAATGCTGAGTGGATGAACAATGAGTTTTTTTGTCTTGATGTAGAAGGCTAGAGAAGGCATTTACAAGCATACTAGCATAATCATTTGTATAGGGTTTTCAGATTAGGTAACCAAAAGATATTCATATCAAGAGAACAGCTAAACACATTGCAGGAATATTGAACTTCAATACTTGGATGCTTCCTTCTTCTTTTTTTTTTTTTTAATAGTCTCCTGGCCTAGCCTTGGCTAACCTGGAACTCATGCAGACCAGGCTGGACTTGAACTCACTGTCTGCCTGCCTTTGTTACTCTAGTAGTACTGCGCTTTCACACCCTCAGCTGTAAAAGAATGATATTCTCTTGTCTACTATACAGATTAATCACGTGAGGTAATATGTGTGCAAAGATTAGTAAGAGAAACACCTGAGAAAAACAACGCGTTACCTTAGCATTTCTTCAAATTGTTTTCTTTTATTTTTCAGTTACTTTAACAGCAGTAATGATTACTATATTAGGTGTTAGTTTTGGATCTTTTGCTTAAACTAATGTTTTTAATGCTTTATTTTAAAAAATTCATTCATAACCCCACCCCTCAAAAAGGTATTTTTGTTCCTTTAGTGTGACTTTAAAGAACTTACTCTGCAGAGTATAGAAAACCATAATTGAAATTTAAAATGTTGTTTGCACACACACACACACACACACACCTATATGTATGTATGCATTTCATTATGAATCACTAGGGAATGGGCCTCCATTCAGCAATAGAGGCTGTTCCCCATCTGTAGAAAGTTACACTGTAACCAGAGGACCTTGTCTGTGCAGTACTTGTAACGTGTCCTTGTTTGTCTTTGTTTGAAGTTGGCTTTATCCTGTGCCATGGGATGCTCAGCACCGAGGCTACAGCGCTGAACCTTTGGAAGCTAGCTCTTCAGAGCAGCTCTTGCCTCTCTCTCTTCCGGGATGAAGTCTTCCACATTCACAAAGCTGCAGAAGACTTATTTGTAAACATTCGGGGGTACGGTGTTTTCAGTTTTATTCATTTTGTGGGGGAGGCGGTGTTGAATGAAATGTCTTTAGTAACATAGGTTTTGGGGTTAGAAAGCTGATCACATAGTACAGGAAGGTGTGGCCTAGACTGTCTTACTTTGGTTCCAGAAAGTTGCCTTTAACAATATCCTGATAATGGTAGAAATAATATTCTTACAGGTAACTTTACTAATTAAAAATCTTTATGGTTTCTTACCTTTTCAAAATTTGTATTCTAGAGAAATAAGTCTTCCCTTTTTAATTCCTACTTAATTTTAATTCATAAATATTACTAAAAGTAAAATATAGAGTGTATTGCCCAGCATGGTGGCTTATGCCTTTAATCCCAACACTCAGGGGACAGGCAGCTTGGTCTACAGAGTGGGTTCCAAGTCAGGCAGGGTTTCACAGAGAAACCTTGTCTTACCCCCATTCCCCCCCCCAAAAAAAAGAGAACAGAATAGATTTATAAAAGTTTTTGAAGCAATTAAAAATGTCTTTAAATCACGCCTAACAGTTACAGAAGCCTGATCACAGCTCTTAGGGATCAAGGTTCTTGATAGTAGATTGCACCCAAAAGACTTAGTTACTCAGTCTCTGCAAAGCAGAGACTTCTCTGATTTGTGGTGGTTCCTTTTGTTACTATCTTTAATAATGACATTTCTCTTGAGGCCCTGTAGCCACTGTGTGAAAAGCCACATTGAGTTCACATGTAAGAGCAGTCATACGATCCTTTGAAATGAAGAGCGGATAAAATACCCTGTAGCTGAATGTGCTGGATATAGTAACCTAAACAAAGTGAAACTTGTATATATTTCATGTCCAATTTAGTATTGCATGAAATTGAGACAAAGCTGAAACATTTGTTGGTTTCTAAAAAACAGCAATGTGGTTGGGCAGTGAGAGTACACACCTTTAATTGTAGTACTCAGGAGGCAGAATTAGATAAATATGTGAGTTCAAGACCTGCCTGGCCTACAGAGGAAGTTTCAAAACAGCCTGCGGACACAGAGAATCCCGGTCTCAAAACAAATAAACAAAAACCAAGCAAACAAAAGGAGGAGGAGGAGGACTGTATTTAGCACCGACGGTTTGAGCCCGTGCATTGCAGCGGCCATTCATTGCCCTGACATGCGAACTGAACACGGAGTCTCTGCCATCACTGCTGTTTTGGAAGAAATAAAGTAGTTCGTTTTGTATATCCTGAGCACTTCATTGCTTACATTTCCAAACAGAAAAATAAGGTCTTTAGGGATATGGCTCTGTGACCAATCCTGAATGATCACCTAGATCAGGGTGTAGGATGTTTGCCTTCAAAATAAGCCTTGGATGCCTTAGCCACCACTGCCATTCTTACTCCTTTTGTTACTCCTAAGCAACCGCTCTTCTTACTTCTGTCATCATATTAGTCATGAGAAAAACAGTGCCAGGTTGCCTTTCTGCTTTTATTGTGTCGAGATTGTAAATGATAAAATTTGTATTATGCCTTAATATGTTAATCACTTCTTTATAGAATCACTTCTATACATGAATATTTTAAACTAGTGTATTAGTTAGGGTTTTCATTGCTGTGAAGAGATACTACGACCAAGGCAAGTCTTATAAAGCAAAACATTTGATTGGGGCAGGCTTACAGTGTCAATGGTTCAGTCCATTATCATCATGGTGGGGAGGAAGCAGTCTGCAGGCAGACATGGTCCTAGAGGAGTCTGTCTTCAGCAGAGGGAAGAGGGTCTCTGGAATTCCACACTGGGTAAAACTTGAGCACAGGAAGTCTTAAAGCCCACCTACATAGTGACCCACATCTTCGAACAAGGCCACACCTACTCCAATAAGGCCATACTTCCTAGTAGTGCCACTCCCTGTGGCCAAGCATTAAAACACTTGAATCTTATTCAAACCACCATAACCAGTTAATGTGTTTATATTCAGTGAATTTATGTATGATGTAAGTCTAGTGTTACCACAAAAAGATTTACCTTTATCCTGTTAGGTATTTTTTAACAGTTGTATTTTATTTTTATTTTATGTGAATGAATGTTTTGCATGCATGTATGTCTGCACTATGTGCATACTTGTGCTCAAGGAAGCCAGAAGAAAGTACTGGATTCTCTAGAACTAGAGTTAAGGATAGTTGTTTACCTGTGAGCTGCCATGTGAGTGTTGGAAACCAAACCCGATTCTCTGCAAGAATAGCAGTTACTCTGAATTGCCGAAACATTTCTCCATCCTGATCCTAAGTGTTGTTTGGCCCCACTCTCTCCCCACCCTACTTGGCTCCTTCCTTTCTTTTTCCCTTTTTTTTTTTTTTTTTGTGACAGGGTTTCTCTGTGTAGCCTTGGCTGTCCTGGAACTCACTTTGTAGACCAGGCTGGCCTCGAACTCAGAAATCCTCCTGCCTCTGCCTCCCAAGTGATAGGATTAAAGGCGTGTGCCACCACCGCCTGGCTTCTTTTTCCCTTTTGACTTACCAGTCACATTAAAAAAGAGGTCGTCATAGTCAAGTTATGAGTATGAAAGTATATTAATTGCAGGGGTCCATATTACATGTTTTAGAAAGTTTCTCAAATAAAAAGTGTTTACATAGAGAAAATGGGATTCATTTTGGTGTAAATGGCTCAGCTAAATTGTCAAGGATATGTTTTTTTCTGTTATGAATTTTTATGTATTTTTTAAGTACTTATCATTAGTATTCATGAAATTATTATTTATTATTGATATGTTTATTTTAGTAGTACATCTGAACTAGTTAATATTGGAGTTCTGTTTCTTTTACTTTTTATTAGAAGGTTCTTAGTTATATATGTGTGTGTGTATATATATATATATATATATATATATATACATACATACACATACATACATACACATGGATAGATAAAGATATCTATATAGAAATGTGTTTGCACATATGTATTTATACACACACACACACATATAGTACCTAGTATGTAAGAATAAACCACAGTTATCTCTCTTAAAAGCGGTTAATCTAAATGCTTTCCTGCCTTAGTGTTCTGTGCCACAAAACCTCTACGTTCAAAGTCGAGCTGTTGGTTTTTCATGCGTATCCTTTTAAAGTTTACCTGTGCTTATGAGAGGCCTTGCTAGTGTCAGAAGCAATCATTTTTGAACACTTTGATGCTTGGAAATGACTTAATTGCATCAAAAGGAAAATTTAAAAAGAATAATAAATTAATAATAAATATAGTAATAATATCTAATTAAAGTTTGCATTATGAAGTTTCATCTTGTTTTGGATTTGCTGTAATATTTTTCTAGGAAGATTTGAGTTGAGTATCTAAAGTACTAGAAAATATATTTTAGATAGACTTCACCCATCATTTCCTTTGTAAACCATTGTTATTGATGAAAATCAGGATTTCAAATGACTTTCAGTATTTCACTCATTCTTTTTGTCTTTCCTTTCAAACTAAGCTTAACAAGCTTTATTTTTTTCTTGCACACAGCTACAATAAACGTATTAACGACATCAGAGAGTGCAAGGAGGCAGCTGTATCCCATGCGTGAGTACTTCTATTTTGAGGAAATTCTTAAAGCATCACTTTGTTAGAGGTGTGGAAATGTAGGAGATAAGAACTTTGAATTGAAGGAAAAGTAAGTGTATAACCTCTGTACCTAAGTAGCGTAGATCTTAGATG
The DNA here is from genome assembly GCA_036184795.1 of Tokudaia tokunoshimensis. Classification (NCBI taxonomy): domain Eukaryota; kingdom Metazoa; phylum Chordata; class Mammalia; order Rodentia; family Muridae; genus Tokudaia; species Tokudaia tokunoshimensis. The sequence continues at coordinate 54,834,582 of BTHU01000004.1, read as the reverse complement.
TTTTGAAATACTAATAAAGAAGTTGCATTGAAAGGGCTTTTAGTTATCTATTTAAAAAACATTGTCCGTGTATTTAGTTAGAGTAGGCATGGATGTGAGCCTGTGCTTGCACCACGATGCATATGTTGTGTTCAGAGGAACTCTTCGGGAACTTGGTTTTGCCCATCCCCTGTGTGGGTTCTGGGATCAAGATGCTCTGTTTTGAAGGCAGGCACTATTAGCTTAGCTATCTCTGCGGTCCTAGCGGGTCACTCCTCCTGTCACTGTGTCCCACTGTGTTCCCTATAGCAGTCCTTTTTGCCGGTTGTGCTGACTGTTGTACAACCTCATGAACATTGTTACATTCTTTCCCTGATGCAGACAATGTGAGAACATAACATTCTTTCAAAAGCATGTTGGCTCCATCTTTCTCCAATTTTATATTCTTAAATCAGTGGATATATAGAAATTAGTATTTTTAAGATCTATAACCAATTTACCAGTTTTCTCATGAAATAGTTAGGTATATCAATTTAGTTGTTATATGGATGATTATATATTCTCCCAGGAACTTAGATAAGAGGAAATGGTAATACTGCCTAATCCATCAGTGTTCTTCAAGGCAGAGAAGATAAGTACAATTTCAGTAGACAGCAAATCACAAGTTGGAAATGCTCACTCTTTGTGTGTTATCATACCCTGCATCTGCATTGTCACCTGAATGAAGCAGAGTGACAGGCTGATATCTTTTCCTACAGTGGCTCAATGCACAGAGAAAGACGAAAGTTTTTACGGTCTGCACTGAAAGAACTAGCGACTGTCCTCTCTGATCAGCCTGGCCTGCTTGGTCCCAAGGTAACTGAATGATAACTGTACCCTATCCACCCTGTAAAAGCATGTCTTCTGTGTGAACCTTGACCAAAGTGTGAGCCAAGAGTGGGTTTGCTGCCTTGAGGCTCGCTCGGCATCCCACTGCTGTCTTCCTCACTTCTTCCATGTGTGCTCCTTGTATACTGCTGTGCGCTCGCTCTGTCCTGGTCTGATTGGCTCTTCACATTTAGTGCTATTCCTTGTCAGGGACTTCTCACTCAGAGCAGGTTTTCAGTTGTTGAGTATTGAGTTTTGTTCATTTGCTTTTCAATAGGCACTGTTTGTTTTCATGGCATTATCTTTTGCCCGTGATGAAATTATCTGGCTACTCCGTCATGCAGACAACATGCCAAAGAAGAGTGCAGATGACTTCATAGATAAGTAAGTCTGTCGCATTAGAGCAACATCTATTTCCTGTTTATTTTGGTTGATGGGTCATGAGTCTGAAGACATATATTAAAGCAAAAATGTTTTAAAAACTCTTCGGGGTTCTTTATATTTGTAGTAGAATACATGTTGGCAATATAGCATTAATGATGTAAATTAGAATGCAGAAACTCTAAGACTTAATATTTCTATTATAGTAGTGGTAAGAAAGTTGTTCCTCAAAATTATTTCTACACAAAACACTAAATAAAATCATTAATGGTCTCATTGCCATCAGTGTGTCATTTGAAATTTTAGTCCCTAGTTTCTTATTCAGAGTTAGATAGTTGAAAGTAGGAATAAGCACAAACTGAAAATCTTATTTCTTGTTATTATGTATATGAGAAGTGAAAATCATACTTTCATTTGAATATTCCACAATTTTTTCTTTCTATGATTTTATTGGTATAAAAGAATTTTAAAAGGAAGTAATTAACATTAAAAATTAATGGCCTTGGGCTGGAGAAGAGGCTAAGAGCACTCACTGATTGCTCTTCCAGAGGTCCTGAGTTCAATTCCCAGTATGCACATGGTGGCTCAAAACCATCTGTAATGGGATCTGATGCCCTCTTATGGTGTGTCTGAAGACAACTACAATGTACTCCTGTAAATAAAATAAAATAAAATAAAATAAATCTTTTAAAAATAAAAAGTAAGAAAAGAGACAAAAGTAGGTGGCCTGGGTGTGGTAATCTACACATATACTCCCAGTTTGTGCAATTCTCAGCACTTAAGAGGACTGTCTTGTTTTAGGCCAGCCTGGACTACATGGTGAAGGCTAGCTACATAGCAAGGCCATCTGTCCCTGCCCCCTCTCCCCCCAAATTAATGGCCTTTCTTAGGGGAAAAGTTCTTGAAATAATACCAAAAACATATAGTATTTTCTGTGACGACAGTGTGTATCTGTCTTTGACTACTTTATGGATTCTTCATTCTTTCACTCTTCTCTACCCCAGCTTTCAACACTCTAACACTAGATAGGAGAGAAAAAGGATAGAAGGGAAAGGGGGCGGCATTATTGTTAGAGTGCTTCCTGTTGATTAGGCTATTGAGTTGCTTGGGACAAATTTGATATTCTCTGTCAGGATATCTAATTATTTCTTCTTCTCCTCCTCTTCTTCTTCTTCTCCTCCTCCTCCTTCATTTCTTCCTCTTCCTCCTCTTCCTCCCTTCCTCCTCCTCCTCCTCTTCTTTCTTAGTTTCTTGTGAGAGTTTTTCCCCCATTTTTATTAATTGTTTTGTTTATTTACATTCCAAATGCTGCCCCCTTCTCCGTCCCACCTTCCCCCTCCCCCCGCCCCCCGACTTCTGATTTCCCTGGAGCATCAAGTGTCTACAGGATTAGGCTCGTCGCTTTGTGTGACTACTTAACGAATTGTGACCAGCAGCAAACAACCAACATCCCCACCCCTCTTGGTGCGCTAGCATTTAGATGCCCTCTGAAAAGTCCCCAGAATTCCAAACATCACACATTTGTAGAAAGTATCTGCAGTTGGTACTGTCAGGCCCTTACTAGAGCACCAGGCAAATGAGAGTCACTTGCTGTGGACCTGAAGCAGCCTTAAATCCCATACGTAGGATTAAAATGAAAACATATTCCTAAGATATTTCTCTGTTTTTTAAAGAAACCAGAATTCTCACCACAACAATGAACTTATTATCTGAAATGCTTCTTTTGACTTTTCACAAAGGCACATTGCTGAGCTGATATTTTACATGGAAGAGCTTAGAGCACATGTCAGGAAGTATGGGCCTGTCATGCAGAGGTACTACGTGCAGTATCTCTCTGGTTTTGATGCTGTTGTCCTCAACGAACTTGTGCAGGTAAGAAGTCTCCTAATCTTTATTCTTTGCTTACTGCTTGTTGAGTAATTGGCTTATAAACTACCATCATGTCCCAAGTGATATAAATAGAAATAAACTGTGGTCACATCTCCCGAAGAGATTGTTGTCTACAAATGAAGGTACAGGCAATTACATAGTTGCTATTTCATATGAGTGTGTATAACTTGAGAATGAACATGATAAAGACAACAGTTACTTATTCCCAGGGTGGATGTGTGTGCTGACCAGATTCTAGAGGGCCTTGCAAAAGAGCCCAGTCCTAAGTCAGGAGGTGGGAGGGCCATGCTGGTCAGTGTGGACGAGCATTGCTGCTGGCCAAGAAGAAACAAAGCAGAAAGGAGAGGAACTGTTGCCACATGCTGGGTGAACGTGGATGAAAGCCTGAGCTTGCACATGGCTGGCAGCGATGGCTGAGCCCACAGGCAGGTGGTCTAGTGGGTGATTATTAGGCTGACTCTCAATAATTACAAGATGGTCAGCAAATGAGCACTCCCATCTGAGTCTTAGCTCAAGTGGCCTAATTTTATTTTTAGTTTGGATTTTCCTCTTTGATTTTTCATCTGCTTTTTGCTAAAAATTTTTTCTGTAATTTTGTCTTTTGCACTGTAACACAAATTTTCTTTAATTTTACTGCAGGTAAACTGTAATTAAAAATAGTTTTTTTTATTTTGTCTTACCCTATAAACTCACAGGTGCCTAAAACTATAAACTAATGAGCAATACAAATAAAGGAGTAATAAAATTCTCTTAAAAAAAAAAAAAAACTCTGGTTTTCCTGAACTCATTTATTTTATCCACTAGATGGCGCTTACATGCCTTTTTAAAAAATATTATTATTATTTAAGAGTGGTCATTAAAAAGAACCAGAACATCGTAATTTTTATTTACAGCTATTCACTAGATGAACTTTAGCCTATCATTACTAGTTCTTATATTATTTATATAGCATATAATTTTAAAACAAACTCAAAATCCCTTGTTTCATGTAATTTTTGAAACTGTTGTAGCTCTTTGGATATTTACTAAAAAACTTTAAATGATTTTTGATGTAATACTAAAATGTTCAAGCCACTTAAAATATTGGAGTGCATTATATAAAATGCAGTGTACTAATATTGAGAGAATTCTTGGTATTTCTCCTGGTACTATGGTAAGATTAGTAGCAATAGCAATAATAATAATAATGTTAAAGTTGCTAGCCCCAAAGATAGTATATCTTAATGAGTTGATATAGCTCTGAGGGTAGATAAAATAATCATTGTTGAAGAAAAAGAGTTAATATACATTGATTGGTATCTCATAAGGAACAGAGCCAGTATTCAAGCCTAAGTCTTAACAGGAAAGACAGCCTTTTACTTCTCTCCTCTTTCTGGATACAGTCACAGTACTTTTAACTGGTTGCTAGGGTGTGAATATAAAAGTAACTTTATAAACCTGTTAATGAAGTTTCTTGTTATGAATGTAACTTTTATATTGTATTAATGTTTAAAGAACAAAATTGAATATTTTGACCTTTTTTAGTGCATAGTTCAAAGATAAGTACATATGTGTTACTGTGTAAGTCTTGGTGTTTTCGAACTATTTTATATACATTGTTTATGAGCTAAGCTAAGCATCTACCTTTATTTAATTTTTTTAACTTTTAAAAAAGTGTATTGTTTTTTTATCCTGTGTGTGTAAGGGTGCCCTGGTTACATGTTTGCCAGTGTGCTGTGTGTATACTTAGGCGTCCACGCTGCTAGAAGGGGCCTCGGATGGCCCTGAACCTGAGTCACAGACGTCAAGCATCACCATGTGGGTGCTTGGGTCCTGGATCCCGGAGGAGCGGCCAGTGCTGTCAGCCACCGGCCGAGCTCCAGCTGCATATGTGCTTTTTTGTTTTTAATGTCCACTTTAGGTTCAGAGATTTTAGACTGAGTTTTTGATTTTGCTTTTGAAGTGCTGTGGATTGAACTAAGGGCTGTTACTGCAGAGCTCTGCTGCTGAGTGCCAGCTCAAGTCCCCTGGTGTTCATTTTCTTAACCACATAAAAAGAGTTTGTGTGGGAATTTTACTGTTTCATTGTGATCCTACTACATTGAACATGCTTGGTCACACCTGAAAGCTTGGCTTGGGTTTTTTGTCTCTTGGGTTTTTTGTATTTTGTTTTGTTGTAGGTTGGTTTTCTTGGGGGCGGGGGGAAGGTCCTGTTTTTGAGGCTTTTTTTTTTACATATATATGTAAAATAATCTGTGTTCCCCAGTTTTGATGCAGTGCATATTCATGTACAACAGCACATTTGACACAGAACATTTCCAGCATCTTTCTATGCATCTTCATGGTAGCTTTCTCATAGCTCTTCTTAACAATGATGTCACTACAGCTTTAGCTTCCTGAAACTTTTTCATACATATGGAATCATACTTTATAATCTTTTCGTTTTATGTCTTTCTTTTAGCATAGTGCTGTTGAGATTTATTTTTGGTATAGATCAGCATTTAATTCTTTTTTCTTCCTGAAAAATAATTCTGTGGTGTTGATAGATGAGTATCATCATACAAGCTTATCTGTCTATGTGCCAACAGATCTGTAAACTTCTAACTAGATGGCTTTCACATTATTTTTGTTCTCAGAATCTCTCTGTTTGCCCTGAAGATGAATCAATCATCATGTCCTCGTTTGTTAACACTATGACTTCCTTAAGTGTAAAACAAGGTAAGTAGCCTGTTGTCTTTCAGTTAAGCTTCAAGTTGAATTATTAAAAAGAGAGAATTTTAGCAGTTAAGTTTTATAAAATTGTTTCTTTCAGTTTTAGTTATATTTTATCTGTTACCTTTGTCGTAATTTAGTTCTGTCAGTGGAAAGTTTTCCAAAATGGGTTTCAGATGGTGTTCATAAAAATGTGTAAGAGTTATTTTATAATATTTATTACTTAGAAAAAGCTGTGTCTCCTGACAAGAAGGTCAGCCAGGAGTCCTGAGCATCGTGTGTAGCTCTGGCACACCTGTGACAGCAGTGTGCTGTCAGTGATAGCATGTTGATCCGAAGCCAGGAGTGCCGGCCCTGGGGAAGGCTGAAGCAGCCAGCTTGCTCCACATGGTGTGTTCCAAGGAAGCCCTGATCAGAAAGCCAAACACTAACAATAATTTAAAGTCTGTACTGGACATCTTATATATACTTTCCTTTTTAATCCACAACATTCAAAAAAAGTTACTGCTTTTGTTTGTCAGATTTGGAAACTATAGGTTTCCCTAAGGGGTTTGAGAGCTAACCTTTCAATTATTTGTAACTAAGAACAGTTATTTGAAGTTAGATATGCCAGCTCCAAAATCAGTATTGTGCCTACACCAGCTGGCCATGGTTTGAACCTTCTGTTCCAATCTCTTGATATGTATTAGTTTGCATTCTTTATAAAAAGATATCAAAAACCCTGAAAAGATCAGGTTGATCAGCATATACTTTAGTTCTGTCAAGCTTTATGCTTACTGTATAGTAAGGAGACTGCTACAGCGTTGTGTAGTAATGCTTGCTTTGTGTAGCATTGTGCGGCTCTAGCATTCTAACCGTCTACACTGTTCTCCGACTGTAAATACAAGGAGACTCAGAGCTCTTCTAAGGAAGCTGCTGTCTCTTGGCATAGCTGCTTACTCTCCAGGATTCGAGAAGTGTTGCAGGCTTAGCTCTTACATTAAATTTTGTTGCCTTTACTTTTTTTCTTGGAAAATTCACTTAACATAAGCCATCCTAACTAATTTTCAATGTGCTATATTCAGTTAGGTATATTCAATATCTAAACACCAGTCACCAGAGGTTTTTTTGTTTAGAAAATTGGAACTTTGGTGCTTAAACTCCTTTTTCCACTCCTGCAAATTATGACATTATTCTACATAGTGTTTTTTTGTAAAATTGCTCGAAAACACTTATTAGTGAGGGTGTATAGTTGTATCTTTGTGACTGTGACTGGCTGCTTTTTTTTTTCTTTTTGTGGGGTGGGTCTCTTCTTTGTCCTCCAACTATTTACATAATCATTCAAGTAGATAGGAATTAGGTATAAGCCACTGTGCCTGGCTCTGACTCATTGAACATAATGTCAACACTGTCCAGCAATATGTGGAATCTCCTTCCTAGTTAAGGCTGATTTTCCTTGGTAATTACTGTGACATTAAAATACTTACTTTCAGCAAACACGTAAGTTGCTTTCTGTTTGGGGTATTTTGAACTACTCTGGTATGACAAGGGGTCTGTAAATAACACTTTTTCTTTTTAGTTATATGCTGGGAAATTGAATTGTCTCATCTTTTTTACTGTGTTTATTTTGGTTTCATTATTTTTGAGGTGGGATCTCACTAGGTAGTTCTGGCTATCCTAGAACTTACTGTGTAGACCAGGCTGGCCTCAGACTCAAACATCTGCCTCCCACTTGCTAGGATTAAAGGCCTACACCACTACACCAGCTATCTTAGCTCTTAAAGTATAAAATATAATTAGCGAATTATAAAATCATTAATTTGTTTTGCCCCCCTTGTTTTCTGTTATTGCAGTTGAAGATGGGGAAGTGTTTGATTTCAGAGGGATGAGATTAGATTGGTTTAGGCTACAGGTAAGGATAACTTGATTTGTGTTGTTCTGTTTTGTTTGAATACATTATAGTTTTATAACTTTATGAATTAACTTACTGAAAAGATGTCTTATGTGCTAAACCACAAAAATGAAACATTTTGTAAATTATTAAACCTGTAATATAAATATATTTCTAACAACCCAATGTAGATTTTTAGTAAAATAGGTTCTGATTTTTTAATATCCATAAATTTATATTCCTAGTTCTCTTGATTATCCTGATTCATATCTGTAAATTTAATTCAAAAGCACAAAGTTTTTTTCATAAAGCGTATTTCTAATATAGCTATGAACTAAAAAATAAAAAAACAAAGCCATTTGGTAAAAACTTGGGCTTGTATGCAATGCTTGGTATAAATCATACTTCCATTATACCAGAGCAGCTGCAGACAATATGTAAACAGAGTTGTGATATGTTTCAATGAAGCTTTATTTATAAAAATAAGCAACTGGGGGCTGGAGATGGCTCAGCGGTTAAGAGCACTGGCTGCTCTTCCAGAGGACCTGAGCACCCACATGACAGCTCATAACTGTCTGTAACTCCTGTCCCAAGGGATCCTACACCCTCACAAGTATACATGCAGTCAAATCACCTGTGTACATAAAATAAATAAATTACTGAAAATATACTAAGAAACTGATCTGTAGTTTCTGGCACCTGATCCATTAACCCAAACTTTTATTTCTAAACTATAGAACTATTTAGTTTTAGACTTCAGTAATGTTGTTTCACATATACTTTTTTATTATTAAAAAAAAAAAAATCAGCCCTGGGCTGGAGAGATGTCTTAACAGTTAAGAGCACTGATTACTCTTCCAGAGGTCCTGAGTTCAATTCCCAGCAACCACATGGTTGCTCACAACCATCTGTAATGGGCTTTGATGCCCTCATCTAGTGTGTCTGAAGATAGCTACAGTGTACTCATATAAATAAATAAATCTAAAAAAAAATCCTAATTATCTTTGTTTAACTGTAAACAGTAGTTGACTGTCTTTATTGTGAAACAAAGAGAAGAGGGAGTTACCTTGTTTGAGAGTTTTATGATCTAACTATGGAGACAAGGCTTATAAAATATTAAAAATTTAAAAAAAAATGAAAGTTTTAAAAGACTGGGGCTGACGAGGGCTCAGTAGGTAGGAACAAGAACATTGACTCTTCCAGCGAACCTGAGTTTGAGTCCCAGCATCCACATGATGGCGCACAGCTGTCTGTAACTCTGGCTCCAGGAGATTTGTTGCCCTCCTCTGGCCTCTAGGCACTATGCATCCAAATAATGCATAGACATACATGTAGGTGAAGTACCTGTACATATTAAAGAAATAGCTAAATGAGTAAATAAATGAGGGTTTTGTTGCTTTAAAAAAAAAGGATTGAATTCAGAGATACCACAGATATGACTGTTAGTTAATTATACCATTAAAAATGAAAAAGCTCACCTAGAATTTGTAGTAATAGCTGTTATACAATGTTTGAAAGATGTATGGAATTTGAATACAATGGTAGCTTGTTGGGAAAATGGACAAAACTGAGTTAGGTTTTCTTGTAAGAAGGAAATAAGGATGGCAGGACTTCTGTCACTCACGGCTGACTCCAGACTGAAGAATGGGAGTGTTGAGATAAACACTGGCCGGGGAGAGGCCAAGGGTTCTCCCCACACCATCCATGTGTTGTTACAGTAGAACAAAGGCATCAGAATGAGCTTCTGGAGAATTTTCAGTTGTGTGCTTGGCCCTTGCTGGAGTCCTGTCCAGTTTTGATTCTAAAATTTTTTGTTTTTAAATTTTTTTTTATCACTTTTCTATTTCACTTTGGGATTTTTTTTAATCTCTGCATTATTAGTCATTGTCTTTTTCCAAAGGATCACGTTCCCTTATCACTTTAGACACTTAGGCATCTTCAATTCCTTTCCAAATGTTGTCTTCTCATCATTCTTCTCATCTCCTTTCTTAAATGTGGCTTGGGAACACATTAATGCTTTCGCATTGTTGTCAGTAATGTCGGAAGATTGTTTTCAGCCATTGCAGTTGGCACTACTCCTGAATCTCTTTCCACAATGTTACTTAGATTCTGAGAATCAGTTAATGAAAATACTAGTTAAAGGCATGGCCTCAATGGACTTCTCTTTAAGATAGATAAATAAGAACAAATAAATATAGTTAGGCTTGTTTTTGGGGTTTTTTTGTTTTGTTTTATTTTGTTTTTTTCTGATGTATTTTTACATGAGAAATTTGATGTGTTTCTTATTCTCTTCCCCTTCCTAGCAAACAATAATTAAAACATACAAAACTGCACTTTCTGACTTGTTGCTATAGGAAATGGTAATATCATCTACCTGAAGGCACCTTACCACTGTAAGATCAGAGATTTAATTTTTAATCTTGCTTGTAAAACATAACTTAGTTCCTTGTCATCCCATGGGTGATAGGGCATGGAGTGACTTGACTTTTCCAGCATGCACGTCAGCGCTTGTGCAACCTTTTCTTCTGTTTGCGACTCCTACAAGAGTGTGTTAAGTCCTGGCAGATGAGTGCTGTGTACGTAGTGGGCATGCCTTGCAGCTGAGAGATCTTGAGCTTGAGGAACTTCCTATTCTCTCAACAGCACACGAGCTTCTTACTGTTTTAATGTAAACATCCCTTACTTTTTAAGTTTGATTGCTATCCATACAACCCCAATAAATAGCCATGGGAATGAGTAGTCTGGGCCATGCGTCTTTATCATATTTAACAAACTGTTGGTGTTAATGAGACCCACAAAGACATGCCTCCTAACAGTCAGAACTGCCATCAGCAGCTGGAATTCTGTTGCCCATCACATCTGGTCATTTCCCACAGTGAGTTATTTGAGTAACCATCACTGTAGACCAAGCCATCACTAGCTGTCTGACATGTTGCCAGCATGGCCGTCTAATAGGCTTCTGCCTCTTTTTGCTTTCTAGCTACATCCACCTTCCTGTTCCTTCCATGTGCAGCCAACTTTCTTAAAGATGAACTGGCCGTTACACAGAGCCCTCGGTGGTTCACCCAAGGTTTTGAGTCCTTTACGTGATATATGATGTGGTTGAATCTCATTCTTCACTGCTCCTTTGCTTACACTCAAACCCTGGTCACTCTGCTTCTGTTATGCTCCGCCCTTGCTAATGTCCACTGTTCATGGACAGGATCCTGCTTTTGATTTGGCATCCTAGTTAGGGAGTTTCTCCACAACCTGCTTGAGAGTTTTAGTGAAGTCTTACAACTTTCTTTGTATGATCCATTTTAATTTACTTACTTACATGTGTTTGTAGAAGTTATCAAATCAGTTTAGTCTATTGTCCAGTTCCATGTATGTGTGTAGATGTTTCTGGACAGGGCACACATATGGAGGGCAGGAAAAAATTCTTGGGATTCATTTTTTTCTTCTATCATGTGGGTTCAAGGGATTGAACTAGGTCATTTGGGTCAACTGAAAACAACACCACCTGCTAAGCCAGTGTACCAGCTCCTACTGTGAATAATTGTAGAAAATGACGTTTTCATACAATATTTTAGCTTAAATGTTTTTCAGTAATGGACTTTTTACCTCTGTACAATGACAAGCTTTGAGTCAGTAGTCTATTCCTAACTACTGTTATTTGTTGTCGAACTGCTACAGGCATACACTAGTGTCTCCAAAGCTTCACTTAGCCTTGCAGATCACCGAGAACTGGGAAAGATGATGAACACAATAATATTCCATACAAAAATGGTAGATTCCTTGGTGGAAATGTTGGTGGAAACATCTGATCTCTCCATATTTTGGTATGTTGTAATTGTCCTTAAATCTAAACTGGAAATGTTTTATTTTGAAGCTGCTTGATTGTTTTCTGTTAGTATCTATCTCAAGATAGCTCAGTATCAGATTCTTAACCGTAAACGGAACAATAGACTTTTATAAAAGCTTTGTAACAAGCTGGGTGGCAGTGGTGGTTTGCACCTTTAATCCGAGCACTTGGGAGGCAGAGGCAGGTGAACACCTGAGTTCCAGGCCAGCCTGGTCTGCTGAGTGAGTTCTAGGACAGCCAGGGCTACACAGAGAAACTTTGTAAGGAAAAGAACCCTGCAAAATTGAGATTTTTACGTCTGGTTTTAGTTACTCATAAGAGCGGCCAACTCTTCCTGGTGTAAACTTTCTTGCATTTTGTTTGAAGGTGTGAGTCTCACTCACATTAAGGGCTTGTTTACATATTTAGTGAGTGTAAAAAGGTTGTGGATAAATCAAGGAGAGCAAGTACGGAAAGTACTAGCTGGTAACCATGCCTGTAGTGTTAGACCCTAGTGTCACAGTCCTGGACTGGCTGCTCCTTGCACTGTTCTAAGCACAGCCTCTGCACACTGAGCCCTGTCATTCACTGTTCTCTCGTTACCCTCTCCAGAAAGCTTATTTCTTAAAGGACGGTTATGTTGTTGTTTCCTTTTTGTCTAACATACTAGATATTTAATAAATGTTGGACCGAATGACAGAACAAGGTCAGGCCCATAAACAAAGCCGCAGTTCAGACTCAAGTACTTTGACTCTGTAGCTGTGTGGTAGTAATTTGGTTCCCTGCTTCTTGGCCTTGTAGACGGGTAAACTGGTACCATAGTAAGTCCTGGTACTTCTAAAGTGCTGAGATAGATCTGACTGGGTAGTGGCAATGGTGTCTAAGTGTCGCATAGAGAGGATGATCAGAAGCTTTTTGATTTATCAGCTTGTTAGGCTAGCTTTTATTACTTGTCCTGGAGAAGAAGTCACCGGGAATGAAGGCTTGCTTCTCAGAGGAATACATTAGTCCATTCACTTTTTGGGTTTAGATTTTGACTGTACATTAAATGTACAAGAATTTTAAGATGATTTCGACCCCTCTGTTACTGACTCAAAGCCTGTCCTAGAAAGAGGGTGAACATTTTTTGTTTGGATTTTTTGGCTCTAAAAGGGTTTCTGTTATAAAAGAATACAATAAGAAACTTCTTCCTGCTTTCTTAGAGATAAAAGCACTTGGTATAATGTTTAAATTTTTGTAATTGTCATATTTGCTTAATTTTATTAATATTTTAAAAATTGATGGTGTGATTGTTTAGTTGATAATATTTTTCTCAGTGATACTTAAAATAATAGTAGTCCTTATAATAGATAATTCTTTAACCCATGATAAAATTTGAAGAGTTTTGAATATCATGTATTCATATTCTATAGATATTGCATATTACCTGTTTAAGTTTTTATTTAAAATGAATTGATATTATACAAAGAGTATTATTCTGAGTGAATTATTGACATGTGAAAGGTATTTTGAAGGAGGAAATAACTGTTCTTAAGGGAATAAATGTGATCAATTGGTTAATTGACTTGTTAATTGGTTAATTGGTTAAGAGATTAACCAGCCATCGGGTGCTGTGTCATTTGTTTGGTGTAAGCTATGAGTGTAGCTGTTTGACTGTTTCCGTCTTTCCTGACAGTTTTTACAGCCGTGCTTTTGAGAAGATGTTTCAGCAGTGCTTGGAGTTGCCCTCTCAGTCAAGATACTCCATTGCCTTTCCTCTGCTCTGTACTCACTTCATGAGCTGCACACACGAACTGTGTCCTGAGGAGGTAGCCTTATGTAGTGAAGCTAGCCAAATGTTTATGAGACATAATTACTTAATTTTTCTTTTCACCTAAACCATCTTTGTATGGAATCAGAGAAATTCTTGAATAGGTACATGATAAAACAGAGATCAGTAAAATGTATGATAGAAGAAATAAGAATATATATGGTGCATAGATATGAACATATATCAGTTATTTATCTTTTAAAATAACTGATATGGTTAGTATTACTGTTTATGATTTATTCATATATATACAGTAATTAAATTTCTATGCTTTTCATTGTAATACTGAAAGAACTTGAAAATTGAATTTATGGAGAACTGACTTATTAACATCTTGGATATGTTAGACAAAACCCAGGTTTGCTGACACTTGTGAGACAGATATGAACCTATAGTTCCTGAGGTCAGCTAATCAGTAATTTTGGCGATCATAGGTATCTGTCAAAAATGTATTGTGTATCAAAAGGTATATCAAAAGTTCTAGCTTGGGAAAATAAGTTTCATTGATCTGTTACACTGCATGGTGACACAGTTACTGATAAAGATCTGGGCATGGTGGTGTTCCCAGCACTCAAGAGGCTGTGGCAGGAAGATTGCAAGTTCAAGGCCAGCCTGAGCTACATGAGACCCTCTCAGGAAATAGTAATAATAATGACTATTTTAAATAGCTAAAATGAATAGATTTTTAACGTTCTTACTACAGAAATCAAGTTGGTAAAGTGATTGGCTCTTTCTACAGTGTACACACAGGTCATAGTGCCATGATACTGGAATTCCACGGTGGAGTGTTTGCTGGGTGCTCACAGGCCCTGGGCTTATCCCCAGAATAAAAGAAAACTATACAAACACGAAGCATCATATTGTATCCCAAATAGATGTGGTTATCATTTGACAACCAGTAAGGAAATAAAATGAAAAGATATTTTCTCTGGTTTTGAAAAAAATTATTACAAAAAAAATACATTAAAAATTGAGAACTGTATTTTTTTGTAACTTAGTGTTTACTCTCTTTACTTAGAACTGCAGAATATGTTGAAAAGAAACTTGAGGTAGCATATGTCTAGCTTGTGAGTATTGTGTGAGAAGAGGACTTTGGAAGAGATGAGGTCAGAGGAAGCTTTGGGAATCTGAAAGGAAGATGTCTGTGACATGCTAAGAGAACCAGTCGAGCCTGGTGACCTTAGCCTCTTATCTCCACTACTTCAGAGGCTGAGGCAAGAGGATGCATGGTTAAAGGCCAGGCTGGGCAGCATAGTGAGAGCCTGTCTCAAAATTTTAAAAAGGGCAATAGAAGGTTGGAGAGGCCGTTTATTGGTAGAGTGCTTGCCCAGTTAAATGTGCATGGCTCCCCCCACCCCCGCCCCAGTCTTCTGAGCTGCCTCCCCACAATACAGATTGACCAATATTTCACTATGTCTGGCTACGGTGTTTGGATTCCTATTACAGTTTATAGGCTATTTGAAATTAAATTCAAGGTTTGCAGATTCAGGAAAGATTGCCTTGTAGGTTAGATATTTCTTTGTTCTATACCTTTATTTTAACAACATAGAGACTTTCAGTATGATATGTAAATATGAAAGACAGAGAAGGAAATTGTTTCTTCTCTATCTAAAATTTCTCATGTATAGTGGAGAATTTATGGCTTCATATATGGAATATACTAGTTATTTTTAACAAAAATCCACCACCAGACAGCTACAAACCACCAAAATTAAATAAACACTGACTCCTGTGGAAATAAATAGGTTGAATATTACATAGATAGATAGATATAAATATATACACATACACGTATATTAATAATAACCTGAAGTAAAGCACACCACCCCACTCTTGCCAAATTCAGAGAATGCATGCTCACTTTTGTTTGTCTTTTCCATCCCTAGGAAGCAGGAAGGGAGGAGATAGTTTCAGAAATTTTAAATATCTCCTTTATTTTCCCAACTTGATTTCTACTACTTTTTTTATTTATGTATTTGAGTTCTTGTATGTTTACTACAGAACTGTGTCAGAATTTATGTATTAGATGTAAATGTTAAAGTGATTTAAGATTAGAAAACTACATAAATCTGTACATGTACATCATATACCTTATTTTTAAATATTGAAAAACTAGATTTAGAACATGGTGAATTTGAATGATGAAATATATAGTTTATTATTTTCCTTTTTGTGATAGAGTCTGAGTCTTGTGATCCTCCGGCCTCAGTTTCCCCAGTGCTGGAATTACAAATGAGTGCTACCATACCTGGCTAAATACATAGTTTTATGCTTTATAAATAGAGATTTTTAGAAGATTCTTCTTAAATCATAATTTTCTTACATTGTTACCAAATGTATAATATTTTATATGAACACATATAGCTTAATTTGGGTTGTAGAGAAAGCAACACACATATATTTCCCCAGCCCTTATAGCAGAATAGGACTGTCCCTGAATTTTCTGCTTGTATAAAGTGTTTTGTTGAGATCGTGTCCTTGTGACCTGTGTTACTTCTGTCTTCTGCTCACCAGCGCCATCATATAGGAGATCGTAGCCTTTCCCTGTGTAATATGTTCCTGGATGAGATGGCCAAACAAGCTCGAAACCTCATCACCGATATTTGCACAGAACAGTGTACTCTTAGTGACCAGGTAATAATCTAAGTTTTTCAATTATTTCTTCTGTAAGTGTTAGAATTAACCTTAGAGAACATCTATGGCTCCACCAGGCGGGGATGGCGCACGCCTTTAACCCCAGCACTTGGGAGGCAGAGGCAGGCAGACCTCTGTGAGTTCGAAGACAGCTTGGTCTACACAGTGAGTTCCAAGATAGTCAGGATACACAGAGAAATCCAATCTTGGGAAAAAAAAAAAGAAAGAAAATATCTGTGTCTCCATCTGTAAAACCTGCCCGTTTCCCAGATTGCTTGCAGTATAAAAACCTTTGCTCTGGCTTCACTCTCAGGACCCTCTTGACAGCAAAAACTGCTATTTTTTTTTAAAGATTAATTAGGTTATTTTAATTATATGAGTACACTGTAGCTGTTTTCAGACATCCCAGAATAGGGCATCAGATCCCATTACAGATGGTTGTGAGCCACCATGTGGTTGCTGGGAATTGAACTCAGGACTTCTGGCAGAGCAGTCAGTCCTCTTAACCGCTGAACCATCTCCAGCCCCAAAACTATTTACTCTGTACTTTATGCCCTATTATATAGTATGCCCAGTAGATACTGAACAGATTTAGTTTCTTTTTTATAGGCCATTTACATAATTATAGTGACTGTTATATCTTACTCCATAATTGGCTGGTATGTTTTTGTCTTTTGAATAATAATTTGAATAAACCTTGATACTTGAATAAGTTTATGCCTCCAACGTGTTGTGTAGGGTTTGTGATCCAGGTAGGTAAAGTACTCCCTGCATTTCCGTCCTACTGCTTGCTCGTACCAACCCAGCCAAGGTATCCTACGGTAGTTTATACATTCGGAGAAGTCGGTGCAGCAGTATAACATCATTTTTACCCAATTTCAGTTATTGCCGAAGCATTGTGCCAAAACCATCAGTCAAGCAGTGAATAAGAAGTCAAAAAAACAGACTGGCAAGAAAGGGGAACCTGAAAGGGAAAAACCGGGTGTTGAGAGCATGAGGAAAAACAGACTGGTAGTGACCAAGTAAGCCTTCTGCTTCTCCTGTCTCTGCTTTGGTAGTGATTCTTCCCTCTTGTGGTGTTAGAACTGAGACAATGATAGGAATTAAAGAGATTTTATTTTGTAACCCTTACGAAACAAACAAAACCGAACAAAAATCCTTGTAAGTTTGATTAGCTACTAGTACTATATTCTAAAATGTAGATTCATTGTGCCATTACTGTGACAAAATTCCCAACCAAAGTAATCTAAGAAGGAGAAGTTTATTTTAGCTCACAGTTTGAGGGTACATTCCTGGCGGAGGAGGCAGGGAGGCCGGAGCTCGAGGCCCTGAACACACTGTACCTGCAGCCAGGAAGCAGGGAGTAGAACGGAATGCTCTGCTCAGCTTGCTTCTGACGCTATTCCGTGGGCTGCAGCTCGCAGCTATGGCAGGTCCTCTCACCTACCTCTGTTAGCCCTCACAGACACACCCATGGGTGTTACCTAGGTGATCCATCTGCCAAGTTGACAGTCAATAGTAACCATCAGGTAGATAATAGGTGGTATTTGTCTTGATGTAAAGGATGCTAAAGGCCAAGAATCTGTCTCAAATCTTCTGAGGCATATTTTTAAGTCAGGTCATGGACTTAGCACTTAGTGATACATCCATCAGAATATGTCTGATACTGTTATTTGAAAAAGTAAATATGCTAGCTTACACTCACAGTCATTAGTTAGCATTTTGATTGTTGGTTAGGAAAGCAGAGGTGGACAGTAATTGGGTGAATGTTTTTTTGTTAAATGCTGTACATGTTCCTAAGATGAAGAAGCCATTGCTATTTTATAAACAGTGCTTCAGCTGCAGTAGCAGATTAACACGATCAGGGGGAGGTTATTGCCGTTGAGGGCCGAATAAGCGCCTCTTCCTGTGGTTGCTCGGTATATTTATCATAAGCTGAATGTAGGGAAATACGAATGATCCTGCTTAAGTATTGCTTGAGTTAGATATAAACATTTTGAACTATCAGTTTAAGAATAAAAAAATAGGCCGGGCCATGGTGGTGCACGCCTTTAATCCCAGCACTTGGGAGGCAGAGGCAGGAGGATTTCTGAGTTCGAGGCCAGCCTGGTCTACAAAGTGAGTTCCAGGACAGCCAGGGCTACACAGAGAAACCCTGTCTCGAAAAACCAAAAAAAAGAATAAAAAAATAAAATTCTGCAGTATTCTCTGTAAGTCTTGCTATTTTTATGAAATTGATTTGGAATTACCTGTGATGAGATATTATTTAATTATTATTTTTTACTGTTTTTTAGCCTTGATAAGTTGCACACTGCACTTTCGGAGTTATGCTTCTCCATAAATTATGTTCCAAACATGGCGGTGTGGGAGCACACCTTCACACCGAGGGAGTATTTGACTTCTCATCTGGAAATCCGATTCACTAAGTAAGAGAACACACAGACTGCGGCCACTGCTTCTTTTCACAAGCTTGTATTCGTTTCCTGATGCCTACCCAGTGCCAACTTTTATTAGAGATACTGAGATGAACTGGTGTGCAGATAGCAGCGGGCCGAGAATCGTGTGGAATAGTGAACGAGACCGCCGGGCAGCGAGTTCCTGCCCCACACCTACTGCTAATTACCGACACTGACAATGTCCGGAACTTTCTCCTAAGATTTAGTTGTCGTACACAAATAATAGTTTATTAGCTTAATTTGTCTTCAGGCTATGGAGGGTAAGTGAGTAAGGCCAGGAGCTCACTAGGATGCAGTCAGTAAAAAGAGAACAGAAAATGAGAAGATTCAAGCACTGGGTGTCAAAAGTGCACAGACAGCTTTGGCTTTGCCTGGGCACACCAAGCTGTCAGTTCTGAGTAGAGTTTTACAGGTATTTGAATAATACTGCACTAAGTAATAAAAAAATGCTTTCAGTTCTATAAATGGGACTTTAGATTTCTGAAAGTTAATTATTAAGGAAGTGTTTATTACTTAATATTTTTTAATTTTGAAAATTAATGATTTAATAATTAATAACCTTAGAATCTGAATATTTTGCCAAAGGATTTTCAAAATGTTTATGATCATTAATGAGTAATAATTCTATTGCTGTATATGAAACATTGTGGTAAAGAAATAGAATAAAGCTTGAGACTCTAGGTGGTATGACAAGAATACTGCAACTAGAGAACAAAATAGGACTATATAAAAACAACATTAAACTGAGTATTGCACTACTAATTGGCCAGTGAAGCAGCCAGCGCTGAACAATGCCTTTTGTTCTCTTTCTTAAGTCAGATATACTGACTGACAGTAAAACTCCAGTATTGAGACCCAAGGCACATTGTGCCTTCTGGTCCTTAACACTGTTAGCTGGGTGGGTGGTAACTGCTGGGCAGAATCTCATGCTCAGCTTCTAGCTCCTGTGTTTCCCTTTTATAGTTTGGTTATAATCTGTGGGGATGCAAGTGCTCTTCTCTCCCCAGACCTTTTTTTAGTGATTGGGGTCAAGATAAGGGAGCAACTTGCTTTGCTTGTGTTTGTTCTGTTTTTATGGTTCAATTTTAGTCTTACCCCTCAGGGGCTAAATAAAAGAGTAGCAATTTTCATCTTGAGTTGGCTTATCTGGATGTAGTGGTCTGTGGGCTTTGTCTGCTGTGTTAAAGATGCATCTTTACAAATACAAGTCTAATGCTTATGGGAGCTTCTTAAGAAAGTGCTAGAGACTGGCAGCAAGGCTCCGCAGGTAAAGGTGCTTGCTGCGAAACAGGCAGACACTTGGTAGAAGGAGAGAACTGACTTTTTACTACGTTGTCCTTTAATCTACACACACATACACACATGTGCACGAGCGCACATACACACACACATACACACATGTCCACGAGCACACATACACACACACACAAATTAATTTATCAGTGTAATTTAAAATTTTTTAATTGTAAATAAATGTAATTTAAGTAAAAAATTGTTTTAAGGGAATAGGAGAGACTGATGCAGAAAAAGATCTCTTAGAGAAGTATTTTCAAGCTTGTATTTTCTTTTAGCTTTATATATACATGGGGAGTAAATGTGTTTTAAAGTGCAGTTCAAGCCGGGCGGTGGTGGCGCACGCCTTTAATCCCAGCACTTGGGAGGCAGAGGCAGGAGGATTTCTGAGTTCGAGGCCAGCCTGGTCTACAAAGTGAGTTCCAGGACAGCCAAGGCTACACAGAGAAACCCTGTCTCGAAAAAACCAAAAAAAAAAAAAAGTGCAGTTCAGTGCCATCTTGTTTTAACTGTCAAATAGTTTGTTGAAAACCAACATTAAGTCAAACAAACATTTATAGATGCTCATTTATTTTGTCAACTTTAGATCAGGGTGTATAACTTTATAAATGGTTAAACTATTTCTCTAGTTACATATTTACATTCTCTTTTTAGGTGTTTGAAAACTTTGCTCATTCTAAACAGACCACTTCTAAACAGTGACTCTTTTTATAGTTTACTTATGGTTTGAACCTTAGTTTATTTTATTTATGAAATGTTAGTGATGATAACTACATAGCCATGTTAGTACACACTGGGATTTAGTTCATTCACATAAAATCCAAAAAACTTCAAGCAGCAGTGCCAAGTACATTTAAGCTATATGGTAAATATCTCATTGTTCTTGCTATATTAATGGAGTTTTTAAAGTCCTTTTTATGTCTAATCATTGTTAATAACTTACTTTCTCAGAATGATTTTTAATTATTTGTATTCTTGTTTCATCATTTGTAGGTTATAAGATAACAGTAATTTCATGGTTTTATTTTTAAAATATTTAAAAGTTAATTTTATTGCTTATTTGATGTTAGCAGGTTGAGTAGATTGTTTGCATAAGTGAGAAAATCTTATGTCTGTTATTATCCCCAGGTCAATTGTTGGAATGACTATGTATAATCAAGCTACACAGGAAATTGCAAAGCCGTCAGAGCTTCTGACAAGCGTAAGAGCTTATATGACTGTACTGCAGTCCATAGAGAACTATGTGCAGATCGATATTACCAGAGTATTTAATAATGTTCTTCTTCAACAAACACAACATTTAGACAGTCATGGAGAACCAACCATCACAAGTCTATATACAAATTGGTAAGGAGCACATTTAGAAGTTTTGAATGATGGAAAGTTTTGTTTTGTAATAAACTCCTAAGGAAAACCATTTTATGGTTAAGTTTTTATATATGAATCTTTTGCCTGCATGTATGTACGAGGACCACATGTTTAGACATGGTTAGACAATGTTTGATGCCCTCAAAGGCCAGAAGAGGGAGTCAGATCCCCTGAAGCTAGAGTCACTGTAGGAACCAGCAGACGGATGGTAGGAACCAGACCTTATGTGTTCTTACCCACTGAACAGTCCTTCCTCCCTTCAGCATATGTACTCATTTACTTTATCAGTTAACCTAAAACCTATCTAGAGGGATGTAGACTGTAATGAATACTTGAACAAACCATTTCTCCTAGTGATAAATTTACTCTTCTTTTTAGGTACTTGGAAACTTTATTAAGACAAGTCAGCAATGGCCATATAGCTTATTTTCCTGCAATGAAAGCATTTGTGAATTTACCCACAGAAAATGAATTAACATTCAATGCAGAGGAATATTCTGATATATCAGGTGAATATTATATGCTGGATTTAGAAAATGAAGAAAGCCTGATTGTTTTACATGTAACTTGATTTGGCTAGGTTCTTTTGGGTATTAATAATTAGTTTGTAAGCTGGGATGGTCCATTATGTCAGTGTATCTTAATATATTTGCTCTGTCAAGAAACTGAAATTAATGAATTTCCTTTCAGAAATGAGATCATTATCAGAGCTCCTCGGCCCGTATGGGATGAAGTTCCTAAGCGAGAGTCTTATGTGGCACATCTCATCACAAGTTGCTGAACTTAAGGTACAGTCTCCACCAACGCACCTTGCTGTCCTTGTTAGCAGTGTTGGGGTTTGAACCTCTGACCTCACACATGTGAGGCAAGTGCTCTACCACTGAGCTACATCTCCAGCCTTTTTCTCATTTTTTATTTTGAAACAGGGTCTCATTAATTTCCCAGCTGACCTCAAACCTTCTGCACCAGCCTCACAAATAGCTAGTATTTTGAATGTGGGCTGCTCTGCATGGCTTAATTCACCCTTTAAACATTAATTCCTGTAAAACATTTCAGGAATGTGAAAATACCTAGAATTTAAATTAGCCTGACTTGAAAGTGCTAGCGTGTAAGTGAAGTTGAAGCACTTGCAGAGCCTCTCAATGACATCTTGGTTTAGTTGCAAGTAAGAAAACAAGAGGCCAAAATGGTGACTTAATTTGTAAAAGTGATTGGTGTTCAAGTTTCTCAGTGTTCTTAAGCCTTTATTCTGTTGCATAATGATGCTTTTCTTTGATTATGTCCAAATTCTAGTCCAAGTTGTTTGTTCCAATTATTTGAATATATTGCTTTCCACATTACTACAGATTGTGACATGAACATTATTAGTTTATTGGGCAGTATTAGAGATTGAGTGCAGGGCCTCTCATGTGATAGGCAAGTGCTCTCCCACTAGCCACATACCTGGATTAGGGTTGCTATTGCTATGATGAAACACCAAAACCAACGGCAAGTTGCAGGGGAAAGGGTTTATTTGACTTATGCTTCCACATCATAGTCCATCACCAAAGGAAGTCAAGACAAGAACTCAAGCAGGGCAGGAACCTGGAGACTGGGGCTGATGCAGAGTCTGGGGAGGGCTGCTGTTGACTGGTTTGCTCCCCATGTTGCTCAGCCTGTTTTCTTAGAAGACCTTCCGCCCAGGTATGACATCACCCACAATGATCTGGGCCTTCATCATCACACACTAATGAAGAAAGTGCCCTAGAGTCAGATCTTTTGGAAGCACTTTTTGAATGAGGTTCTCTCCATTCAGGTGTCTGTAGCTTGTGTCAAGTTGACATAAAACTATCCAGCAAACCTGGTTTAGTATGTTTTATCTTCAAGCCTTTAAGCTGGTTGAAAAATGTCTTTGAACTGCTTAATGTTTAAGTAAAGATAGTAATGGCCGCAACATTTTTAAATTACCATTTTTATTATTTTAAGAATATGTCAGTGCTAAGATAAATTATATTGAATAAGCACATACACATTTGTATGTATTTATAAAATGATTGTACATTTTGAGAGAATTTTAATTTGGGTCACTAAACCTCTTGGAACTTGCCAGACTAGAAAAGGCATGTTTAAAGTGTAGTGTAATGTAGTGTATCTAAGCATGTGGTAGGCCTTACTCTTGGTATTTAATCTGCTAAATTTTTCCTGACCACTTCATTAATTGGAAAACTAAAGGAAAATATTACTCTTACATAAATCATTTTGAGGTTCTTTTATTAAAACAATTGTATAGCATAGAACCTCTGGGCTTGATGAATTTTGTTTTTTGTCTTTCAAATGATAACTCACAAGCAAGTGCATGAGTTGTTAAAACAAAGATCCCGTGCCTGACCTGGGCTCCTGTCTTTTTTTTTTAGAAACTTGTTGTGGAGAATGTTGATGTTCTAACACAAATGAGGACCAGCTTTGACAAACCAGACCAGATGGCTGCACTCTTTAAAAGATTATCATGTGGGTAACCCATTCAAAAGATCTAACATGCAATGTGTAATTTCTACCCAAAATTTTAACATAAATGCAAGCAACAAACTATGAAAAGTGCTCTTTAGCATATGAAGAGAAATAGCAAAAAATATTAGTCACAGGGATCTTTTCAGTGTACATCTACTCCATTCATTCATTCATTCATTCATTCATTCATTCATTCTCCAGGTGGCAGGGTCTCAACGCATATGGACCTTAAACTCACAACGGTCAGCCTGCCTCTGGTTTTTGAGTTGCTAGGATTGAAGATGTGTATCTCTACACCAGCTTTACTTCATATATGCTTGACTGTATTTTTTGTTACATGTCAGTCATTAGCAAATATTACCTTTAATGAGTTCTTGAACATACTGAACTTAATATATTAAGTCTACATTAATTCAACTAAAAGAAATTAACTTTTGAGTCTGTAACTTTCTAAAACTCATTTCCCTGATATATCCAGACACCGAGCAAAGGCTGCGATGTATGTTGACAGGAGTCAGAGCTGTAACCATGGCCACAGTCAGCCGCTCTGTCCTCAGGAGCCCTGCCTCTGTTGTCTTCTTCGTACTCTTAAATTCACACACACGGTCCTGTCACCACAGAGCAGACTCAGGTCTGGCTTCGTTCACTTAGAGTGTTATTGAGACTCATCGTCTGTGTTGTCCCCTAGATTAATTATAATTTGGTCCCTCTTTCCTTTTTTTTTTTTTTTGCTAATTAGTATTCTGTTGCATGAAAGCCTAAGCCTGTCACTTACAGCTTCAATTTTTCTTTTTTTTTTGTAACTTTTTTTAAGATTGTATTTATTTATTTATTTATTTATTTATTTATTTATTTATTTATTATATGTGAGTACACCGTAACTGTCTTCAGACACACCAGAAGAGGGCGTCAGATCTCTGTACAAATGGTTGTGAGCCACCATGTGGTTGCTGGGATTTGAACTCAGGACCTTTGGAAGAGCAGTCAATGCTCTTAACCCCTGAGCCATCTCTCCAGCCCCTCAATTTTTCTTTAAATATCTTCTTGGAAATGATGCTACAGTTATACTTTACTCATAATGGTAAAGGTGTTCCCAGCATAAAAAACTTAAGAAATCCAAAATAATTTGTATTGGAGAAAAGCATGGTGAGTTTATTACTCTACCAAAACCCTGGGGCTGGGGAAGTAGGACAGGGGCTCGCTCAGTGAGTGTGCATGCTTAACATGTGCAGGGCCATGACCACCTTTCCTAGCATCTGTATCTGAAACAGTATCAATAATTGGAAACAAAGCATGTATTTAATATACTTCACCACTTGATACTTTCTTTTCAAATGCTTAGAGAATCACTTTGTTTGCCTTCTATTTTTAAAACCTCACTTAATAAAAATTACCATAAAATTAGTGCTACAAAACACCAAAGATGGTATTGTAAAACACAGTAGTTGCCAGGACGTAAAGAGGAAGCATTATGGGAGTTTGGGGTGTGATGGAGCTGTTTAGCACAAAGCAGTATTGGTAACAAATGTATGTTATCATTTCATAGAACTGTAGACCAAGATGGGGAGCGGGAAGCTGAGTTTATTATGTGGTTGTTTTAAAAAGAAGACCAACTTTACAGTTACAGGGGAAAAGCATTTTAATCTTTAATTTTTATTATTTTGCTGTTTCCGGGTTTTCTTTATTCTTCACTGTTTTTGTTTCTTCCATTTTCTGGAGTCAGCTGACCATGGTCACTCTCCTATCCTGAGCTGTCCTGAGCTTTCCTAGTATTAAGCAGTCTTTTGATTGGACCTTGTCATTTGAAGGAATTGATACACTGAAATGTTTAATAGCTTAGTCTTTAACTCTACTGTGCAGTTGAAACAAAATGAAACTTACCAAAGTTCTAAAGAGAATTTGCAGAGTTGGAATATAATTCACTGTTCCTTCACAAGATTATGTTTGATTAAGTTTTGTGTATAATAAGACTTTGGGATTTGTTCAAACTAAAATTTAAAGTGTTGAATCACTGTGACCCATATTTATAAAATTGGCCTTGTGACCCATTTTTATAAAATTGGCCTTAAAACAAAATATATTAAGCCTGTTTTGTGTTTCATTAGAAAAAGAAAAGATGTGCTTTAGAGAGGCTTCTTCAGAGCAGATGACTATTCTGGGGGGTAAAATGCTCTTTGACCCACCTCCTCTCAAGTTTTCTTCATCCCATATCCTGAAAGCCAGATAATCGATTTAGAATCAGCAAGTCATTCTTTAAGGAGGCAAGGCATTATGATTTATTAAAAGTGGCTCTGAATTTGGGGTCAGTATGGAATTGCTTTTCACTTTAAGGCTTCTGTATCACTCAAATCTCATAGTGCTCCCCAGTCCTTACTTCCTGTTCTCAGATGATCTCTCCTGGAGCCAGGCTGTCACCTGATTCCAGACCACTATCTTCTTGCTTTCTGCCATGATTCTTTGTTTTGAAAATGTAGTCCATTCACTTCTGTCCTCCCGTCACCATGTCTAAGCCTGCACACTGCCACACAGCACTAGTTAGGGTGGTGGTCTCCCTAGTTTGGAGCTCTGTCCAGACCATCCATAGCCTGTGACCCAGAGCTCTTTCCCATTGCTGGTCTCTGTCGCTCACTGAAACCTGATCACTCTTCTATTTTATCCTTTTAGAAATTTTGGCTAGTGAAGCTTTTTCTTTTTTCAAAGTTGTGTTTTTAAGTACATTTAGAGTGAGTATGTGTCTCTGTCTGTGTGTGCATGCATGTATGCATGTGTGTGCGCATGTCTCTGTATGTGTAAGAGGACAGAAGTCGCTTCTCCTTCAACCATGTGGGCCCTGAAGGTTGAGCTCAGGTTGGCGGGCTTGGTGGCAGCTGCTTCACGGCTCTCGTTTAGCTTCGCTTGGAATATCTTTTCTTGCTGGTCTTCCTTTATGCCAACCAGGATGACAATTTTTTCAGAGAAATCTTTTGTTTTTTATCTTTCTCTTCATTTTTTTTCCTCTGGTAGGAACATTTCCCTAGTCTCTCATTACACCACTGTTTATTAATCTGCCAATCTGCTGTTCATCAGGCTCTCACATGCTGTAGACAGATAAAGATCAATAAATTGACTTTTGTTTATGTGGAACTTCCCACGCATTTGTGTTGGGTTTTTTTTTAGCATGTTTACATTTATCACATTTAGCTCATATTATTCTTATTGCTTTAAAACATTTATAGTTGAGAGTTTAAATTCTTAGAAATTCCAAACAAAACACCCCAATTCCTGCGCTTCAATTGGCGTCTGTGCTTAAGTTTTCTATACAGCTCTTTCTAGAAATTTATGTATTTAAATTTTTCTCATATAAATGCAATCATATTTTAGGGTGTGTGTGTGTGTGATATTTTAAGTGTAAATGTGTGTAGTAGATACACATGTCCTGCGGCTTACGGCAGGTGTCTTCCTTAGTTGTTACTCCACCTTATGTCTGGAGACTCTGGATCTCAGAACCTGAAGCTCCTCAGTCCTGCAGGATGGCTGTCCAGTACACTGTTTCCAGTACAATGGGTCTTCCTGCTTCCACCCTATGGCATTAGAATTGCATGAGCTTGCGCCTTGCCTAGCTTTTACACGGGTGCTCAAGGTCCAAACCACACTTGCACAGCAAGCACTACCCACTGAGTCTTCTTCCCAGCCTGGTAACTTTCTTATCTGTTTAGAGTGCTTTCATTGAAGCCCAGGCTGTTTCTCTATATTATATTGTTACATAGTTCATTGTAGTATACAAAGTAATGTAGTTCATTGCCTTGTATAGGGTATACTTGTTACCTTTGAATCCCAGTCTCTTATTTTGTTAGCACAGTTTGAGTATTAAGGGTATAGTAATCATTTTTAAAATAGTTTTCTCTGAGCAACATACAGGGGCTCAAGTCCCTCACCATGGGTTCCAGTAACTTAGCTCTACCCCAGCTGCTTATCATCTCCCAACCAGCACTGACCAGGATGGCCCTGAGGTGTAGCTCCTGAGATCAGAGGTGGTATGGCCATAGGCCTGCTTATAGTCTTAATAAACATTTTTTTTTCCTTTTTGGGCCACAACTTAAGGATTTTCTTAAGGAGGCTAGAGAGATAGCTCGGCAGTTAGGAGTACTTGCTTTTCTTGCAGAGGACTGGAATTTGGTTTCCAGCACCTTCATCAATGGCACACAACTGCAAATAACCACAGTTCCTAATTCCAGGGCATCTGACACCTTCTTCTGGCCTCCTTGGCATCCACACTCTAGCATCACACACACAGACTCACAGAAGTGCACATTACATTTTAAAAAAAAAAATAAAATAAGAACAGAAGAGACTGGGAATAGAGAAATGGCTCAGAGGTTAAGAGCACTGACTGTTCTTCCAGAGGTTCTGAGTTCAATTCTCAGCAACCACATGGTGGCTCACAAACATCTGAAATGGAATCTGATGCCCTCTTCTGGTGTGTCTGAAGACAGCTACAGTGTATTCACATACATAAAACAAATAAGTTTTTAAAAGGAAAAGAAAAGAACAGAGCAGAACTGGAGAGATGGTTTTGTGGTTAAGAGCACTGCTCTTCCATAGAACCTGGGTTCTACTCCCAGCATGTACATAGCAGCTTAATCCTCTGTAACTCCGGTCCCAGTGGATCTGATGCCCACTTCTGGCCTCTGTAGGTACCTGGCACATGAAAAGTACAAAGATACATTCAGGTAAACACCTGTATAGACTGAATTAAAACAAAAAAATTTAAAATCAATAATTTACTCAGAGTTCCTGGACCAGCTGAGGGTTTGGCTCCTTATCATCCTGTAATCTTTGTCCCTAGATTGATCCCTAGCTCCTTACTCCTATCTCTGCCAAGTTTATGAGGGGATTGTTTCAAGATCATAATTAATGTGAACTTCTAATGCATTTAAAAGAACAGAGCTGTGTGTGTCTGTGTGTGTGTGTGTGTGTGAGAGAGAGAGAGAGAGAGAGAGAGAGAGAGAGAGAGAAATATTCTAAAGTTTAAATATTGGGTATCAGTATTTTTAAACATTTGTTGGCTCAAATTGCCCTAGTCATGCTATTCCAGAAATTTTGATTTTGAGAGTTTTCTCCAAAGCTAAAATAAAATGTTGCTTTATGACTTTTTCCTTCTCTTCTCTTGTTCCTTGCAATTTAGCTGTTGACAGTGTCTTGAAAAGGATGACAATAATTGGTGTTATTTTATCCTTCCGGTCACTGGCACAAGAAGCTCTGAGAGATGTAAGAAACCATTTCCTCATCATCTCTTCATTTTCCAAAAACTAAAATTCATAGTTAGCAATAATAAGAGTAAAATTCCAGTTTGTGTAGTAGTGGTAAATAAAGTACATGTTTTGGTTTGGTATTGAATTTGGTTAATGCACTATCTCAGCTTTGTTATACATTAAAGTGTTCCTTTATAACTATATACTCAATCACTTTAATACTGAATGCATATCATTTCCATATATTTTGGCCTTTTGGAAAGACCCAGTGAAAGGTACTACGTTCTCGTGAAAACCTGATTTTATCAAAGGGTAGTAGTATTTCCTAGCTGTGCAATCTTCTGGGTAGCACTGACCTGTTGTCCTGTCTGGCCTGCCTAGGTTTTGTCCTACCACATTCCTTTCCTCGTGAGCTCCATTGAAGATTTCAAGGATCACATTCCTCGGGAAACTGATATGAAGGTAGAGTGTTGTTAGAGTTCGTAGTTTTAAAATGAGATGTTCAAGTTACATGTGGAATAAAATGTAAAATCCTGAAAATAGCATGCATGCCTGAGATAGATACTCTGTCTCTGAGCTCTCAGTACCAAGATATTCCTAACTATTCTGAAAACCAGCCTTCTTTGATCAACTTTATGGCCATAAGGACATGAAATTTGTTAAAAATGGATCTTTTACCCCCTTAATGTGCTAGGTTTTTCTTTCATGGTCATAAAGCAGAAAGATGAGTTGTTGTAAACTCAAGTTGTATTCAGTTTTTAAAATAGGTATTTAAAAGTCTTATAAAAGATGGCTATCGTCTACTCAAAATCAGTTTTTTTCTAGTATTTTATTTTTTCCTTAATGACTATAAGACATGCAGTCAGGCCATGGCCCTTTAACGGTCCAGAGTTATTTTGTTTTAAAATTTTCGATCCATGTGATCAAAACTACCCCAGCTGTGATTTCGTAGTGTATTTAAATCACATGATGCACAAGGAGTCGCAGCTTTTGCAAGTGCCCTTGTTTGAGACATGATTTTATACATGGTTTATCGTATACACATGTGCGTGTCAGTCTGTCTGTCCTTGTCTGTCCATCCATCCCAGGGATCAAACGCAGGTTGTCAGGCTTGCTGGCAAAAGCCTCCGTCTAGCGAAGCATCTTTGCAGACTGCCTTGCATATCTCGACTCTTGAACAGTGCTCAAGTCTCAGAATGATGTCTTTCAGACTCTAGGGTGGGATGGGGTTGGAGTACCTTCCAGTGTAGCTCAGACTGGCCGTGCACTCTAGATAATCCTCTTGCCTTGGCCTCAGCCTCGGCCTCCCAAATGCTGGGATTACAGATTTATGCCACTGTGCTTGCTTTATTCAAATGGCTTATCTACCTCTCTGTTTCCATTGTCTGCCTCTCTTTATATGTCTCCTCTGACCTAACAGTTTGTGAGCATTCTCTCAGGATCCATTTACCTCTTCATTAATGCTACTTGAAACTCTTCCCTCTTCTGTCTCTATCTTTGGAAGTCCTGCCTGTCTGTGAGGTCAGGTTCACTTGCCATTTTCTAAGAACCATTCCTAGATTTCCCAATAATAAAAACATTTTTTCTTAGTGCCAGTGGACAACTTTTATTTTTCTTCTGCCTATATTTATTCTAGATAATAAACATCTTGAAGCCTTTGTTTCGTTTAATTTTTGGCTTTCTTGTAGTGCTTTATAGAAGTAATCATGTGAGAGTGATGATTGTCTATAATCTTATGACTGAAACTATGAATAGAGCAGAAAAGGAATTTTTCTAAGTAGAAATACTGCAGAAAGTACAAGGTTAAACAGTTCCTATAAGCATACTGATGTTTGTTTAGGTGCTGAGAATTCCAATACAGTGCCCAAATCCAATTATTACTTAGTATAATTTTTAACTTTAGTTTTTAGCAAACTGTCGATTTAAAAATTGACTTGGTTTAAAGATCCTAAACATGAATTTTATCAGCTTTATTCTTGTATCATAGAAGTTGCTCATCTAAAGTGTACAGTTCCATGGTTTTGAATATAATCACAGAGTCATGGTCATCACAGTTCACAATTAGTTTTAGAATAGTTTTACCATTCCCCAGAGCGTCAGTACCCAGAGCAGGAGCTCTTCACTTTCAGCCCATTCCCTATCCCAGAGGATAACTAGGTTTCTGCAGACATCCCTGTTTGAGTACTGTGCATAAATCATATAACAGAGAGTTTTTTGATTTAGATGTCTTTAACTTCGCATGTTTTCATGGTCCACCATATCACAGCATGTGTTAGCACTTAAGTTTTTAGTGTTTTATTGTATGAATGTACTATAGTTTGTTTACTCAGTTATCAGTTACGGATATGTGTTATTTTTACTTCTTAGATACTGTAAATAATGCTACCTTTTTTTAAATCCATGTTGATGTTTTTGTTCTCTTGCATAATGAATGGATTCTGTAGAAACTGTGTTTAGCTTTGAGAAACCACCAAACAGATTGGCCATGGCAAGACTGTTATATTGCTATCAACACTGAATGAGCCAATGTACCAGGGTTTTCTGTATCCAGTCCTTGCCTTCTTGATGAGAGCCATTTTAGTAGGTGTGCAGAGGTATTACACTGTTTTGATTTGCATCTCCTTCATTCACAAGGCTGCACACATCTATGATGTGTCTGTATGGCTTCTTTAGAGAAAGATTTATTTGGATCCTTTGCCCCTTTTAAACTGAGTGTCACCTGTGTGTGCAGAGTTGGGTCTCTCCTTTTATCTTTGCCTGACCTAGGGCTTGAACTCCATCGCCAGTCATACGCCAGGGAAAAGTGCCTTTCCCCATTGAGCTATTACTGTCCTGCATCATTTTAGTTTTGAACTCTCAAGAGTTCAAAACTACCTACTTACATCTTCAGTAGGTAGAATCATGGTTCTGAATTTTCAGTTTCTTGGTAGTATCCAAGAATCACAAAACTCATTTCAGTGTACTTTGGCTTATCTGGGTTTTTTGTTTGTTTACAGTTTTGCTGTGAAACAAATACTGTTTGGACAAAGGTCATCCTGTTTTATGCCTGTATTTTCTTCCAATATTTTGAAATTTTAGCTTTTACATTTATATCTTTGATGCACTTTGAATTTGTGTTGGTGTATGGTGAGCCGTGTGTCTCTGCAACTTACTCCATGGTTGTTTCTATTTGTCTGAGCTTTATTAACTGTTAATATCAAAGATCACGAATTATGTATACAGGTTTTAACTAAAATATCAGTCAGCATATCTTGAATGAGTGGAATCTATGCATGATGTAGAAAATTATCAGAAATTGTTTTATCAGATTCTTTTATTTTTTTTTTTTTTTGGTTTTGGTTTTGGTTTTTCCGAGACAGGGTTTCTCTGTATATCCCCTGCTGTCCTGGAACTTGCTCTATAGACCAGGCTGGCCTCGAACTCAGAAAGCCACCTGCCTCTGCCTCCCAAGTGCTAGGATAAAAGGTGTGCGCCACCTCCGCCCGGCTCGTTTTATCAGATTCTTAAGTTTTTTATTTTTTTCTGTAATTTGCTGTGTTTATAGATCTGAGTAAGTATTGAATTCCTGAAGTTTTTCATTAAGTAACTGTGTGTGTAAGCATAGATTCAGTAATACTAATTCAGTTTTGTTTATTCATCTCTCAGTGTTTACTCTAGCCCAGGCTGAGCTCTGGTACTCATTCTGTAGCCCAGGCTGGCCTTGAACTCTGAAGTGCTGATATTACAGGTGTGAGCCACCACAATTGGCTTCCTTCCTCCCTCCTTCTCTCTCTCTTTCTCTCTCTCTTTCAACTTGATATTTTACTTCCATCTTTGCAAGACAAAAAGGATGATTCTGTGGAGCTTGTCACAGAGGGACTGCAAGCCTTGTTTGCACAGTGGGAAGTTACATGGAGCAGGATTAGAGCATTGTCTAGTGTGGGTTACCTGCAAGGTCAACCCTGCTTTAGCCAAGGTGCTGAAATCTTCTAGTATGTTTGTAGGCAGACTGATGTATACCATAAATATTTTCTTACTAAAGTAAACTTTCTCAGAAGTTTGTTAAAATATGTATTTCTTTGTAACTCCTGTATTTTTGACAGGTTGCAATGAATGTTTATGAGCTGTCATCAGCTGCTGGATTACCATGTGAGATTGATCCTGCCTTAGTAGTAGCTCTTTCCTCACAAAAATCAGGTAAAATGCATTAAAACATGGATATTTCTTATTAAAATTATAGGGCATCCTAGGTATACATGTAGTACTTGTCTTTCAAAATGTCTTCTTATATTAAGCTTTATGTATTCATTCATTCATTCATTCGTTCATTTATAATTGAAATACATCAGAATACAGAAGATAAAATGCCTTGCTTTGGAGTTTTTGCTGTAGCATAGTCATTACATACTGTCCAAGCCGTACTGCCGGATAAAGCTGTTCAAGTCCTTTAGTGTAGATAGATAGAGCAGTGCAGAGGAACAAGTGCCATTTCAGCTGGAGTGAGCTCAGGGAGAAGAGGAAAAAATGCATAGTACAGACTAACATGGAAGGACCGGTGTCATCAGAAAAACAAGCACTTGGGAAAAAGCTCCTAAGAAAGTGAAAGTGAGTCATTAGTGAGCCGTGATGACGGGATTGGTGTCTGTGGAGTCAGTGCAAGAACACTCAGATGAGTGTGAGAGAAGGGACTGGACATACTCTATGGAACAGCTCTGTCGGGAATAAAGGAAGGAAATTACAATAGCTAGAGGCAGGAGGAAAACCAAGACATAGTACTTGTGTTGGGAAGCTCATGTAGGCCCTACGCACTCTACACTTTAGCTATACCCCAGCTTGTGAAAAGGACTTTGTGAGATGGAGAAGATGAGAACATTTGTATGCCAATAGAAGACAGCCCTTATGATAGCCAGGGAGCTGGTCCTAGAAAAGGGTGTCCTGTTTTAATTAGAATAGATGGTCACCATAAAAAGTTGTTTAATACTGACCATTTAGAAATTGTAAGACCAGTCCTTTGAAACATAGTATCAAAAAATGTTCCAAATAATTCTATTTCTCTACAATGTAAATAAGGTGGGTTTTTTTATTGTTGATGGTGATGTCTTTTGTTTGGTTGGTTTGGTTTTGGTATTGAAATGCCCTCTCTACTCTTTTGATTTTAATTTCTTTTAAGGTTTTTTTCACTTACTTTATGTATATGAATATTTTGCCTGCCCTTATGTGCACCATGTGCATGCCTGGTGCCCAAGGAGTGAAGAAGCCTTGGAGCTGGAATTACAGGCGGGTCGTGAGCCACCATGTGGGTGCTAGGACTGAACCCAGGTCCTCTGCAAGAGCAGCAAGTGCTCTTAGCCACTGAGCCCCTTTTCTACTCTTTTGAGCCAACTTGCAGTCATTGGGTTTATTAGTTTTCTTTTTAATTACACTGTTTTTCCTAATTCAAATAATATGTAAATTATTGTATAAGCAATAATGTGTTTTTATGATCAACCAAAGTTTAAAGATATGCTGTGTTTTTGTTTTCCTGTGATCAGTCCATAGTTTCGTATAATTGCCAACTGCAGGGTAACTAGAAGCTCTCAGGTAAAAAGCCAAGTGCTAGAACAATTTAAATTCTGCAAGTGTTTTAGTAAAGGTTATTTTCTTATAGCTACAGAGTATGTTAGATATTTTCATTCATAACTGCTTCCTTCTGTTTTTTAGACTGGAGAAATAAGTAATGCAGTCCCCTTTTCAATATTGGTAACCTTGAAGCAACATATTTATATATTCTTAGCTGTCCTAGGGAAAGAAAGGAATTTTTTTCTTTTAGTGAATTTCATATTATAAAATAAGAAATTTATGAATGGTAATATGTAAAGTATTGTCATAAGTATTCATCAGTTTTTGGTTAGGAAATTTAAATAAAATTTATTACCTTTATTTTTTTTAGGGTAGATTATTAACTTTCAAATAATCCTGAAGAAAAGCTTGATTTTTTTCATTCCTTATTTTTTTCTTTAGAGAACATTAGTCCAGAAGAAGAATATAAGATCGCTTGTCTCCTGATGGTCTTTGTAGCAGTTTCCTTGCCTACACTGGCCAGCAATGTGATGTCACAGTACAGCCCTGCAATAGAAGGTACTTGGTTTACAATAGGTGTAACAATGAAAGAACACTGGCTTTAGTGTTACATGTGTTTTTCTCTTTGGGTAATGTTCTTTTCTGCTAAAATAGTGCTTAAGATCTGTCAAATAGTAGCTTTGGAGTGTGCATCCTAATTTTCTGAAATGTGGAATGTGTGTAGGTCAGCTCAGAAGTGCAGCAGAGGATAGTGTGCCTGTTCAGATCATGGGGTGGTTTTAGGGCCTGAGAGGGTGTACTTTAAAGCAACTTAGCCCTTAGCATTTACATTTCCAAGGTGTAGGACCGAGCATCATGTCTTTCCAGAGTGTTTGCCTACTAATGAAATACTGACCTGGTCATTAGTTGCTTTCTTGCTGTAATATTTCAAAACACCCAGGCTCATAAAAGTCACTGTGGACCCTAATTCTTAGTCATACTGCTGTTCATGCAGTCTGAGGAGCCATTAAAGCTTGCCATCCGTCTGTGTGTTACAATAATATTTTGTGGTCACACAGACTACACAGCCCTGTTTGTTCTTTCCTAGGACACTGCAACAATATACATTGTTTGGCCAAAGCCATCAACCAGATTGCTGCAGCTTTGTTTACAATTCACAAAGGAAGTATTGAAGACCGACTTAAAGAATTCCTGGCGGTATGTCTAATCAAATATCATGACATTTTACAAAGAAAACAAAAAGTTATGCCTATGTTATGCAACAGTAAATTCCTATTATCTTTACATTTTATTTAGTGTTCTCCAAAGACATTTTTGTTCTCCATTTATTAAGTATTAAATTTTGTTTCTTTTTTAATGTTTTGGT
Organism: Tokudaia tokunoshimensis; assembly: GCA_036184795.1. NCBI lineage: Eukaryota > Metazoa > Chordata > Mammalia > Rodentia > Muridae > Tokudaia > Tokudaia tokunoshimensis. Next base: position 54,798,898 of record BTHU01000004.1, on the reverse strand, counting down.
TTTGGAAGGTAGATTGCATCAAGTTTGTCGTTGTTTTCCCTCTAGCTTGGAGTCTCTCCTTCCAGAGCTCTGCTATGTGGCCTGCTTGCTTAAACTAATGTTTGGACTAGAGATTGTCTTCACATTCAAAAGATTTTTTTTTTCTTCAAAGAAAAGTGGAAGCCTAGAGAGATAATATGTCCTTTAAAAGATACAATTTATTCATTTCCACTTACTTAGAGAAAGACCATGATAGTGACAAACTGCAGAGTAAAAACACTGCTTGGGATCTGTGATGGCACACACAGACCATACCATAGATAAGGGGGAGGCAGAGATAGGATTACACGTTCCAGGCCAGCCTGGGCTAACAGGTGAGACCCTCTTTCCAAAAAGCGAAGGGCTGGAGTGACGTCTCCTCAGTTAAGATTATTTGCTTCTCAGTTCCCAGACCTACATTGCACAGCTCACAACCACCTGTAACTCCCATCCCAGGGACTGGCGAACATGGGTACTGTTCACACACGGCACACACACTTTTATTCAGGTACTCACACGGAAAATAAAATAAATATGTAAAACAGTAGCAGAAGGTATTTTTCCTTATTCCTACTTATTTGAAGAAATACTGTTAATAGGTACAGAGTCAACAATAAAAGTATGACTCATAGGGCTAGAGATGGCCCAGAAGTTTAGGATGCTTACTACTCTTGCAAAGGTTCAGTTCTGGCACCCACATTAGACATCTCATAACTGCCTGTAACTACAGTTCTTGGGATCTGATGCCCACTTAGACACAAAGTCATGAAGGCGTATACATACACACATAAACAAAAATAAACCCATAAAATTACATGTGACTTGCTATCAAAGGAGAGTAATGTTAAATCTGTCATCAGACATGGTTTAGTACAGTATTTTTCTTTACCAACATATCTTTTTCATACTTTGCTTAAAGAACAGATAGTTTAAGCAAAATGAACCCTAGAGTATTTGGTTTTCTTCTTCGTTGAAAATCCTGTTAGCTTTTAAATTTACACACACACACACACACACACACACACAAACACGTATGGATTTCTTTTTTGGGGTTCAATGTCCTTTCTTAAAATTACTATGAATACAAACCCAGATTGAAATTCTTTTTTAGGATCTAAAAAGTGCACAGTACGTTTACCTCTTATCTATAGATTATGCATTCGAAGTTCCCCGCGCTAAGAGGGTACTTGAAGCCAGGGATAGTACAAAACTACATGCGTACACACAAACACACACAAACACACACAAACACACACACACACCAACTATAGACAGGAAACTATTAAAGCACAATAAATTATTAATAGAAAAAATAGAAAAGTTTTTGCATGCCCATAATGACAGGAGAATGAAGTCCCTCAATACTTTGTTGTCCTATATCCACCCTTCTTGTGACCCTGAGATGACCCTGGTGTGGGTGGGGTAAATGAAGGTGATGATGTAGACATTGGTGGACTGTGAGGTGGGCGTTGACTTTACTTCAATGGGAGGATCCTCTGCTTTGGGTGACACTGATCATTAAGTGGGAGAATATCATGACTTGCTACCAAAAGAGAACAGTGCTAAGTCTACCCATCAGACATGGCTGTGTGTAGTTCTTGGACATTAGTAGCAGATAATGGTGATGACTGGGGATTCTCAACAGCCTATAACAAACCTTGGAAGAATATTGTAATCAGTACTTTTTTTTAAACTCATGAAAGCCATTGGTGCAAATGTTATACTCTTTCAGGGACCAAGTAGTTCAGAAGGTCCTGTCCCACCAACTTGACTTCTTGTTTTTAAGTGGTTTTCCTGATTTTCCTGTCTATCCCCAGATAGCCTTTAAAACAACTCATTCATCACTGTATCCATGAGTTCCTCATATGGGTTCTAGTTTTACTAATTCATTGCAGCTTTAATGAGTGTTATTGTGTCTACAGTAGCAGATAGTTTTCAGTAGTGCATTGTGTCCACATTGGGGTTTCCTTTGATTGCTAGTTGATTACAATCAAATACCAGGGAGGTAGATATGACCTTTATAAACTAAATAATACTCTGCTCCGATTAAATCACTCAGCATCACATTTTTTTCTCCCCCCCGCCCCGGTCTGTCCCTCCCTTCTTTCATCCCCATTATTGGGATTTTTGAGACAGGGTCTCTATGTAGTCCTAGCTGTCCTGGAACTCGCTATGTAGACCAGACTGGTCTCTAACTCACGGAGGTCCATCTACCTCCCCAGTGCAGAGATTAAAGATGTGTACCACTACGACTGGTCCAGCATTACATTTTCATTGTCTCTTTTTGCAGAAGTTCAGGATGGTCAGATGTTGTCTGTTAGTTATGACTTTTAATTCAAACTGTCTTCCAATAATATGACTGTTCCCCACATTATAGTGTCTATTTCTGCGGACCTCGTGTCCGTCACTCTGTACAGTGGCATACTCTATGGCTGTAACCTTCAGTCTGACATGTGGCAGCAGCATTTGAATAAATTCCCTTCTGCAGATGGATTAGCTTTTCCTGGAGATTTCAGTCTTGATACAAACTTGTCTGCTGGCTGGAGACAGACTGAGGTTGCCACATGGGGACCACGGAGACCATTGGGTCAGGGAATCCCAGTTAGTAGAACATAGCCGGTGCTAGAGTGTTTTTTATATATTTCATGAAACATTCCTCTGAGAATTTCTACATTCTCACGGGAAGGAAAGACTTACTCCTCCTCGGCTGTACATTTGCAAGCAGCCTTGCTGGGGTGTGGGCACCATCATATCGAAAGGATCACTTGAACAGAAACACTGCATTACCATGTCATTCAGCCAGGGAACTAATGACCAAGAAACTAACATGCAGGTGTATACAGAGGGAGGATGTGCTGGACAGAGGGACAACTGCTCCTGAGCAGGATGGAGCAGAGTCATACATAGAGTGGCATGGAATTCAAATTTAGGAACTGATTATTGGAAATTGGGAAATTCTGGAATTTTCTATTTTGCTTTCCAACCATGTTTGGCCATTAAAAGCAAAACTATTTGTAAAAGGGGTGGGGGAGGCTGCTATAGAGTATTATGGACCTTGGGAAGAGAAACCAATTTGAATCATTTTAAGAAACAAACTTGAGGAAAATGTTAGTTTTAACCAATATTTGATATGTGTACCTTACTTGTTTTATATGTCTACCTTAATTGTTGACTGATGTGAGGTCTCTAGCTCATCTTACTTTATACATTGCATAATGGAATCTTGTTGAAGGTTGAATTGTGTTGAAAATGAACTATAAATGAGCAGCGTTTCTTTGCAACCTCATTGATTACATGTGTGTACTTTTAAGCTTGCATCCTCCAGTCTACTGAAAATTGGCCAAGAGACAGATAAAACTACAACAAGAAATAGAGAATCTGTTTATTTGCTACTGGATATGGTATGTGTCATTTCAGTTTAATTAACTTTTACTGATAACAAAATGTTCCAGTCCTTAGCATGCCTCTTCTTGGCAAGTAAAAGCTTTGTTGATGTTTTGTTCTGTTTCTTTTGTGATTTTTGTTTTTTCTCCATTTCTTGTGGTCATTCCACCCAAACCATACGCTTTCTAAAACTTTCTGCAAAGACTGGCACTACTCCTGTTTAGCCATAGGTCAGTAATAGGAAATCATAAGACCGAAGGTGAGCGTTAACTGTAAGGATGTGCTCAGACCTTTTATTTTCCTGCTAAGCCAAGTTTAATTCTCTGAGATTCCCATGGCAGTGTCTGTGAGACTCTTCTTAGTCTCCTTTGCCTGTAGAGATCTGTGACTATCTGGAGAATCAGCAGAACTCGTAGCTCCATGTCTTCCCCCATGACCTTTCCCGATCACACAGGCCTATATTAGACTTTCTTTCCTCTTGAACTCTAGAATTTACTGCTTTCTATTTAATCATAGGTGGTCTTATTTTCTACTTTACTTTCTAACTTAATTTTGAGCTTTTTAAAATGTACCATTACATTTGTAATATGTTTGTATTCACTTTTATGTTTAGAGTATGTGTTCCTATTGATTAATTGATAAGCTTGAAAGTATCATTTAGAAGTATTTTGGTAGGCTTCACTGTAGCACATTTGCATTTTAGATTCTGAAGTAAAGCAGCTTGTGTCTTTCAGATGAGAAGAATATGGAGTTGTTTACTACTCCCTTTGAGTACCTTGAATTTTGACATTTTTTTTACTTTTTCAGATTGTACAAGAATCACCATTCCTGACAATGGATCTCTTGGAATCTTGTTTTCCTTATGTGTTGCTGAGAAATGCATACCATGCTGTCTACAAACAAAGTGTTACATCTTCCGCATAGAGTACTTACTCAAGACAAGCACGAGTTTTTGTTGCCTTGTTTTATCTGTAAACTGTGGAACTATTTTACCTTAAAGCCTGAAAACAGTTTTGTGGATTAAATTTTCTTCATGCTGTTGTATTTTCTGATCATTGGCTTCCTAATATGGTTGTACTACAGTACATTTGGTTAATTTAGTTATTATACATTCTCAAAACTCAGTGAATTCTATGATTTTAGAGTATCATTTGTTTGAAATACCATTAACACTATGTTTTTAATAACTGATAATGAAAAAACTTGCTTGTTTATTTCTGAAAAAGAATTGTATTTAGTGATTATTTTAGATAGTGATATGATAGCACCCATCTGTGTGTAAATTATTTCATATAGGGAGAGTTCTGATCTGTACCTGCGGTTCTTTCTGAGATCAAGATTGGATGTGCATATCGGTGATGCTTACGAATACATTTCTACTTTATTTTGAACATTTGCCAAACTAAATACCTAACACTGTTTAACCTTAGAAATGTTAGACAAAATGTTCCAACTTGAGCATTGGAAGCAGATTCTGAATTTCTCAAACAGCAGCATATGCTGTTGCCTGTAGAAAGCCTACTGATAATCTCATCTGTGCTGCCTGATTGGCATCTGCACTACCTTGTACCCTGCTGTATAATAAACAATGAGACACTTGTCCACTGTTGATACAGATGTTAGTCCCGAATCACTTTTTATATGTTTTAAAATTTGAAATTCAAGTGTACCTGCCATAACATAAATAAACACTAGACTGTATCACATTTTGAATGATTTCTTTAAAATCTTTGGAAACTTATTTGACAATATGAAATTTTCAGTTTAAACTTCGTTAAAGTAAACTTAGATTTAGCAGATTCATTACTACAGAATCTTTTTTTAATGTTTTAAAAAATACTCCTGGAAAAAAATGCTGAAATTAGGAGAGAGACAGACAGACAGACGGAGGGAGGGAGGGAGGGAGGGAGGGAGAGAGAGAGAGAGAGAGATTGAGATTGACACAAGCTGGAGTTATCACAGAGAAAAGAGCTTCAGTTGAGAAATGCCTCCATGAGATCCAGCTGTAAGGCATTTTCTCAATTAGTGATCAAGGGGAGAGGGCCCATTGTGGGTGGTACCATCCCTGGGCTGGTAGTCTTGGGTTCTATAAGAAAGCAAGCTGAGCAAGCCAGGGGAAGCAAGCCAGTAAGAAACACCCCTCCATGGCCTCTGCATCAACTCCTGCTTCCTGACCTGCTTGAGTTCCAGTCCTGACCTCCTTTTGTGATGAACAGCAATGTGTAAGTGTAAGCTGAATAAACCCTTTCCTCCTCAACATGCTTCTTGGTCATGATGTTTGTGTAGGAATAGAAATCCTGACTAGGACAGTGTGTGTGTGTGTGTGTGTGATTGGCTTGCTAATTGTATCTGTTATCAAATGGCCATTATTAAGGAATTGACGTAGTTTGATAAGGATTTCTTAAGGGGAGTTTTAAAATAGAATAGTTTCTATTATTCTCCATGTAATTATGCTAACATTTGATATTGTTTGCTTCAAAATATTATACTAGGCCAGAAAGATGGCTCAGCAGGTAAAGGTGATTGCCACTGGGCCTTGTGACCTGAAATCCGTCCCTTGGAGTGCCAGCTCCTGGAGGTTGACCTCTGACCTGACGTGGATGTGGCACACAGTCCCACCTCCAACTAAGTAAAAAATAATGTTTTTAAAATAAATATCACACTGTCACCATTAGTTTGTTTCCTGCATGGCTAACTCTAGAATCTTTCATCCAAATGTTCAGCCTATCATTAGGCCTAAAAGTAACAAAATGGGGTAAGTTGGCGATCTGAAGTCCCAAGGCTTAACCATAGAGGGTCTTGTTTCTGATTTAAATGTGTGCCCTGCTCTCCCTGTACACCTTCTCCTAATCTGGAGTGTGAGATGGGAGGACATGTCACTGCTGTAGAAATGTCCTGCTCGTGTTGGAGAGCGGAAAGCTGGAGGTGGGACTGTGCAGTGCACTCTGGAGACCAGGTTTCCCCGTGACTGGTTAGTATTCACTTACTTTAAATACGCAGCTCAGCCAGATGCTCAGTGGCTAGGTGTTGAAATCATCGTTGTTTGGCCTAGACTTGAACTGAAGATGAACAGAATAAGCTTTTGGAATTTTATACAAATAAATAATGAAATTTTACTTAAGAGCTGGCTTTAGTTGTTTTTTAATATTAGTGTTGGATCATTCTTTCTCAGTTGGTCCGCTACTACATTGCTTCCAAACTCAAGCCCTAAGGACCTATGTAATTGCTTTCAGCTCATGCTAAAGTTGCCACCAAATTAAGATTTGCTTTATATCAACTAGTGACTAAGCTCACTTAACACATTTCCCTTCAATGTAGTTAAGAGTATCTGTCATTGCTAGAATTTCACTGAGGCCTTCTAAACATTTGTATACTCAATGTTCTTAGAAACCATGACATGCCCCCTTCAAAATGCCCTGTATTTAGGGGGAAAAAAAGGTAGAAAAATGATAGTTTCATATCCACTTACATCATAAAATAACTTGAAAAGTAATATCCATAAACTTCCATATGTCTGCATATTTGTGTTTCCCTAAGCTTCACATGTTGAAATGTAATGTCATTGTAAAGAGATGGGGTGGGTCTGTGGCAGGTGACTATTCCTTGACTAAGGAATAGTCCTTAGGCCTGCCTTCCCTCAGGACACGGGAAGGCAGCACCGCCTCTGAGCCAGCAGGCAGGCCTCAGCACACACCAGCACCTTGATATGGAGGTCCCTAGACATTGGCCATCTAGTCTGAGGCATTTTGTTAAAATGACCCACACAGACTGACATCCTGGTTTCTGGAGATCTAACAGTGGTCTAGCTGACTTTCAAGATGGAAATATACCATTTCTGAATTTGCTCTTATATGTTATCATTTCATGGTGAACACAGTTTCAGTAGAAAAACTAAATGAGTATTAACATAAATACAGTCTAAAGACAAAAGGGCATCAGCGAAACCTCTCTTCAAGTTACAGCTAAGATAAGCGTGTTTCTTTAAAAGGGCCGTGAACTGTTAATAAATGAGAATTCAACACTCGAGAGGGATTAAGAATTCTAGGCCAGCTTGGACCATGTAGTGGAAATGAAGGAGAAAGAAAGAAAGTTGGCTTATAGATTAGTGTGCTCATGACCTATGTGATGACATCATTGGTACACAAGTCTGGGTGTCATAAAGCATGATGGAGTAGCCATTTGATTAACCGACCTTGCAAAGGTTAACACTGAGAATACAACTCGGGATGGCAAGGCAAGGAAAAATTTCACCTTTGCTGCTACTGACTGTCCATGCCAAAACTACAGACTGGAGTAGTATTGAGTCATGTGGAGAGCTTGCTGTGTACCACATTATACTGTGTTTGGCTTATCCTTAAATATTGTTCATTTAATTCCCAATCCTGTATGATGGGAAGCCTATTTACTGATGTTGTTACTGAAGTGTTAGAAACACATTTGTATAAATGCTGCAGAGAGCCCCAGTGAAGAAGTAAACCTGATCTAGAAGCTGTCCTTGGCCTCTTCCATCACTCACATATGAATGTGGAGTTTTCTACTCAGCAGCATTTAAGCTTTTGCACTCATTAAAGTACAAGGCATAGAAGCAACACCAAGTTCCTACACTACGGTTACTGGGTATTCTCACATCCGTGTTCATTTCATCTCAACCAGCTTGCTCACTATGTGTTTTCCCCAATTGTACCAATAGAATTATTGAAAACTAGTGTAGAAGTGCATGAGTATTGTAATACACATTTATATACTTATTTATTCTATCAGTTCTATTTCTCTGGAGAACCCTCATACACCAGCCAGACTAGAAACTCTCACAGACATTAGCCGTAAATTTAGAATCACAGTGATTCTAAATCCAGTCAATTTGACAATCAAAATAACCATCACAGACTTTGGCCTAATAAGGAGATTAATCCCTAATGGGTTCATAATATGGCATCATTTCTAACAAGTGGTAGAAATCAGAGGTGGGGACTACTTGGAAGGCGAGGTCACTGGAAACAGTCCCTGGAAAGGTAGACAACGTTTCCAGGCCCTCCCTACCTGCTTTTACAACTTCCTGCCTGCTATGGACTGAGAGGTCCGGTTCTGTCTACCATGCCTCTTCACTCACTTGCTCCATCTCATCACGAACCAGCAATACAGAGCTGGGATCACACCCAAATCCTCTAAATTGTTACTGCTGTGATGACAACCGACAGTATAGATACTAGATCACCTACTATCAGTATTAATATACCCTTTTTAATTTTCTAAAAAATTATCTTTTAATGTGTAACAGTGTTATGTCTGTATGCCTGGTACCCCCAGAGGCTAGAAAAAACTGTCAGATCCCCTAAGATGGGAATGTCACACAGTTATGAGCCATGGTATGGATGCTGAAAATTGAACCTAGATCTTAAAGAATAGCCCATGCTCTTAACCTCTGAGCCGTCTTACCAGCTTCAGACTATTTTCTTTTACTTCTTCAGAAATTGTCTTCAAAGAGTTTCATCATCCTTTTAGCAGTATAGTATCATATTTCCCATTCATGTGGATGCAACATGTTCATGTCTAGCACTGATCTGAAAATTCTACATTATCTTAAATGAGAAAGAATGGTGTAACTTTAGCACATCTACAAGGCAGAAATTAATTTTAAGACTACGCTGTGGCATATATACATTATAAATGTATATATTCAACACTTAAGGCATAAGATGTAGAGCTTAGACCTTCAAATGTCATTGTGACATTCAAAACAATTGTGACAGTTGTTCCTTGAAAGCCTTTCTTTTCTGCATGTTGATCCCTGCCTGCGAGATGGAATGTTCTCTTATATTCTGGATGGCAAACTCCTGATCAAATCTAGATATTGAGTTCAAGTATCAATAACCTTTTCTTTAATGCACCATCCTCTGTTTCTTTTCAGCTTTGCAACTGCCTTTATAATAAATCTTAATGAATTATAATGTGGTCAGTACATGCCATTGTCTCAATCTGGGAGTATCTTGAGGTCAGGGTCTGTTGATTTCACGCCTCTGTGTGGCCAAATCTCCAACCTAGAAACTCATAGCTCAGACACTGGGTGTGAGATGGAAAGGGCTTGTGGCTGGAAGGACACTACAGAGCTCCTTGGGTTGAGCTGCCCTTTGCTTCTCTTCAAGTGGTAAAGAGGTAATTGGTTTTATTTCTCTTGGCTCTGGTGGGATACTGAGAATCATGGGTTACCGGGGATGAGGGGATTTCCAGTACCTGGAATACTGGTGTCTTAATGATGACAGAAAGAAGTTGTTTTTTTCTATTTCTTACAGCAAAATAATTTGCTTGCCTGGGGATTTGGAGAAAGAAGGAGAATCTAGGTATGTTGTATGGGATTAAAGATGGGAGCATCTGCAAGATACCAAAAAGATTTTCCTCACTGAAGAAAAAAATTTTTTTTTAAATTTGGAAATACAAAAAATACTGAAGAGCAAAGAACAACCAAAGAGGAATGACAAAGCAGTGTTTGAGAGTATTGCCCTTGAATAGATGATCTTTCTATTCTGATGACTCACCTCTAATGAGAGCCAATACTTCATAAAAGGTGCTAGGGCTTTGTGGCACTTAACTGTAATCTTACCCCTTTGCTGAAATTCCTCCTGCACTCAGGCTAGCCTGGTGATCTGATGTCACTAGGCGCAAGGGATTAATAAGCCTTGACATTTTATCCTATCAGTGTAATACCTCAGCTCTTCTCAAGACTGCACTGGCCGTTGCTTTGGCAGCTGATCACACAGGGAGAACTGTAGCGGCTCACAGGCTTTCAAGACTGCAGAACAACCTTGGAGAATGTTTGCCCTGGTTGCTGCAGGTCACAGCACCCAGAAGAGGCAGCTGATGGCCTCTGGAGCCTGGAGTGAGCTCTGCTATCTGTCACCGGTCCAGCTGCTGCTAACAAGTAAACTGGTGTCACGTCTCCATTCTGAAGGAGAACACAGCTCGATCTAGATTCTCCTCAGCTGTGAACCATAATCCATATTTTTTTTTTCTCTGTTGTGACACGCTATATAGGGCTCAACCACTTGTTTTGAGAGGACTGAGAGCCCTGGAACAAGCACCCAGGTACAGGTGACAGGCAAAAGGACTCTGACAACCAGTGAGATCAGATTCCTAGTTCAGATCATCACATGTGGTCTTGGCTTCATCACCCTTTACAAGCTCAAACTTTAAACTTATTTTAAATTGTGTGTGTGTGTGTGTGTGTATATACCATAGCATGCATGTGAGGTCAGAAGACTACATGTGGGAGCTGGTTCTCTCCTTCTATCATCTTGGTCCCAGGGATTAGATTTAGGTCATAGACTTAGGGTTTTTATCATTGCAGTGAAACACCATAACCAAAAGTAAGTAGAGGAAGAAAAGGGTTTTTTTTGGCTTACACATCTTCACTGAAGTCCATCACTGAGGAAAGGCTGGACAGAAATTGGAACAGAGCTTGGAACCTGGAGGCAGGAGCCTCCATGCAGAGACCATGGAACCATGCTACTTACTGGCTTGCTCCCCTGGCTTTCACAGCCTGCTTTCCTGTAGAACCCAGGACCACCCCAGGGTTAGCACCATCCACAATGGGCTCGACCCTTCCCTGCCAATCACTATTTAAGAAAATGGCCTACATTTTTTAAGTTATGAAGGCATCCTCTCAATTGAGGTTCCCTTCTTTCAGTTGACTCTAGCTTATGTCAAGTTGACATAGAACAAACCAGGACAGTCGTCATCATGCTTGGAGACAAATACCCTGACCCATCCTTCCCAGACCCCTTTTTTAAAGAAGAGAGGAGACAAGCAGCAAAAAAGGCCTCTATAGAAACACACAAGCCAAAAAGCTGATTGTTTGCTGTAGCATCATAAAGTTCTTCATCAAGGAGAGTTCAAGGACAGTTCAAGGACAGTTCAAGCAGGGAATCTCTGTACCATCTGTCCAGCCATTAACCTTTTCCACGATGGAGAGGATCTAGGTATTTGGGGCGATTTCACCTGAAGGAAATTCAATTCCTTTCCTTTTGAATAGAGAATTTAATGACACAACACCTCTTATCATTAGAAATGGCCCATTAGATTCTAGAAGTGAATACACTGGTGGTGGTATTTTGTAAATGAGCAGTAGGCTAGAGTACACTGCAGAGAGTAGAGTTCTTGCTTAGTGTGAACAAGGCCCAGACTCCATCCCTAGAACCTCATACGCCAGACACAGTGCCAACACCTATAACCCAGAACTTGGAGATAGAAGGTTATCCTCTGCAAATTTGAGGCTAGCTTGGAATTCATGATACCCCACCCCCCACCCCCAGAAAAAAGTAATAAAGTAAAAATTAAAATGTGGAGTGGTTTCCAGTATGTAACTGTTTTCTGAGTAATTATATAGTAGAGCCTCTCTACTTGATATCTAAGCAATTGTGATTGATTATATATACACATATATACATATGTATACTTATAAATACATTCATATATATATGAATGTATATATGTACATTGTATGTATATATACAATATACATATATATGTATATTTGAGTGTATATATATGTTGTGGATAGCCCTGGTGCTGTTAGTATTTTGATGCTAATTCATCTTTTCCAAGAGGAGCTGCCTGGAACAAGGAGTGAATCACGTACTCAGGACTTCATGTGACCCTTCTAATGAATAAATAAACCAATCACTGGATGACTAGGGGGGACTTCCAGGTCAGACAGAGGACAGTGGAAGAATCAGGAGAGAGATACAGGCTTTTGGACGAGGACAGCAGGAGGACAAGATGTAGTAGTTACAAGTGGCCCTCAATCCTGGCAGATTTGCCACCAGAGAATTTATTTTAATATGGCTTACAAGATGAGAATTCTAGTTGTACCCAGCGATTGAGTTACCATTGATTCGGAACTAAGTTTTTGTGGTGTTTTCCTTCACGCTGCATCTCTACTGGGTTCCAGAGAGAAAGGTACGGTGTCACAGCATGGGTTTGCAAGAAGTGCACCCCAATAAAAGGTTGTGATAGTTTTGAAGTGTGGAGTCAACATGGTAGGGACCTGCCAGTGGGAACTTGGTGAGCTGGATGGAGAGATTCCAGAGCTCTGGTCAAAGTCTCCATGAGATGAGAACAGGTCGGACATGCCCACCAGTGCCTGGCCAGTCAGCCCACCGGGGCCTACTAGCAAAGAATGGATTACATTTTTAACATTTCCTGCAACATATATACATATGCATATGTATATGTACAATATAATATAATTATATTATATATGCATATAAAATTGTTACTATGTGTTTTCTTTTTGCAGTCTTGGGGATTGAACTCATGACCTGCACATGGAAGGCAAGGACTCTACTACTGAGCTACATCCTCAGATCTTTAAACTAATTTATCTCTTAACAAATGGTTAGTTAAGTTTCCATTTACAAGCAATGTTAAGAGGGAAGGGAAACATCAGTTTCCAGCTTTATATGTATGCATCTTGGCAGCAGTTAAGTGAATCTGTCCAGAGTTGGATAATCTGTCAAAACTCCAGCTACTTTACCTCCTGCTTTCCTTCCTTTCACATGTAAGTGCAGTGTTGAGTTAGGGCTACACCACTTTGATTCCCAGTGGGTCAAATGAGTACTCTCCCAGGAGCTATCTGTATCAGCGAATTGGAAGGCACACCTCAAAGGTTGGGACTGCTAATCCTCTGCCTGCTAGCTACCCTGGGCCCAATCAGGGAAGTGGCCAGTGGTCACTTACCCAAAATCTCATATGGCCAGTTGGCTTTATCTCCTGCAGCTCCATGGTGATTCTTCGTCTCCTCCTCCCTTCTGCATTCTAGCCCAAGTAAATCTAAGGTTCCGACCTTGTCTCCCTTAGTGCAGCCATTAGCCACTGGCATTTTTACTGACTGATCAAACTGGGGACAAGCATCTGGACACCAGATTCCCAATTAGGGAACAGGTTCAATTCAAAGCATTAGTACCGATCCCCAACATATCAGTTGTACAATCTAGAAATAGTAAGCCATCAGTTTAATAAATATAGTAGTCTTACAATGAAAAAAAAATCCACTATGTGCTAAAGATAGAGGATGGATGGTGACGTAGGAGCGATGCTAACAAGAAGCACAGCTAACTAGATTTGTCTGTGGTTATGATTCTACCCACAGTTGCATTCAGAAGAGATTGCACTTGGAGGGGCATCTCAAACTAACACGTCTCATGGGATTGGCAGATTAATAGTGCTTGAAGGTTCTGAGAGCAGAGACCTGCAGAAAACTGATCAGGAAACAAGAATGGGACAAAGGCATTGTACTAGGTCTCCACTGTGGTAAATCACTTTATCAAAGCATCTTCTGCAATAGTTTATTTCGGCTTATGATTCCAGAGAGCAGCAAATAGAGCTCACATCTTAAAGAGCAAGCACAAAGCAGAGAGAGAAAACTAGAAATGAAGCTGTCTTTAAACTCCGAAAGCCCTCCTCCAGTGACATACGTCCTCTAACATGGTTACACCTCCTAAACCCCCCAGACAGTGCTTCCAATGGGGACCAAGGGTCCAAATATATGAAGCTATTGGGGATAGTATATCATTCAAGCCACCACATGCCTAAAAGGAAGCCTGAGGGTTGAAGAAAAGTCAAACTATTTTTTCACCTGAGTTAATTTGACGAGACTAGAAAATATCTGCAATAACTATTTGTTGAATGAATTAATCCAGACACATTATTTCTCAAACATTGTCAACAAGGACCAGATATGGTTCCCTCATATCACTGAATTTACAGATTAGTGGAGACAGATTATATGTGGTGGGAACTTTGGTTTTTTTTTTTTTAAAACCCAGGAACATTATGGAAATATGTTTTTGTTTTAATCCCAGATGTGGTATATGCTTCAGATTGTGCACAGCAGCAGGCTGGGATTTGCCTTATGCTCTGAGAGCTGCAGAAAGTTTTTGCAAGTGTATGTCATTTAGAACTCTGGGGTCTCTTGAAAGGGTATACAAATGCAAGAGCCCCAAGGGCACTGCAACCAATGCTGTTCCTCCTCTTCCTGCTGTGGCTGCTGGTGGCTCGTGCTTGTTGCTGGTTGCTGTTTTGAGCTATCTTGATAAAGAAGATCAACATTGCCCCAAGGAACTTGTCACCTTTAATCTGCAGAAAGTGGACTTAACCATATCGATGCCCTCTTTCTCTCTAACCTTTTTTCTCTCCTTCCTAGTATTGGGGGAGTTGGAGGGGACAACAGGAGAGGAGAGTGGTAGAAAAAAGAACCCAGGAGCTGGAGAGATGGCTCAGTGGTTAAGAACACTGACTGTTCTTCCAAAGGTCCTGAGTTCAAGTCCCAGCAACCACATGGTGGCTCACAACCATCCATAGTGAGATCTGACTCCCTCTTCTGGAGTGTCTGAAGACAGCTACAGTGTACTCACATATAATAAATAAATAAATCTTAAAAAAAAAAGGAAAAAAAAGGAACCCAATAAAGTAGCCAAAATCCCGGTTACAATTACACATTTCACTTTGCCCATAGCACAAATCTTAACACTTCTCATTTATGCAGGAGGCAGACAGCAAAACAAAGACTGATTGTTCGGCATAACTGGGTTGAAACCCAGAAGGAACTTGACTGAAATCCTCGGTGTTATTAATCCCAGCCAATGCATTGGTGGATGCTTCTGAAAATTAACATACTATCTCTCACTGGCAAACAAAATGAGTTGCACTTAGCTAAAATCCAACTTTACTGTTCTTCCATTCCTCTCCCACCACCTGCTAGTGCTTTTATGTCAGTTTTGTTAAGGGATGCCTAATAAAGCAAGCAGAATGCTACAAATGTTGAAGCTATTGTTTGTTTCAGTGAGTAAACAATAGTAATAGGTCATTTTGTCAATTTGTGCTCTAGCATTCAAACTGAACCCTTATTATGCACAGTGCTTGCAATTATAGATTCCTCCCTACAGGAAAGGGACATATTTCCCTATCACAGAACATCACTGAACTTGTTGAATGTGCCTTTTATATTTTATAATTTTTCCAATTTTTGCTGAGAAAAGTGCCTTTCTTAAACATGTTACTCTGTACCTCAGAATTATACAGTGCTAAAAGATGGCCCGGTCTTTCAAGGGCACGGGGGAGCTCATGGTGGAAACTCTTTGATCCCTGCTGGCTTTATAACTGAAAGGTTTTTTAGAAATCTTTTGGCACAGGCAGAAACAGAACTGTGGTGGCTGTTTATCGTAGTTGGATTTTCATCATTGGTTAAGAAAGTATTTGTTGAAGCCAGTTTATCAGTGCCTGATGGGCAGCAGATTGCCCTAAAGGCATACTTTTCTCACATCAAAACTCATGTCCGTTTTTAAAACTAACATCCAAAAGATCTTTAAAACAAGTCTGTGTTTTCTTTTCCAGCCCATCGTATGCTGAGAAGTAGAACAGAAGCCTTCTGAACTTCTGTGGGTTTTTTTTTCCCATGATGTAATTGATATCATATCCACTCAGTTGGCCACAGCTTTTAAGGGCTAAGTCTGTTTGCTGAAATGTTTGCACTTCCTGCTCAACTAAAAGAATTCAAAGACATGAAGTGTCTATTGTGAAAATACATAAATAATACAAAAGCTGTTCTTGAAAGGCCTATGGGAGTGACGGCTATCAATGAAGTGATTGCTCTCTACTGAATACATGGAGGAATAGAGCCAGACTGAATTCATTGAGGCACTCTCTCCTGACTTTTTTGTTCTTTTCTTTTCTTTTTTTTAAATAATTTCCATCAACAGACGTCCACCCCAAATAAAAGCAGGTGCTTTTCAGCATAACATCTCAAGTAACAGGAACAAAAGGGGGAATGGAGTAGGGGTGTGTTGCTAATTGGTAACTTTGCCAGATCCAAATCATGAGGATAATCTTTTGTAGATGACTAAAAGTTTTAGTGAGAGGGATTTACCTATCATGCACAAGGCTTCCTATCTCACTCCCATTATCCCGATAAAGCTTTAAAGTTTGAGTGTTGGTTTATGTGTTCGTACTTTGGGAGTTTATACTTCTGTGTTTTCATATGGTCAGTTTACAAAAGTATATGAAGTATGCATCAGCTCTGTAGGCTAATAACATCATAACTTATAGGCTGTATTGAGGATTGAACCCTTTCCCAAGTAGGTAATTCTCTATTGTGTCGGACATGGTAAAACTCTGATCGTCTCAGGATCCATTTTCTGAGCTTCACTGGATTCTTTGTACGTACAGTCAGATGCACAGAGCCACTCCATATTTGACTCAGATACAAGAAGAAAAGGGCTCCCGGAATCACCGATGGGGGCAAGGGAGTTTGTGGGTTGATCCCATGCCCCGGGGCTATGAAGGACTTCAGTGGCAGTACAGTGCCCCCTGTAGGGGGCAGGGGCAGGAACAACTGCCAAGCTGTGCTGTTGAGCGTTCAGTGTTCACTGGGGGAGCAGGGGCATCCTCCCTGGTCTTTCTGTGCTTCTGGTATCCAGTGACCAGATCTGGGTTCATAGCATATGACATGCTGTTTAATATTTCATGAAGTTCCTTTTCAGTTGAAACAAAATTGAACTATTTGCTCTTGTTTTTTAAAGAGAAGGATTCAGGATGTTTTTTTAAGGGTTGAATTCTGGCTCACATGACAGACTGCTCACCACAAGAAAGGTTTATTGCAAAAAGCACTTGGCACCTCCCCTTTCTTGTACAAAGTGATTTCCTTCAGGTCCGTTCCTGCTCTCACAGGTACAAATCGGGCAACCTCAGATATTTAGTTATAGCTACCCTAAATCTACCATTTCCCTTTGTATTTTGCCCTTCACTGAACCCCCTTCCCTCCATTCCACTTGTCTTAATAGGGTTGCAAAAGCCAAATGAATCAGAACTTGTGATTTTTGACCAGGAGGATATTTGGACTTACTATAAATCTCTTTACTGGAGCAAAGGTCTTTCTTAGGCATACTCATTAGTTGAAATTCAGCACATGTTGAACGTTCAGCTCCATTCTGAATCATAAACCAAGGTAACGGACAATTATGAGTGGTGGGTGGGGATGGAGTAGGTCATGACGCATGGAGAGTGAGGCCAGTGGAAGACACACAGGCTTAGAAAGAGTTGAAGAAAGGAAAGTTTGTATTGTGTGCTTTTTGCTACAATAAAAAAAAGGACAACAAGAAATACCCTTCAGGGGCTGGGGAGATAGCACAATGGCACAAGAGCGCTCGCTGCTCTTGCAGAGGACCTGAGTTCAGTTCCCAGCACCCATGTGTGGGAACCCTTCACAACAACCTGAAACTCCAGATCCAGAGGATATGTGTGATTCCCTGTCTGGCCTCTGTGGGCAGCTTCACACATGTACTACATATAAACACATGCACATAAAATTTAAAAATATTAAGTAACTAAATGAATCCTTAAAAAACATACTTACTATTTAAAATATTATTTCTCTTGTGTATTTTCAACAGGAACTTGTGTGTGTGTGTGTGTGTGTGTGTGTGTGTGTGTGTGTGTGTGAGAGAGAGAGAGAGAGAGAGAGAGAGAGAGAGAGAGAGAGAGAATATACACATGGGCATATATGTTAAGAAAAAAAGTCCTCTGAGTAGTGTTCTTTATCTTAGAATCTATAGATTTATACTACTCTATTTAGTAGAACCAAAAGGCAGCATTATCTTGAAATAGTTTAAAATTTTTAGTGTTCTGCTGAACATTCTAGTTTTCTTCTTCCTTTCTAAATCAATCTCCATCTCTATTCTCTCTCTCTTTTCTCTCTAGATCTGTCAATCCCTTCCCCTCTTTTTCTCTGTCTCTCTGTATGAGTGTGTGTGCACGTGTGTAGAGGTGTGATCCTCACTCATGTGTGATCCTCACCTTGGGTGTGTTCCAACTCTCCATCCTGAGACTGTTGCTTGTCATTTTGCTGCAGGCTAACTGGCCTGTCACCTACTATGAATTCTTCTGTCTTCGCCTCGCACCTTGCTGGAGGGGCACTGGTATTCTATACACTTGCAGCTTAATGTGGGTTCTTAAGATTTGAACTCGTGCTCTCACTCTTACATAACAATGGATTTCACTCAATAAGCTATCTCTGCAGACAACCCCCACCTGACACCCTTTTTGAACTTCTGATCATCCTACCTCCAACACTCAGGTTCTGGGTTTAAAGGTGTATGCCTCCAGCAGTATTCACCTCATAATGGTTGCATAACCTCCTAAACAGTGCCACCAATGAAAAACCAAGTGTCCAAAGACAAGAACACATGGGTGACATTTTTCACCCAACCCACTACAGTATGAATTTTAAATAGATATTAACAAATTTTGTGGCTTTTTTAAAAACATATTTTGTTGTATTTTGTTTTGTGCCTGACAGTGCCTCACTTTGTAGCCCAAGCTAGTTCTGAACTCCTGATTCTGCTATTTTCTTTTCCCTGTATGAGCCAGGTGTGAACTTGCCTGGCCATACAGTTTCTTTAGCTCTACAGAACTTTTAAATAAAACATTCTGTTTTGGAGGAAAGCTGGTCAAAGCTCAGGAAGTTCTAAAGGGAATAAAAATTTCCATCCTGTAAAGAGACTTGTTTAAGCTCAGGAAGTAGACAACACAAAGGCTTCAGCAGTCCCTGAAACTGATCAGATTCACTAGGCTCCTCCCTGGCCAACCACGTAAGCAGTTGGCACTCTCAGACCAACCAAGCTGCAAATACTGTTCTCAGATCAGCTGAGCTGCCTGGAAGAGATGAATAGACACTCTTACCTGTTGAGTTCTTGCAGACTATGCAATGTGCTCCAGCTCTTGTGAGCTATCATTCTTGAGCTTTTGGTGATACAACCATCTTTGAGTCATTTCAACTCCTATAAGTAACCCTTCACTCATATTCCTGTAAGTAACCTCAATAAAACACATTGGTGCCGGGCGGTGGTGGCGCACGCCTTTAATCCCAGCACTTGGGAGGCAGAGGCAGGCGGATTTCTGAGTTTGAGGCCAGCCTGGTCTACAGAGTGAGTTCCAGGACAGCCAGGGCTACACAGAGAAACCCTGCCTCGAAAAACCAAAACCAAAACAAAACAAAACAAAAAAAACCACATTGGTTCCCCAAGTTGGACTTTGGTGGTATCTTTTCTTTGCTCATATCATTTGTTCCATATCTGGGGGAGTTGATGTTTGATCATGTCTCCCCAGGAATAGGGTCACCCAATAATTTCATTTCTAGAGCTTCTATAGCTTTTTCTTTTTTTCTTCTAATTGTTGTTTTGTTCTTTTAAGACAGTGTTTCTCTGTGTGACAGCCTTGACTGTCCTGGAACTCACTCTATAGACCAGGCTGGCCTCTAACACACAAAGATCTTCCTGCCTCTGCCCCTACTGAGATTACAGAAATGTACTACCACACCCAGCTAGCTTCTATATAGTCTTAATCTTTACTTTTAAGAATTGATTATGTGTTTGCTTGGGAGTATGTGTATATGAGAGGCCAGGGGTGTCAGATTTCCCTGGAGCTGGCGTTATAAGTGTTTGTGAGCTACTTGATTTGGGTCCTGGAAACTAAACTTAGATCCCCTGGAAGAGCAGAAAATGCAACTGAATTGTTGCTCACAGTTTCACATTATGCTAGTTGCCTTCCATTTATTGTAATTACATCCCTATGGAAAATAAGAGAGAAAAGCTAGTTCAGGAAGGTCCCATGTCTTGCTTCTAATAGAGCTGGCAATTGGTAAACTCCCAATCCCATCTATAGAGGTGCAACCATGATTCTGAATCATGCTAATGTGTTCACAGAATTTATGACCAAAGACTACTCCTGCATTCCACAGGAGAACTGGCTCTGGAGAAGAGCATAAACCATAGCCTGTCAGAATTGCTGGTACCCACCCCAGCATTGGGCCTTCTTTCTCTAAGAACTGAACTGTTACACCTTTCAGGAGGAGCACAAATGGACGAGTAGCGTGTGGCTGATGGTGCAGCTTGGTACCTGCACTGACACAGACCCTGTACCTTACTGGGTGACTTGAGACTATGCTCCTTTCTTACTCAAAACCCAGAAGTATGGTTAAGTTTCTCAGACCAATGATGCTAAAGCTGGAACTGCCACCAGGCTCTAAACCTGTGCTCAGGTGACAGGGATCTGGAGTTCCACTTAAGGGGTATGACATAGGTCCTTGTATAAGTTATTTTTCCTGTTGCTGCAACAAAATACCAAAGCAACATAAGAAATGGAAGTTGTATTTGTTAGTTAGAGTTCTTTAGAGAAACAGAATTGATTATACATACATATATATTATATATCATGTATCATACATTATATATCATATATCACATATCACATATTTGCTATATACTATATATTATATAGCATATATCATATAACATACATCATATTGAGGGACACTAAGGGGTTTTCCAGTCCCACACCCTCCTTACAGCTTCATTCTTGAGTAAAAAAATTCTCAGAATATATTGACTAATAGTTACCTGACTCTCTGGGAAGTCCCAGGTAGAGCTCAAATGTGTGTCATGCTTGTTAACCAATAGATTTAAAGGTCAATATGCTTAGCCAATAAGTTTGAACTGTAACCTTGTAACCTTGCTGATGTAACCTGTGACCCTAAAAAGTATAAAAACTGCTTGTAATGGCCTTTGGGGTCACCTTCTCGTCACTCCCCTCGAGGATTGAGGATTGACCCCGACACGCTGGAAAATAAACCTCTTGCTTTTGCATCTATCTGCATCTTGGTGTCTCACTCAGGGCATCTCGAAATAAGTAACACTGACCAAGGGTCAGGGTCTTACAATATGTTATGTATATCATTTAACATATACCATATAGCACATATTATTTATTCTATTTTGTATGTTCTACTATGTATTATATATTATATGTCATATGTTATATATTATGTGTTATCTATTACATATTATATGTATATACACACAAGATTTATCTGAGTGGCTTACATGAGATGGCTCTACTATTCCAACAATTGCTGTCTCCCATGGGAAGTCCAAGAATCCAGTAGTTGTTCAGTCTGCAAGGCTAACTCTCAGTATATTTTGATTTTCAGTATATGTCAGAATTCCAGAGAAGTAGACTATAATGACAATGAAAGAATTAATTTGCTAACAATAGTAAGCAGGCAAAGAGCAAAATATTCCTTCCTCCTTGTCCATTAGATTGGTTGCCATGAAAATTTGTGGCCCAAATCAAAGGTGAGTCTTCTGACCTCAAGTGATATGGATTTAAGGAGGATCTTCCTACCTTAAATTAGCCAGTTAATTAAAAATCTCCCACAGGTGTTTCCAGTGACTTGGGTTTTTAGTTAATTCCCGATGCAGTCAAGTTGATAACTAAGAATACACATCACACACACAGATAAATGCTGTACTCAACTTATTTTGTTTTTATCTTTATATTCTGTCTCAAACTTCATCCTAGGGGGTGGTGATGACCACAGTCAGGGTGGTTTTCTCTTCCCAGTTCAACATCTCTGGAAATACCAGACAGATAGCTAGAGGTATGTATGTCTGTTATACAGTTCTAAATCTAGCCAAGTTGACAAGAAGATCAACCATCACAGTGTTATGTTTATGTATGTGGGTGATTTTCCTGTGGGAAACCCTGCTAATTAAGGTCAAATTCTACCATTGTCCAGACAGCCTTCTAGGCTTGGAGCAAAATGGACTCCCTTTACAAGCTGGGCTTCCCCTTCTTTGACCTTAACCCCGATGCACCTCCATGTGCAGAATGTCAAGTAGCCTTGGTTAAGATTACAAATTCAACTTTCTTTCTCCAGATAAGAAACCATTCAGCTAGGACCTGAGATTCCTGGAATGGTTCCCCATGCTAAGGAGGCATCTCAGTACCTTAAACCTTCAGTCAATGACCTTTGCTCATCCCAGAAACTCCTACTGCCCAGTTCTCAAAACTTTATAACCCTTGAATCACCTCAAGTAAAGTTGATCTTTCCTTCCCACAGCTGGTCCTGGTGTGTTGTCCTTATGGTACCTACTCACAGGGCTTCCCAAACTCTTGTCTGTTGTCTCTGCTCTATTTGCTCTCTTGGACCCAGATTGGCCAACTATTCTAGGGGCAGGGAGACTCACATTTTCCTGGGGTAAACAGTTCATATTTTTATTGAATTTTAATAGTTTATATTGTTTGTTAGATTTTTTTCAAAGGAGATGGAAAAAGGGTCAATAATTACTGATTAGTCAGTCTGACCTGTATAGAATGTCTGCTTAATGAATCTTTGCTGAATGGTGCATTCCTGAAAGAGTTCCTTCTGCATAAAGCTGTTCATGACAATTTTCTTAATTAGTAACTCTCAGTTAAGAAAGGCAAGGATCAGCAAATGTGTAAATATTTAAACTTGTTTTTTGTTTTTTTTGCTTGTTTTGTTTTTTTGTTTGTTTGTTTGTTTGTTGCCTTTTCTTCAGAGATCCCTCCTTCCTTTTCTCTGCAATATTTCCTAAAAGCTCAAGAAGCTATTCGAGAAACTGTTGAGAAGACTAGGCTGACTCTATGACAGGCTTCAAATTGTCAGTTCAGGAGACCAGGCCTAAATCTCTATTTCTAAGAACTGGGCAAGTCCAGGCAAATCCAGGTTTCAGAAGCTGCCCCGACACCTGGCCAGAGCAGAGGACAATGGGTCAGCAGCAGTTTCTAGACTTCTCAGCTACTTCCTTCTGCAACAGTTTCCCGATCTCCGAACAACGATTCCAGCTCCCACGCCCCAGTAATGGAATGTCCCTAGAACTGGACCAAGATAAAGGTCACCTACCCGAGAATCCCCTAATGTGCTTTAAATCAGGTCTATAATAAGCTCACTTGGTTGTCTATCTTGGTAATAGGAGATCCCAGCATGCTGGACTTTTGCAGAATAAAACACTCTTTGGGATTACATACTATTTGAGTCTGGGGTATCATTCTTCAGTGAATCATGGACCCTTGCATTGTGAGGAGATTGAATCCTAAATGTTCAGCCCTGGCTGCAATGAAGCCAAAGGTCCACCATGTCTTTAGTTGGCTCAGGATCCATGCTGCCTGGGGTGTCACATGGACCTGGCTCTTCTCCTGAAACAATCACACCATTTCATTCATTACACACAAGTTACTGGATGGAGGAAAAGGGCAATGAGTTGGCAGAGGCAGAAAGCTTAAAAGCGAGATGAGAAAACTTTGACACAACTTAATATGAAGCCCACACAACTCATGCCACCCTCCACACACCAACTATGCGAAATATTTACCAGTGTTCTTGGAGGTGTGAAATTAACATAAGTTTCTCCTCTTCTACTTTATCTTCCAACTTCCCTATAGAGTTACTCTTTAAAATAAGAGCTGGATGTATGGAAAAGATTCAGGGCAAAGCTAGAGACCAAGAAGAAAAACAACTGACCTATTTCCATCCAAAGCATAACCAGTTACAGCTCTAACTTCAGACTGCCATGCTTGGAAGGACTGACATTCTTAGAAATATTACTGTATTATTATTACTCTTTAAAAATTATGCATTGCTAAGAAAACAGCCTGAAAAGTCATTTCATTTTGGTGAAATTGTCTAATATGTAAAATTTAATGAATTAGTTGATTTTTATCTTAACAACACTTGTAGTCACTTCCAGTGTTTTTTACCCTTAGGGTCTTCTGCACGTGAATCAGGGACCTCACCACAGAGCCACATCCTCATCTCTCCTTTCACTTTTTAAGTTGCCCAGGCTGGCCTTGAACTCACTATGTAGGTCATGAAGCCCTTGCAGTTGTCATCCTCCTGCCTCATACTCTTGAGTAGCTAGGATTATAAGCATGTACCTCTAGACCAGACTTGATCTAATTTAATCAAAATAATTAAATATCAATTTAGAAACACAGACCAGAGATTTCCAAACACTCATAAGACAGAATGTAATTTGAAACATAAACAAAGCAAAACCAAGTTCATGCTGGAGGTGGGGGTGGGGGTGGGGATGGGGGAACCTATTCCCAACTGTTTTATATTAGCCAAATTGATTTCATGGAATTAGTAAAGCAAGTTGAAATTCTCATGTGTTTTGTCTACCTATAGGAACTACAAGACTTTAGAAGAAACAGGAGAAGCAGTAAATCCCTCTTTTATTATTGTAAATGGATACATTTTATGGTGCTTTCAGAAGTCATCGAACTGGGGAAACAAGTAAATTAAATTGTAGCTTGTTTATTAATAAATAGCTTCTGATGAATTATGGCTTGTTTTGTATATTTAGCAGTACTTTGTAACAGTAACTTGTATCTGTACTGTAAATAGCAATTCATTATCCATAATTCTGAAATAAAGAGAAAGCAGGCATTTGACACTGGGCATGTGAGCTGCTGTGAGCAGCCACATGACTATATGAGAAGATGATATATTGTAGCTCATTAGTTTGAATGGAAACAAGTTAAGTGAGAGGATGGGAAGGTGGCTCACAGAAGCGTGAGGACCCCTGAGCTTGTATCTCCAGAGCCTATACCAACTGCAGTAGAGGCATCTCTACTCCTAGCAATTCTATTGCAGGATGGGGGATGTAGACATGAGAATCTCCGAGGCTCGCAGCCTGCTGTATGGACCAGGAAACAGCAAAGAGATCATGTTTCAAGGCAGAAGGACAAAGAGCAACAATGGCAATGTGCACCAAACCATACTTGCACACAGACATACACACAAACACACACACACACACACACACACACACACACTGAAATCTTTCAGAAATATGATAGTAGGCATGGAATAGCGTACTCAAGGCTCTGAAGGGAATTCTTACCCTAGCCTTTTAGCCACTCAAGAGAAAGTAAATATCATGTAATTACTGTCATCAGAAGGCCAATTTTCTTTAAAAAGTAAGAAAGGGAGAGGGGGAATACTGGTTTTTTTTTTTTATTTTTTTTCTAGACCACAAGTGAAAGCTAAGAAAATTAAAGAACCAGGAAGAATTTCTCGTGTTTCTTTCGTAGTTTCCATGACTATGGACTTCTAGGACAGGTCTTCTGCCGTACATCAATTAGAATCCTGAACTTCCAAGGCTATCAAAGAAATATCTTTCATGGAAGTTGACATATAGACAGTATTACACTAACTACACGCCCACTCTGTTAACCTAAAAATGTTTTTAACCTATTGTGAACATTTCCCGTGCCATTTCTTCTCCTTTTGTCTAGTCTAAATCATTTTAATGGTTTATTCTTATACAGCAAGTATACAGTGTCTGATTCTTCAGTGGTGTACATTTACAGACACAAAATTCTAGGTTACAGGTGGAAGGCTTCTGTCCTTCCATGGCCCTTTGTTGAGCAGACAATCCACTATTTTCCCAACAGGATTTTCCTTGCCTCATACCAAACATTTTAAAGTTTTATTGACTCTTCTTAACTGAACAACTCAAAGTACCACACAGATACGCTTAGTGTCCTTAGTATTAGGAAGGGGACTGATAGGGACCATTAAGCTATCAATAAACCATATTGTAGAGCCTCATTATTTGGCTGAAGTAACAATCTAAAATTAGGCTGAGTGAAGAAGGAAACTAGACATATAGTCAACTGACTTCCCAATCATGTTTCTTTACTTTGGTCATATAGATGGCATTTCCTTTAACTACAGAAGCAGAGAACAATTATTTTAGTTAAGAGTGCCAGGGCTACTTTTGTTATGTTGCTCACCTTTTCTTCAACTTATAGTTTCAAAACAAATTCTAGTACATGACATATGAAAGTTTAGTGTAGGACAATTTACTATCATTAGGGTAAAATATCCTTTAAGAGAGCCTTGTAAAGGGAAAACAAGATATATTCTCTAATATCAAAAATCCTTTAAAATGGAATTTGTGAATAGAGTATAAGCTAATAAAAATGCATATTTAATTTTCTAATAATACTCCTTAATTTTAGAGAATTGTATCAGTTTGTCAGGAAGTGTATCACGCTAAAAACATAACATTTAAAAATAGCTTATGTTTTGGCTTAGTCTACAATAGGTCAGAACATATTACCAATTCTGTTACATTTGCATAAAATAGTGTAGATATGTATGTATACATATACACAAATATACACATATACATGTATGGCCTTTGACCTCATTATATGACACAGAGCTTGCAAAGTGCCTGGGTGTTTAATGTCTTTGTTTAGGTTACTCCAGCTGTATTCCTGAATGGATGCTGGAACCTTGAAAGATCAAGCCATGATTTCAATATTACAATTTGTAGTGATAATGGGAAAGACACAGAGGATGGGAATCGTGAGGGACTCAAGACAATTAAGTCTTTACAAACACATCTGAAGCATGGGGTTCTGTGGAGATCTCTTGGGTTGGCCATCACCAAGTGCTAATGGGGTATTCCCAGTCTTGAATTCTTTAAAACTAGGTCTTCTATGTCTCTTTATCTGTCTTCTTTATTTGTTTATATTGTAAAGTAGTAATTGTATTTCCCCAAGTGCTGTGAACCATCCCAACAAATGACAAAATCTGACAGGATCATAAGAACCTCAATGTATAGTTATCAGGTGGCATTTGTGACTAACTTGAGGCCCCAGTGTAACTGTGGGCCTTTCTATGCCTGCTCCAGTTCCTTAATAATGGTATATATATTACACCATTATATATATAATGTTATATATATAATGTTTTTTTTTTTTCCAGAGCTGAGGACCGAACCCAGGGCCTTGCGCTTGCTAGGCAAGCGCTCTACCACTGAGCTAAATCCCCAACCCCATATATATAATGTTAAAGGCAGTTCTGCAACTTTATTTGACATTCAGCAGGTTAGTTCTCATCCACATTGACTGTCTGTAGATTTTTGAACGTGGTAACAGGCATGTAAGTTACCAATGTGTAGCGCTTGTTTGGTGCATCCTCATCCTCATTACATTTTCTGGACAAACGTACTCGGATGCAATACGGAACATTCCTTATTCCCTTGACCCAGATGGCTTTATTGAGCCTGGTGTCAATGCCACACATCTGGAGTCCCCATTTCCTTCATGGCAACCTTCCGAATTTCTTTAAGTGCCCAAGAAGCACGCTTCTTGAAGCCCACTCCATGGATGCACTTGTGAATGTTGATGGTGGTATTCTCGGGTCACTGCCTCGTTGATGGCAGAACGGCCCTTCTTCTCACCACCCTTCTTTGTGGGATCCATTCTGCCCGGCCCAAGTTGGAAAGGAAGCGGTGCTTATATTTATTTTCAGTGCTTTTAGCCTTAGCTTAGGCTTCCTCTCCAGCTAGCTCATAACTCAATTATCCAATTTATACTCTTCTATGTTCTGCCCAGCGAATCTCCCAGGTTTCTCCTTCCCAGAGTTCCTCTCTTTCTCTTGATGTCCCACTTTACTCTCCCACCTTTTGCTATAGGCCATAGGCTTTTTATTTTAACCAATCAGAAGGTGCCTTAGGCAGTCAAGGAAGGACAGAGAGACATCTTCACCTGTACACAAACATCACTCCAACACCCCAGTACTGGTAATTGATATCTGAAGTTGGAGGAAGAACAGTCTTGTGGAACTGAACCCCTTAACTTAACAGATCTCAGCTAAATTCAGACAACCAGTGTCAGAGTTGAATTGAATTATAAAAACCCTGTGGATATTTGCAGACAATGTATTAAGAATGTATTTTCTCTAGAAATTACTGTAAAATAGAGTAACAAACATTGGACTATTGTGGACTATTAGCAGTATATAGAAATACAGCCTGGAAAGAAATCATCTAACAGTGGAGTGGGGTGAGCAGAGGGGACCCTCAGGAGCCTGCTGGTCCTGAGTGGTGTCTGCCATACCACTCAGCCAAAGAAAATGGGGGAAACTCCTTCTAGCTAAGGTTCCTTATAGTGACTCTTATCTTCAGATAAACCTTGGTGTAAATAGGTGAATATACAAAGGTAGAGGGCTTTCTGATCACTTAGGCAGCATCACTGTCCTTTGGCTGTGGACAGTGAAAGAAGCCAGGCCTAGAGTTGGAGAGCTGAAGGAACTGATGATGCCCGAAAGTCTGAGTTGGGATCTAGATCTATTTTTTTTTTGTTAGCACTTATTATTGGGCTGACTTACACATAGTCATAGTATTTTCTTGAGAATTAAATATGATAATTATCTAAAGATATTCACCCAGTGTACCCTATAAAAACTTATTGAGTCTCCTTTTTGCTGTTTTGTTTCAAAAACAAACGAACTCACTGCTGGGTATGGTGATTCATTACTGTAATTCTGGCACTGGGTAAATAGAGGCAGGAGAGTCAAGAGTTACAGCTAGTCTCAGCTACATAGTAGGTTTGAGCAGCCCGGGATAAAGGAGGTTCTGTCTTAAAATAACAACCGAATCATAAAACACACACACAGAGACATAGAGATACACACAGACACACACTTTCTGTAAGTAGCCATTGTTCTTAATGAACCACACAACTGAAGTCATGAGGATTTTGGGTCACTTCTGTGACTTCTCTGCCTCCACCATTCTCACTCACAGGGCCTCCTTGCCATTTCTCCAAACTGAGACACTTCTACTCACCTCAGGCTCTGTACGCTGCGGTGTCTGGAACTCTCCTCTCTAAGGCACCTTCGAGTCCTTCAGGTTTCCATTCAACCATCTTGCAAAGCCCCGTCTGGCAGAAGTCAGGGAAGGAAGCACACTTTGTTGGAAGAGCAATTTTTGGCTTTTCTTAATAGGATGTGGGAATAGCCAGTGATTTGAGACATGGTTAAAAAATGTCACCTCTATTAGGGATTACTGGGATTGCTTTGGTTGCTGAAGAGTCAAACTAATTAGGGCTGGAGATAGACGCAGCTCAGTGGTAGACCTCTTGCCAACAACTTGCCTAGCAAGCCTGAGGCTCCAGATTCCCTCCCTCCCTCCCTCAGGCCACAGGCAAAGGCAAACAAAGGCCACTCCATCACCCTCTTTGCACATTTCTGTAAGTTCCTATGTAGCTAATGACTCATTTCCTGGCAGTCCAGTCTCATCCCTAAAAAAACTGTTTCAGGATGTTTTCAGCACTCCCAAGACTTTACATACATTGCACTGCCTCAGCAGTTCATTTCTATGTGATTTTCTTCCAGGAAAATCAAGAGATTTCAATCACAGATAAGTCAACATCAAGATGAAATATTAGCTATTTCTGGTGTTGAAAGTACTTGGGCTGTTTCTGACCAGTGGTGTCTGTAGAACAACCCTGAGTGATCGTGGGCTGGTGGTGAGGGTGTCGTGAAAGAGGATTGATTAGCAGCACTCGGAACCGGAACCACGCCAGCATGGAGTGGTTAGCACCAAGTGCTTCTCTTACTCCTACGACACAATTGTTCACTGGCTGTTCCCATGCGCCTAGATTCTCTTCCCTTTTCCTTGCCCCCCTCCCCCGACCCCATTACTCCCTGACATCTAAATTCGTGTTTACTTCTAGTCTACTAAAGATCTTCAGTTTCACCCATCTGAGATGTTTATGAAAGCATTTCCTAAACAGATACTGTTTCTTTTCTAAGAATCCTGGTGCCAGCCATTAAGATAAAACATCTTGCCTCCCCTGTCCCTAAGTACTTAAAGCTTGGGTAGGAGATTTACTTAAGTTACAGATGCAGCCTGGATTCAGATCATGTTTCACCCCCACATCCCAGATAATCTACTCCAACTAACTGCACAGTTTACTTACTGACCACACAATGCGCTTTTTTTTGTTGTTGTTGTTAATGGAGTATATATTCCCGGCAAGGCTGTGTGTATACATGTTGTTTTCACTCAAAAGTTCTGGGGTAGATGTACCCAACGAGTAACAGGCTTCCTTGTCGCCCCCCCACTCCCACCCCCAGCCCCCCACCATTTTTGTTGTTATTGAGTCCTTTACTCATGGGTCTTCTTACAAGACCTTCATGATCATGTGACTTTAGGCCAAGAAACAAAATCAGAATTATTCCACACTCAAATTAAAACTAGCAATAAAATTGATCGTCGGGCCACAAAGAGACAATGGAGGACAGGGCTGTGTTTGTGAGGGACTGGCACATGTGATGGCGTGTGTTTACACTGCACTGAGATCACCTGAGCTTTATCTGTTTGAGGAGAGATGATTGGTACTGTTGGGGCAATGAACAGACTTTCTGATGCTTCTGCACCATTATGCTGAAATAACAATAAATATGTGAGGACTTTTGTTGAGGAAGGGTCCTGGGCTCTGTGTATTCAGATGCTGCTTTCTATGCCCTGAGATCTAGTTACAGTCCAGACATCGGCACTGTCATGAATATTGAAGAATCTCCTGTACTAATGTGGTGTCAAGAATGTTCCCCAATTATCTCTGATTGGTTAATAAAATGCTGCAAATGACTGGGCAGAGGATAGAGATAGAAAGGCTCAACTTCTAATTCCAGCCAGGGGTCCGAGGGAGAAGAGCCAAGGGGGAAGGGAGTTGGCCATGAGGCAGGTGAGGGTCCAGGAGGAGAATAAGGGCAGGTGGAGGAAGAAGAGGACACTTGCTATGAGGCTGGGCATGAGGAAGAGTAGCCAAGGGAATTCTCCCTGATGTCAGACAGCTACAGCAGATGGAGCCAAGGAGAGACTAAAAGCAAGTAACTAGGGGAGGGAGGAGGGGGAGGAGGGATGGAAATCAGTAAAAGAAGACAGGGAAGAAAGAAGGGACAGAGATGTGTAATGTGGAGGATTCTGGGGCTAAGAGTTTATTCCATATTCACTGTATAATGGAAGCTGGAAACAGAAGGTGAATCAACTATTTAGCTTCTTTGCTGTGAGTATCATGCCATCGTGCTGATTGCTATAATCTCAGCGCCTAAATCAATGCTTAGAGCACGGTCCATAGTTTCCAGGTATTTACTGAATGAACAGATTCTTGGTTTTCAGAAAGACAACCCACTTTGTCTTTTTCTATATTTTAAAAGCAAATGTGAAATCCTCTTCATCCAGCACGGGAATACATCACCAAAAGGGCCGAGCTAACTCAGCCTTTCTCGAATTGAATCAGTTTGATTTCTATGGATATGTGGCACAAATCACAACAGATTCGATTCCCCCCCCCAACCCCTTCGAGCAGAAAAGTAAAAGCTCAGAGAATTCTTCATTTTGCTGTGCAAGTGCCCCCATCACCACCACCTTTTGCAGAAAGCATATTGATGGTCTCCTCAGTATGGAAGGTCACCATTGCAGAAATCGCCACATCTGACAGCCACCCAGACTAATCACTGTGGGGAGAAAGTGAGTTACTTTCCCAGCTTTTGAGTAGTTGTAAGCTTTCACACAGAAAAGGATGGGCAATAATTTATTAATTATCTAATTTCTTTAATGAAAAACTATGAGCAATATGGGGAAATGCAGAGGGGAGTTTGGGTAGTGAAGAGACCTCGTACAGCAGATACCGGAACACCTGGAATGCTTTGAGGATTTCTGCAGAGGACGCAGAATTTTCTTTCAGATGGAAAGAGAGAGAAATGATGATTTCAAGGGCAAACACTCATAACTGTTTATTAGGGTTTACCAAGCACTACTATAATTGCATAAACATTTAAATTTATTTTTCATAACAACTGTGTGTAATCAAGACCTGTTAGAGTGTCATGTCAACAGGTGAGTGAATCAAGACTAAGAAAGGTTAAGACATTTGATCAGGGATACCAGCCCAGAGAACTGCTGCCTTTGGCAACTGCAAGAAGGGACTACACTACAATGTGCCAAGTCGGGGAAGATGGAGGACCTCGGGAGTGCATCAGAGGTGAGTCACAGGCAGAACACGCTTGCTCTGTTTATAAGCTCCGAAACTTCAGCTGGTTGCCTGTGCTGTCACCCTCTCAAACTCTTTGTACAAATGTCTCTTGTCAACATTTTAAGTGAAAAAGAACCCAGAAGTTTATCTTTGGATGTGGCAGATGCAATTCAACCTGAGGCCAAGATAAAGGTCAAAGATGGTGGCTGAGTCCATGAAACCTGTAGCAAAAGAAAATTCAAGGCACCTGTCTTGGCGACAGTGGAGACCTTGGAGATAAGCAGATAACTGCAGTAACTGCAGAGTAAGGGATGGAACGGGTGCAGCGTTGCTCAGGGTATGGGATGTTCTTTCTGTACGTTTGGAAGAAAGGAAGGTTTCTGAGAGTTTGGAAGTTCTTAGGCTTATGCATACTTCTGTATTCTTACATTACCGTAGAAAGGCAGAATGTTTTCCTCATTCATGACCACATCACCACATTCCCTACCCACCCCTGCCAGCCACTCCTGACCTGATCGGCTTTGCCCACAGAAGAGTTTACAGACTAGAAAAAAAATATATTCACATGTAGACCAGGATGACTAGTTATTGATGATAGGAACCACGCAGTGTAAGGACTGACTAGTGACACACAGAAAAAGTTATATGGCCTTTGACCTTGACACACTGAAAGCGGATACAGGCCTGTATAACAAGGGACAACCAGATAAAGCAAGTGGTTCTCCAGGGGAGGCCATTGTAGGCTACCAGGATAAGGAAGGGACTCTCGAAGTTGATCTTAAGTTATCAGCTCAGCTGGAGTAAACACTGCTTTGGAGAAACAATTTTGTGTTGACTTGGAAAGTACAAGAGGTAGGCTCTGTGGAAAGGAGATGCCGTGGGGTGATGTCGCTTGGTGAGGAGAACATGGCCTAAGTTGTTGGAGTATGACATGGATTAAACAATCCTGGCGCAATCCTTAAAGTACTTTACTAAAATGTTGAAAGGTAAATCTTATCCCAGGATTTCTTCTTATGCTTCTTCAAGAAGTGTGAGTCTGGGGACTGACCAGGACTCTGGGCACATTCTCAGGCTGGGGCTTCAGATGGGCCTCACTGACCTGGGTCCTCCCTAGAGCTCTGATATGAGGGTCAAAGTGGGTAACTTCCAAGAGCTGATTGTTTTTGTCCCTTCACCCCACGAGAGCTGGATCTCATTTCACTAGGAAACTGTATCATTGAATTTAAAAATCCATTATTTTTTTCAAATCAATCTCTCTTTCTCTGTCTCTCCCTACCTACTTTTTTGTTTATTTGTTGGTTTGTTTTGAGACAGGGTCTCATTATGTAACTCTGGCTATCCTGGAAGATACTATGTAGATCAGGCTGACCCAAACTCACCCTGCTTCCATGTCCCCACGTGGAAGCAGTTTTATGAAATTTTTGTGGTAACAGAATAAAGAAACTTGTAAGTCAAGGTGCTTTTCAAACACATGAGTGGAAAATAAGTAGGTGCTTACACAGAAGCAGAGGAATCTCGGCTGTGGACCTCAAACATATCCTGATGACTCCTAGCCCTTTAGTTTGTAGAGACTACAGATTTGTTAAGTTACTACATTCCAGAAATATTTTATCCTTTAGTCACGGTCAGCACAGAGGTTAGCACAGAATGGCTTTTTAGAAGACTAAAGAGCCCAAGATAAATTGTAACGAGACTCTGGATCTGCAACAATGGCCCACGGGTCCTTTAAGTACCAATCAGTCAACCAGGCTTTCAGGTTTCAGGCTGAAGGTGTAACCATTTTCTGGAAACTTTCATACTGACAACCAAAGTTAGAAATGAGTCCCAGCAGAGAAAACCAGAGATGTTGTCACTGATACGAGTTCATCGGAGAACCGTGGCTGAGTCTGAGTCCTGGTCTATTGGGTTTCCTTTGCAGGCTCCTCAAAGTAAGGACACGGGCACAATGAAGTCAGAGTTCCAAGGAGAGGAAAGTGGCCAGAGACCTTCATTCACTCACAAAAGTTGCTCTTCTGTCTCGGCTGCTCCTGTATTGTCATTCCCAGGGGGAAGAATGGATGTTTTCTCTGTCTGGAAATATGTTCTTTCTTTGCCTCCAGACATAGATAGAGCTCACGCTAGCACCTTTCCTCAGCCCCAGAGCTCCTTGAATTCTTTCTCTATTTCTTTCCCTGCTTTCAGGGCTTCATGCTGTGCTGAGCGCAGGCAGCCTTCAAACCTTGTTTTTCCTTGAAAAATTTAAGCAAATATTTACTTTTTCTATTTCTAGCCTTTAAAAATAGGGACGACACAGATCTCCTTGAGGCGAGGCTGATGTTGAGGACACACAAAAGTTAGGCACAGGTGAAAGCATCCACCTTTGTTTCCTTCATTTCTCCTAATAATTTATTTCAGAGAGCAGCAGTAGCCTGAGTGATGTAATAGTAATATTAGCTATAATGGTTTACAAATACAAAATGGAAACATGTAACTTAACATACGTTAGATCTGAATATGAAGTGAAAAATCCTAACTCTCTGTATGCAGGAGAGAACAGGTAATTTAGATTGAAGTGGGAAACATGAAATTTATAAATGTTTTAGGAACATTGTAGTTGTTTAAAAAAAAAAGAAAACAAAGTAAGTTCACTCATAAACAGAACCTAGAAATTTCTGTTTCCTTAGAGCAGTGTTTCTCAGCCTTCCTAATTTGCTGTGTAACCCTTTGATACGAATCCTCCATGCTGTGGTGACCCAAAATTATTTTTGTTCCTACTTCATAACTGTAATTTTGCTACTGCTATAAATCATAATGTAAATATCTGATGGGCAACTCCTGTGAAAGGGTTGTTCAAACCCAAAAGGGGCCACAGCCTACAGGTTGAGAACCACTGCATCCGAGGTAGTAATACTTGAATAGAAGCCATTGGTTAGTGGCCCACGGAGGCAAGTTTCTCCTCTCTAATTGTAACTTAACTCCTCTGTGTAGTTGCTTGTTGCGTTGGTCATAGCTCACTGTGTGAACTGTTGGAATCATATGCATTTCTGCCCGGTTCTTAAAGACTTTGGGGACTGTCTCAGCCACATGCCTCCGAGAAAAAGACACTTGCAAACAAGATGCAGGACAGATGTAGATCACGGCATTCCAGTCTAGCCTCTTGTCGTGAGTGACATTTTTAGGTCATGCTCACTAAATTGGTGATGTGGCACAGACTGACAGAGTTCCTTGCGTTCCACACAAACCTGGCAATTATGGTCTCAAAGATACTTCTAGCTAAAAGTTTTGGATCTAGATGAGGAAATGCAACATCCTGCCAAAAGCGTGTTTATGGATGAGAAAAGAAAGACGAAATGAAAATATGGACCTGTAATGTGGTG
Organism: Tokudaia tokunoshimensis; assembly: GCA_036184795.1. Lineage (NCBI taxonomy): Eukaryota > Metazoa > Chordata > Mammalia > Rodentia > Muridae > Tokudaia > Tokudaia tokunoshimensis. The sequence continues at coordinate 54,763,451 of BTHU01000004.1, read as the reverse complement.
AAATGAAATGCCAAAACCTCACTTGGAAACAAAGAATTATTTCAAAGGTACACACTCTTGGTACATGAAAAGGGAAGAAATAAAGACAATCACTGTAACAGCCATGGATTATAAAGTTTTCATGAGCAGCTTCTGCACATATCAAAATGCCCTGTTAGTGGGCTGCCTTGTCTGGCCTCAATTGATGAGATTCACCTAGTCTTACTGCACCTAGTCTTACCGCAACTTGATATGCCAAGGCAGTTGATACCCATGGGAGGCTTGCCCTTTTCTGAGGAGAAGGAGAAAAGGGGTGGATGGGGGGGTGGGTGGGAGGTGGAGAGGGAAAGACTGGGAGGAGAGGAGGGAAGAGAAGCTCTGATTAGGATGGAAAGTAAATAAATAACAATAAAAAAATGGCTTGTTAATTATTTTCAGTCCTCCTGTCTTTCAAAACCTCACCTTTCAATTACTGTCACAACTTAACCAAAGAAAACAGTCACATGGACTGGTTTGTGGGGCTCTCATCCAAGTCACTTGAAAAAAATATTCTCTATACATGGTTTTAATTTTATTTTTCCGAGATAGATCTCATGTAGCCCAGGCTGGCCTCAGACTCGCTAAGTCACTAAAGAGGTCCTTGAATTTCTGGTTTAGGTGGTGCTAAGGATCAAACCCAAGGCTTGTGAATGCTAAGAACTCAGGTCAATGCTTGTCTTAGTTAAGGTTCCTGTTATGGTAAAACACCATGACTAAAATAAACTTGGGGAGGAAAGGGTTTATTTCATCTTTCATACCTTTCAGTATCCAGGGAAATCAGGGCAGGAACTCAAGACTTGGGAACATGGAGGTGGGAACTGCAGTAGAGCCCATGGGCTTGCTCAGTCCGCTTTCCTGTAGCACCCAGGACCGCAGGCCCGCTCAGGAGTAGGTGTCACTGCACACAGTGGACTGGGTCCCCCCGCATCAATCTTCAATCAAACAAATGCTCCACGGGCCTAATCTCTGGACATTTTCTCTTTTTTTGGTTTATTCGAGGTAAGGTTTCTCTGTGTAGCCCTGGCTGTCCTGGAACTCACTCTGTACACCAGGCTGGCCTCGAACTCAGAAATCTGCCTGCCTCTGCCTCCCAAGTGCTGGGATTAAAGGTGTGCATCACCACGGCCCGGCATCTGGACATTTTCTCAATTGAGTTTCCCTCTTTCAAAATGATTATGGCTGCGACCCGCTAAACTAGCCAGCACGATGCCTTACCATAATTTCCATTTGAACACTCTTGGCTGGTTTCTTCAGCTCCAATGAAATCTCACTGTAACACAAACATAGCTTAGTCAATATTCCCTCAGCAAAGCTACAGGGCTGACCGTTATACTAGTTTGTCTATGTTGTAGAGAAGGCCTATTAGAATTTAGGTTTTACGATGGTATGGAACCTGATTGGCTTCTTGCATTACTGACTACAACCTAACACAGCCTAATCCTTAGGAAGTGAGTATTGAAGACTCAGTGGGGTAAACAAATGAATAGATTCTTTTTTCTCAGGGCAACAATATTTTTCCATACCTTCTTCAGAGAAGTTTATTCTACTTTGTCTCCCGAAGAACTTTTATTGTTCACTCTGTGTCCTGTCCACTTTGACCCTGTTAGACACAACATGGCAATCTGAAGAGCTATGTGCTTCACTTGTGTTATCATCATCATCATCATCATCATCATCATCAACATCATCATCATCATCAACACTGTGATAACTGATCTCTAATGAATGCTCCCCTCCAAGGTCTTCTTGGGAACTAATACCTATTTTTATTCAAAGCATATTACACTTTCACATGAAAATGAAAAGTTTTTATTTTTAAAAGTGGGAACAATGGGAAATCCAACAAGAGGGTTGATACTCTTGCAGAATATTTAATTAATATTATATTGGTGATGGTTCGTGAAATGCTTCAACACTTGGAGCTTTGTTAGATGAAATGAAGACCTTATAGAAATATTGGGCTGATGGGATGGCTCAGTGGGTAAGGATGTCTACTGCTAAGCCTGACAATCAGAGTTCAAGCCCCAGGACCACCTGGTGGAAGAAGAGAATGTTCCCACAAATTGTCCTCTGACTTCATCATGCCCATAAGGACACACACACACACACACACACACACACACACACACACACACACAAACACAGAGTAAATAAATGTAATTTTAAAACATTTTTTAAAAGATGTATTTATTTATTTTATGTATATGAGTACACTGTAGCTGTCTTCAGACACACCAGAAGAGGGCATCAGACGGATCCCACTCCAGCTGGCTGTGAGTCATCATGTGGTTGCTGGGAATTAAACTCAGGACCTCTGGAAGAGCAGTCAGAGCTCTTAACCACTGAGCCATCTCTCCAGCCCTTAAAACTTTTTTTTTTTAATTATGGAAATTCTGTATTAGGAGAAACTGGATGTCCTCTTGTGATCATTATGTGTGTTGTTTGCTTAAATTGTTGTCTCTATCAAATTTTCTATTGGGCCATGAGGAAAGATGGGTAACTTGCTGTCTCTGCTTCAAAATAACTCATGATGTTACAGCACGCAATTACTCATATCAGCCTTACTTTTAAGAGCTAAAGGTGGGAATAACCAACTGCTCACCAACTGATAGGTAAATGTACGCTACTAGATATATTCACACAGGGGAGTATCTATCAGCTATAAAAAAAACCAAAAAACAAACAAACAAAAAAAAACCAAAACTGATACATGCCCAAAGATTCATTGTGCAAAGTGAAAGAAGCCGGTGGCAGGGGCTACAGATAGCATGAGTCTCCTTACATAGACAGACATATGTACATCCTGTTATAATCATAAAAAGAGAAAGAGGTTTTAGAGAAAGTGGTATACGGCAGTGTGGGGGAAGGAGGTGCTCCAGCAGGCTCATGCGGAGGCATCCTTCCCCCAGGTAACTGTAGGGAGGGGCATACCTGGCTGTTGCCAGGTAATTGTGGGATGGAGCTTATACAGAACCCTAACACATCCAGCATAGACATGTTATACAGATGGGAAGACATTGGCTGTCCAGGGTGCAAGGCTTTGTTTCAGGGAACCAAACATGTCCTAAAAATGAATGTGGCGCTTGTTCACAAGTGTGAGTAAGCTTTGAACCACTGAACTGTAAACTTTGAAGGGTGGACTTCAAGTTGTGAAACTAACACCTCAGTAAGGCTACCATTACAACAAATACCTCAGAGAAAATCATCACAGAATGTCGGTCACTTATGCTAAATTGGATCACACTGTTCCTCAGGGGAACTGGGTCACGGTGAGAGGAATGCATTATTGTCCTTCAGAAACATGCTGTGCTGGAATAAAGGGACCAGGAGAGGCAACTGTGTTAGAGTAGAAGCAAACTCCTGGTCCACGGAACAGAATCTCTGCAGCTGGGCTGATTCAGTCATTTTGGTTAAGACACTAGGCCTGATAAGGTGGGCTCAACGTTAAGCCATTGCGTAAGAGACAGTTGGGATAATTAGTTCTGTAACTGCAGGCTGTGCTTTTTCTCTACAGAGTCCTCAGTCCTTGAGCAGAAGCTTACACAGTCCTGTAAGGTCCGCATGTCAGCCACTTTCTCAAAGTTACTAGGAAAAGAGTAGCTACTCTCTTTTTCTAATTCTCTCCTAAGCATGCCACTTTGGGCTTTTTCACCAACATTTTAGGATTCCTTGGTCTTTCTTTGACACCTCCCTCCCTACCATGTGGCTTTTTCTCAGCCTTGTGTTTGGCCTCCATGTCAGGTATATACCAGGACTTTTCCCCTTCTCTCCTGCATTCTCCATCTCAGAGCAGCCCTGAGGTTTCACAGCTTACTTGTCTATGCTTTTTCTGTTGTTAAGTTGTAATAAAGTTGACCTGTGTTTCCATCTGAATCCATTCTTAAATGTTTTATTAATGAGAATGAGAATCCTAACAGGGGACCCAGTTTCCCCTTATCAGCGGAGTGCCTGGATCTCAATTGTGGCATGAGCTCTTAGGGAGTCATGGCATTTGGAAACTTATTTTGTGGCACAGTTTCCTTGTTCATAAACAGATGACAATTGCAGTGTTGTATAATAGGGTTCAGGCGATGATTAAAGGCCTGAAGATTGACAGGGCCTGGTATAAAGCAGAGTAAGCGACACACAAATTGTTGGCATAATGTTGTTCTGTAGGTTAGCAAATTCAAAGCATAACTTTCTGCTGTTGACTGAAGTCCAACTCCTAATCAGTGAGTAACCAACCACACAAGAAAAGAAGGAAAGATTTTAATATGAAGAAATGGATCTGAGTTGCAAGATGTGCCGTTTCTTGTGATGGAAGGGTGGAAAGGCTGCCTGAAGGAGCGCTAGCCAGAGCTGGAGTCACAGCAGTGATAGGAAGAGTAGTGGTGCTGAGGGCCACCTTGAGGATCAGGGGCTCAACAAAAGGGATGCTGGGGAAAATGACATAGATTGGTGAGATGACAGATGGGTGGGGCTTAGCAAGGACCGCCCATCGGGACTCCCAGATGGTGGAACTAGCTGACTGGAGACACAGAGGCCTAGAACCTGCTCCCAGGAAAGGTTCTGTTTGCATAGGGAGCATCCATATTAAGACTTGGGCCGTTGGTGGCATTGGCTAATTTACTTTGAGGTTTCTCACTTTGACCTCAGAAACCATTCGGTAGCCATTTCTAACGCTATGTTTAGAGTTTCCTCTTCAAAACTGAGGGCTTATATTTTTTCCCCTAGGAATTTATAAATATTTCTTTTCTAGATTAAACATATTCTGTTGGACTTAGTATTGAAGTTAAGCACAAAATAGGCACATTTATGTTCTCATTTTCATATGTCCACAGATATGATTCACTTTCAGGGTCGTAAACCCAACGGGGCTGAGGACCAGCTGGGTTATTACTCCTTAGTGATTTTTTTTTGTGGATTTCGAGGTATACAGAAATGATTTTATGACTATTTTCTAATTTGACTGTAGTCACAGCTAATTGTTTACAGTATAACTCAGCCCCAAAGCCCATGTTAGAATGAGCTGTAGGCTACTGACTTTCTCCTCTGACACTTTAAGATTAGTTAAAAGATACAATAAGTCCCTTAAAGAGATATTGGGACAAAAGAGGTAGCAAAGTGTGTGGGTCTATGTAGAGCACGCCAGAGAGTGTCTGTAATCTTATTTTGTCAAAGGGTTGCGGATTATTACAGTACATACCCATAATTCCAGCTCTCAAGAAGCCGAGGCCCGTGGATCAGGTGTTCAGGTGCAATCTTAGCTACACAGTGGGTTGCTACACACACACAACCCACCACCTCTACCACCACTATTACCATCAGCAGCCAAAAAACAAAGACAGAGAAAGGAAGGAAGGGGAAAAAAGAGAAACAATCAGGATGGTTTGGGTACCAGATGACATTGGGCTTAAAGACACGTCAATATGTCTGCGGTGTGCCCAAGCTCCTAAATCCTATGGAAATGTTTGGAAGCTTGGATAACGTTAAAACATTGTACAGGGTGTTGCTATATTTGATTCCAGATACATTTAATGGTACTTGGTATTTCCAAGTGTGTAAAAACACACAAATACTTTCCATCCAAAGCAGAATGGAATAAAGAGAATATTAACTGAGATGCGGTACTGAAGTACCTTCATTTGTGAACTTTAATTTCTTTCTGTCTTCTCATCCTGTAGGTATGGAGGGCTGGAACTTTAGGGAGAATGGTGGGTGACCTTGTTGGTTAAGTTTCATTCATAAGAGTGGAAGTGGGTCTGTGCTATGACCCCTTAGGTAGGTACATTAAGACCTGAGGGCATCTTTATTTTAATACTTAGTCAAATTAGTGATATTATTATGACTGTGCATTTTCCCCAGCCTTAAGTAGGCTAAACAGACTCACAATGATTTTACAACCTAGCTGGAGTTTCTGGTCTCACCACATTTGCAATTTCCTATGGGAATAGACTGCCCGTTGAGCTTGCTTTGCTCCAGCTGAAACAAAGGATGGGTCTGTGGGCTTTCCCTATATAAACACAGTGCTGAATATTAAACTTGAGCCTTGATCAGAACCTTTGTCTTGGCTTCATCCTTCTCTTGCACTCTGTCCTTTTCATTTCCAACCTCCCTTTCAGGTGATTTTTCTTTTGTATGTATATGTATGGCATTATGTGTTCCTGTGTGCATGTATGTGTACTTATGTGCAGGTACAGTGTGGAGGTCAGAGGTCAATGTCAGCTGTCTCTCTCAATTGACAGCACTGTCATAAATGGCAATAACTTGTCATTTTGACTTTTGCTTCAGACCTTGACCTCCGCATACCAACTCCTTAATGTCACCAAGCCTGGTCACTTTAAAGATTGCTGGTTATGTGTACCCCCTAGAATCGACTCAAAATTGTCACAACCTCTCTGGTGATATTGCCAAGTAAACTTACCTCACCTTTTGTCAGCTGTCCTGACTCTGATGTTGTCATGACTCTGTACCTTACCTCTATCCCTCTCCTTGGCGTGGCAAACTGTTTTAAGACCTCTGGAACATGTTCTGAGGGAACGCTAAGCTCCCTAGACTGCAATAGAATCACAACCCTTGATATATCATCTCTGCCACAATGCCCTGCAGTCGTGGCTCCCACCATGTGGTCAGGAGTTTGCATGTTGGTACTCCTTTTCCCTGAACTTGGAGTAATCCAGGGAAATGAACCCCTGCAAATCCCAGTTGTAGATATGATAGCTGCCCAACATAAGAGGGTAGTTCAGGTCGTGCCACTCTTGGTTGCTACGGGAATAGCCATAGGTGTTGGTACTGGAGTTGCAGGGATAACAACTTCCATGACCCAATATGATACATTCACTTCCCAGTTTAAAAGGGATCTTCAAGAAATGACTAAAACTGTACTTACTACCCAGAAACAGATTCATTCTTTGGCAGCCGTGGTGCTTCAGAACCGGGGCCTAGATGTCCTGACAGCTAAAGAAGGCGATCTTTGTCGGTTCCTTCCAGAAGAATGCTGTTTCTATGTCAACCAATCCGGGATAGTGAGAAATAAAATTCAGGAGCTACAGTCAGACATAAAGAATTTCAGGGATCATGAGACCTCCAGTTCGGGTATTTTCAAAAACCCTATATGGAAGTAGATACTCCTTTTTGTAACGCCAACCCTATATGGAAGTAGATACTCCTTTTTGTAACGCCTTTTCTAGTCATCTTCCTGGTGTTGTTATTTGCTCCCTGCCTCATTAATCTTGTTTCTACATTCCTCCAACAGCAAATACAAAAAATTTCTAACCAAACTATTAATCAGTTCCTGTTACAGGATTACCAGCCGCTGTCCACCGAAGAGCCGCTGTCCACAGAGGTACCTGATGCGAACGTTTATCAAGTGGATCCCAATGGTGAAAGTCAGCTACATCCCAAAATTGACGACACCCCTATGCATCAGGAAGTACCTTTTCACCATCGGCTTCCCCCTCCTCTTCTTCTTCTCTTTATAATAAGAAGAAGGGAGAAATTTTGGTACCAGGACCTGTTGCCAAGACAACGGTCACCGTATTCCCAGAACTCATTGGGCTCACCTTTGCCTGTGACCACGTCACCATCCGTGTGTATATATAAGAGGAACACCCCTCTCTCTCTCTCATCTCTTCCCCTCTTCTCTTTCTGCCACCACCTTTGCCCTTTCCCCTCTCAATAAGCCTCACATGGAACTATTTGGCCTAGTGTGGTCTTTCTGGAGCCACCGCCACCCAACGATTCCAACACTTTCCACATTAGTTTTTGAGACAAGGTCTCTCACTAAATCTAGAGCTCACTGACTGGCTAGATTTGCTGGACAGTGAGCTCTGCGTATCCTCCTATCTCTTAACCACAGAACTGGAGTTACAGACGTATAGGGTACTCCCTGGCTTTCTGTGATCTGAATTCAGGTCCTCATGCTTGTATAGCTGGCACTTTACCAACTAGCTGTTATCTCAGCTTTAAAAGTGTGATCCTCTAAGCCCTGGGTAGCAGGATGAATACCACCTGAGAATGCAAAGAATTCTTTGGATTGCGTGCCATAGAAGTCCATTGCTGACCCATCCATGTTCGTGAACTATGAAACACGAATATGTGGGCTAAGGAGTAGTTTCTCTCAATAAACAATAATTATATGGATGAAAGAAAGAAAGAAAGAAAGAAAGAAAGAAAGAAAGAAAGAAAGAAAGAAAGGAGGAAAGAAGGAAAGAAAGAAAAAGGAAAGAAAAGAGAACAAAAGAAAATGCAAATCCTCACACTCTAACTTAACCCACTCTACAGAAATCCTAGCAGGGTCCCTGCTGGTCCTGATCTGTCTTCTGAGATTCTCTGGAACATCCTGGTTCATCCATGGGTTGAGAGTCATGTCCTCAATACTGCTGAGGCTAATAGGTGGGAAGCTTTCAATGAAAGACTAAGACCTTGTAAAATAATTTATTTATGTTTATCTCCATCTAGCTTACAAATGAATGAGACTCAGACTATGATTTATTTATTTGACTTTGACAATTACTAGGGGGTAACCCCTAATAAACTTTTCTAACGGCTGTTTCCCCAACTGTGCTCCCCAAATACTGACTGCTTGAATCTTTCCTGGTTCTTTCTGTTCCAGAAGTCTGGTGTCCTGGGGAGCATTTCACTTGAATGTGCTGCTGGTCCATCTTGTCTAATGGAGGCCTCTGTGCTCTCTGTCTTCTCCTCCTCCGAGCTACTTCACTTCTTTCTCCTTCTCTCTCATGGTCCCTACCTAAAACCCCTAGCCTGGGAACTCCAGCTCTCTCTTTAATCCCTAGTAACTGATTGTGGTTATTTATCCAATAGTATTAAATTGAGGAGCAACGTTTTCACAACAAAAGCTGGTGTACATGGGAATTTACTCATTCATCTTGGGACAACCAGATCTTGGGAACCAGTATTTAGCATTTGATTACATAGTAGCACTACACCAACCCCCAACAAACCTTCCTAAAGTGGATTCAAAGGAATTGGTAGCTCTGTAGACCATCTCAGGTGGAGGCCATATTGTCTGACACTATTTCTAGAGTGACATGAACAAATACCAACTCACCTCAGATAGAGAAATGACAGTAGACCAAAGTGTAGACATCACCAGTCTAACCTAGTGAACTGGTGACCTTTATTGGGATTAATTACAGGAATATGGGTGAGGAGTTGCTTTTAGGAGCAGAAATGGATCAAAGACAGCTGCATCACCAAATCCCACCCCAGCATGGGTGACAAGTCACAGAAGCTGGGAACCTGGAGCAGGCTGGAAAGATGGCACTGACTGCTCTTCCAGAGGTCCTGAGTTCAACTCCCAGCAACCAAAATGGTGGCTCACAACCATCTGTAATAGTATCTGATGTCTTCCTCTGGTGTGTCTGATTATTCTAGGCAGCTGGTCTTCTCCGTGAGCAAGCTTCTGCTGTCATGTGAACCTGTCTCTGCCACACTGACAAGTACCTGAGAACACTGTAACTATGAGCGCAAATATCCTGTTTTTAAGTTATCGCAGGTATTTGTCACAGTGATAGAAAGCTAACATATCGGTACTCTACTAGCTATTTTCATCAAATTTGCTTGCAGGAGTATAAGTACAATTCTTTCTTTGTTTTTTTATTGAAAAATAAAAACTTTATTTTGGACTGTTTCTTTTTTTTACTTTTTGGTCATGGTGGTAGTAGCACTAGGGACCAGATCCAAGCCCTCATACACGTTAGATGTGTGCTCTATACTGTGAGTTGCATCTACAATACTTAAATCCTTAAATTGTCTTGTGTGAGTGCAGGTGTTTTGCTTACATGTGTGCTTATACACCACTTGTGTGTCTGTTGCTCACAGAGACCAGAAGAGGGCATCAGATCTCCCGGGGCTGGAGGTTCAGACAATTGTGAGCTATCATGTGGGCCCTTCTAATTGAACCAGGGTCCTCTGGAAAGCAGCCAGTGCTCCTAACCATTGAGCCATCACTCCAGCCCTTACGATTCCTTATCCCTTTTTAGAGGAAAGATGTGACTATCCCTATGCACACAAACATAGGATAAATTTAAAGTTTCTTTTTTAAGTAGATGAAAACCCAAATTTTGAAATTTGTTCAACATTACTTAAATTATTGACAAAACATGACATTACAATTTGGAAGAGTAGAAGGAAATTGCTGAGCTCCATGAGGTGTGGGAGATACAGATGCGTCTCAGAGGTCTAGGTGACCTCACAGTTTTGAAGACTCCCAAGGAGTGTACCTAGTACAGTCTTTTGAGATTCTGGACTCAGATCTCCATAAATGTTTTGTTTTGTTTTAAAGTGGTGTGTGGGTACATCAATAATTTGTGTGTGACATACTGACAATTTTTTTTAAAACACCAAATATATTGCATGCAACTTTGACTTGTGTCCTTAGTTCTGCAGTATGAATTCCTATGTCTATCAAATATCAAAACAACAACAAACCCACACTCAGTTTCAGAAGGTGTGAGGAAATATCTATAGCAAGCAGCTGTCTTGTTTGTAGTCCTGATACAGTTTTAATTTTAAACATGTGTGTGTGTGTGTGTGTGTGTGTGTGTGTGTGTGTGCAAGGCCCTCAGAGTCCAGAGGAATAATCAGATCCCTTGGAGCTGGAGTTAAAAGCGGTTGACGTAGGTGCTGTGAACCAAACTCTGGCCCTCTGGAAGAACAGCAAGTGTTCTTAACTGCTGAGCCATTTCTCCAGTTCCCCGAGTTTGTAGAAAGATTACCGTCAGTTAAGCCACATTTAAATAACACTATACAAAATAAAAATGCAAGCAAAACAGATTATATATGCTTTGATTTCTCTAAAATACCAACCAGGTTTCAGTTTTCTTGAATTTTTCCAAATTTTGGATTTGTTAAAGGTATTTATTTTGCTCACCTGTTAGTAGAAAATGCACATTTTTGAACTTGTGTTCTCTCTGTTATGACAAATTTTTCAGAATGAACTCTCCTCTAAAGTTGTTTATCTCTTTAAGATATTTGCACTTCCATTTTCCACCAGACATTTTTCCCACTGCTACTGCAAAAGGAGTGGAGGATAGATTGTCATCTTTTGAAAGTTGTATAAGCCATGTAGGAAAGCAAAAAGAACAAAACTTTAAAGAGTAATATACTAGCAGATGCTGAAGAATATTTTGCACACATGACAGATGCTTATGAGAAACAATAGAGAGAAGGCACAGAAACAGACAAGTGCACACATCCTCTTCTGGGAGGCAAGGGAATTTATCTCTGGTCTTAGTAAACACTAATTTGAATGAAAAGAAAGTTGCAAGTCCCAGTTGTGATGGCGCACACATTAGATCCTAGTGCTCGGGAGGCAGAAGCAGGCAGATCTCTGTGAGTTTCAGGCTACCTTAGTCTATATACTGAATTCCAGGACAGCCGTGAGTGAGACGCTGTCTCAAAAACGAAAACAAACAACAGAGAAATGGGGGGGGGGAGGGAGGGAGGGAGAGAGAGAGGGGGGGAGGGAGGGAGAGAGGGGGGAGGGAGGGAGGGGGAGGGAGAGAGAGAGAGAGAGAGAAAGAGAGAGATATTAAGAAACGATTTGGTGGGTAAATGGGTAGCTATCTCTGAAGCAAAAGAACTCATTCATACCACAAGTCAGTGTGACCATCAAACACTCCGCTCCTTTCTTCCTAAAAAATGTGAGATGAACACAAAATATTTAACAGCCTCTCGTGTTCATCACTCACCTCCGAATTTATCACAAATCCCTCATATTTCTTTTACCTAATAAAGCTTCTAAATATTCTTCTATTGACTGTTTATAATTCTCCCTTTCAATAGTGTGTGTGTGTGTGTGTGTGTGCTTTGCCATTTTTCATTGAACTAATTTATATAACTTTTGGCTTTGTTTTCTTATATGACACCAAGTAATTGTGAATCGGGCGTAGTTTATTTATTAGTTAAATGGTTCCCTAGCCACCATCTGTTGTTGATTTCCTATGAAGTAGACACACTTCCTTCCGAAAACACTGAAGTCACAAACCGCTGGTAATGATCATTTTTGAGATAAAAATCCCTTAAACTCAAGTCAGCCACTGACATTCTCTAAGTGCCTCTGAGCCGGGGCAGGGATTAAAGCCGTATCCTACTGTGTGCTCTCGGAAGTAGAGACAGACTTTATCTGCCTAATATTGACAGCAGGGGGGGGGAGGGCGGTGGGGGAAGGCCGGGTAAATCAGGACTATTCTAGTGACGTCCGGCTTTGTTGTAGGTTTGCCTCTGTGCTCCCGCTGTCTTCTGACACTGCAATCCCTCTGCTCAATGGTTTTCCTCTGAAGGGGCACAGTGGTTGGGCCTCGGCAGGACTTCCCACGTACAATGCTCTGAAAGCCAGGGGGCAGCCGGGGTGGAAACAGGAGACTTCTGGAAGGCGTAGCCTGGGAGGGATCTGTTTTCTATTTTCTCCTCTGTATTGAACTCATCTGGATGAGAACCGTTTTCCTGTTTACTATTATCATTACCTGTGTGGGGTATTTTGCTTGCACGTTTATTTCCCCTGTTAGATGAAACCGCCCGTGGGAAGAGTTAGATAATAAATGAAATTTTCGGTGAGAACACTCCAGGGGGTGGGGCGGAATCCAAGTGCTTTAAAGTAGGCTCCACTCTTCGGATTTAAAAAACGAAAAACTCAAAAGTTCCAATTCTACAGGGCAAAGAAAAACTCGGATGAAAACAGGGAGGGAGGGAGGAAGGGAAAGAAAGAAGGAAGGAAACAAACTCCTTTTCATGTTCCTGTGGGTCTATTTGTTCTCTTGCATTTTTTTTAATCCCTTTGTGAAGGTCATTCTCTCCAATTATTCCAATCACAGATCCCTGGAGTCATTAGCTTTCGCTGGATAGGGCCCTGCCATTGCTCTCAGAAGGCTGAGGTCCCTGCGACGTGGACATCTAAAGTGACTTTGCTCGCGCCTTCCAACCTGAATTTCTGCAGGCCGGGGTGGGCTCGGGTTTGCTGTGAGGAAATAGCTGCGGGGAGCGAGGGACAGTGTGGGTTCGCGGGGGAGGATCCAGGGGTGCGCATCTCTGTAGTGCGTTAAGACCGGTTCTCCCGTAGGGACCAAGGGATGGTCTATAGAGCCGGAGCGGAATGGAGTGGGAAAGGTGCGCGACTCCTGTCGGTTTCTGCCTGGGGCTACAGTAGCGTTACAGCGAGACAAGTCTCACAGTCCCGTCTCCTGAAAACTCGGAAGGAGGAGCCGGAGGGCAGGGACCGCGGGGCGGAGCTCTAGTCAGCCGAGGTGGGAAGGCGCAGCTGCGAGCCAAGGCGCTGACCTCCTCTGAGCTACTCCGGCCGCTCGTAGGATCTTCCCGACCCTGAACGACTTGGCAAACTCCTACCTCCACTCCCATTAGTCCTCCCACCCTCACCAAATCTCCTCCCTCAGGGTCCCTCATCCATCTCACTTTGCAGAATTTATTGCTTCTTCCACCACCTTTTTGTAACACCCCAGAACTCCGAGTCCCTTAACTGAATTTGACTTTTGTTTTTATTTCTCTCTGACTTCCTCTTCTGCCCCCTCATCTGATTGATGTGCGAAGGCTGATGTCTCTGCCAGAGCGAGAGGAATAAATAGATGCTGCCTCGCCTAGAGGCTTAGACGCTTGGGAAGAGCAGGCAGCGCCGCAAGGCACCGGGCTCCGCCAAGCTCGTGGACCGGACCTGGGAGGATTTGGATCCAAGAGAACTGTGATTGTCCCGGGGGGACAGTTCCCCAGATCGTTGTGCTCACTCCTCGGGACCGCAGTGGGGGAGACTTCGGAACGAACGTGCCTCTCGCGTCCGTCGCCTGGCTGCGCCCTGCCCCATCCTGCTGGGACCATGTTCTGCCGCGGCTCGGGACGGATGCTGCTAGGATGGGCCGGGCTGCTAGTCCTGGTTGCTCTCTGTCTGCTCCAGTTGCCCGGAGCCCAGGCTGCAGCCTGTGAGCCTGTCCGCATCCCCCTGTGCAAGTCCCTTCCCTGGAACATGACCAAGATGCCCAACCACCTGCACCACAGCACCCAGGCCAACGCCATCCTGGCCATCGAACAATTCGAAGGGCTGCTGGGCACCCACTGCAGCCCGGATCTTCTCTTCTTCCTCTGTGCCATGTATGCACCCATTTGCACCATCGACTTCCAGCACGAGCCCATCAAGCCCTGCAAGTCTGTGTGTGAGCGCGCCCGACAGGGCTGCGAGCCCATCCTCATCAAGTACCGCCACTCGTGGCCAGAAAGCTTGGCCTGCGAGGAGCTGCCGGTGTACGACCGTGGCGTGTGCATCTCTCCCGAGGCCATCGTCACCGCGGACGGAGCGGGTGAGTCCTGAACTTTGCCCTACCTCTGAGAAGTTAGTTATTTGCCTTTATCGTCTAGCTCGCTTTTTGCTCTTCTGAGCACTTACCTTTCCCCTTAGACACGCCTCTAGTTCTTTTACTTAAAAGCAAAACAAACAAACAAAAATAATTCACTTATCATTCCCCCAAACAAACTCGGTCTCTTCCAACAGGTGATCGGATCCATCCATTTCGTTCCCTACTCTTCCCACCCAACCTCCAACTCTTTGCGTGTGGGAATTAGCTGCATCACTCTTAACGACATTTAACCTTCTCTGTTTCTTGGTGGATTCTTTTGCAATCTCGATCTTTAGTGTTTTTGCGGCTTACAATTGTATGGAGACATCAAAAAACCGAAAATCCTTATTTTCTTCTAATCATTAGAAGTGCTAATTTAGTTTCAGTAAACTTCTAACAGAGAGCTCTATTAGTGACACGCGTTTGCTCAGAGCCCAATTTCGTCGGTTACCATCACCTTTCAACCAATCCCCCCCCGACAAAATAGGTGATAATTTCATTCCAGAATGAAAGCACTATGAGATATTATTGCTATGCCCTAATTAACTTCTGTTGCTCACTTCAGTCAGATAGCTGAGGAACTGAAAATAGCAGGCCCTTTGCACATGCCCACATGCCGTCAAGTAATTTTGTATATGGCATATGGGTGAGTGGAGTTATATTTGGGGCATGTCATTTTCATAGCCTTATATAACTTTGCTTTTAATCTCACCCGTTATCCCACCCATACTGTGTATACACGACCCACACATTCACCCTTTCCCCATTATAAGACTGTGTTATATAGCTCTATGTTTAATGGGTTTAATCACAACTTGTTTTTTCACAGATGTTTGGTCTAATTGTGACATTCATAACTTCAAGACTCCCCCCCCACCCCGCAGTCCAGTTCAATGTGAAATATTTTCAGTAAACTCAACATTTCCCTACTGGGTAACCCAAGAGTCAGACTTTATCCTTCATGTTCTTTAAAGAGAAAGCTTGAACCAACGAACTAGTGATCCTCTCTCAGTACCTCCCAGGATCAACTGTTCTAAAGTGTGTTTCACTTGGTGGTACCATCTCTGTTCATTTCCTTCTGTTTCTCAGCTTGCTCAAACTAGGTTCACATCCTCAGTCTGTACTTAACGAATCAACAGGGCTGATTCAGAAAAATTACATTCATTAACTAAGAGAGGGTAAAGGGAAAGGCAGGAATAGTTGAAAACCAAGACTGAACAGAAAGATCTCATATCTTCCTCATGGTCAATTTACTTAGCGTATCACCACAACTATGGGTTCTGTTTGCTTAATATCAATTATGAATCAAAAGCTAGCTTTATAAGGCAATCTGAAAGAAATGTATTCTTTTTACTGTTGGGTAAAAGGGAATTCTGAGCCTTTGTACTAAGGTCCCAGACCCTGCAGACATTGCTGTTACAACTCAATAAAGTTGCTATCCTGGTTTGACAGACACTGTTAAAGTCAACCAAATGCTAGCACTCTTCTCTAGCCAAGCACTAGGAGTAATGCATTTCTCACTGAAATTCATGCTTCCCTTAGAAGATAAATTACTTCTAACCCTGGAAGGAGTGAGTTTTTTTTTAAAGATGTATTTATTTATGATATGTAAGTACACTGTAGCTGTCTTCAGACAACCCAGAAGAGTTACAGATGGTTGTGAGCCACCATGTGGTTGCTGGGATTTGAACTCAGGACCTTCGGAAGAGCAGTCAGTGCTCGTAACTGCTGAGCCAATTCTCCAGCTCCAAGGCCTGAGGTTTGACAAGGCTAAGGGCTCTCGAAGGCCAGAGTCAATGTGGATGGGAAGCAGTTTCATTAAGAGTCCCTGAGTTACCTATCCCCATGGGCCAAACATGGCGTAACTGTCTCACGGAAGCACTCAGAGAGATGTGCATAGAGACAATTCGTCACTCCGAGGGATATGATTGCTGAGCGCCTCAGAAGTTGCAGAGGAGGATTTGTTTTACTGACAGCAGCGCTGGAAGCAAAGCACCCGTGGGTAGGAGGCAGTCAGTATGCTGCCACTCCTCCGTTTCCATAGGAAACAGAAACTGCGAGTTAAGGGTGGGGTTGGCCTGAGAGGTCAACGGGCTTCCAGGCTGTTGAAAAATTACGCATTCCCTCTGTTCCGTGAAACTGCCAGCCACCCAAAATTGCTTAATATGGTGACGTGGGGCTGGAGAGATGGGTCAGTGGTTAAGAGCATCAACTGATCTTCTAGAAGACCTTGGTTTGATTTCTAGTACACACATGGGAGATTAATAGCATCTTTAACTCTCGTTCTGCAAGATTTGATGCCCTCTTCTGGCCTCCATGAGTACTGCACACATGTGGTGCACAGATAAACACACCCGAACCAGTGCAGAACCAGATTAAGTTTCTTGTGTGTTTTGTGTTTACTGTAAAGTGTGGCCTTGAGCACTACTGTTTGGGAACAGCTCAATTTGGCCATTTTGCCAGTTAGTTGAGACTCTTGGGCAAATTCATAGTGCTGAACCAGGTGCTGAATCTCTACATGAGCCCATGGCTTCTCCAGCTATAGGGAAATGGTACAACCTCTTCAACCCTTACCTGTAAATAACGGCAAAAAGGTTTGTATCCTAAGGGCATGGGGAAGACTAGATGGTATGTGAACTGGCTGAGTTGAACCTGGGGCAGAGAGATCACTGAACAAATCACTGATATTATTTTCCTACTTTTAATGCTGCTTTATCAAGTTGACTAACTTTTCCTTTTTATTTTTATTTATTTATTTATTGAACTTGCGAAATGCAACCGACACAGCCTCACACTCTTATTACTTCATCCCCGGAGAGCAAGATTTACACTTGGATCTCACTGGCGAAGCAAGTTTTATTTCTCCCGATTACAGAAAATTAGTATTTCATTTCATTCAAATCAAGAACCATAGATGTCAGGTTAAGGAGTTTACTCCTCCTGTGGGAATAATAGAAAGAAAAGAGTGAGTTTGATGCCTGTTAACTAGAAATAGTTTATCAGAGGAGGAGACTCACAAGCCTCTGCCCCTTCCTGAGGCCGTATAAGCAGTTAATGGGGGAGGGGCGGGGGTCAAGGGTAGTGGTGAGGGGTGGAGGTGGATCTGGGAGTTCCACCCCTCCTGTATCATCGCAAGTTGTGGTTGCAGGCAAGGGAGAACCATTTCCTTCAGTAGTGAGGCCACATGGCCCCATCTTGCTATAAATAACTTCTCACCCATGCTTCTGTAACTAATCCTAATTAATCTCACTGGTTCATCAAAGAGAAAAAAAATCAGTATTTTTTAAAAAAATAATTAAAAATATCGAATGTGTAAGATAAATGATAGGGTGTTTCACAGCTGTTTCTAGGACTCCTGCAGCTTGTAGTGCCAAGGGCTCTCTAATCACCCTGTTATTGCTGGCTTCCAGTTAGTACTAATATCCCCTGTACCCAACGGGCTCTTGCACAACATATTCTTCAGGCTCTAGTCTGGCAGAGTCCTGCTACCTTTCACATGCAGAAATGGCTATTTAATCATCTCTCCACTCTCCAAGGAACAGACAGCCTTTTCTTTAGTGTTAGCCCTGGTCTACAAATATTTGAGAGGGCCAAATACCGAGAAGGAAAGATCTGAACAAGAACATGGAAGCGAAAATTTGAAGTTAAGACTAGAGAGAAAAACACAATTCTAAGGATCTTTCATCATGTCCATACCAAAAAGAAGTCTGCCTGTTTTGGGGAGAGAATCTGTGTTATTAATTTTATTTTGAAATAACTCAATCGTCAGTGCTTGCGAAATCTTAGACTGTCCCTAAGTTATTATTTTAATCAGTCACCTTTTGTCTTCTTTTTGCCGAACTTTGAAATAATTATCTGACCACTATCTCTGGCCTTTGTCTTTCTGCTAGGTGTTTAAAAGGACACAAGAGCCATTGGGTAGGCACGTAATTTTGAATAGTGGAACACTAACTTCAGCATATAAACTTCACAGACAATTACAGCTTTGTGGCTGCAAGCCCTTAGTTGGTTTTGTCATTCATTTTGTATTTTTAGCCACTTGGCACTGGTGTGGGCCAGCGCTGGTGTATGCCGATGGGGAATGAATGATTGGGAATTGGTAAAGCACACACTCAACAGCAACCACACCAGGGAGAGAGGACCTGCAGTCTTAGGATCTGGGTCCTTAGTGTTGATAGAACAAAACTGACAACACGTTCTGTGCCCTAGGCATTTGCCATACAAGGTGTACACACAAGTTCTCATCACAGCTACATGATATGTGTTGTCACTCCCATTTATAGGAAAGAATGGAAAGGCACACAGAGACGTGACTCATCAAGTTGACTCAGTGCGTGAGAAGACAAGGGTTCAGACCAGAGTATGGTCTACACTACCCATCTTCCCTTGCTAAGAAAAGGGAATTTAATCTATTTGGTGTGCCTTTTGTTCATTTGGTTGAAGTTAAAGGAGCAAAGTATTTTCATTGCGTTGACCCATGGCTTAAAAGAATAAAAGGGCACCCAAGACAATGTGTTCCAAGAGGTAAGGAATGGGTGTTTGGTAGCACTGCTGATAGGAGAGAATGCCTCTTCCAGATTCGTCTAAGGAAGGGCCCTCAGGCTCAGTATCCCCAGAGTTCCCTGTTCTTCTCTAGCATGCTTTCAGCGGTTGCAAGTCTTCAGTACTACAGTCATCCAGGCTTTGGAACCTGCCTGGATTCCGTCTCTTTTCTCATCCCTGGTGTTCAGTGGGTATCAAGTGCTACTACTCTTTTCTGTGATTCTCTTCGGACTCTCTACACTCCACAGGGATGGCAGTGCACCCGTGTCTGGCTTCTTGTCTGCAGTATTCCTCTTCCCTTATCTGGCAGGATGGTTGTTTAGAAACAGGCTATCTATTGCTTACATCCTTTGGGTCTACCTCCTTTAGACCCACTCTCCTCCCCTATCTCTGTAGATTCACTCTTTGCTTGTCCCATCTCTATTCTAGCCAAGCAGGAGGACATGCAGGTCCCTTCCCAGTGCTATTCTCACACAGGCTCTTCCTGAAATCTCTGTGACGTCACTACAAACACTTGAGATATAGAATCTAGCAATCACACACTATCTACCATTTCCATCCAGAACAATTTTGATGATAGAATTTCAGATTTTAACTATGTTAAAAAAATGATTGGAAACTTTTGCATTTCTCTCATACAATTTTAACAGTTGAATACTCAGTGTTTAAAAAGATATAGAAACGTGTCTGGTAATAAGTGTAAGAAATAAGGAAAATCTTCTCCTTGGCTACATTATTTCAAAGGAGTTCTTTTTTTCCCCAAGAAGCTTTATTTTTTCACTTCATATAAATCTTAAATGTCTAGTGTTTTAAATGTGGACTAATATAATTTATTAATCTTGAGGGAGATTATTTAATATAAACCATGTGTATTTTATCTTATCATTCTTCAGGAATGGAAACATTGCTTTTTGCTTTAAAATTTGGATACATTTATCATGAATGTCTGAATAGGATAAAAGTCATCAAGTTAGTGGTTTATGTTTAAGTTGAGTCAAGTTCTTGTAAACTAGTATTTGTTGTTTTCCATCTATTTGGAGACCTCTACTTTTTTTAAACATAGTTTTATTTGCATGTTATCTGACAGCCACATATGTAGCTCAGTGGTAGAGCCCATGTTTAGCATGTTTAGTCCTGGATTCAATACACAACATCTCAAACCCTTCTTCATTTATGTTTTATATGAAGAATAAGGACAGAGAAAGAATGCTGTTTTTGTTAGGTTAAGTAGAGGCGTTGAGCTCATTTAGCATTAAGTGTTAATACAAGTATACGACTCTTGGATAAAAGTGTGAGTTGAGTACCAGCAAGAATCCAGTCCCATGGTTAGTAACTGTGTCTCTCAGCCAGGGTACATAGCGCAATTCATTAGAGGCTGCTCTCCTAATTAGAAGACAGAAGGCCATTATCATTACCATTTTCTGGGATTACAGCATCGTGAGAAGAACCAATGGTGAATCCCAATTATTGCCACATCTATTAATTGTACTGACTGGAGAGATCTACTGGCGCTAGGCTTCCTTTGTGCTGAACTATTTAGTCTGCATTTAACAAAGGGCCTGGAGTTCTTTCCTGATTTCCCATAGACACTGTGTCAGGAGAGTATGACACAGCCATTCATTGACAAAGGTGTGCTTGGTTCTATCTGTCATAAAGTCACACACGTTGAGTCAGTGCTTGATATTTGTATGGCCTTTGCTGGAATACAGTATTCATTTACATCATTTTTGAAATTCAAGAACACAATATTTATTAAGTGCTAAAATTTTACTCATATGTGATGCCAATTCATGAGCAGTTAACTGTCAATCACATCTGAGAAAGGACCTCCTCCTTATTCAACCCCCAATAGTGGGGCAGCCTCACAGCCCTAATAAGGGACCATTTCCTGGAGACAAATGATTCTAAACCAAGACAAGCTGCTACAGAATTATACTTTATAGGTGACATCCTGAGATAACCACTCTGTCATCATTCTTTATTCTGTTGCCTTCCAGATTTTCCTATGGATTCGAGTACTGGACACTGCAGAGGGGCGAGCAGTGGTGAGTGCACAGCTATTTCTGCCTTTCATTTGTGGTGCAGATAATTTTTGATAGGGTCTTCATACTTAAGTTTTATTTGCAGATACTTGTTTCTTGTTTTAAAAATAAACATAAAAATGAATTCTGTATTTATGCTGACTTTATCTTTTGTGTTAGTATATTAAAATCAACCTCTTGGTTTACAATCTGGTTTACAAAAATGCTAATGAATGCATAGATTCATGTAACCATAGCTTTTCAGGATGCAGAATAATTCTGTAATCTCTTCCCATACTCCTCCATGTATAATCTTTTATAATTACAAGTTTCACCTGTTTTTAAGCACTAGCTGTTCTCTGGCACTATAATGTCCTTTGGGAATTGTCACACAGATGGAATCTTGGGATGCAGCTTCAGTGGTGAAGTATATAATCTTTCAATCTGCCAATCTGTTTCCATACAATCTGCAACCTGGAAGTGGGCACTGTAGATCTGGCTCCAAAAGTGGAGAGTTTTCAACTACTCCTATCTCTTGCAACCCATCCCTCTAGCCATCCTAAAGCAATGCTAATAATAATAGCTGTATCAAGTAGCCTAAAACCCCCACAAAGGAGACCCTTTCTCTCTGATTAGGAAGCCAGTAGTACTAAGAGACCAGGCAGATCCTGTTGTTTGGTATATAGCCACCCACTTCTTGGCCCCAGATGCAGTAGCCATCACCAGAAATGAACTGCAGAATGGGAGAAATAATGTCCTAGGTTTCTATCAAGGATCAAAGTGGAGTGCTCCAAGGAATTGAATAGTACTGGGGATTTCATGAGAGAGAGAGAGAGAGAGAGAGAGAGAGAGAGAGAGAGAGAGAGAGAGAGACAGAGACAGAGACAGGCAGAGGCAGAGACATACACAGAGAGCTAGAGAAGCTTGGGAAATGATCTTGCATGCATGATTGCAAACTGCTAGACTCACCCCTGGCTATGTGTTCATTTGACTAAACAATGTTCCACAGACTGAAGAATTAACTATGGATTATACATCACCTTGACGGCATGCCTGGATTGAATCTAAACACTGTTGAGAGTACAGAAAAGCCCACAATTGTGTGTTGGTAGTACAAAACTGAAAAGTCGCATTTGTGTTTTTGTTTTGCCTTGAGACAAGGTTTCCTTTCCTAATCTTGCTATTGTTTATTTTTGAGAATTCCTAAGTAACTGCTTCATGCCTTCTACTCAGGCCATGTTCAGTGAGAGAGAAAGAATGGGCCTAATTATTCCATCTACCACACAGTAAACCTTTTAATAAAGTGCAAATAAGAACAAAACCGAATAAACTGGTGCATTTTTTTTTAGCACTGCCTTGTAAAGACCACACAGCAGGATACTGGATGTTAGAGTGTTCTAGAAGCCTCTGAGTTGCTGCCGCCACTTTTACATTTCTTTACAACATAGCTTCTAGTCAGGGCTCTAACAACTGCAGATTAGTTTTGCGTGGTCTTGAATTTTGTATGAATAAACCCTCAGCTTTTCCTCTGTGTACACAGTGACTTTCTTTGCTCTTCTTTATACACATAAAGAAGTTTTAATTGATAACGGTGTCCATCATTACACATACTAGGCACAATTCTTCCTGTTGTTACTAGTATTAGGGTTGTTTCCTATTTCTGTGACTGTGTCTAAATGCTGCTCAGTTTCTACATAGTTGTTTTGTTTCTGGTAATTTTCACTGATTTTGGTCACTATGCGACAGTTTGTCAGGTGTCTCATAAATGAAAGAGAACCATATTTGTTAATTCATAAATAAGTTAGGAATAAAGATTTTCACTGAACTGGCCACATCCACTGAGTATTATCATTAGGTTGGCAAGTATCTGATCTTAAAATACTAAACAAATGTAGTAGTCCTAAGAACCATGTGCCTTATGTAAAAGTAACTGACTTAAAATTATTTAGAATTTTCGAAGACGAAACCTTCATTATAGTATCTAAATGCAAATTACACAGACTGCAGAGCATGGGATGGGAGGGTGCAGGTGGAGTCGGCAGCCATTTCCCTGATTAGCATTGTCCGTTCCTTTCAATGGCTGTGGCTGAGCCAGAGGTGCCACCACGGCATTGTGATTTCCCAATGCCTCATACCACCATCTCACAACCCCTCACCCTGATCCTGAGACAGGAAAAGGTACTGAAAAGTGCCCCACTCACACCCACAGCAGACTCTGACAAAGCTGGTGTGCATCCTGCTAAAGCAACAGGGGGTGCAGATGCCCCCTCCCCACCCCCACCCCCCACCCCCCCAGTAAGGACCCAAGGCCACCCACATCTTGCTTCCCAGAGGGTGCTCATCCCGGATGCTTGTTTAGAATATCTTAAGTTCTGGTGATGCGATGAGAGACATCTTTTGTCACACAAAAGTAGCCATTCTTGGTGTCTGCGCTACTCTGAGGACCACTCCTTCTGTTGTATCAAAGCTCACTTGTTCAGTGATGCGATTGGTCAGTGAGAATTTCTTGTCAAGTGTGTGTGTGTGTGTGTGTGTGTGTGTGTGTGTGTGTGTGTGAGCTGTGAATTTTCCTGAAAGTTATGGTTATAGTTTCAGCGTGTCCATGAGCAAAGACATCATAACAAACAATATACAAAAATGGATGCACTTGGAGCAGAGCATGGTGGTGCACGCCTTTAATTTCAGCTGTCTAGAGACAGAGACAACGCTCCGGAGGCAAAAGATATCTCTGAGTTTGAGTGCAGCCTGGTCTGCAGAGTGGGTTCCAGGAGAGTCAGAGCTACACAGAGAAACCCTGTCTCAAATTCAAACACAAAAACCCAAACATACAAACACCCCCAAACAAAACAACAACACAAAACTAGCTCCACTTGGAAAACCTCAGAGTGAGTGGATTGTTCATGGAATCAGAGTTTTCGGTTCCCTTTCCCAAAAATGTTTTACTGTTCGCTGGTATAATGGGGGCAAGGAAAACAAGAGAGAAATGAGAGTTCATTCTGTTTATGGGGGGGAAACACATTGACATAGTCACATGTTTCAAAAGTAGACCCGGTTTGCTCACGCTCAGAATTTTATCCTTTGTGGAAAGGTTGCAGCTGAAAAGGCTCACATAAAACAGGAAATGAGGAAGGCCCTAAACCATCACACCCGCCAACCTGACCCCTTTCCAAAACGTCAAGCTGTTTGTGTCTGGAATTTGGGGAAGACATTCTTTCCCTCCAATTAGCTTATTTGTTGCCTTAACACTTAACTTTTTTTTTCTCTTCTGTTTCAGAGATAATGACTCTGAACAGCTTCCAATGTGTGAGTGTATTTTCCTGTCGTAAATCTACTATCATAAAAGAAATAGAGGTTCTGAATTTCACAGCATGGGATGTGAATTATAACAAATCAACATAGAAAATTAAGAGGGATGTTTAATTCCTTCAAGGAAAGAGTATGGTTTTTGTTCATTTGTTTGTTTGTTTTAGTTTAATTTTGTTTGTTTTTTGAGGTAGGGTCTGTGCAACCCAGGCTGGCCTCCAACTCCCTATGCTTCTGAAGATGAGCGTGGGCTTCGGATTCTGCTGCCTCTACTCCCCAAGCTCTGGGATGACAGCTGGAGACACCACACTTGGTTTTAAGCTTTGCTCAGAAGCCAGGGGTCTGTGCATGCTAGCAAGCACCCTAACATTCTAGCAAGCACCCTAACATGCTAGCAAGCACCCTAACATTCTAGCAAGCACCCTAACATGCTAGCAAGCACCCTAACAACTAAGCTACAGTACCAGGCCAGCGTGTTGGTCTTTGGAAATTAACCAAAAATAATTCTAGTTTTACGCGTGTGATGTCAACCAATTTATGAGCATTTACATTAAAAAAAAAAAACACACATTCCCTCTCAACCCCCACTCCCCACCCCAGGGAGGCAATAGATGACAAATTCTGATGTACTTTGTGTGCACAACCAAACAACTTCACCAGTCATTCTCAATACGAATATCAGCTTGCGTTGGCCTCTACTCTCCTTTCTACAAACACTTGCTGACTTCAGAGGCTGAATTAACCAGTCACAACCAGGGGAAGTTAGCAAGGCTACACAGTACTTTTTGTGATTGTACTGCAGTTTACAATCACAGGTCTTTCCCCAACTTACAGGAGCTGCTGCTTCAAACCAATTCTCTTTCTTTGTCATTCTCTTCCTTGAACTGGGAGCAAAATTGTCTTAGTGCTTCTGTGCCCCAGACTCAGGCACTTCCCAAGGAGCTCATGCTTGGGCCCTCTCCTCTCTCTTCATGAAGGTGTCTTCCTCTTAGAATTCATCTGCCTATAGAGGTTCTTAGTCATATCTCTGACTGTGGTTCTGTTCACTCCCCCAAGAAGAATGGCATATTCCTATTTCCTATCCACTTATCCTGTTTATATTTCAAACATAGTTGATTCAGCAACAGCAACCTTTTAGTAGAAAACTTCCACCTTGAAGGATGTAGTGTCATCTCCTTCCCAGGCTCCCTTCAGGAGAGTGTCAGGGTTGGTTTAGTCCATTCACCCTCTCGTTCTTCAAGAAAAGTAGTTTCTCCCAGACCCACTGCAGATCAGGGGCATAAGATAAAGCAGTCAGTGGACGGCCATTTCCCCGTGCTCCTCCCTCTTGTCTGGACTTGGCACTGAGCAGACGTGACCCTGTCATGGCAGTGGGGTCTGTTTTGTCCTTTCATTCTTTAAGGACATTATAAAGCTGTTGAAGAGAAAACAAAGTTGCATTGACTCATATTTTAGAGAATTTGAATGACTCTTAGAGCCAAAAAGACCTTGTGAAGAGCTATTTATTTAAATATTTCCGAAAATTTAATCTTGAAGAAAAAAAAATGGAATTTCCTCTTCTTAGTGATGCAATATTAGTCCTTGCAGTCTTAAGCAATTTCCTTTTACAGAGCACAAATCATTATGAACTGAATCCCTTATTACAAAATTCCAGGTTTGTTTTTATAGCTGAGATTGACCCCATGCTACTCTTTTTTTTAAAGGTTTATTTTTATTTATTATATTTAAGCACATTGCAACTGTCTTTAGACACACCAGAAGAGGGTGTCGGATCTCATTACGGATGGTTGTGAGCCACCATGTGGTTGCTGGGAATTGAACTCAGGACCATTGGAAGAGCAGTCAGTGCTCTTAATCCCTGAGCCATCTCTCCAGCCCCCCATGCTACTTTTGTTTTTCAACATTTTTTTGTTACCTAGGTTCAGCAGTCAATTTCGTAATGTTTTTCCCTAACTCAAAATTTTATATATATATATGTGTATATTTGATGAAGTTGACTTTATATATACATATATTTCATTTGACTTATGCGTATATTTAGAAAATTCATATTATTTTAGATATTCAATGAGTAGCAGCTTAGGCACTTCATTTGATGGAAAAAATGACAAATATATCTTGTGAATTTCTAGTTAATGGTATTTTCTAAGGTCTAGTTTACTTAGAGTAAAATGAACCAATGTCTAATGTATAATGCACCTTCAAATGGTATGATACCTGTAAAATTAGAAGCTTCTAGCCATTTAACTATTGAGTATGGCTTGATGGAGTTACTGGTTTCTGATTCTGCAGGAACTGCTATCATAACACCCTCTCAAACTCTCTCCCCCCACTTCCTGTTTTATTACTGAGATCAGACAACTAGGATTCTGATGGATTTTGTTTTTACTGTCCTAGGAACAATAAGACTCTAGAGATTTTTCCATCAAGTATCCTTTTGATGACTAGTAATATCAGGGTGAGGGAGTGTGGTTGGCCATGAGCGTAGACTCTCTGGATGTCTTCCTGTCTCCTTGTTTCTAGAAGGCTAGTGGGATGAATCCTCTGAAGTGAAAATTATTTCTAGACCATCCTCTTTCAGAAAGCTGCCAGAACAAGTCTGACATCCGCCCCCGTTCTGTTTGGATGATTTGTGACTGAGCTGAAAAGCCACTATCTTAACTTCTACCCACTCCCCTATCGGCCCGTTCCACTGTGGCCATTCTCTTTCACAGGCAGGTTTGACTCTGACATGTAGTCACGGTTCTGACTTTGTAATCTTAACCTCAAGCATTCCACTCTTTAGTAACTTCCACCTTTCCTTCCAGATGATTCGTTCTGCAACTGTAGCTGCTGGCTTTCCTTAGTCCTTTGTTATTGCCTGCCCATCAGTTGCACTTACTATCTATCCAGCCTCTGACTTCTTTATTTAAGCAAGATTTTACTGTTTATGAGAATGGTTTTCTTGAAAATATCTTCAATTTCTTTTTTCCCCTCTTTCTTTTTGGGTCTCAAATTCTTAACTCGATTTGACGGAGTGAATCACTCAAATTGGTGACACACTTCAGGAAAGAACCCTTATTGAAGAAGAAATTTGTGTGGTGGTTTTTATCTACTACACAGTTTGTCCTTCATTTAAAACATCAGTTCCATGCTCTCTCCTTTGCACTCCACAGATGTGTCCCTTATCTTCATGCTGCACAGTGGACAACATCATTGCATCCTTTAAGGAGAGAGTAAAAGCTGTTGAAGGGATGACTCTCATCCCCCCACTCACACATTCGTCATCTGGTCACTGTCAATAACCTATGTCCTACCACTTGTGTGGTAGACAAGTGTCTGGTTTTCAAAGCCCTGTTCTCCATTCCCCCCCCCCCCCCGCAGGGCCCTGTCATCTCCTTGCCAATTAAATTCAGTGGACCCTTTTATTTGTTAACTAACTTCAGCTTTGGGGGTCATTTGACACAGAGATTGCCCTCTTCCCCCCTTAGGATTTCCTGTTTTTCCAGCATTTGTGACTCCATCTCATCCTGTGTTCTCCTCTTCATCTCTTGATGATGCTTCTCCTCAGTCTCCTTCTCTTTGTTTCTTTCCTCCTTCCTTTCTTCTTCCTTCTTTCTTTCTTTCTTTCTTTCTTTCTTTCTTTCTTTCTTTCTTTCTTTCTTTCTTTCTTTCTTTCTTTCTTTCTTTCTTTCTTTCTTTCCTTCTTTCCTTCTTTTCTCCCTCCCTCCCTTCCCTTCCTTTCCTTCCTTCCTTCCCTTCCTTCCTTCCTTCCTTTCTTTCCTTCCTTCCCCCCCTCCCCCCACCTCTCTTTCTTTCCAAGTTAGCAAGAAGTATCTTGTAACTCACTGACTGTAGCTCACCTTTCTAGATTTATATTTGAAGACCACTTCCACAGAGGACTGTAAGAGCCAGGGCAGCTTAGACCACCAGGTTCCGCATTGCACACACGTAGTGTGATTCTTTTTCATAACACACACAGAGTTGCAGACTGTATTGTGTGTTGTTATTTTGTACCTTCTGTCCTGACCGTGTTGCCCATCAGGTGTCCTATAGTCAAGGGACAGAGCCTAGACCGTAGCATGCCAAGTAAATATTAGCACGGCAAATTAATGAACACACCAGTGGCTGAAAGGCTTCACTAGATATTCTGTTTCCTTTTTCTGCTTCATATCTAGGGAGTCATGGCTGTCCCAGGGGTATGAAGTAGAGGACACGGTCTTTTCTACAGCAGGAAGACACAGGCATGGTGTGGTAGATATTTCCAGATGTCTAAAACTACTTAAGGACAGAGTCACAAACAGTACTTTGAGGCAGTTGAAAATATATGAAGGCCAGAATTGAGGGTATAGGTCTTCATATTGTATGGCTTTATTTTGTGAGTCTTTAAAAGTTTGCTGTGGTTTTCTCCTAAGTGTCTTAGAGTAGAATGGAGGAGACAAGCGGATCTTGGGTCAGATGCAAGGATATGCACTTTTGGCACAAACTAACAGACACACTGATCTCATCAGAATGGTTAGTTATGAGACATCAATTGAAATGTAACACACGGAATTTCATTTTCTCCTTTTTTTCACCTCCTTTGTCCTAAGTATGGACTGGAGATACTTTCTTAGTAAAATCAGATAAATATCTACTCAAAGATAGACTCTTCCAAAGCCATAATTGGTTTATGGGCTGTTGACATCCAGTGAAGTTAATTATAGTCTTACAGCTGTGCATGAGATCAAAATGAGTTCAAACAAAGGTCAGGACTAGTTAGAAAGTTGTATCACACTTAAGCTCGATCTCAGACAAGGTTGTATTAAACAGCAAAAACCCAGCCAGTAACAAATTTTATAATTGTATCAGTCCTTTGGGAATGTTTAGATCTTTTAAACCCATATAAAAGTAATATTCTGTGTGTTTCTATTAAGTGAGGCCGCTGTCGTGTTCAAAGTGGCTTATGCTTACCAGAAGTCTCACTGTAGATATAGTAGGCAGTGCATCAGCTCAAATATTGCCAAGTAATTTGGGGCATCTCAATGCTGGGGATGGAATCCAGGGCCTTGCTTATGCTAGTTCTACCCCTGAGCTGGTATATCCCTGATGGTCTGGTTCTGAGGGGAGATTGGCATGTTCAGTTTTCTCATTTGTATAAGGGTGATACACTCGTGCTCATACTAGCATAATCAACAGTATTTCTAGCAGCTCGGCTGGAAGAGATGGATGAACACCTGAGAGAATCTGAAAAGTGGCCTCAGGCAGAGCCGTGGTCATGGGCACTCACGGTTGAGTGCTGCTCTCAGTCTCACAATCCGGGGTGTTGCATGTAACTCTAGACAGTGAAGGGAACAAACTTCTAACATCAAAACTGTCCACATTTGAAGACTGTCTTAATTTGGGTTTTATTGCTGTGAAGAGACACCATGGTCAAGGCAACTCTTTTTTTTTGTTTTGTTTTTTGTTTTTTTTGTTTGTTTTTCGAGACAGGGATTCTCTGTATAGCCCTGGCTGTCCTGGAACTCGCTCTGTAGACCAGGCTGGCCTCGAACTCAGAAATCCGCCTGCCTCTGCCTCCCAAGTGCTAGGATTAAAGGCGTGTGCCACCACCGCCCGGCTATCAAGGCAACCCTTATAAAAGCAAACTTTTAACTGAGGCTGGCCTACAGTTTCAGAGGTTTAGTCCATTATGATCATGGCAGGAAGCAGGGCAGCAAGGAGGCAGACATGGTGCTGGAGGAACCTGGAGGAGATTCTGATTCCACGTGTCTCAGAGCTTGAGCATAGGAAATCTCAAAGCTGTGTCTCCACACCGACCCACTTTCTCCAACAAGGCCACACCTACTCCAATAAGGCCACGCCTTCTAATAGTGCCACTTCCTATGACCAAGCATTCTAACTCAGGAATTGATAAGGGCCAAACCTAGGCAAACTACTACAAAGACTTCCTCATCATTCAGTTATAAAAACGAAAAGTCAGCACTTTTAATGAAAAGTTTCCATAATATAAACCACCAAGGCAGCCTATAATTCTTTTATAAGATTTCATTCTTTATATATAATGTTTTTATGCAAAGTCCAGTATTGTGTTTCATTTTGTCATCATAGAACATAGACTTTAAGTTCTGGTCTCACCAGGAAACTGGGAGGAGAAGAACAGGAACAGTTACACTAGTAGTAATGGTAATCCTATTGGCTCAATAAAAAGTCCCAAGTGTAAAGAAATCAAACTGTTGATAGAAAAAATAAATAAATGGTCACAGCTTTATTTATGGTGGTGGATACAAAAAATTACAAAAGGTGATGCATGTAGGTTCTCTTTCTATGGCTCCCCCCTCCCCCCAAGGCTTTGTGGACATAAGTGTGAGTATATGCATGCATGCACATGTGTGCACATGAGTGTGTGTGTGTGCATGAGTGTGTGTCTGTGTAACTTAGAACAGAGATAATAATGTAAGGTAAGAATATGATTGGATTAAATGATCATAAGTAAGTGGAAGGGAATTAAACATTTGTACTTGGTGGACGTAAAATTCTACTTACGCTGTTGATAATATATTGAACTATTAGATAGTCAAGTTAGATTGGTATCTGCTTATAGCAGAAGCTAAGAATTAGGGCAGAAAGAGTCCTATTTTTATGTGGTGTGACAAAATTCCCTTGGTGACCAGTAAGAGCAGTGTTGCAGAGGAGCATCTTCTGACCCCAAGGATGTATTTGCCCAGCTCATTAGATTTTAGGGACTAATCTACGTAGAGGCAACTGTACATATCACTACACAAACATCATTTTGAAATATTTTTTTAAATTTTTTTATTGGATATTTTCTCTATTTACATTTCAAATGATATTCCAGTTTCCCCGCCTCCTGGAAACCCCCCTATCCACTCCTCCCTCCTCCTGCTTATATGAGATTTTTCCTCCACTCACTCCACTCTCACCTCCCTGCCCTCAATTCCCCTACTCTGGGGCATCTATCCAGCCTTCATAGGACCAAGGGCCTCTCCTCCCATTGATCCCTGACAAGGCAATTCTCATATACATATGCAGCTGGAGCCATGTGTACTCCTTGGTTGATGGCTTAGTCCCTGGGAGCTCTGGTGGTGGTGGTGGTGGGGGTCTGGTTAGTTGATATTGTGGTTCTTCCTATGAGGTTTCAAACCCCCTCAGCTCCACCTTTTGAAATATTCCTAAATCGTTTTACAATGCGATTAAAAAGTATCTCTGACTCATAAGTTTGATGTAATGCATTTGTTTCTGCTTCAGGCAAATTTACATGCATAACAATATCAAATTAGATTCAATTCAGTGACACTTGGTATATAGTTTTTTACTAAACTTTTAAAAATTAAAGCACAAGCAATTTCTGAAGATTAGAAATGTATAGCTAATTTATGAACATGTATTATCTTTATTTTTGCAATGTTGGGCACTAAATCCAAGACACCCCCACCCCCAGCTTGTTTAGTGTACTAGCGCTCAGCTAAAATCCACGTCCTTTCAGGATCGTGGGACCAGTGTACTTCTAAGCAGAGAAATAACAAATGGATGTCTTTATGAGGATAATTTGTAAATTCAAGCTATAGTGTCTTTCTTTCTTTCTTTCTTTTTTTTTTGGGGGGGGGAGGGTTTCGAGACAGGGTTTCTCTGTATAGCCCTGGCTGTCCTGGAACTCACTTTGTAGACCAGGCTGGCCTCGAACTCAGAAATCCGCCTGCCTCTGCCTCCTAAGTGCTGGGATTAAAGGCATGCGCCACTACTGCCCAGCCTATAGCATCTTTTTCTTCAGAAATATTCTCATGTTTAGGAGACCCTTATAAAATGTATAAGATTACAACATATTAGGAAAAAAATCAAAGAGCTAACAAGGAAAGACCTAGGTATCTTTCCATTTTCTTTGAAAGAGAATACAAACATTTTAGTAATAGGAGCATTGTTTTGAAGTTGTTGTCTTTATAAAATCCTATTTCTCTCTCTCTCTGTTTCTCTCTGTGTTTCTCTCCCTCTCCCTCCCTCTCTGCCTCTCTGCCTCTCTGCCTCTTTGCCTCTCTGCCTCTCTCTCTCTCTCTCTCCCTCTCTCACTGTGTGTGTGTGGTGTGATGTGATGATGTGATGTGATATGTGTGAGTGAGGGCAACCTTGGAGCTGGTTTTTTTTTTCCTTCCACTTCTTTGTGGGTTCCAAGCATTGAACTCAGCCACTTTGCTTACTGAGTCATCTTGTCAGCCATGGAGTGGTCCTCTTTAGTGTGTCCACAGACACTGATAATATCCATTGTTTACTGAACTGAGCTCCTACAGAAATCTGCTGAAAATCACTTACAAAACAAAGAAAGGACAAAGCCATGAGTAGTGTTGAGACATTCCCATTGCCACCATGACAGGAACAATTACAACTGTGACTGATCCCAGGAGAGATGCTTACACCTGTTAAATCTGGCAAGTACGGTACATCTAGCCTTTGGACTGCTGATGCTCATGTACAGGTTCAATTTAAGTAAAATTATTTTTGATTAGAAAATATAAGGGCTGGCAAAATGCTTATCAGGCAAGGGCTCCAATTGCCAGGCCTTATGACTCGAGTTTGATCCCAGGTCCTACCTAGTAGAAAGAGACTCCTGCAAGTTTTCCTTTGACCTACATTCACAAACTGTGGCATGTGTGCACTCCCACAATACACATATACACACATACACGTACAGGAAACAAATAAATATGTAATTAAAAACGTAAAATATGGGGCTGGAGAGATGGCTCCACGCTGAGAGCACTGGCTGCTTTTCCAGGGGTCCCAAGTTTGGTTTTTTTTCTGCATCTACACAGCAGCTCATGACCAGTTGTAATTTCTACTCCAGAGAATCCAGTACCTCCAAAAGCACTGTGCAGATATGGTGCACAGACAGACAGACATTCAGGCAAAATACCCGTGCACATAAAATAATAAATATAATAGCAAATGGTCAATACAGAAGTCTGCTTTTGATTGGTCCCCATACTAACATAAGACAGTTTTTTTCTAACACTTTGCAGTCCGAGTTCTTTATTTCTGTTTTGTACACTAGACCATGAATCTGTATGGCATGGGCTCCAACAGCTCAGGCTCCTTTCCATTCGTCCTCACAAAGTGTGTTTCTCTGAGTGGCGCAGGCTTGCGCTTCAGCTGAACCCAGGTGCCCTTCTCTTTGGCCTCCTTTTTCTTCTGGTCATTCTCCTTCACCCACTTCAGGAAGCTGTCTCTGCTCTTTGAGTACTTGATGTGCTCAATCTGTACGTTGTTCCTCTTGGTCAGAATCTTTCCTTTAACTTGCTTGTTTACAGTGATGCCCACAGCATGCTGGGTGACATTGTAGACTTTTCTGGTTTTGCTGTGGTAACACTTATGGGGCATTCCTTTTTGAAAGTGCCCATTCCCTTGATGTCTACAATATCACCCTTCTTGTAGATTCGCATGTATGTGGCCAAAGGGACACCTCCATGTTTCCTAAAAGGCCCAGAGAACATATACTGGGTACCTCTCCTCTTTCCCTTTGTGTTCATCATTTTGGTGAGTTACTAGAAGATGGCTGCCAAGACAGTTTATTTTTTTTTTAAAGCAGAACAACAAGAAGTTAGCTTGCTTTCTCTAATTCATGTGCTCTGTGTCACCATATGGGAAACACTTATTTAATTTTTAGGGGAGCTTTCTCAGGGGTACTCACTTGAAGAAACCTTTACTAATCAACTATCTTCTAAGGAAATGGTGTGATTTCTTTTTATATAGACCTTGCTGACAGTTGACTATGCTTACAATATGTAAGTGCATGTAAGTGGTTGCATGTGTGCGTGTGTGTGTGTGTGTGTGTGTGTGTGTGTGTGTGTATGTGTGTGTGTCTTATTTTCAGAAGTTTAGTCCACCATCGTCATCCAAGAAGCATGGCAGCATACAGGGAGGCGATGGTGCTGGAGAAAGAATTGAGAGTTCTACATCTTGCTCTGAAGGCAGCCAAAGGAAACTGAGCTACTCTGGGCATAGCTTGAGCATACAAGACCTAGAAACCCTCCTCCACAGTGACACATTCCTCTAATGAGGCCACATCTGGTCCAATATGGTCACATTTACTAATGGTGCTACTTCCTGTGGCCAAGCATTTAAGCACGTGAGTCTTTGGGGGCCATGCCTATTCAGACTACCAGCTAAGCATTTACACTATGACTGAGGTACATCCCCAGCTCCAGTTTCTCAACTAAGTAATTTGGAAGTATAGTCTCTCCATAGAAGGTTTAAAAAATATACTCTTGAAGATGTGAACTTATCTACAAATGAAAGATTTTGAGAAAATCAGAGATTTTTATGACATACACCTCTACTAGGTAAAATGTGTCACCACTCACAAATATCTTTTATGATTTAGTTTTACTATTAATAATTTTTAAATTAGCATATAATTACATCACTTCCCCTTCCCTTTTCTCCCTCTAAACCCTCTCATATACTTATATAATCCCCTTGTCTTCTCAAATTCATGGCCTCTTTTTCTTTAATTGTTGTCATACACACACACACACATGTATATACATGTATATATGACATATATAACATCACACACACACATATATATATATATATATTCCTAGATATAGAACTACAACCTGCTCAGTCTGTATACTATTTCTTATATGCAAATTATTTCAGTGCTGCCTATTTGCAGATATTTTTAATATATGGGATTTATATTTACAAAACATGTAGTTTGTCTCCAACAAGCACAGAAGTACCATTTCGTGTGATGGCAGCTGCTTGACCAGTGAAAGGGACTCACTGGCTTATGGCACTTCCAGTTTATTTCCTTGAGTGGCTTTCTGATTCAGGAACTAATATGTGGAGAAATGCCACGTAATCTATAAAAAGTGTACATACAGCAAGCGGTCTTCCACAAGGTCACACTAGCTACTTAACTGCCTTGCAGTAGAAAGTACATTTTACTTCAGAAAGCACTAAGTACATCTCGTCCCGGAGTCTGGGGTCCTGGGTAGCCAAGGAGGATGATGAGCAGTGCTACCTGAGGATTTGGGTGGGAGAGACTGGGAACTCTCTTCAGAGCCTACGGATGCAGAGGAACAAGCTGCGAAGATAGAAGGAACAGCAAGATAGTTCCAGGAGAAAAAGATCAGACTCAGAGACCTCTCTCTCACCACCAAGTTCATATGAAGTCTTCCTTAAAGCACACAGGTGAATGAAAGACTGCTAATATAGAAAAGTCACTCACCGTTTCATCTCTTTCAGAACGTTGCAAATGTAAGCCTGTCAGAGCGACACAGAAGACCTATTTCAGGAATAATTACAACTATGGTAAGGATACTGTTACCGTCCACTCCTAGACTGCTGTGTGCTGGGAAACCTGTGTGTGTGTGTAACATGCACACGCTTGCCTGCGCATAAATGGGTAGTTTTAAAAGTCAGGCTTTAAAACAAAGAAGGACATTTACAAGTGTTGTTTCCAGTTTCATGTATCCTGGTGACATAGTTCTCAAATGTGTGATTGTGAGAGCATCAATTTTATTAATTAATTTGTTAATTAATTAATTAATTAGAACCATAACATTGAGTACCCAGAGATCAGTTTCAAAGTAGAAGTTCTTGTCTCTGGGTTGGTACCTGGATTCCAGCTGTGCTCCACAAGAACGACCCAAGGGACACTGGGAAGCAACATTTAATAGTTGTTGATATTCATCTGCCTCCTGTACAAACAGAGCTGCCTGCTTTAATGAGAGGATGCTACCTCTCCCGGGGACTCTTTCAGGAACTTTCCATGTACTATCTCATCTCGCTTTCCCAACTGCTCATGAGGGCTCTTCTCATCCTGGCTTTATGAGTGATGATTATGGAGCCAAAGCTGTCCCTTCTTTCATTATGTATAATGTACTTTTGGGTACGTTTATGCTTCAGTGAATGTCAATCACTGTTATGTAGCTGAGAGGAAGTCACTAGCGCTCCTCTGCTGGTAGGATTGATCTGCTCAGGGTTACTATTTTCTACTGATTTTTTTTTTTCCTGCTATTCTTGCTTTTCAAGTAGAGGCTGAACATTCCTTATCCAAAATGCTTGGGACCAGAAGTATTTAGGATTGTAGAATATTATTTTGTATTTTGGAATATTTGTGGATGTTTGGGAATATGCTTGGGAATTTTCTTGGAAATGGGAGCCAAGTTCAAGAATGAAATTTGTGTTTCACTGACAGTTCCTGAAGGCAATTATAGGTGTGTCTTTAATTGGACTGTGACCTGTCACATGAAGTCAGGTGTGGAATGTTCCACTTATAACATGGTGTTGGGTTTGGTAGTAGGAATGCTCAGCCTGTTGGAGAGACTGACAAGGTCATACCACTCTCTGATCCCGAGTTAATGGCTAAACATGGATTAGAGACTTCTAAAGTTAACTATGCTATGAGAATGAGGATTTTGTTTTTATGTGCCTTAATTTTAGAAGACAGAGGGTGTGTAGAGATTCAGCTCAACTTCTAGATCAGTGGTTCTCAACCTGTGGGTCACGATCCCCTGGGGGGATCAAAAAAACTTTTCTCGGGGTTGCTTAAGACCACAGGAAAACACAGATATTCACATTACAATTCATAACAGTAGCAAAATTAGTTATGAAGGAACAATGAAAATAATTTATACTAGGGGATCACCACAGCATGAAGAACTGCATTCAAGGATCCCAACACTAGGAAGGCTGAAACCCACTGTTCTAGAATTTGGGGACTTAGAAGGAGAGAAGTGGGCATGACCATGATGGTAATGCTTGAAAATGCAGATTATTAAAGAGCATAAGAGAAGTTCTTGGGGGTAGGTGAGTCTGAATGCAATTTCTTTCCCAAATTTTTCTTTGGTTGATTAAGTTTTTATTCTTTGCTTATAATTTATTTGTTTTTAGACAGGGACTCTGCACTTCAAAGGCTAGCCTAGAACTTGCTCTGTAGCCCAGGTTGTCCCTGAACTTGTAACCTCAGTCTCTCCAGCACTAGAGTTACCGGCATGAGCTACCAGATAGGCTGACTGCTTATCTTAAGCAGGCTCTTAGCCACTCTTGGTTAGTGTGGGACAGACAACATCCCTTGGAGGAACAAATGTCCCTGGGCTGAAGGGTTTAGTTTATCTAAGAATCAAATGCCTGGCTACTTATCTGAGGAGTCCTTTTCCCTTAATGCAAACCACCATAGCTGCAGGGGGAGGAAGGTCTTCTGTTTCAAAAGGCTAGCTTTTTAAGATTTATAAAGGTTATGTGAACTTTTAAATATAGTCATGATAAAAAGTAAAACCATAATTTCATACCAGGATCCTGATAGTGTTGGTGAGGGCTTGCCTGGCATTCCACATCACAAAAAATCGGTTGCGTAGTTCAATGTTATCCTTTGCTACATAGCAAGTTGGAGGCCAGCCTGGGATCAATGAAAGCCTGTCTCTAAACAAACAGCAGCAACCACCACACACACACACACACACACACACACACACACACACTCACACACACAAAACACTAACAATAAAAAATTATTTCAAAGAAATAGAGTTATTTTTATTTATCTTTACTTACTACTTTTAACTTTGCCTAGCTTCCTTGTTAACAAAATAGCTGGTGGTACTTACCATTGAAAGTTAAAATACTAATCGTAACAAAATAGCTGATGGTACTCTTACCATTAAAAGTTAAAATACTAATTGTTACAAATCATTAGAAAGAACTTAGAAAAGGTAGTTGAGTGAGTATTAAAACAATTGATAAAAAGGAGCTTTGTATGGTACCATGTCTGTTAGTCCCTGCCAGCACTTGGGAATAAGGCCAAGAGGATCGACTTCAAGGCCAGCTGAGACTTCATTGCAAGTTCAAGGACAGCCTAGGTTTCCCCAATCACTATTGAAAAAAAAAAGGAAAGAAAGAAAGGGAGAAAAGGAGAAAGAAAGTAAAAGAGAGAAAGAGAAAAAGAAAGAAAGAAAAAAGAAAAAGAGAGAGAGAGAAAGAAAGAGAGAAAGAAAAAAAGGGGAAGGGGGAGAAAATATTCTCTTTGTCATAGCCAGACACTAATTAGGCCACCCATGATTTAAAGATTGGGTTTTGGGTGGGACTTACAGATTCTTAGGAGAAAAGAGCCCCTCCAATGCTTGGTTAGAAGGCAAACTAATGGAAGGAAAATATTTTTGTTTCAAAATATATTGATTTTCACTGTCTGTCTCTGCATGTTTCTATTGAGGAAACAAGGTACAGGCAGGAACAATTGCTAATTCATATGAAACCTCTGCCTCATTCTTGACCAATTCAGTAAAAATTTGTGAGCTTTAGCAAAATTACTTGAATAATGAAGTAGGTGTTGTACAGAGGTATTTTTTTTGGAGGAGTTACATGTGCTAAAAATTCCTAATGAAAATAGTGGATGCGCCGGGTAAATAAATCACTGACTTGAGAACATTTGCACAGCTCCCTAATCGCTAATGGCTCATGGACACTGGGAAACACATTCATTTAAAGCCAGGAGAGGCCAGTCTGCTAGCTGGCCTTGGGAATTTAGCGTCTGGAGGAAAACGTTATCTCTTGTCAAAATACAGGGCCGAGAGAATGGGAGAAGACCGGGCCTCCACTTGCCAATCATGCCAGGCACCGCCGGCCAGGCAGTTAGACTTTGCAACCAACTCTCACACTTGAGTTGCAACAAATTCTCTGAAGACTGAAATACTCATGCATAAAAATAAGGCTTTATCCTAAAGCTTACAAATTTTGGTAACTGAATCCATGTCCTGTAAATTGTCATACCTGTCGACCATTAAGTTACTATGATAAAGTTAGAACATTATCAGCTGTTTTTATGTTTTGGTGGAGGGATTTTATCAATTCTGTATAATCCTGAACACCTAAAATACTGGGAGGATCTGCAAGTGGGAATTTGTACATTCCTACCTACTGAGCTTTCCCAAAGTTGACCCTCTTGGATACATTGTGTTTCCTCTGTGGATATTGTCTTAATACGACAGAACTTCCTGAGCAATTGCTTTGGCTTTTTATTAAATAACATGTTTGCATCTTACTTTTTTCAAAAAGGAAAACCTCCCTGTAAAAATGTTTACTCACCAGAAGTAGATATCTACACAATGTGGCTCTTCAAAAAGAGACACAGGAGAACAGAAGAAATGTACCTTCTAGGTTCTGAGTCACGTCATTTGACTTTGTGATGGAGGACAGTTTGTCTTTGTGTTGAAAGAATTGACAAATGGGACCTCATTAAATTACAAAGTTTTGCAAGGCAAAAGACACTGTCAAAAAGACAAAGCGGCAACCAACTAACTGGGAAATGATCTTTACCAACCTTACATTCGACAGAGGGCTAATATCCAATATATACAAAGAACTCAAGAAGTTAAACTCCAGAGAGGCAAGTAACCCTATTAAAAAATGGGGTACAGAGCTAAACAAAGAGTTCTCACCTGAAGAATATCTAATGACTGAGAAGCACCTAAAGAGATATTCATCATCCTTAGTCATTAGGGAAATGCAAATCAAAACAACCCTGAGATTCCATCTCACACCAGTCAGGATGGCTAAGATCAAAAACACAGGAGACAGCAGTTGTTGGCGAGGATGTGGAGAAAGAGGAACACTCCTCCACTGCTGGTGGGATTGCAAGCTGGTACAACCACTCTGGAAAGCAGTCTGGCGGTTCCTCAAAAAACTGGGCATGACACTCCCGGAGGATCCGGCTATACCACTCCTGGGCATATACCCAGAGGCTTTACCTGCATGCAGTAAGGACACATGCTCCACTATGTTCATAGCAGCCTTATTTATAATAGCCAGAAGCTGGAAAGAACCCAGATGTCCCTCAACGGAGGAATGGATTCAGAAGATGTGGTATATCTACACAATGGAATACTACTCTGCAATTAAAAACAATGAATTCACGAAATTCCTAGGCAAATGGTCAGAAGTTGAAAATATCATCCTTAGTGAGGTAACCCAATCACAAAAGAACACACATGGTATGCAGTCACTGATAAGGGGATATTAACCCAGAATCTAGGAATACCCTAGACACAATTCGCATATCTATAGATTTCCAAGAAGATGGAAGGAGAGACCCTTGGTCCTGGAAAGACTGGATGTAGGGGAACGCCAGGACAGAGAAACGAGAGGGGGTTGAATGGAGAAAAGAGGGAGGGAAGGGGGCTTATGGGACTTTCGGGGAGGGAAGAAACGGGAAAGGGGAAATGATTTGGAATGTAAATAAAAAAAAAACTTAGAAAATAATAAAAAAAAAAAAAGAAAGAAAAGAAAAGCGAAGCTGGTGCCTGTAGGGAGCGCAGGGGGTCACT
Source organism: Tokudaia tokunoshimensis (assembly GCA_036184795.1). Classification (NCBI taxonomy): domain Eukaryota; kingdom Metazoa; phylum Chordata; class Mammalia; order Rodentia; family Muridae; genus Tokudaia; species Tokudaia tokunoshimensis. Next base: position 54,722,930 of record BTHU01000004.1, on the reverse strand, counting down.
ACTTGCATCGGGAGTAGGGGAGGGGTACTGATGCAATCGGCATGCTAGAACGTTGTCCACCACATAGCAGGGGCATGGGGTAGCCGAGTAGCTGAGCGCAAGGCAGACGGAGGAGACAAGGTCTAATGGACAACTCTTGCTCAAGAAGGAAGTTCAGCATACCTAAAGGAGATACAAACCATGACACTGGTGTGAAGGAAGGAAAGTGCCAGTGTCGGAATGGAGAGATGAGGTGAAGGAGGTGAAGGTCTGAGGGGTTGGTTTGGGAACACTAGTAAACAAGACCGAGCTGTAGCTGGGAAGAGAGCCCGCCTTGAGAAAACTGATCAACTGTGTAGTCCTGATGAAGAAACAAAGCATCGAGCTGAGTCTAGGCCTTTACAGGGGGTAAAATCGGTTTAAGTTAATACTTTTTGGTAGCAATTGGTGCCTCACACACGCATAGCCATACATCCAAAGTGAGACCGTGTAGGGGAATTATAACAGATTACTCAATCAACAATGATTACCTAAATGGGTTCGAGAAAATCAAACATGTATACACCCATGCGTATATAATCACCAATGTCTGCATACACAGATACATACACTAATTGACAGGGAATCAGGGCTGAGTATGAAGGAGGCCAGTATGGCATTTAGTTTCTCTAAAGAAAAATGTCTGCTTGACATTTCCTTTCTAACCATTGATCACGAAAGTGAGAGGAATTGGCTAGAAAGAGGCCTACTGGCTTCTTTCTCTCTGTCTCTCTCTGTCTCTCTCTCTCTCCCTTCATTTCTTTCTGAATGGTGTACCTACTGTGTGTCATCATATAAGTCAAATTTACTTTCTTTTATCCAGTCATCCGGGCTAAAGTTAAAGAGGTAAAGATGAGATGTCATGACGTGACCGCCGTTGTGGAGGTGAAGGAAATTCTAAAGGCATCACTGGTAAACATCCCAAGGGATACCGTCAACCTTTACACCACCTCTGGCTGCCTCTGCCCTCCACTTAATGTTAATGAGGAGTATGTCATCATGGGCTATGAAGATGAGGAACGCTCCAGGTAACTTTCCCCTGAAGGATGCAGGAGAATTTGTTTTCCTTCTTAGCCAGTATGTTTCTTTTTACACATCTTGCTGGGCCTTTCTTGTCTTAGGCTCTTTCTACTTTCTTGGGAACTATGACTATATATTTTAATTTTATATATTGGGTAGAAAAAGGATATGAACATAGCTTATGAGTCTAGATTTTTCTGGAAAGAGGGATCATAGATTTATTTATTTCTGAAAGGGGGTCCATGAATCCTAAATGGTTAAGACTCTTCTCAACTCTCTGGCTTTCCTATTCTAGAACATATTTAGTTTTTCTTGCCACCAAGTCCTTGAAATTTTCAATTATATATTCTGGTTTTTCAAAAGCGGTCATTTGATTTTAAAAATGCAGGTTACTCTTGGTAGAAGGCTCTATAGCTGAGAAGTGGAAGGATCGGCTTGGTAAGAAAGTCAAGGTAAGCTTGGATTTTGTGTTCAAAGTCATACTGAGACTGGGACGTAGCTCTGTAGTAGAATGCTTACCTAGCAAACACTCTCCACGTTCAGTTCCCAGCACCAGAAGAAAAATTCTGTCTGGTAATATAATTCATAAAAACCACTTCTTATACAAATTAAATAGTTGCCCTCAACTACATGAGAATATTAAGACCAGATATATACACATATATACATATACATCTGCATATACATAAACACATACATATACACATACATGAATATTCTGAGAACTGAAATTATCTTTAATGTCTATTCACTTATGGAATGAATTTCCTCTACGTGTATCAAAGCTCTAACTACAGTTGCCCTAACTTCTTGGGAAATCGCCTGTAGCTAGCCAACCATGACAGTCTGGCTTCATGCTAGCATTCAAGTACCAGCCTCTGACAGCTTATTGCTTGCCCACAGTAGGGTATCGCTTCCATCTTCTTGTTCAGTAGAAGTCACACAGGGTTGTTCTGCCGCCAACATCATACATCATTCCAGGCAGCAAGAAACAAGGAGGTCAACATAGGTTTTCAGGAACTCTGTCCAGAAACTTTGTCATTGAACTTTTGATTCCAGCAGGGGCAGTATCTATCTCCAGTTGGGAAAGCAGGAAATAGGGGGTTTTGTTGCTTCTAAACAAATTGCTCTTCTCTGAGAAGGGGAAAAAATTAGTGCTGAATAGAAAAATACCACGGTGTTCAATGTACAGGTATGGACTCCTGTGAACGAGATGCTGCCACAGTCGTATGTGTAGAAGAGATCTCGACAAACTGGGTGCTTAAAACAGGGATGTGCCTTTAGTATTTTATATTAAGATCCTAGACCGTATGTATGCATGTATGTATGTATGTATGTATGTATGTATGTATGTATGTATGTATATCAAGTAGAAAAGGTTTTGCATTTCTTGTTATTACCCTAGCACATCTTTCTCAAGGAGAAGAATGAGTGGGGGAAATGCATAGGAGGCAGAGGACTCTCCTAGGGTGTGTGATGGGGAGTGGGGTTGGGAGTGGGAACTATACCAAACATAAGACATCCTCTCCTGAGAGCTGGAGCGTTTGGGCAGCATTTCCAGGGTAAGCTAAACACCCTGAGGCAGTTGATCTTGTATGCCTGGCATTCAGTGTGGCAGGCACATGTGAGTCGAAGCGACCTACAGAGGTGTGGAGGGCATGGTTTCATAGATAGAAACTATCGATACTAAGTTCCTTTTTCCCAAGTGTTTTTGTCAGAAGTAAAGTGTGTTTCAAATGCTGACTGTGTTTTTTGTTCACATCTCTCGCCAATTAACCTGGTGTCTGATTATTAGTGGAGAAGTGACTCTTCTTCAGAATATGGGGATGTCCTTTCAGCCTTTCAAGTCTGTTTTCCCACTTCTGAGTGCAGAACAGGAATTTGTCCTAAATTCCTGTACCAGTTGGAAGAACTTCATCACCTCTGCTGCTGTGTAACAAACCTCGCCGGTTATGTTTTCACTGGGAGGCTTGGCTTTGTCCTGTTTTGTAGCATGGTGAATTTATTTCCTTCAGGGAAATCATAGTTTTTATGAGATCATTGATGTTCTCAGACTGAATTTAAACACACTAATAGGAAACAATGAGCCAGTGACTTGAATAATTATCTTTGTTGTTTTGAGACACTGGCTTGCTATGCAGTTCTGGTTGGAGTGATACTTTCAATTTAGCAAAGAGTGGACTGGTACCGATGATGTAGCATAGGCTGAACTTGTACTTGCAATGTAGCACAGGCTGACCTCAAACTCTGTCATCCTCCTGTACTGGTATTTTTATTATACTAATGTATCACTGCTCCCAGTTCTCTTCTGAGGTTTCTCTTTTTAAAAAGATTCTTACATTTTTATTTCGTATGTGTGAGTATTGTCTGTGTGTATGTCTATGCATAAGTGTCTCATGCTCAAGAAGGCCAGAAGAGGGTGTGGGATCCCTAGGAACTGGAGTTATAGATGTTTGTGAGCTGTCACTTAGGTGCTAGGAACCTCTGGTTCTCGGCAAGATCAGCAAGTGTTCTTTTTTGTTGGTTGGTTGGTTAACTGGTTGGTTGGTTGGTTGGTTAACTGGTTGGTTGGTTGGTTGATTGGTTGGTTAGTTAACTGGTTGGTTGGTTGACTGGTTGGTTGGTTGGTTGGTTGGTTAACTGGTTGGTTGGTTGATTGGTTGGTTGGTTTTAGACAGTTCTGTGTAGCCCTGGCTGTCCTAGAACCCACTCTGTAGACCAAGCTGTCCTCACACTCAGAGATTTGCTTGCCTCTGCCTCCAAGCTCTGGGACTAAAGGTGCGCTGCCGCTGCCACTACTACCCCCTGGCTCCAGCAAGTGTTCATAACCGCTAAGCTCTCTCTCCAGACCCACTGAGCCAATTTATAATTCATGTTTATGCTTTGAGCCAGAAGTTTAGGCAGAAAATCTGTTCTGATTGGAATTATTAGCATATTTACTATAGCTTTTCAGTTAACTCAGGAATGTTTAAAAGACTCTTACGGAGAACATTATTTTTTAAATTCAAAGTTGCTCTTTACAGCTGATCTTTCTCTGAGTAGAAGGCTAGTTTTAAAAGACCTTTTAACCATTCTCCTATGTAAATGATTGTTTGTCTATGTTCCATGACAGCCAATTGTTCAAGACATTTGAATTACCTTGGAGAAAGTTAAGAATCAGATTATTTTTTAAATATGAAAGCAATATTATTGTGCAATAAAGTCAGCCAAGAAGAGATATATACTTTAAAAGAAAAACTAGTAACAACCAGCTTATTATGTGCTGTGCACTTTGTAATTCTTCAATCCTCATAATAATCCTATTATTAGTTATTAATCTCAATAGAGAAATAATGAAAATGCAACTAAGTTCAGAAGCTTTGTAGGGTTAAGTGGTCAGTTAGAATCAGAACTTGGGCCCTCTGACATTAGCTTCTTGCTACTTCAAGTGAGGTCATTGAACCAGCAGCCTATGGATCATCTGAGAGCTCTTGACCTGTGGAAATCACGGATTCCATTGAGAGCTGATGAATGGGAAGCTGTTCTCAGCATGGTCCTCTGATGATTTCTATGTTCACTGAAGTTTTTGAGTACAGATGCTCTTATCACATTGTATACTTTCATCACGTAACCTCCATTCAATTTCTTGTATCACAAATAAACACTATTGATATCATTCATGTGAAGTACAAGTAAATGTGACTTTTCTTATTTAAAAAAATGCACACACCAACAGTAATCAAAAACCCGACATGCATGCATTGTAAAACCTGTGACAGGGCAGGATCTTATGGTTTTGCTGTAATTGGTAAATACTAGAGAAATATTTTAGAGACACTATTTTTTAAAAGATTTATTTATTATATGTAAGTACACTCTAGTTGTCTTCAGACACCCCAGAAGAGGGCATCAGATATCAGTACGGATGGTTGTGAGCCACCATGTGGTTGCTGGGATTTGAACTCAGAACCTTTGGAAGAGCAGCCCATGCTCTTAACTGCTGAGCTATCTCTCCAGCCCCTTAGAGACACTTTTTTTCCTTTATATTTTCACTATTTAAATCAACTAGCTTTGTGTGTGTGTGTGTGTGTGTGTGTGTGTGTGTGTGTGTGCATGTTCATCCATATGCACTTGTGCATGTTAGTGAATGTGTATATGGTGGCTGGAAGTCACTGGTAGGTGTTGTGTATATGTATATACATGTTCACACATATGTGCTTGTGCATGCTGGTGAATGTGCATATGGTGGCTGGAAGTCACTGGTAGGTGGTGTGTGAGTGTGTGCGTGTGCACGTTCACACACATATGTGTGCATGCTGGTGAATGTGCATATGGTGGCTGGAGGTCACTGTTAGGGTTCTTCCTCATTGCTCTCTACCTCACTTTTCCAGACAAGGTCTGTCCCTGAAACTGACACTCACTGATAAGGTAGACTCAGAGACTGTGGAACTCTACGACCTGCCTGTCTTTGATCCCTGGCTTGCTGCTGTCTCAGCACGGAGACTGTAGATGTAAACCACTCCACTTGGCTTTTACCTAGATGCTGGGTACCAAACATTAGGTTCTTGCACATGTGCCATCTTCCCAACCACTCAACTAGGTTTTAAAAGGTTATGTTGCTTTAGTCTTAAGAAAATGATGAGAAATAGCCCTTCGTTCAAACTGTCAGCATAAATCTTCCACTTGAATGTAAATTCGGAAAGTACAGATATTGTTGGCTTTTGTATCATTTACAGACACGGAATTTTAGTTCTATGTTTTGGTACAATGGCATCCTCAAATATCTTATAGATGAGACGGTCTCCCATGCGGTTTTTGAAATCAGAGCATTCTGTTTATTATGCAGCATCATTGTTATCCTTGGATAGAGATTTTGTACTTTTGGAAAAGTAGCAAAACACTTTAGAGATCTGACTCTGGACTCTCCCTCGGTTGATAGCGTTATAGAAATAACGCCCCATGTGCTGTGTCCTTGTGACCGTTCTTTCTTTTACATTTCACAGCGTTGGGATATGAAACTTCGCCACCTTGGACTGGGTAAAAGTGATGCTAGCGATTCCACTCAGAATCAGAAGTCTGGCAGGAACTCTAATCCCCGGCCAGCACGCAGCTAAATCCTGAACTGTAAAAGGCCACACCCACGGACTCCCTTCTAAGACTGGCCCTGCTGGACTAGCAAAGGAAAACTGCACGGTTGCGCTCGCTACCGATTGTTTACCACAGATACCGCATGGCTACCGAAGTTACTTCCGGTTCCTTTTCTCCTGCTTCTTAATGGCCTGGGTTTAGATCCTTTAATATGTTATATATTCTGTTTTACCAATCATGTGGGAACTGTTCTTTTGCAACCAAAATAATAAATTAAATATGTTGATGCTAAGGTCTCTGTACTGGACTCCCCCGGTTTTAATTTGGTGTTCTGTACCCCTATTGAGAATGCAAAATTGGATGTAAAGAGAGCATTCTGGTACTAGCTCAAGAACTAGATATTGCTAAAAGACAGACTCTGCTGCTGTACTTGCAGCCGTGTGTTTGTATGCCTTTGGGCATTTCCCTCATGCTGTGAAAGTTCTAAATGTTTATAAAGGTAGAACGGCAGTTTGAAATCAGACACGGCACGAGCGGAGCAGCGCAACCCCAGGAAGCATTTATGAGGAAATGCCACACAGCATGAATTATTTTCAAGATTGGCAGGCAGCAAAATAAATAGTGTTGGGAGCCAAGAAAAGAATATTTCGCCTGGTTAAGGGGCACACTGCAATCAGTAGCCCTTGAGCCAGTAACAGCAGTGTTCCTCTGGCAACGTTTTTTGATTTGTTCATAAATGTATTCAGGGGCATTAGAGAAAAACTTACAGCTAGACATCTGTGGTTATCCGTACAGCTCTGCTTCCTTCTAAATCAAACCCATTGTTGGATGCTTCCCCTCCATTCATAAATAAATTTGGCTTGCTGTATTGACCAGGAAAAGAAAGTATTAACATAAGCATGCGTGTGCACCAGGGTGTTATTTTAAAGAGGTATGTAGCTCTATAAAAGACTAAGTTTACAGGAGAGTAAAATGTGCACATTTGTTTTCTTTCTTTCGTTTTTTTTTTTCTTTTTGCTTTGGGGCTTGCGATTTTGGTTTTTGGTGTGTGTATGTCTGTATTTTGGGGGTGGGTGGGTTTAAGCCATTGCACATCCAAGTTGAACTAGATTTAAAGTAGACTAGGTTCATTGGCCTAGACTTTATGATTTGAATTTGTGCTGTTTAATGCTCCACCAAGATGTCTAATAAAAGGAATTATGGTTGTCAGGAGAGACAACAACGACAAAAATGTTTTTCTTCCTCAAGCTACAGTGAGACCCCCAACAGCTCATAGGGAACCCACAACACCTTTTCTTCCTTCTTGCAGCAGGGATCTTTAGAGCATGTGCCAATCACCTGAAAGTCTCGTTCCCTGCAGTTTACACATGTGGTCGTAGATCCAGAGTCCTACGCTACAGTGTGCTGAAAATAAAACATGTATGAAGCAAACAATGCTGTGTTTCCTTCTGTAAGAACCACCATGTAGCCGGGCAGTGGTGGCGAAGGCCTTTAATCCCAGCACTTGGGAGGCAGAGGCAGGTGGATTTCTGAGTTCGAGGCCAGCCTGGTCTACATTCTTTTAGAAGCTTAAAAAAAAAATTCTCACTTTCCAGTGAGCCCTAAACACCAATATTTCCCCCAATTCTAGAACCAGAGTCCCATGTTTGCCTCCAGGAGGACAGCACAGGCTTGGATCTACTATGTGGTTGTTCTCCAGTACCTCGTACTGTATGCTCTGATGGACAGGGGCATCTTTTCCTAGGTGTTGCTGTTATCCCTTCAAGGTGAATTTTGTGTCATTGGGCATTGGGGAGTGCTGCTCTAGGGATGCTGAGGTAAGGGGGGCGGGGAGGGAAATGCAGCACTGTGGATGCTGGCCTCCAGTCTCTCCCAGGGCATCTATTCATCTTGGCTTTGGGCTTCCAGAATGAACACACCTATCCTATTCTGTTTCCTCGGGGCTTCCACAGAGACCCTGCAGAAAGGGCAGGACTTGGCAACAGACGCCTTAAAAGACCTGGCAACTGGAACCCCTAACATGCTCAGTGTTTCCAGGGCACACTTGAAGCTATTTTAAAGTGATGAAAATTTTATGGTATATTTATTTCCTTTTTTATGGTTCTGAAGACAGAACCCAATCCTATGAATGCTTGCTAGGTGTTCCATCTACATTGCCATCTATATCTACCTACATCAAGCTACATCCTCAGCCAGTAATAAATATTTTTATATGAACAAGAACCTATATGTAGGTGTTTCATCTAGGTGAATAGTTGGGAAAACATTTGTTTTCAGTGCAGGAATTTCCCGTATAATAGATGTAATTCCCACACAATTGCACTCATAGATAAAGGGGCAGTCTCTGAGATTAAGCAGAGTTTCTACTACCTTCCATTTCAATCATCTCATTTGGTCTTGTTTGTCTATATGAGACTCGTCATTTATTTGAACATTTTGAGTGAATGGGACAACAGCTGTGAGCTAAGTACATGGCTGTTCCTCAGTGTGGTACCTGCGACATCTTCACTAACAAGCTGTGCAGATATCTTGGAGGGAGGCGTGATTTTATCATGACAGGCAGGTTTCTATGCAGACTGCAAAACTATTTCCAGTCCACTATTGTCATATAAGTCTCGCTGGTGCCTCTCTGCAGGTCCTTTATGCTCCCCTTGAAAGCCACTGAAAGCTGAGAGCTGGAGGTTACCTTCCTTTAATCTCAGCGCTGGAGAGGCAGAGACAGGCAGATCTCTGAGCTTGAGGCTAACCGGCTTTACAGAATGAGTTCCAAGATAGCCAGGGCAACATGGAGAAACCCTGTGTTGAAAAACAAACAAAAAACCAAAACAAAAAGGCACTACAAATTTAACATACATGCCTGCTTGTTAGTAAACCTTGAGGCCTTTAATGTCAGTTGAAATTTTCTTAAGAAAATTTTGCTCACCTTCAGGATTTTAGTTTTCTCACCCAGCGCAACAGCAAAACAGTCGTATGCAGGCTGAATGAAGCATTGAAAACACGAGCAGCAAATGTGCATTCTCTTTTTCATGGATCCATAAGTATGTGACTGTGTTGTGTGTAGTGTAATCTGACCTGGTGCCATATGGTCCAACCGAGCACTGGGGGGTGGGGTGGGACAGTCCCGTGTCTTTCCACATCTGGAACCTCTTACGAAGTCAAATACAAGAGTTACAATCACTGTGAGTAAATAGCTCTGCTTATTGCCTTCTGCAAGAAATTATTTGCTATTACATTTCAACAGTAAAATGACTCCTTAAAAAGTATTTCAAGGCTGGTAATTGTTTGGCCCTATGGATTTTAATGTTTTAATACAGAATTTTAAAAAAAAAAGCACTAAGGAAGAAGGTAAAAACCAAGCCCAGACTTTTAGCAGTGTGTCACTGAAATGCAGTCTAGAGAATTAAAGCATATGGCTCCCAGCTGCATCTAAGTTACCAAAATAACAAAAATAATGTACTCATACCTTTGATGAGAATCTCCTCAGGGTCCTGTCTAGCAGTGGCTAGAAGTTACACAAAACACTTACACATGTCCTGTTGGTGCCCTAAAAGTTTATGGTGTGATTCCCACTTCATAGATGAATTGAAGATTCGGCCCTTCAGACACTGTAAGTGGCCGAGATGGGCTTTAAAACCTATTCGTCTTATTTCCCAAGTTGTACATTTTCTGCAGTTATAAAAATGTAAATGAACCTTAATATTGTTTTCCAAAAGTGTAGTGCAAAGCAAGTGGAAGATCATCTGACACTGTCAGAAAGTCTACACCATGTTGTCTCTACGTAATGTCATTGTACCTATTCAAGTGTCCCCCACACCCCACCCTGAAGTCAAAATCTTAGTGGAATTATTCTAGTCCTGGATTGTCAGGCAAATAAGTCAAGTGATTCTTTTTGACATAGGTAGCTTAAACATACGTGATTTTGAGTTGGGAAATGGTTATTTTTCTGTCTTCCTTTTAATTTGATAAAGGTCTGAAGTTCCAAGCCTTTGTAAGGCTTGGAGGTAGACTGAAATTGAGGATGATGGTTGCTACATGGAAAACTCAATGGCTGTTTTCCAAAATGGAGGGACTATCATATCCTAGGCAGATCATTACCTTTATCCCTTGAACAGTCAGGGCCCTCATAATCTAAAAAAAGACTGTTCCACATGGCCTACTTTCCCAACTTGTCATTCCTGGAGCATTTTTATTATGACAGAGTCAACATGTCATTGTAAAACAAAGATGCTTTTCTCTGGGTAAAATGCAAACATTAAGTTTCTGCTTGGTGGGCGTTACAAGTTTGAACTGTTGGCCCACAAAGGAAAGGGTGTGACACTTTGGGCCAATTTGTCTAAAAGGAAAGGAAGTGTGAACTGTTGAGAAGAATGATGCAGAAATGAAGGGACATGAGGATAAGGGCTTTGCACTAACCCTAGGGATAGGAGGGTAAGACATCACCCACTACACAGTGGCACTATAATCAGATGTTTGCATAGATGTTGGGTGGATGTTATCATTTAGATTTGAGCTTTGTGCTTCTGCAAGATGAGTGGAGTGGGAAGCATGGGATAGCTCAGCAATGTCAGTCTGTGAGATAGGGAACAGAGTAGTCCATCACACTGAATGGTAGACAAAGCTCAGAAATAAAGCTGATTGGATTCGTTCTAATGCCTATTTCTATATCATGTGGGTGTTTCTATGGAAACCATAGCTTCTTGGAGGTTGCACCTCTGTGTATTGGTGTAACTGTAACCAGACTTCCTGAGGGAACAGTTGAATAGGAACAAGGATTTATTTTAACCTCATTTCAGATATTTAGTCTCTGTTCTTGGCTTCATTGACTCTGGGTTCATTGTGAGGCAGAACATCATGGTGGGATCATGTGGAGGGAAGGCTGTTCACGTCATAGTAGATAGGAAGTATAGAGAGTACTACCATCAAAGGCACACCTCTAGTGACTTACCTCTTACAGCTACTTCCAACCTCCTAAAGTTTTCAGAATGTCTCAAAATACTGTCATCAGCTAGGGACATGAGCTACATGAACATGCTGGGGGACATTTTATATTCAAACAATAGCTGGAAATCAGTATTTGAGGTAAAAAGAATTCTAGAAGAACTCAGCAAAAGAAGAAAGGAACCTTAACACTATCTCAGCTGGAAATCTTTCCCTAGGGCATAAAATCTGAGAGAAACAACTCAGCCTTAATTAGAATCACAAAGGCCCGAAGACAGCAAACCAGAGGAGACTACATTGTCTGGTCAGCTATTCATGACTCCCTGTCAGACCCATCTTCTGCTTATTCCACCTATTATTTGCTCAATAAAGTCAAACAAATGACTACACTAATATGCTAAGAACTGCTGAAAGATCAACTATGAAGCAAATATTAAAAACTAATATTCTTTAAATTCATTGATTAATAGTCATCTAGCCCATTTAAACTCTTTTAGATCCCCAGATCAAGCAGTCTGGGTTGGATCTTGTCTACACAATTCCAGAACGAAAACTGCCAACCCTCCTCTTTCCTTGGAGACAGCACTTGAAGACATGTAATCAAGACCTTTATAGAACAACTTGAGAAAGCTTTGGAGTCAGGGACCTAGATTAAAGTTTCTTGTTTGTTATTGTCAAGCTACATTGAGTACTTGTGAATCAGGAGTGGAGGAGACTGAACAGGACATTGTAGATGCTTAGTAAGTATTGAGATTATGCTATCTGTGACTCCCAAATACTCTGAGAGGTTCACAATGCCTGAACAGGGCTCTAGCAAATGCTTACTGTTAGGGTTCTGTCTAAACTTCACCCCACAGTTACCTGGCAACAGCCAGGTATGCCCCTCCCTACAGTTACCCGGCAACAGCCAGATAGGCCTGGCCTACTATAAAGGGGACTGCTCACCTCCTCCTCTCTCTCCTACTCCTCTCTCTTATCTATCTCTTACCTCTCTCACTCTCAGCTTCTCTCTTGCCCCTCTTGGGTTCTCCTCCCCTCCCCTCCCCTCCCCTCTCCACGTGGTCATGGACGGCCTCTGCCCTGAATAAACTCTATTCTATACTATGCCAGTGTGTGTGTCTCGGGGTAAGGGAGGCCTCAGCATGGGCCTGCTGGGGCACCCCCTTCCCCCACCCCTCTGTAGAACATATTCTCACACCTCTTTCTCTTTTTATGATCACAACACTTACTATATCTGGAAGAGAATAAAATACCCTGGGAGATATTTTCCAGTTACCCTGAATTCTCTTTAAATGGCAGACTTAAAAAATTTTTTTTTCTCAATTCACGCTCTACCTGATTACTGAATATATTTTCCTTTCCTTCCTGCCAGGAAGATGTTCTTATAAAGCAACAGTAAGCCTGGCAATGGTGGTGCATACTTTAATCCAACCACACAGGAGGTAGAGGCAGGTGGAGGCCAGTTCTGAGTTCGCGGCCAGGCTGGTCTACATAGGAACATTCCAGGGCAGCCAGGGCTCCCAGAGAAACTTTGTCTCAAAAAAGAAACAAAAAGCTGCAGGAGGAGAGAGAGTGTGAATACACGGAGCTGGAGAGATGGTCCTGTGGGTAAGGGTCCTTACTGCTCTTACAGAGAACCCACTTTCATGAGGAGAGGGACCCTCAGTTGATAAATTGCCTCCATAAAACTGGGTTCTGGGCAAGTCTGTAAGACATTTTCTTAATTAGTGATGGAGCAGCAAGAAAGTAGTGCCACTTCTGGCAGGTTGTCCTGGTTCTATAAGAAAGCAGGCTGGGTAAGCCTGTGAGCAGTGCTCGGCCATAACCTCTGTGCCAGCTCCTGCCTCTAGGTTTGAGTTCCTGCCTTCGTTTCCCTCAATGGACTGCGACTCAGAGATCTAAGTCAATTAAACTTTTTCCTCTCCCAAGTTGCTTTTAGTCATGGTTGCACCACAGCATTAGAAACCCTAATAAGACAACAAGCAAAACCACTTTCTCAATGTTATTGTAAAAGTTTGGCTTTCCGTGAGAGTCCCCGTCCGTACCCTGAGGCAACAGGCAGAGACCATTTAGAAAGATACAAGTTTGCAACAAGAGCTGAACTTTTGTTAGGGTTGCTTCTAGATGTTTTTCATTTAATAGGCAATTGCAGAAGTACTAGAAGTATATTGAGACAAAGTGTTTATGTTCCAAAAAAGTACATTCCAGGCTACACACTTGAAGAAGGGTCTCAAAACACAGGTAGCTTTTACTGCATTGGAAAATAAAACTGACTCATAAGGGACTTGAACTAGTCTGTATTGGAAAAACAGAGGACAACTGATCAGTGAGTTGAAAAAGGAACAACCAAATCCAGGGGGTGGCAAATTTTTCTATAGAGTCCCGCACAAAGCACGGAGGGTTTCGTAGGTCATCGGGACTGCTGTTGCAAGTACTCAGTTCTGCCACGGATGTTCAAAACCAGACACGCTGGTAACCGAAGCTCAAACAAGCAAGGCTGTGGTCCAACGCAATTTATTTTCAAAAAATGTAAGGGGCCAGGATTTAGCAGACTAGTTTTGATTTGTTTCCATTGTGGGTCTAGTCAAATGCTTTGCACATTATTTTATTGTTCTTTGAACTTAATAAAATCAATGGTTTGGGGGGGGCATAAAAAACATCGCTACTGAAAAAAAATTAGGTCAGACTTAGGTGAGGGTTTGCCTAAAGTGAGGGTTTGGGGTTCACTTCACAAATGTGCTAAAAATGGAGGGCCTGTGGATGTACCAACTCATTGTTTTGTTTGTATCTATTTCTTTTGAAAGACTAGAGGTTTCCCTAGAGTATATGGTTTCTGGAAGAGAAAAAATGACATTGAAGGAAAGAAAACCCCTCTCCTGCTTAAGCAATTATTCCTAATAACTATTTGCCACCTAATTATATTTTGTTCCTGGGGGAAAATACTTCTTTGTATTTGTTTGCAGTGCATGGGGGTGGACCTACCTAGGCTAGTTGTGATGCTAGGTAAGACCCAGTCATTGAGCCACACCCTAGATAGAAAGCACATTCTTTAGGGATAAAATGTTATTGCAACAAGATTCATGTCCCGAGTTCCACGTAGGGTACCAGATGCTGCAGTCTACACAAGAGTCAGGAACAGAGGATAAAGCTGTTTTTGTAAATCCCTAAAGTTCTTGCTCTCCTTTCATTCATGTCCCCCCTCCCATTTGCTCTAGTTTGATTGGGATCTGGCACCCAGTGTCTTATGTTGATGTATTGGTGTTTGTGTACGAATGCGTGCGTGTATACAGGTGTGTGCATCAGTGCTCACAGAAGCCAGAGGAGGACATTAGGCGACCTGTGTTATCACTATCTGCTCTATTCTCTTAAGGCAGGATCTCTACCTCAGCCTGAAGCTGGGCTGTTGGTCTGCACACTCTTGTCTCTTTCCTCTAGGTCAGTAGTGTGGCAATCATGGGTGTGGCCATAGGATCTGAGCTTGTTCCTCCTGCACTCTTAGCCACAGAACCATCTGTCTAGCCCCTACCACTCATTTTTAAAGCTGGCTTGTTAGGGATAGTGAAAAAAAAATGATAATAATTATGTCAGTTTTTTTCCCCATTATTTTGTTTTGTTTTGTTTTTGTAGCGCTGAGGATCAAACCCAGGTCCTTATGCATGCTGGGAGTTGTCAGTTTTTAAAACCTCTTTCGCTCTCTGCCCTTCTTTAAGTTGCTGAAGTTTGAAAGAGAACTTAGGAAGTCCCTGGACCACTACACCCCTCTGTGTGTTTAACCCATTCATGGTGAGCTTGATTTACAACTGCCTTTCTTGCTTGATGGATCCCACATGCCCTGTAATTTAAACATCTTAATTTACTCTCTCTGGAGTGCCCTTTTATTTAGATGTAAATTGATCCTGAAACAGCTTCCAATCAGAAGTTTGTGTTTGATATACTGTAGCTCAGAGTTAAATATGGTCCTTCTAAGCTTTATTCTGTCAGGGGTAGGACTGAGGTTCAACTGTGGTTCTAATTCACCTTGCTCAGGTTAACTTAACCATAAAATACACACTTTGGCGGAATGTTTACCTTGTCACAAATAAATAAATGGTAGAAATCCTGAACCACTCTATAATGAAATGCATTCTGTGCAAACAAAAACCAAAGAACCTGAGTTTATAATTTTTTTTCTTAATGATTTTAACAGTCAGTGGGAAACAAACAAGATTTTTGTAGAATGCTTGGCCTGAAACATTACTAAGTCTTCTCTTTCAAGTTAACCAAACACACAGAATATAGAATCAGAGTTTATCTGTCCCATTGGGAAAGGACATGATGCAGATAATGATTATCACTTGTAGCTAATTCTAGAAATTTAATAATAATCCCTGCTCTAAGCAATAGAGACTGCAGGTTTTAGCGCAAGAAAATGTGAAATTACATGAAAAAAATGCTAAAGTTATAAAAGTTAAATTTTTCGTTGTTGCTTTTGTTGTTTTTGAGACATACTCACTGTGTAGCTCAGGCTGTACTCAAACTTGTGATTCCCCCTGTCTCAACTTCCTAAGTGCTGGGAGAAAAAAAAATATTGTTCTTATTTGGGTTTCCTTTTGTCTGTCTGTTTTCTTTTTTTGACACAGGGTTTCATGCAGCCTGGGCTGGCATCAAACTTGAGATTGACATTGGATTTCTATTCTTGTTCTACTGAGAGACTTCCTACATGAACAGGCATGTTTCAAACCAGTTCATCATTCCTCATAGGACAGCTAGATTGAGTTAAGAAAGAAGTTAATTCAGCAGGCTCAAGACTGGTGTGGGCCTTTAAAGGCTTTGCTGAGTATGGTGGTGGGGCACGGAGATTTATTATTGTATTAGTTACATGTAGGTGTTGGAAGTTGAGATTACTTGCAGAAGGTGTGGACTGCCCCGGAACCTGCCAAGAAACCAATTGGAACAGTGAGAATGTTGGTAGAGTACAACCCCGCACACACTCTGGCATCCCTGAAATGCTCTGAGCAGTGTGAACTGTGCCCTCCAAGTCTGTCAGGGGTGGGGAAATAGAGATCCCACAGCAATACCTTAAGTGGAGGAAGCAGGATGACTCCTGGGAACGACTATGGATATATCCATAGGGATATATGAATATAAGCCTCACTGTGGGGTGAAGGCATGGTTAGATAAAAGTCTGTTGTGGTATTTCAAGGGAGAGGCTTGGCTATCAGGGGTGGTGTGGAGGGAGATGGACAGATGTAAGTCAGAAAGTAGACTGGGATCAGTGGACTAACTGATGGGATGTGTAACCTGTTGGGAAGTGAAAAGACATTTCGAGTCACCAGATGTGATGCATAGGGCTGAATATTGGGCTGTGGTAAGTCCTGCTGATGCTACTAAGCCTAACATTGCTTTGGTGTTGGCATAACTGATACAAGTGATGAGAACTTTACATCATTTACCCTACCTGCCACATTTCTGACATGCGTGGTAAGAAGATGTGCTCCAGACACAATAGCATTATGATTATTGAGTGTGATCGTTTGTTTTCTGATTGACTTTAAGACGTGCTCCACAGGAGGAAATTCTTATGTTTGGTGCTGTAAGTCAGGGCAGAGACCTATGACTGGGCCTGTCTCAGGCCCTAGTGGAGACGCTTATTTTCATGTTGCTAAACAAAAGAGATGTTTACATTGTAACATGTCACATGCTTACGTTGTAGCATGTTACAATACAACACATTGCCCTCTAAACACCCATAGATGCTGTGGTCTTAGAGGAAAGCTTATTGCATTGGGTGCTAGTTACTATTGAGATTTAAACCATCCAAACAGCTGAGAGTGAGTGACTCTTCTGTGGCTCAAGGATCAACCAAATGGGAATCAATCAGATATAGGTATTACTCCTTCCAGTGCTCAGAAAATATGGGAGAGAGGACAGAGAAAATGCTAGAACTAGAGGAAGGGGTGGGATGTCATACTGAGCTGTTTCCTCCTGATAGAAATGTTTCTTCTTAATGGAATAGGAAGGCTCATGAGACTTAGGGAGCTCTGAAACTTATGGGCCATGAGGACCCTCCTCCAATTATCTCAACAGTTCAGCAAACTTGACTTAAATGAAACAGTTTCTTTGGTCTGTCACTGGTGCCCTGTCTGGACTGCAAAGACATTTATTCTTGTCTCCTCAAGAAATGTCAGGCTCTAGCTATCTACTTGAAAGAGCTATCGAGTAGATGGGAAGGGGGAGAGAGATACAGTGACAGGCATAAATGGTCACACTAGCTGTTTTAGGGAGTTGCTTTTTATGTAAAAATGGGGTACAGTGATCTCGACTGCAGAAAGGTGTTATAACTTGAAAACAATTACTAGGGCAAGGATACTCCTGGGTAAAACTGTATGCAAATTGTTCAGGGGATTGAGTCGTGCCCCTTTCAAGAGCTCTCCTGGATGCTGGCCTGGGCTTTGACCATGCAGCTGCATTAACTGCAGGTTCCACAGGAACCCATCTCCAATTGTCTTAGTTACTTTTAAAATCCTGTGACAGATACCCGACAAGATACAATTTAAGGAAGAAGATTTCCCTTCTTTCACAGTTTGAAGAGGCTCCAATCCCTCACGCAGGGAAGGTGTGAGATGGGAATGTGAGGTGACTGGTTACAGTGTTTCTCATTCAGGAATCAGAGGAGGTGAGTTCTGGTCTTCCAGTCTCTTTCTCCTCTTCCCTCTTTTTATTCCGCCCAAGAACATAGCCAATGGGTCGGTGCAAGCACAAGTGTATTATTCCTCTAATTTCTTTCCCAGCTAACAGAAAATTCTGATTTTTGTTGTGATATATGTGAGAGGTTTAGTGGGCAGGGAGAAATGGTGGGTTAGATTAGCCTAGTAACAGTTTGTGTGAAGGGGGGGTGGTACAGATGTCTAAGGTAGACTTTCCCTCATCAGTCATACATTTCTGAAAATACCCTCAAAGACATGATAAGAGGTATGTCTCCATGAGGACTCTAAACCCAGCAAAGACAACCATGAGGATAATCCTCAGATCCATGCCTGCCTTAGTAACTCCAATTATCTCAACGGTTCACCAAACTTGACTTAAATGAAACATTTTCTTTGGTCTGTTATTGGTGCCCTGTCTGGACTGCAAAGACATTTATTCTTGTCTCCTCAAGAAATGTCAGGCTCTAGCTATCTACTTGAAAGAGCTATAGAGTAGATGGGATGGGGGAGAGAGATACAGCAACAGGCATAAAGGGCCACATTAGCTGTTTTATGGAGTTGCTTTTTATGTCAAAATGGGGTACAGTGATCTCGACTGCAGAAAGATATAATCAGGTTTATGTTTTTACAAGCTAATCTAGACGTTTACAGGAAGCCTCACTGTGGAGTGAAGGCATGGTTAGATAAAGGAGGTTGTTGTGGTATTTCAAGGGAGATGTGGTGGTAGTTGGCTTGGCTAGCAAGGGTGGTGTGGAGGGAGAGGGACAGATGTAAGTCAGAAAGTAGACTGGGATCGGTGGACTAACTGATGGGTGGCGTAAGTGATGGGTGATGCGGGATTCTGGGAAGTGAAAAGAGTCAAAGAGGTTTCGAGTCACCAGATGTGAGGCATTGGGCTGACTGCAGTGTTACTTCCATTGGGCTGACAATAGTGAGAAAAACCTAGAGAAAGAAAAAAAAATTGAGCCCTGAGCAGGGGAGTGGAAGCTTCTGCCTTTTCCTTCAAATTTAACTGAAAATTTCTGATGTGGTTGTGATAACTTTGAAAGATGCAGTTATTCTGCAGGGAGAGGTGTAGGCGATCAGATATACAAATCTATAACTTGGAAACTGCAAAACTTCAGAAGCCAAGCAGTCAGCATTTGTAAAATATATTCAGGTTTAACTTATCTTACTCTTGGAGTCTCACGCGATAGTTTGAGTCAGAACAAGGCCTACAGACTGGAGAGGGCAGACTGAACTGGAGAGGAGTTTCAGTGGAACTGCGGGATTCTTGAAAGATGATGGGGGTTGGGCATAATCATTGGCTGGCCAATCACACGGGATGAAGTTGATCCGGGAACGTCTAGGAGGGCATTCACTAATATTATATTGATGTGAATTTATATGCAAATATATCAGTGACATCTCTTTGAAAGTGATACACAATAGGATTAAGGGTTTAGACGTGACTCTGCATCAGTTAATCCCACTTGAGTGTGCAGGAATGAGTTAGGTATGTGAAATGAAGATGCACAGCTATCTTAACACAACAGACTTCACCCTTATGATCTGAGTGGCCTGAAGAAACAAATATGTAGCTAACACTGAATCGTTCCAGTCAAAAAACTGGATTGGTTTGTCAAGCACTCACGAGATGTGACCAACCTGTGTGTCCAGGTTAATGCTTTGACTTTCCAAGGTTCCAGCTGGGAAACGTTTCCCTGGAGTTGAAGTCTTATTATTGTTATTGTAGATAAACAGGTAAGAAACATATCGAATAATCTCGAAGTCTAATTTCTTTCAAGTCTGACTGAAAGTTAAGTATCATGTGTAACCAAGCAGCATCTGGGGATAGAGAATTCTGACACATGCTTGGGGAAGTATGTAGAAGGTTAGCAATGGTTTCAATGTGCAGAAAAAAGAAAATATTATACATAAGGAAAGAGAAGTTTATTATGCTGTACTCCAGAATCTAAAAACAAAAGCCTTGTGTAGGTTTCCCTGGGGAACACAGATCAATGTACACAGCCTCTATTTGCAAATGCAATAAAAAGGCATATATTTGTAAAAAGCATCTTTGCTGGACTCTTAGTAAAGAGTTAGGGTAGGGAAGGAAGTCTTGAGGCTGCAGGGTTCAAGGATCTGGGGATGCCATCTGTAACCGCAACAAGAGATGATGGATTCTGCTTGGCATTCGATACTACGAAATTTCTACCCATGGATTATATTATGTCATAGTTTAAAACTCCTTTCTTCTGATTCTTTCCTATTCTTTGATGAGTTAGTCATCTATGAGTTTCAAAAAAATGGTAACATATGTACATGATATGTGTGTGGGTGTGTGTGTGTGGGAGGGGGTGCACGCACTCGTGCCATGGCACAATTGTAGAGATCTGAGAACAGCGTCTGTGTTGGTTTCCTCTTCCCTCTTCCCATGGGTTCTGAGAACTGAATTTGAGTCACCAGCTTGTACAGCAAGCTCCTTTGCCTTAGAGTCATCTCACCAGCTCTATCTGTGGGTTTTTGTATCTTATCTTTGTACAATCCCTGCCCCACCCCACCCCGAAACTCCTGAAATGTTTATTTTGAAACATAGCAGTATTTGACTTGATGTCTAGTCCAGGAAAAAAAAATAAGAATGAGAAATGTAGAAAAAAGACAACACATATATGCAGAACACGCAAATTGATGTCAGCTGCAGAAGAAAGCCCACTTTAAAATTGTTAAAATTACATGTTAATGGTAATAAAAAACTTAGGAAAAGACAAGGGAAGTTATCACTGTCACAGATTTAAAATAAAGTGGTTCAGGGGACATTAACAGCATTGGAAAGAAAAGTAACAAATCTTTTAGGTTGGGCCTGAATTTAGATGTCTTAGAATTAGACTTAAATTTAGAATCTTAGATGTGTGAGCTAAACAGGTCAGGCAGATAGCCGCTTCTCTGTCAACTACTACTGAGGTTACATCCTGTATTGTCTCTGCCTCCAGCCTGGATGCATCTTCTATGTTGTCCAAATTCTAAGACAATTAAAAGTACATATTTGTACTTTGGAAATCAACAATGCTAAGGACTCCAACTTGGAATCGGTTTTCTACTTCTATCACGTGCCTGGCTACCAAGGATCCAGCTCAAACTTCCCAGGCTTGGAGGTAAGTATCTCTACTCACCGAGCAGTATAGTCAGCCTAAGGACTTTATCTCATTGTTGCCATTTTAGCTTTTGTTATGGCTTATAAGAGTGAGAAACTTAACAAATTTTCATTAGCTACACGTGAAAAAAAAATGGCTTATGTTTGTGACTTGCCAGAAGATGACCTGAAATTTGGGAAAACCCGATTCTGATTTCTCTGTCTTTTGTGCTCTTTAGTAAGTGTGTAAGATAAATGCGTCACAGCTAATTTTGCTTCTCTGTTAATAAAATTAATTGCATGTGAAGTCTTGTTGACCTGCCCTGTAGTGCATATTTGCTTTGGTCTGCTAATTGAATTGTCAACAGTAAACACAAGAAAGGAGGCACTTAAAACTACCTTTTGGGGCCCCAAAACTTTCCCTTCCAGGCCGCCTGCTGTTTCTCCCAACTAAGCTTGAAAAGCAATTAAGGGAGGTCTTGTAGAAAGGCAGTCTGCTCAGTCAATGGTAAGCTGTATGCTGGAGCTCACAAAAGACACACAAAAGGCTTGCAGATCTTCTCAGGACCAAACTCTTTGCAGTGGTGCCTATTAAGAATGTGTGACCCAGCTAATAGGAAAGCACTTAGCCAAAAGTTAAATGGCCCTGCTGCCTTTTGCTCTATAAACTGGTGTCTAGCCTTAAGCTTGAGAACTCTGACTGCAGGCTTATTTACCGAGGCAGAAACACAATGAACCAGATAGGAACACGCCTAATGACTCCCCCAGTCCTGGGCCAACTGTTAATGAAGAACTATACTGAATGAATACATAGGTCTTTGTTCTAATTGTGGTGGCGGAAAGGTTACTAAGTTCCCACATGTGAGGGCACAAAAGATACTTTGCTAACGTTAAGGCTCCGGTGGGACACCAGAAGATGGGAAGGGCTGCCAGCTTGCCTACATTTAAACTAGGTTAAAAAAATAAAATAAAATAAAATCTACACCGGCTCACAATTGCATGTGCTGTCACTACTCAAGTTACTGGTTCAGAAGATGAAATTATTCTGTTGTTACTAATAGCTTATAATTTTGACCTGTACTTTATTACTTTACAAAATTATAGACTATTCTAGGCTCTGAAGGACACCTCACTTTTAAGCGTTACTGAAATAACTCAGGGGATAACATATCTATGAGATTTCTTTCACTCCTAACATCGATCACTGATGGTTGAATGTGTGCAACAGATTCTGGGTTAACTCAGGACAGATCATGAAAAATTGCCTACAAAAAAATGTTAAAGTTGCCAGTCAATATTTTCTTGAAAATAAGATACAGAAAATACTGAAAGTAAAAACTTGGAGGCTGTTAAAAATAGACCAGCTATTTGAAAAATTATTCCTCACAAAACAGACATTGTAAACTTGAAAATAATTTACTCTGATTTTTATCGTGTCACATAAAAGGAGATAGGCACAAACTGTAGCCTGTTTGAACAGAATTTTAAAAATAACATTATTTTATAGAAGCTAGAATTTGTGGAGAGTGTATATGTATGCGCATGTACATACATTATTTCTTAGAAGTGAAAATATTTTTATTCATTTGACTTCAGTTCAATTATATATTAAGAATCTGGAATAGCATGGTACAGTTATCTAAGTTTTGAAGGATTTTTTTGTGCTTCCTCAGGCAACGACCTTCAGTGCCTTTGCCACAGACAGCAACATTCTTTGTTCTGCCAAGTAAAAGCAGCTCTAATGAGAGCTTCCGTGTCTCTGTTTTAGGTAAATCATGAAAATGTCTGCCTATTCATTTTCTTCTTCTTACAGTGTTCAGTGAAAACTAATTATTTTTTAGCCTAATTAAAGTCTATATCATACAACATGTTGATTTGAATTGGGAGACTGTGCCAACGAAATGGATTGGAGTTTTCTTTCCAATGCCAAAATGATTGCAAGCACATCTTCTTATTCCCACAGAATGGATAAACATAATAACCAAACTGCAACGTGACTTACACTCATCGGAGCACTTCTGCATTTAATCATTTGATCCCAGTAAAACACACTGACTCAGTAGGTCAGTGTATAAGTTTAACTAGTAAAAAACATTTTTACTTCTCTTTTACACAAATCATTTCGATTTCATCCTTCCTTATAAAAACATTGCGGTAAGATCACATGGCATTCAAAACTTGCTCTTTGATGTTACTGTCCCCACTTCATGATTTGGAGTAGCCATAAAAGCTGAGAGATCAAATTCATTTCAAAGCATCCCTGACATGGAAAATGCCCGTGTTATATTGTGCATGGTCAAAGGTTTGCTTTTCATGTTAGAACAAAGCTGGTTGCGTTCCTGGGTCCCTCTTAGACCTCAGTGAAGGCTGTGTAATACTTGCAAGTACTTCTGAAAATATTCTGAGACAAAATGAAGTTAGCAGAGGAGAGAAAATCAGCCAGCCCAAGGCATTGCCCCTGGATGTTTGTCATCAATTAAAGGCCTGTTTAAGGTTAGGCTGAAATTCCCCAGCAGTGGTGTTCCATGTAAAATAAAATATTGCCAGCTGCGGTCAATTATTTGATTTCCCCGTGAAACTTAAGACTCATGTAATCACCGTTAATATGGTAAAAATTGATGAAGTGTGACATGCTATATAATTTACTGATTGCAATAGCCCTTAGGTACCAGCTCAGAGTACATCTACTGATTAGTTTATAGATTGAGAAGGCAGGATTGACCCATCTATTTAAAATTTTGCTTTATACTACATCACAGATGCTTGGTTAAAAGACCTGTGATTTAGCCATTTGATGGAAAAATATCAACTTTTAAACTTTTATGAAAATACATGTGTGAAGAGTTTTTTAATAGAATAAGAAAAGTTTTTGATAGAATAGAAATGAATGAAACAGGGCTTAAAGCTGTATGTACAATGATTCCAGCTTTAAAAATCCTATAGAACATATATGCACATGCACACATACACTTTTCTGTTAATCTACATGTTGGTTTCAAGAATTGCATTTAGCCATCTGAATATGATACGGGAAAGTTCTTAGGGATGAAGTATATTTAAATGAATTAAAACCAGAATAAAAGGTAAATAAAGTCCCCATGAAAAGAGGGGCCTGAGATCCCACACATTCATTTTCACAACTTGTGCCAAGAAAGTAATTTCCTCAGCGCAGGTCTGAAAAGCATTCCTGGGGACGTAAACATCCGTCTTATCTCTGGTGAGGGCAATTAAGACAAGGCTGTATAATCGCTGCGTGGTCTGGAGGCTAAAGTCAGGAGCAGGCCATAAATCTGCTGCTCTCAGCTTTCTTATCTACAAAGTAGGAGTAATGACCTTTTGAGAGGGACTAGTATATAAGCAAGCAAGGTAATGCTTAGAAGACACAGAACACCCCATTTGGCGATGACTGAATACTCAATAGGCAGCACCCATTTTTGTCTTCCACAATGTCTATACTTTGTGCTTAAAAATTTTCACTATTGCTGTTATTATTATCATTATTATGTAATATTATACATATTATGTAGTTATGTGTGCATGCCATGAATCATATTTGCAAAGGTCAGAGACAACTTGCAGGTTTTGGTTCTCTTTTCTAACTATGTGGGTCCCAGATACTGAACTCAAGTCATTATCACCTTTTGCACATTGAGACATCACACTTGTCATACACTTTGTGTTTTTCTAATGTCTCCTGTAACCTGTAAATTTTAATTTTTGAATATAATAGGTAATGAATGCTTTAAAAGTGATTTTTGTGAGCACAAATTATCATAGCATGAAGCAAAGTCTGGAACACATCTCTGGGTTCTTCTGTTAGTGGAACAAAGAATTGGACCAGGGCCACATGGGTAATGATACACACAGAGTTCGTTAAGTGAGCACAGTTGAGAATGGGTCTGAGAGCCGGATGGCCTTGGACCATGAGAGTCATGGCCCTTTATGCACAGTACCTGGCTTCTTCCACATGTGGAGATCACAGGCTCTCCGTGTGTAAGCACTCTTCCTTACACACAGCCACTATGTGGGTGTTTCTAGTCTTTTTCTGTTATTGGTTTCCTTCATGGGGTGATGTTGGCACTTTTTGCCTTATTCTCCTGCCATGACTGTGCCTGGTGAGTGAAAGGATAATGACCAGTCTTTTATAATGTCTTCCATTCTGATGCCCTAATAGAAACCACAAAACTCTTTCCTATGTTGGACATAAGTTGAAGAGGAGACTTTGGATCCTCTGTATTAGTAATTAGCTGGATCCCTGCATCATAAAGAATTTAGTTTGAAATAGTCATATATTCTAGAAGATATAAATTTTACATGTTCAAAATATAAGGTCTAAATGAGATTGTGGGAACCAATGGATCAGAAAGGCCAGGATACAGGAGAGTCATGGCCGTGTTCTTCCCAGCAGAACCATCCTTATGTAAAGCTCTTCCCAGGGGTTTGATTCCTTGGATAGTGAAAAACAAACAAACAAACTCAGCAACAATAAAACAAAATCTCAAAGCAAACTGATGATTATATATTGAGAATGTGACAAAATGTAGAAACAGGGTTTTCGGTAGAAATCAAATAATAGAATAGATTTTAAAAAATAATGTGAGGTTGTAACCATTGAGTACCAACATAGAGTAAGGTTACAACTACTCATAGATGTAAGATAGGTCTTATTCTTGTATTTAAGATGCTATCTATCTTTTTCTTATTTGAAGAGAAGTTTTAAGGATTTTTATTGTTGTTTTTGTTTTTGCCTATTAGCAGTTTTTAAGGTACAAATGGCATATTTGCAATGCTCTTTTTAAAATATTATTTTATTTGTATGAGGGTTTTACATCTAAGTATGTGCACCACATGCGTGCCTGGTACCCACAGAAGCTAGAAGATGGTATCAGGTTCCCTGGGACTGCAGATACAGGTGGATGGTTCTGAGCTATCATGTGGGTGGGTGCTTGGAACTGAACCTGAATCCTCTGGAAGAGCAACAATTGCTTTTAACCTTGGAGTCAACTCTCCAGCCCATTAACATATTTTCAAGGCTTCAAAAACTTGGAAGGGTCAAGGTCTATTTTAGAGGTTAGCTTTGGGGTCATCCTTTGAAGGAACAGCAAACGAAATATTTATGTCCTTCAAACAACTCAACCACCAGCATTACTTTAGCTGTTCTAATACCTGTTCTAGATATTCACATGTTACATATTTTAGCTGGAGAATATAGGTCCAGGATAAACCTCAACTGTTGGGCAAATACTCCCACACTCCCGATGTTACTAGGCCATGTATAGGGCAACTACCAAAGCTGAGGCTGACCACGATTCCTTTGGCTCTTGAGATTCCCATCAACACTGATTACAACACACGTCCACTTCGTAAGGGGTTCTAAGTTATTAAGGTAGAGAACAATGCCCTGTTATCGGGAAAGCAATTAGCACCTTTACCTGTGTATTCAGAGTTACCATAGGCACTGTGCTGACAAGTGGGCTTTAGCAAGGGAACATTGGAGAGCATCAGTCTTTAAGGTAAAGCCATCACTCGAGTTGAAAGCCCATCCTCTGTTGGGAGCATAGGACATCATCCGTTACAGCAATGTTCCTCAGCAGAGAGGGCAATATCTATTTTTTTAGCACTCACGGAGGGAGCTATCTCATACTCCCTACATGCTGTTCTGTCCTGGTGGGTTTCTTTTGTTTGCTTTGTCTTTTTTGGTCAACTTGACAAACCTAAATAGAGAAAATACCCCCATCAGTTTGCCTGTAGGCAAGTCTGCAGGTTATCTTTTTAATTGATGATTGATTTGGAGGGCCAAGTTCTCTGTGGGCAGTGCCACCCTTGGGTAGGTGGGTCTGAGCTGGATAAGAAAGTAGACTGAGCAAGTCAGTAATCAGGGTTCCTCCATGGTCTCCACTTCAGTTCCTGTTTGCGTTCCTGCTCTGAACTCTCTCAGTGCTGCAGCATGACCCGAGAATAAGATGAACCCCAAGTTGGTTTTGGTCATGGTGTTTTATTACAGCCATGGAAACCCTACTAACCACAGCACATACCATCATTACATTTTATGTCCAAGTCTTGCGTGACTCACTTGGATTTCTGTGATATGCTTAGTCTCTCTGGTTTTGTTCTCACTTCTCTCTTTTTTGTCCTTAAATTTTAAAAATTATCCAAACAGAGCTGAGGATCTCTGTGAGTTCAGAGCCAGCCTGGTTTACATCGGAAGATGCTATATCAAGAAAGCACAAAGGAGCCAGTTAAATTAATTAAAAATTATTGTTTGTGTTATGTGTATGAACGCTTTGTCTGCAGATCTGTCTGTGCATGCCTCGTATGCTTGGTAACTACAGAAATAAGAAGAGGATGCAAGGTCTCTGGGACTGGAATTACAGACAGTTGTGAACCATCATGTGGGTGCTGGGAATTGGACTAGTTCTTCCAGAAGAGCAGCCAGTCCTTTCAACAGCTGCCCCATCTCTCTAGCCCCCTAAATTCTTTCTACTTCCCTTTCAGAGCAACCTTTTAGGACAAAACTACAATCGAAATCCTTCCTCATCAGAAGATATTACCTTTTTGAAAAACCTAATCAAAGATATATTTTGTATCTGCAACCTTTTAATAGCTTCTTTTCTTACTTGATGGTTTCATTCTCTGTTTTTCTCTTAAAACTTTGGAAAACATCTACAAAATAAAATAGTTATGTTCCAATGAGAACCTAAGAAATATTTCAGAAACACACAAAACCTAGACATTGTATCTTAAACATCTAACAACTATACATGCAGAAGAAAAAAACTGTTAATTACCAGTAAATATTTCTGTTTTCTCTTCCCAACAAATTTGCATTGACTGATTTGTTAAGAATTTGAGTTCATGGGGATGGGCAGATGGCTCAGTGGTTAAGTTCTTCTGACTGCTCTTCCGAAGGTTCTGAGTTCAAATCCCAGCAACCACATGGTGGCTCACAACCATTCATGATGAGATATGATACCCTCTTCTGGGGTGTCTGAAGACAGCTACAGTGTACTTACATATAATAAATAAATAAATCTTTAAAAAAAAAGAATTTGAGTTCTACTCTAAGAGGCACTTGGAAACTGCCTTTGTTTATTTTAAAGGATTTATCTCTTGTGCCTGCAAGGCAAAGAGAAAGTATGATCAAATTCTGCCATTTTTGTCTAATTTGAGTTATCTGTCTCAGTATTAGTTACTCTGTTGCCATGATAGAACACCACAACCAAGGCAACTTTAAAATAAAAAGCTTCTTTTGGAGGACAGTCCCAGAAGGCTAGGAGTCCAATATTTTGGGAAGCGTGACGGTAAGCCATACGCATGCAGGCAGGAGTAGAATGCCGAGGGCTTACATCTTGAACTACAAGCACAAGGCAGAGATAGTGAACTGGAAACGGCGCAAGTCTTTAACCCTTTAAAGTCTACCTCCACTGACATACTTCCTCCAACAGGGCCATACCTCCTAAATCTTTCCAAATAGTACCACCAGTTGGGGACCGAGTCGTCCGCTTGGGTTCCAGGAATTCAAGCCTCCCAGGACATATTATGATTAATCATCCATGGGACCAGGCTATGGGTTAGAGCAGAAGCAGTCATGGCCTGCCAGCCAGTTTATTCCCTAGAGCAACAGGATTCCTGTAGAACACTTGTAGAGACAGAACTGAAATAATGAATCAATCAGGCAGCATGGTGACCTAAATCGTTCAGTTACATCTACTTCTTGTCTTCTGTTTTCATTTCTCTTCTTTGCCCTTTGATCATTACTATCTCTCTAATTGGCATATTGGCACCAGCAGTCCAGGTAGACTGGGCTGCCAGGGCCAAGACTTTTTGTTTTAAAATTCAGGTTACACAATGATCTCACTGGCTAACTGACCTGTTTTAATTTCTGTGACTATTCACCTATAAGTCAATTTGATATATTGCAAACAAGATAAAAATATAGACCCATGTAGACTATTAAGATACATTTAAAAAGCACAAATTTTGTAGTTTTTATTTAGCCTCACCCTTTTAAGTTAAACCATTGGCCTGATAACTTTCCCTAGAGTGTTTAATAATCCTTAACCCAAAATCTGTACCTGAAAGACACAATTAAGAAATATTTTTAATTTATTCTTTGACAAGTTCATATACATACAATGTATCATTTTTATATTTACTAATGTGTGTATGTGTGTGTGTGGATCTGGAGTTTCATGCCGCTGTGAGTCACTGAGTTTGGATGCTAGGAACAAACTCCAGTCCTTTGGAATATCATCAAATGCTCTTAACCACTAAGCCATCTTTGCATCCCCAATACAATGTATCTTGATCATATCCACTTTTAACACACCCTCCCCGGACTTCCTCTGGATTCCCCAGACATGTGCCCCTCTGGAGCACCGTCATGACCTTCTCAGTGTTCTCCCTCTCCCTCTCCCCCTCCCCCTTCCCCTCTCCCTTTCCCCCTCTCCCCTCCCTCTCCCTCTCCCCCTCCCTCCCCCCTCTCCCCCTTTCCCCCTCCTCCTCTCCCCTCCCTCCTCCTCCCTCTCCCCCTCTCCCCTCCCCCTCCCCCCTCTCTCCTTCCCCCTCTCCCTCTCCCCATGGAGTCCAAATTTCCAAATGCCAAATTTAAAGGCTAACTTAGGATGTCTGAGATCCCACTACCTCCCACTATATGCATATAAGCAACTTACCCACAAACACATCCCTAAAGAAAAATGCCCCCTCCTCCTCCAGCCACCATCAATTGCCAATAGCTGGTCAGATAGGGGCAGAGCCTCCTGAGATTCTACCCCCATCCATGCTGTGATTATTCACCATCTTGAGCTTATGCTCTACAACTGCAGTGAGTTCCTGAGTGCAGCAGTGGTGTCACGCCTAGAAGACAGCTTTTCACCACACCCTGAGTCTTCCTGCTCTCACGGTTCTTCCTGCCTCCTCTTCCATGATGTTCTGGAGCCTTGTGTGGGTTGATAAACATGTCTTACTTAGGGCTGAGCACTCAATATTCACTTATGCTTGGCGTTTGACCCGTTCTGAGTCTCTGAACTCACACTAAAAAGGCACACTAAAAAGGATGCTTCTCTGATAAAGGTTGAAAACAGCACTCACCTGTGCGTATAAGCCTAAGTATTTAGAAGGCAGTTTGAAAACATCAAAGATATGACTGAACACAAATAAAAACACTTGTATCTTAAAAACACAATAGCCAGCCTAATTACTGAGAAGGGTCTATGCAGGTTGAACAGGCATTAACAGCTTGGTTTAAAGTGATATCATTCCTTCTTGTACTTCTGATGAGATCAGACACATGCAGGTAATGACTCATACTTAGTGACACAATTGCAATTTAAAAAATTATCCTAGAGTTGTGACATATTAGTTATCTCTCTTTTTGTTAAGACAATATTGTTATCTACTCTCTCTCCTTATATACAGATTGGTTGACCAGAACTCCCTCCCCATACATGCAGATAGGTTGACCAGAACTCCCTCCCTTTACATACTGATAGGTTGACCAGAACTCCCTTCCCTTACATACAGATAGGTTGACCAGAATTCTGAATGCTACTGCTTGTTGAGATTGTACCACTGCAATTTCATTGTGAAAAGGAAATTTAACATAAACTTTGCAAACGCCCCCTCCACCTATATCCAACTATTTTATGTAGATTGTAAACTTCATAATAATCTTATATTTCACACTCAGGTGCACATAATGCCTGACCCATCTAATTAAGTTATATAATTAAAAAGAAATATTTTAAAAATCTTACATTTATCATTTTATATTAAAATATGGAAAACAAATTCACAGTAGTTCATCTGATAAAGGGATTTTTAAAGGTACATTATTTAGTAGTATTTTGATTAACAAAGTATTTTATGACCTTTTATATATTTTTTAAAGATTTATTTATTATTGTATGTAAGTACACTTGTAGCTGTCTTCAGACACACCAGATGGTCTTCAAACCATCTCATTACGGACAGCTGTGAGCCACCATGTGGTTGCTGGGATTTGAACTCAGTACCTTTGGAAGAGTAGTCAGTGAGTGCTCTTCATTGCTGAGCCATCTCTCCAGCCTGACCTTTTATTTCTATTAACTTGACTATAAAAATTGAAATAAAATTTTAATTTTGTTCTAAAATCTGTTTTTGAAACAAATTCTTATAAAATTGATGTAGACAATGTTAAATTTTGTAGCTTAATAAAACTTTTATGATTCTGTAAATGTTGTTTCAAACAAACAAGTAGCATTTCAAGAATTTATAAGACATATTTAATAGCCCTAAAAATCTTACTAGATTTTACTATCTTATTAGATTTTGAGTAGAGTACCTGAATTCATAAGGCAGTATGCATTTATCCCATGCTTTCTTAGACACAGGGACATACAGTTACATGAAAACAATTTTTATGAATCCATTTGACACAATCATATTAAATCAATATATACCCAGTGAAACAAAATAAGAAGCATATCTTTAGATATTTAGGTAAATATCTTTAAAAGAGACATAATTACTTCTTAGGGCTCCAAAAGGCTGCCTCTGGCGCTTGTGTCTACTAGTCTGCCTCATTGCGTATCTTCAGGTTTATAAAGTGGTAATGACAGGGCGCGTCCCCTTCCTTTTCTGTGAAGAGGGAAAATCCACCTTCCAAAGCTATGTCTCTGGTTTCTTACATATTGGCTATGGCTGTGTGTGGTATTTGGTGCATCAGTGTGTCCAGAAGCCTAGGACTTTGATCTGGTTTCTTTAATTTGATGTCTGAGACCTACCTAGGAGCCCTTTGATGGCTGAGCCTTTTCAATGGCACCCTGAGTCTCTTTCCCTGCTTCTCTGAGTCTTTCAGAGCTTAGTTGTTGAACAACAAGAAACCGATGTTCAACAACTTAGTCTCTATGGTTTGAGGTCCATCCGAGCTTCTGAGGATGAGGGGCTCAACTGGCTAACCAATGTTGGTCCTGAAGGGGAGAGGGATTCATACTGGTGAACTTCCTGAAAGCTTTCTCAAAGTTAGCCTGTTGAGAAATAGAGCAGTAATTTCTTTCCTTCCACAGGCAACCTTGGTCATCGCATAGTTACCACACGTCTTCCTAGATTCCTCATCCCTGCAATAAGACACTATTATTGTCCTATATATGAGCCCCTGGTGGCGTGCGCTAATCTGAAACAGCGAACTCTGCTCTGCAAGAGTTGGCAATCCTGGTAGGCAGTCGCTAGTCTTTTGAGTAAATGGTTTATCTGCATGACATCTAGCTTCCTGGCAAATGAAGGTTCAGCAAACAGGATAGGTACAGGTCCTTCTGTGTAAGATTATATGCTAGAGTTAAGATCTGAGAGTTCCTAGTAAATCAGGCCAGGTCCTGTGCTTTAGAAGGCGCTGCGATGAAGTGTCCTGCTCCAGGTGGTTAAACTAGGCACAAGAAGACTCCTCCCCTAACTTGAGCTCCCTCCTTGCAAGCAAGAAGTTAGGGGACTGGGAGAGGAGGCAGATTCTCAAAGCGCAGCTTTAACTTTCAAATGTTAATACCTCAAACAGCCTCGTTACTACTTATTTTGTTTTTTTCATTAATTAATTAATTTAATTAATGAAAAAATTATTAATTAATTGTAGCCTCTCCTCCTTCCTCTCCCTCCACTCCCACCCTAACAACTCTCCTCCCCCCCATTATCTCTTCCCTTTCTCTTCAGAGAAGGGGAAGCCTACTATAGGTACCAACCCATCCTGGCACATCATGTCTCAGCAGGACTAAGTACATCCTCTTCCACTGAAACCAGACAAGGCAGCCAGGATAGGGGAAAGGGATCCAAAGGCAGGTAACAGCATCAGAGACAGCCCCCCACTTAAATTGTTGGGGACCCATCTGAAGACCAAGCTGCACATTTGTTACACATGTGTCTGGGCCTAGGTCCAGCCCCTGCATGCTCTTTGGTTGATGGTTCAGTCTCTGTGAGCCCCCATGGGCCCAGCTTAGTTGACTCTGTAGGTCTTCTTGTAATATTTACTTTAAACGAGCAGTAAGGGCAGCTTGGGGCTCTAAACTTGCACACTATAGGAGCTTTAAAATAGAGGCCTTGTCTTTTCCTACCACTAGTCATACCTTCCCGTGTCTGCTGATAGATATTAATCATTTGAGATTTCATGCAAGTGTGTCCACCTTCTCCATAGCTGCTTCTAGGCTCTGCAGGTCAGTAGCTTGTGGGAGCAGAGTTCCAGTCCCATTTCTGAAAATTGTCTTACACGTCTAACCACCCCAGCACCCTAACTACACTGGCATTTTAACAGGTATGTTAAATGTCTGCAGCCAGTCCTCAGATTGCCTTTCTAGTATCTCCATCAACTTTGTTTACCTGGGTTTTTTGTTTTTTTTAGTGCCAAGGCAAAACTGAAGTGCTTCTGGAATTCTCAGCAGATAGCTTTGTGGTGGATGTCCATTCCAGAGCTCTCTAGAACATCATGAGCAAAAATAGCAGATGTGTGCTCTCTTTGAGGCTCTACCACCCTTCTCTCACGCTCGGTTACTATAGTGCCAGCATAGCACAGAGCAGATATCTGTTACAGCTTACTGTTACTTAGCACTGGAGACAGGCTGGTTTTCAAGCGACTCTTCCTGAATTGTAGCCGCCCTAGATAATGACAAAACTACGGATTTGGGACTAATTTTCTTAGAAGAAAGTCGCGATAATTCTTCCAAATAAGATAAAAGTATGGAAACTTGTTATGGTTAAACCCTTAATTTTCTTAAAAATAGAAGGTTCTATGTGCAATGACATGTTATATGATTATTCAAGTTTGAGAGGGGAAAAAAAACCCTTCTAAATGGAATCATCAGGCAGCAAGTAGAAGGTTCAGCCACAAAAGATAGCTATTTATATTATTTTATCCAAAGATAAACTTCACCAGCTAAACCCCAAAGCAGTGTCTCATTTTTATGAGAAAAAGATGTAATTCATGTATTTTCCATTGTCTATTTTGGTTCTTATGAAAAGAAAATAGAAACACGGCCTGATGAGGTGATGGTAATGCTTAAATCCACACCCGGCCCGGACTTTTCTCCCCACAGGATTCGGTCTGCCGAGTCTCTAACACTTGCTGCTATTAATAACGCTGAGAAAAATGATGCCTTTGTCTGAAGACATTAGCAGGGTTGTAGTCGGGTTCCAGAGGACTTGGGGGTGGAGGCTGCGAGGAGGCTGCTTGTCCAGGGCACCAACTTAAAGGGTTGCTAAATTTGTTAAGGGAAAAGGCACCCAGCCAGGCATCTCTGAACCACAAATACAGCCACTAATCTAGATGTCCACGTTGCTGGGAATAAGGCCCCATGCCACACTGAGTTTCTCCATTTTTATGTTTTAATCAAGGTGGTGGCAAAACTTAAACATGCAGACTTGCTCTATGTATGTGTCCATGACTAATTTATTCATGCTATGAAGATATCTAGATATTTTAAACAAACCAGGAAAATAGTACCATTTACATACACTCCACACCCCTCAACTAACCTTCCATGATAGAAAAAAAAATATGCTCTTTGCAGGTAGTCCCTATTTGAAGGTAGTGCAGTGTTTAACACCTTGTGCAAAAATAAAGTGACTAAAATTTGGGGTCCTTCCTCAGTCCAGCCAAAACCAACCTGAACGTCTAAATTCTCCCCAGCCGACTCTAGCAAGCAGTGCGAGTAAAAGCACAAATGGCAGCTATAAACTACAGCGCCCTCAAGCTTTAACTTACTCCAGAAGCTCCCAGAGTGCTTTTGGAAAAACCTACGAGCCCCACCCCCAGGGTTTCCACTCTGCAGGTCAGAAGGGAAGCTCAGGGCTCTCTGTCCTAGTTCCTGTGCTTGCTGCTGTTACTTCCGCTCCACATGCTGAGGATATGGTCTGGGGGAGGAATCCAGAGTTCTTTCTGTACCTGCTAAGGTATTCTCACGCCTAGGAAACGGTCTGAAGTCTTACTAGGCCTTACGGAGTTTTGGAGAAGGGGCTCCTGGTTAGTGGCAAGGGACTGGGGCACAGGAAGGAGGTCGCAGGGGAGAAGTTTAGGGAAGGTGTGATAGGTAAACATGAAGGAAAAGGGAGATCCTAGCTTTAAAAAGCGCAAGCTGGAAGAGAAGTTTTCTGAGAAAACCTTCGATGGGCTAAGGAAAACTCTAACAGCCTTGAAGAAGTTAAAAAAGGGGAGGGCAAGATTTTTAAGCAGATGAAGGGGCTTGTTGCCCAGCCTGCTGACTTGAGTTTGATCTCTGAGATCCTCACAGTTGTAGATGAAGACCCACTCTCCCAAGATGGCGGCTATCTTTCCTGAAACGATGGTCATGCCGGCATTTGGGTCTGACAACTATCACATAAAACAGAGACACAGACTGTGGTCTTGGGTGATACTTTGAACCTAGGTTTTTTTTTTTTTTTAGGAACAGAACTGTCAGTCTTTGACTAAGATTCTAATTAGGTAAGACTAAAGAGTTGTTTTCTTGAGTTTGGGAAGAGGCCAAAATAAGATTTTAAAATAGCATGAGGAATCAGGAGGACCTTTTCTTCAAGGAAGGAACGTACAAAACAAATGTTACACACAGATCAACTTGGGCAAACAGGAAATTTGTCAATAATAGCAAAAGACCTTTAGACTCAGGACAGCGGTTCTCAACCTGGTGGTTGAATGACCTTTTCACATGGGTCACCAAAGACCACTGGAAAACACAGTAATTTACCTTACAGTTTGTTGTGGATTTGGTTTATTGTCTGTATTATGTTGATTGGGTTCCCAAAATTACTCAGGAATTCGCATGTCTGTATATAAGACGCTGAGGGTCCCTGCCCCCAGTTGGCTTTTATTGGTAAATAAAATTGTTGGTGACCAATGGCTGGGCAGGGAGATAGAGGCAGGACTTTAGGTTTTGTAGGGCAAGGGACCCAAGAGAAGGAGAAGGACAGAACTGCCATGTGGGAGCAGAGGTGGCGGAGATGGAATGAAGGATAGAGAGACAGACAACTTGTAAGAGCCTGTGAAGAGTGACCCCAGGGGTTCCCCAAATGGGTCTAGAACAACAAAGATAGAATATAGATTTTAGTAAGGAATAACTCAGGAGTAT
This sequence comes from Tokudaia tokunoshimensis, assembly GCA_036184795.1. Lineage (NCBI taxonomy): Eukaryota > Metazoa > Chordata > Mammalia > Rodentia > Muridae > Tokudaia > Tokudaia tokunoshimensis. Next base: position 54,687,012 of record BTHU01000004.1, on the reverse strand, counting down.
TGGAGGGGGATGTGTTAGCAACATGGAAGTTTTGGAGTGGCCCAGCCATGGAGCTGATTGAGGCATATTAAATATAAATCTACATATGTGTGTCTTTCTTTCAAGACTTCAGAACATTGGGTGGGTAGTGAGGAACTTGTGCCCCAGCACCACAGGGGAGATTAGAGCTTTAGATCTGACTGACCAACTACCGCTACAATAATTCATAACAGCAGCAAAATTACAGTTACAAAGTAGCAATGAAAATAATTTCATGGCTGGGGGGGTCACCACATGAGGAAGTGTATCAAATGGTCACAGCATTAGGAAGGTTGAGAACTACTGACTTAGAGTTTGTTTTTGCTTTTTTTTTTTTTTGCAGGAAAATATGACTTTTCCTACATTTTGGGTGGTGTAGAGATGCTTACATTCCTCAAAGGATATAGAAAATATAGACAAAGTTTAGTTTGCAATCTTAGATTCTGAGTTTCCATTTATTTTAATAATCTTTATCAATTTTGATGCCAGTAAAACAGTCATGTATCTATGTGAGAGCAATATTTATTCTCCTTCTTTGCCCTATTTCTACCCCAACCTCAGAAGTAATCTGTTTAATTGCTAGTGTGCAAAGTTCTTCCAAAGGAGAATTCATAGACAAAGCAAGACAACAGCTTAAAACTACTAGAATGTAATTAAAATTAGATTAAAATGTACCTATTTTATTTCTGTTTGTGTGTATAAGTGTGTGTGTGCATGTGCATATGCGTGTGCATGCTATAGCATGTTTGTGAAGATCAGAGGACAACTTGCAGGAGTTCGTTCTCTCAATATACTATGTGGGTCATGTGGATTCAACTCAGGTCATCATAGTTGGTGGGAAATTACAGAGCCCGCTGAGCCATCTCACCAGCCCAAATATTAGCTGCTTCACTTAACTGTAACGTTAAACCAATTAAAAAATGGTATAGGATTATGGCATTTCACATCATCAGTAATAAGCAATTTATGACTAATCATTGACTTTCTCTCTTACAAAATTTAATTTTCATTGAATTATAATATATGTCTTTTTGATAGTTTCTCATGTCACAGCTGTCGTACACAGTTTTGGGGGGAGATATGAACAAATGACCCTATTCACAGATAGGGTCTAAAGAACTGATCTCACCTAAGCCTACCTTAGTGAGGCCATGAGCTTATTGGAATTACTTACTGGAGCATGGGAAACGCAAGGCAGGAACAGTAGGATCTCAAGCCAGTTGCATCAGCAAAAAGCCCAGCTTGCTGGTGCAATGACTCACGAAAGGGGCATCTTTGAAGCTGTCCAAGTTGCAGGCAGCTTCACTTAAGTGTCTCCCATCTGTTTATTGCTTACATAACCTTGGGGGCAGCCTCATGAATCTTGTAACTTTATGGGCTTCCTGAGTATTCTAGGTTTTGTGAGTTTCCTGGAGCCCTAAATTTTGTTAGCTTCCAGAGACTTGTAAATCTCCCCATACCTCCTGGAAGCTATGTTTCAATTAAAAAAACTATGTAACAAAATCATCACATATACATCACTGTGTAACAAGGTCATCACAAATGACCTTGTCTTTAGAGATGTCTCTCTTTGTGCTACATTTGACTCCACCCACAAATCTTGTCAACGTTTCCACTCTGGAAACAACTGAGTCATGCCTACAGAAGGTTGGATCTTTCCTTCTTTTTCTCTTTTGCTGCCTTCTTCCATTTCTCCACTTCTTGCTCCTTTCATCTTCATACCTGCCTTCTCTAGTCTCCATTGTCTTCTCCTGACCTCATCTTCTCCTTCACTGGTCATATGCTTTTGGGAAGAGAACTTACCATGTGTGTAGTGCTGCCCTGAGTTCACACAAACATAAAGAAGCTTGAAGAATTGGGCTTTGCCTTCCAGAGGCCTATATACTCTGCTCATGATGACAGACATTGTGTTATAGTCAGGCTGTTGCATTTGGGCTTGAAGCTCTAGTCTTGGTCACCTGTGGCTTCCCAATTCCAAAAGCAAGGTCCCCTGTTTGTTTTATCGTGTTGTTTGTTCACTTCCTATGCAACCTTGGGGAGCAGTCTCCTGAATCTGGTAACTTTATTCCCATATCTTCAGCCCTCTTTGTATTTCACAGTTTTCTGATATCCTTTTGCTGGGTCTGGTTTCTTCAGTTCAGCTCAGCAATGGATTCTCTCTCAACTTTCTCAGGCCCTACACTGAACTGATTCTCAAATTGTTCCCTCTTCAGTTGTTTCTTCTTTTGGAGAAACTCAGTGCATAATCACCCAAATGACTCACCAAAAATAAGGAGCATAAGGGTTTTCAGGCATTGGTTCCTATGGATAAAAACTGAACTGAGGAAAAAAAATGCTACATAAGAATTTTCTACTTTGAGTGCTAATTTTTTTTTTTAATTCAGATTGAGATTTGAATGACACAAAGTCAAGCATGTCACCATTTGGAGAACAAGCACTAGAGGCAGAGGGGACAGAAAACTCAAAGACCCAGTGACAGAGAAGGTGTTTTGGGAGATCCGCCAAGGAGTCACTCGTGTGACTGGATGGTGGAGAGCAAGAAGAAGGGCCAAGGGCTTGAGAAATTAGCAGAATTTACAGCTCTGAAGATTTTTTTTAAACATCCAGTTATGGAGAATTAGTTTTACTGTGAGATGAGATGCCACTACTAGGTATTTGCTAAGCAAACACTAAGCAAGATCATGTCTATTAAGACTGTTTAATATAAAAACAGAAGTAAAACTGTCAACAGCACAGCGGGGAGCTGGACAGCTAACAACTCTCCAAGGATATGAAGAAGCAATGTTCTCATGTTAACAGTATCACACGGAGTCATGTCGGGACAACACGGACTTTTTTTCCCCCCCGGACGTGTTGACACAATGGAAAAAGTTTTATAGATTTTGAAAGTACTTTCCATTTCTGTACTACTAGCGATAGAACACTTGCAATCACAGCTTTCCTTAACCAGCCTCGGTACGGTCAACACAAAGCGTGCAGTGGACAATGTCCGAATGGCAAAGCCGTTTAAAGTTACTCACACGCAAAATTCTAGGGGGTCAGCAAGATGGCTCAGTGAGGGAAGACCCTTGCTGCCACACCTCGTGACCTGAGTTCAATCCTGAGATTCACATGATGGATGAAGAGAATGGAACTCCTCTAAGTTGTCATCTGACCTCCACATACGTGTGTAAATTCATGCATGCATGCATATGCACGCAGGCTATAAATAAATGCAATAAAAATTTTAATCTAATTTTATTTGAAAAAAACCCCAATATTGTGGTTATATTAATAAAAACAGCCCTTATGTGAAATCCATGTCACAATGCAATTGATCTGTATTGTTATTGGGTTCACATTTCTGTGTTTGCTAGCGCATGAAAATGCATCAGTTACCCCCAAGCTGGGAATGGTGGAACTTGGCTGCTTTGCTAGTTTATATACAAGGTGGTGGAAAGGTGAGTTGCCTGAAGAAAATAGTGCAGCAGAGAAGACATCAGGTGACACTCTCCCTTCTTGTTTCTTCTTTATTTCTTTGTTCCTTATTCCTCCACTCCCCAAGACAGTAACCTGTGTAGGCTGGCTATCCTGGAACTTGCTTTGTAAACCAGGTTAGCCTCAAAAGCAGAGATCCACCTGCCTCCTGAGTACTGGGATTAAAGACATGGCCATGACACCTGACCCTGCCTCATTTCAGTTCTCAACTATAAAAACAAAGGAAAGAAAACTTCCTCCTCTTGGTCTACTTTATTGTTTCTCATATATTTGTGCATGTTCCACTTTTTCTCATGCATAGAGCTGACACTCTGACTTTTCCCAAGTACAAAACTCATTTGCCTGTTAAGAACACACATCTGTTGGAACTGGAGAGATGGCTTAGTGGTTAAGAGCACTGGCTGCTCTTCCAGAGATCCTGAGTTCAATCCCCAGCAACCACATATCTGTAATGGGATCTGATGCCCTCTTCTGGTGTGTCTGAAGACAGTGACAGTGTACTCATATACATAAACTAACAATAAATCTTAAAAAAAAAACACACACATCTATTAGAAAACTTCAAGTAAGCATGAATTACATTGCTGTTGCTCATGTGTTTGATGTTAATAAATGGGCAGCATGTTAAATCATGTGTTTTAAAGCTGAAACACACATAGAACAAGGTTATAAATGGACAGACCAGTTGACACAACTATGACCAGAGGTTTATAGTGACATGACCCTTCCTCTTCCTTACGAACAATGACTTAGTAGTACCTGCCAATTCTCTGTTGGTGTTGTCTTTTTACCATACCAGGTAGGAGTAGAGAAAGTCAACTGAACTTCCTGGTGGAGTGGTGGGATAGCTGGGTTAACTTAAGAAGAATCCATGGAGGCCCAGGCATTTGGGTCAGGGCACTGGGGAGACTAATTGGCAATGAGTTGCAAGCTGTTCAAGTCACATGACTTCTGCCTGGGGCTTGTCACACTATCTCCTCAGGAGTGGACATAGGGGTAGAGCAAACACTCCCTGTACACAAAGTCTGGGGTTTGATTCCCAGTACCCGAAGCCAAAAGGGTGTTCTTTATTTTGAAGTTATGTTTATTATGTTCCATAATAAAATCATCTTTAAACTGTGGAGAGATTTGAACTTCATTCTGAATGTTTTTCATGTTTTCAGTCTAGGTCAGTAGTAGAATTTTCCTTAATCATCCTGTTTTCTCCATGTTTACCATAACTTAGTACTGTAGCTAAACTAAAATAGAATGAGAGCCAGGGCTGGAATTCAAATCATTTTGTCCTAAGTCTGAATTCTTTAATTCCTTGTTCAAACACTTAAGAATAATAAATAGGGGCTGGAGAGATGGCTCTGTGGTTAAGAGCACTGACTGTTCTTCCAGAGGTCCTGAGTTCAATTCCCAGCAACCACAGGTAACTCACAACCATCTGTAATGAGATCTGATGCCCTCTTCTGGTGTGTCTCTGAAGGCAGCTACAGTATACTCATATACATAAAATAAATAAACAAATCTTAAAAAAAATAGAATGAAGTTAGATGAAAGCATAAGGGTTATGAAAGGAGACTGAATTCTATAGACCCAGAAAAAGTACATTTTCCTCTAGGTTTTTATTCACCCTCCTTTCAGAACCTTGTCTTCTTGCCTCAAAGACTCTGAGATGGTCTGCTTTTTGTTTTCCTGAGAGTAAATTTGACTCTCAAACCCCTTTAGTAGTCTAGCAAGAATAACTGAGATAGTTTGTAGAATGGTAGGCCATTACTTTCATGTTGACCCTGACTTTCAATGTAGAGGATAGTCTTAGGACTACCCCTGATGCAGATGTGTCTAAAATGGCCAATGAGGCTAGCTTAATGAGAGGGAGGGATAAGCCACCAGGTTTGTTTATTTGTTTTTAATAAAATCACAGCCAAAATGGGAAAAGACAGGAGAAAATATGGGGGGAAAGTCACGTAATTGTACTTTGTGTTTTCCTGATGTTCTTTGCCCTTGCCCGTAGGGCTCAAAATATTCTCTGAGTATAAGCCCAGGCTTCGGCAGCCTTGGAGTACAGACAGGACAGACACTGTTACCTTCTTGTGAGAGATGAGGTCAAGCAGGGCAGGGAGCTGACAGAGCCAAGATTAGGAATCTGGACTGGACTTATGTCCAGCAGCCAGCAAAGTGAACCCAGGGACCTGCTCACCCTTTGCTGAGCTGGTCTCTTTCTTCACCTTGGTGCAAATCATGTCCTCCAAACAGCCCTCTTACCATATCCCCTTTCTCATCAGTGTGATCTTCCCTGGTCCCCTTTCCAAGCAGTGACTCCAGCCACACCTCTTACCATAGCTCTTTCTTCTTTTCAAGCTTTATGATTCTTTGTGTCTCCCATCAGCAGACACATTGTTACCCCTGGGTCCCTCCATTGCGATGCTCTTCAGAAAAAATATTCATTTTACTTTATCTCTGTAGTAAATAGTAGGAACTAGTAGTGAATAGTTCTTGACTAAAGCCCTGTTTTTGAAAAGATTTATTTTTATATATGTACAAGTGTATGTCCATGAATGTTTATATGTACACGTGTGGAGGAGGCCTAAAGAGGTTGTTGGATCCTGAATGAAAAAGGAGGAGGAGAAGGAAGAGGAGGACGAGAAGGACAAGGAGAAGGAGAAGGAGAAGAAATAAAACTGGAAGAAGCTCAGAGACATGCTCACTCTAGACTTGTCCAAATGTTCCTGCCTCTGGCGGTGTTCTCTACAATAAACCTCCTTCACACTGTCCAGGAACAGTCATGTCCTTGGGCCATGTGAGGAGAGCAAGAAGGGAGAGGGAGAGAAGAAGCAAGAGGGGAGATAAGAGGGGAGAGGGGAGACAAAAAGGCTGAGCTACGAAAATGATTGGATTATATAGCAAAGGGCAACTGGAGAAAGAGCAGCCCAGCATGGTGGTACCAGCCATACCCTGTAACAGGTAAGAACTGAGGCATGCTGGGAGAACCTGCTGGCCAGGTCTGCTTTGATATGTTAAATAGGCACCTCAGCCATTTTTGCTGGGTTTGAGACCTAATGGATCCCATGGATCTGAAGTTGCAGACAATCGTAAGCCATCCCACATGGGCAGGGCCATGGTGGGCACGGGGACCAAATGAACCTGGATTCTCTGCAAGAGCAGCAAGTACTCAACCACTGCGCCATCTCACCAGTCTCTAAGTCCTTTTTATAGAAACCTAATTTTCATTAGAAACCTAATGAGATAAGAGAATTGAATAGTTTCATTATCATAAGGAAAAACCTGCTCTTACTGAAATCCATGGAATAAAGTTCCAATTCTTTGACGATTTTATATGTGTTTATCACATCCTGGTCATCTCCCTGCTCCCCCTCCCAAGCCCCACCTCCTCCTACCAAGTCCCCATCACAGTCACATGTTTTGCTTTGTGGCCCACTGGGTTGAACCAGGGCTGCCCATGTGGAAGACTGTGAAGCTATCCACTGTCACATGAGTAACCTCACATGGCTACATTTCTGAGGACAATGACTTCCTCTCCCTCAAGCACTCCAGTGGAGTGACATGAGCCCCCCCACCCTTCTATGTTACTGTTTGTGGTCTCAGTCTTGTGTAGGTCAACCACAGCTGCAATGAGTTCATGAGTACCATGGCCATTTTATGGTTGCAAGATAGTGTTCCATGGCCCTCTTCCCCATCATCTGGTCCTTAGATCCCTTCTTCTCCTTCCCTCTTCCATGGTACTCCCTGGAGTAGATGATATGAGTGTTCCTTGTAAGGCTGAACACACACACAAATCACCTGTTCTCAACAACTTGGCCAGCCATGAGTCTTCATTAAGTGCTGTTCATTACAAAGAGAAGACTTTGTTCATTACTAAAGACCGACTTATTCTTTTGGCAAAAACAAATCTGTAGGAGGAAGTTTGGCAACATGTTCATTTAGAAAAATAAAAGTGGTAGGTTCACTCCAAGAACAGTCTATGATTTCCCAGTCATGGGCCTTTGATAAGTCAACAGCACCAGAGATGAGCTTTTGTCTTCAGAATAGAATTTAGAATCAATCAGAAATCAGTTGATTTCCTCCATAACAGCTGTGCCACTATTGTCCTAGTAAGTACGTGTGTGTGTGTGTGCGCGCGCGCGTGCGCATGTGCAAGGTTTGCATCATAACATGGAAGCTCAACTGTCCACTAGCATCTCTTCTGGCACTATAAAAGCTATCCAGCAGGGAGGAAACTCCCAGCTCAACTTCAGCATGGTCTGTCTGTGCTCTGTAGACAAGGTGTATGGTTTCTTCAGCAATAGGGTTTCACCATACAATTCTGATGGGCAGCCACTGGGGCTGTGCTCATAGTATGCACAGTTTTTGGGGTCTCTGGGGCTTGGTGAGCAATTGCTAAGGAGGTATCCCACATCAGGCAATAAGAGTTTTGTTGAATAACCCATGACTTCTGGGATCGCTCTGTTCAAACTCATTTCAAGGTTATATTTTAAAATTAGTTTATAGAAAAGCAGTTTCTATGTGGCTACTCCATACACTCTTATCTTTTCTTAACTATTTCCCTGTATCTCTACAGCCACTCCTGTCTAACCCTTGCCATCCTTGCTACTCCATCTTGTTTCATATTACAAGTGTGTGCTATAAGGGCTTCCCTAGCCATAGCCCCTTCCTCACTTATAGGCCTTTATAGAAATGTCATCCATGGGACTGAGGACGGAGTCCCCAATGGAGGAGTTAGAGTTAGACTGAAGGAGCTGAAAGGGTTTGCAACCCATAGGAAGAACAACAATATCAACCAACCAGAACCCCCAGAGCTCTCAGGAACTAAACCATGGTTCCAATCAAGGAGTACACATGGAGGGACCCATGGCTCCAGCCTCATATGTAGCAGAGAATGGCCTTGTCAGACATCAATGGGAGAAGAGGCCCTTGGTCCTGTGAAGGCTGGATGCCCCAGTGTAGGGGAATGCCAGGGCGGGGAGGTGGGAGTGGGTGGGTGGCACCCTCATAGAAGCAGGGGGAGGGAGGTTGGGGTAGGGAGTTTCTAGAGGGGAACTGGGTAAGGAGTAACATTTGAAATGTAAATAAAATATACAATAAAATAAAGTATATATATATATATATATATATATATATATATATATATAATTCCAAGTTAAACAAACAAATATAAAAATCGAAGCTATTATCCACATATGAGAGAAAACTTTCTGGGATTGTTTTACCTCACTTGGTATAGTATTTTCCACCCAGTTGAAGATGTTCGCTTTTCGTTACAACACAATGTAATTCTATTGTGTATTTGTGTCATATTTTCGTTATTCCTTTATCAGTAGGTAGACATTTAGGATGATTCCAGTTCCTAAATATTGAGAGTAGATCAGCAATGGACATAGATATGGAAGTATCTCTACAGGAGAATATAGAATCCTTTGGATATGTACACAGGACTAATATAGCTGGTTTATGTGGTATTTCTATATTTAGTTTCTTGGTGGAACCTCTGAGACTGATGGCCACAGTAGCAGTACTACTTTGTACTCCCGCCATCATTGGAGAAGGGTTCCTCACTCCCATATCCACACCAGCATCAGCTATTCTGAAGAGGCTGAGGTGGAATCTCCAAGTACTTTTCATTTCCCTGGAGGCTCACAATATTGAACACTTTTTAAAAGTGTTTACAAACCATTCCTATTTCTTCTTTTGAGAACCCTGTTCAGAAAGAGCCCATGAACAACTTCAAGGAAAGTGGTTGAAAATTTGTAAAAATTATATCCTACCAGAAGTGTATCTGTAGCTCAAATTTCACTTTGCTTACAGTATAATTATGGTACAACCTTTTAAGTAGTTTTATTAGGCAGAATTAAAATACTTATCACTAAATTCATTTTGTCACAAAAATTGGAATTTGAAATCGTATCTGACAATTTCTGTGGAATAAGGGTGTGCTTTAAGAAATATAAACATAATTTATAACTGCCATTATATAAGAAGCAATAGCCATCTCTATATCATGTTACTGTAGATAATTCAAGAGCATTTTCTACCATGACCTTATTGCTTCAAAAACCCTTCCACAGAGTTTTCCAAGAAAAGAAATGTTATAGTAATTGGACAGTTTGTGACAACATGTTATATTTTTTATTAATTATGTTTCCTATGTAGAGAAAATAAAATCTCAGTGTGTTTGAATTAAAAAAAAAAACTCTGCTCAGGTCTATAGTCCATTTTTAAGTTGGGTAGCTTTCCTGAGTTTAGTTTTTAAAGTTCTTTGTATATTTGAGGTACTAATTCTCTTTCAGTTGATATAACTGGCAAGTATCTTGGAAAAAGTATTTTTACCGTTTCAACAACTGTCCCCAGAAGAAGGAAATGAGAGAAGTACATAAAAATTACTTGTCTATGGTAAAAAACAGTGTCTCCCTTTGATCACATTGTAGTCTATATTAGGAGTAAAACCTTTCCACGCCTTTATATGAAAGCCTTTTCTGTCTCATGTGCTTTCTTTAGAATGGATATCTGACCCTCATTTTTATCTGAACCAATGATTTCCACACACAAGCAAAGGATGCGTTGCCCTTTTAGCCAAGCAACCAGAGGGAAGATTTCTTAGAGATGTGAACTCTTTGGAAAGAAAAGATGTAGAGAAACAGCTTTCCTGAAATGTTGACCTTGTTTACTGAGGAGATTTTCAGGGGCATCTCCTAAAGGTGCTTTTTGAACAGTCACATGGTACAAAGGACTTTCCTCATAGAACTTGCCATCAGGATAGATGATAAAGCAAATCAGAGCACAGTGAGACTTCTAGTATCCCTGAAAGAATCAAGAACCATATTCAGGTCCACCTAGACCAGTGGCTCTCAGGCTTCCTAATGCTGCAATCCTTTAATACAATTCTTCATGTTGTGGTGACCGCCAACCATAAAATTATTCTTATTGCTACTTCATAACTGTAATTTTGCTACTGTTATGAATTGTAATGCAAATATCTGTGTTTTCTGATGGTCTGTGAAAGGTGACCCCTGTGAAAGGGTCATTTGACCCAAAAGTGCTTATAACAGGTTGAAAAACACTGATCTAGATAATGTGGCTATGCTGGAAGTCTTGTATGTATGTATGTATGTATGTATGTATGTATGTATTTGTTTGTTTTTAATAATTCAGGGGGCAAACCTGGGAGGACTGGAAAGTGAGTGTGATCAGGATGCATAATGTGAAATTTTCATATAATCAAAAGTATTATTTTGGGAAAAAAGAACAGAAGCAAATGAATTATTTTATTTTATGCATATATGTATTTTGTCTGCTGTATGTACATGTACCACGTACCACATACATGCCTGGTGCATGTGAAGATCAAGCATTGGTCCTGGAAATGGAGTTATGGATTGTTGTTAGCCACCATATGGAGGAGCCTGGGAGGAGATTAATGTAAAAAAAAAGTAAAAATAGTTGAGAATAATGTCAAAACATAAATTATTTGCTTGCTACGTGGTAGGCCTTGTTTTAAGCTTCTTGTGTGTATGAATTTATTTAGTCCTAATGCTAACCCCATGAAGTAGGTGTTATCATTTTCATTTTAGAAATGGGCAAACTGAGCATGGGTCAATGATAATAACCACACAACTTTTAAGTATTAGAGACCTCAGACTCAAAACTCAGGCCTGTTGGCTCTGTGATGCTTTTCTGCCTCAACAATGAATCTGGAAGTGAGGGTAATACACAGAGTAGAAACTGTAAGGCCCTGTGGTTTTGCTAGAGATTGACCACAAATTTGCCTTTAAGATTCTTGGCAGACAAAGCCGAGAAGGGAAAATGATCCACAACACGATTCACAGTGTTTAGGAGATAAAAACAAGCCAGTTACTCAAGAGAAGCATAATTATTTCTGGTTAGGAGACCAGGAAGAAATTTCTCTGTAAATCCCACAAAGAAGTTACTATGTGATACAGAGGACACTATTTTCCAATAAATCTGACAGATTTTCACAGGCCCATTTTTAATAACATCCCACACTGTTTCATAACGTATAACAAACACCCAGGCCAAATTCAGTGAAAGGCCCTCCAGTGGGGGTGGGGCCTGCAGAAGATGTGGTCGAGTTTGTGGTGCTCTGCTGGTCTGGCTTCGTCTGGGAAAACATTTTAGGCTATTTAGAGAACAGAATGGACTGTGGGTCCTGCAGTCCTCCGTCCAGAATCCTTCCACTCAACCGAGCTTCGTGAAAATGTGAGTGGCAATGTGTTCGATGTTGTTTCCTCGCCAGAGACAAAGCTCTGTGCTCGAGGCAGTGCCAGCCTTAACAGTGAACTGAGGTAGGGAATGATAGATGGTTTTTTTAAAAAAAAATTAATATATTATCTGTTCATTCTATGGGATGCACATAAATACACTGTGAATTAATCATGATGAAATAATAGGTGGACCGGCTTAGTGGGCAAAGGTGCGGACGGCCAAGCCTCAGGATGTGAGCTTAAACCCCAAGACCCACACAACCGAAGAGAATCAACTCCCACAAGTTATCCTCTAAGCTCCATATGTATGCACTATAACACACACACACGCACACGCACACGCACACGCACACGCACGCATGCACCCATGCATATGCGCATGCACACGCACGCACCCATGCACGCACGCACCCACGCACCCACTCGTGCTTAGATGTAAAAGATTTTAAGGTCAAATTAGGGTAACTAGTATCAGAACACTGCAAGAGTGAAGTCCTGTGAGGAGAATTCTGAGTGCTCGTGAGAAAACTCCAAGAAAACAAGAATCTTGCGATTTCAGCTTCTTCAAAACACAGACTTGTTCTTGGAATGTGTTTTGGTGCTCCTCCCAGGTGTAGGATAGGAGTGAGTTTACTTCAGATTATTCATTACAACTGGATATTGTTTTTTTGTTTATATGACTCTATGGAAAAACGTGGTTTTTTGCTGGGTATGACTTGTCCACTATGTGCGCCTTGGTTTTGTGATTGGACACTTTACTAATGTGACTACTTAGCCCTCAGAGTATAAACTGGCTGATGCTCTGGATAAAGTTGGCTATTTCATGAGACTTTAGTGTACCTCATTTATTGGCTCTATTCTCCAAGGTCCCATCATCTTTAGAGTGGTAAACAGGCATTTAGGAATACAACTTCGTAATGCTTTTAAACCAAACACGAATCATTTTTATGTGGCATTTCACTCTTTTCCTGATCATTTTAAAATATACCATAGTTCACTTTAATAGATTCTGCACTACACTATGCAAAACAAATACCTGTTCTGTGCTTTTGGTGACATTATTCCACTCCTTTCTGCCTCCCTTGTCCAGTGTGTGAGGATCACTCTTCAACTCCATTTCATGAGATTAACCTTTTGGTTTCCTCAAACAAACGATGGGAAAATGTGGTCTTCTTCTGTACTGACTTATTTCACTTAACACAATGGCATGTTCTAACCATGTTTCTGCAGATGACAGGATTTCAATCTTTCCTATGGCTGAATAAGATATATGTATGCCACATTTTCTTCATTCACTCCTGGGCTTTCAGACCACTTCATCTGTAAGTAATGATGTAATAAACATAGGAATATATCTTTTGGCATATTTCTTTCATCTCTTATGTGTTTATGTATTCATTGGTGGAATGATTAGAAACATAAGCATAAGAAAAAGAAAAGGGTTTCTTTTTCCAAAACAATAGTTTTATATATTTGGGAATTTCATATCATATATCCCAACCATATTAATGCTTTCTCTGTCCTTGTGACTCCACCACCGCTTAATAAACGCCCACTCAATAAAAATAAAATAAAGTGAAATAAAATAAAGTCCAATTGGTGATCTCTATATATTCATTGGAGCATGGTCAAACTCTCAGTGGCCTGACCCTTAAACAGAATTAAGTCATTTTTGTCTCACACTCCTGCCAAAAACCATCAACTGTGGAGAGCTACACTTCAGCATCCTTATCCCACTTTTAAAGAGTTCTCTTCAGTGTCTTCCTATATAGGCTGTTTGGGAGGGGGTGTTGAGGGGACAGGGGCTGTCACAGAAGCCTTCCATGTCCCTCTATCTCTCAGTCAGCAATCTCACTGCCAAACCTTGTTCTTCTCGGTCAGCAGGAGCTGGTTTCTGGTTTCTGGTGACAGCACAGACTGGACATGTCACCCAGCTGCAGTAGGACCACAAACCTAGACAAGATCCTCAGAGATTGCCCGGACCCTGGACATCACCATGGCCTTGGATGGCAGTGCAGGCCACTCACGTCTATATAGCCCTGGTGACAATGTGGCCTACACACGTCAACATGGCCTCAGGCTGAGAAAGAGACCACAGACATCTGGATGGTGTTAGGTGGTAACATGGGCCTCAGTCATCAACCTGGTCCTTGGCTGCGTCAGGACCACTAACTCACAGATGAGCTTCAATGGCATCACAGACCACAGTAGTCCTTCAAGGAAGTCTAGTCCAAGAAGTGAGCTATTCCTTATCTCGGTCTCTGTGATTGCCCAGAGATTTCATTTTTGAGGCATTGCCATACTGGCTTTTTAAAAACTATGTCAAAGACGGCTACATTTATCTACATCCTATTCAGCATTTAGTTTTTGTTTTCCTGATGATAGCCATTGTAGCTGGGGTGGGATATTGTGATTCAGAGTCACATTTCCCTAATGATTTGTGAGACTGGACAATGTGCTGGACAATGGGGACATGTACTGTTTGTATGCCTTCTTTGGAGAAATGTATATTTCAGATTTGCAGCTCACTTTGAAATAGGATTATTTGGGTTTTGTTATTCAGTTTATAGTCCTTCTGGATGTGAATTTCTTGTCAGATGGAAAGCTTGATTGTGTTTTAGTCCTTTCTTTGGGTTGTTAATTAATTTTATGCTTATTCCTTTGCTGTGCAGACTCTTTTACGTTTGATACAGTCTTACCTGTCATTTTTGCTTTTGTAACCATTGTGGTTTGGATATGAAATGTTCCCCCCACGGGCTTATGAGTTTGAATTTGGTCCCCATTGGCGGTATTGTTTTGGAAGGTTATGGGGGTTTTCATACCTTTCCCTCTGTCTTGGGATTATGGGATGGGGTGGACTTTCCCCAGCCATATAAGATGTACATCTCCAGTCCTGGGGACTATGGCATCAATAACATTCTGATCGAGGTTTTGGATCACAGACATCTTTTCTAGGTCCCTTGTAGCAATGGAATTTGATACTGTTGCTTCTAAGGACTCTTGGCCACATTCATGAAACTTCAAGTGGACAAAAGAGCAAGCGATTAAAAAGTACTAGACAGGAAGAAACTGGTATGTGATTTAGGTAAATTATGTACAAGAGACCTGGAATTTGTTAATACAAATGAAATAAGTTAAACAATAAATCTTTGGACAGACACTTTGGTGGCATTAACACGGGTAACCAAATGGGCAGCTAAAAATGAAATCACTTCATTTTATTAAGTTCTTTGACAAATATAATAAAAAGCTTCCAGGTAAGAAATAGACTGAACAGAATTTTTACATTATTCTCTGAGTTCAAAATTGTATTCCATTCCACAAACCCTGGAGCCTTTCATAACGGTAACCCACTACATTGGTGTAGTCTTACTTGATTCAAATTCAGTGTGTAGTTCAGCTGGTGCATCTAGGTCCATAGAGACCTGTGCATGGTTACAGCATAAATGAGTCTGATGCTGTGCCTGCATTTGGGAGGCTATTGCTTTGTACACCTATTTTTTCTTTCATTCATTTATTTTCCTAAAATATATTGAGCTTTGAATCCATAACCTAGAAAGTGAAGGAAACAGTACCCAGCTTTCAACCTTCATGCAGTCTGGGACAGGGGAGCCAGGCAAGTAACCAGGCTGGAACTTAGAAAGGTTTTAGCATCTGGTTCTCTGATTCCCTTGAATGTTCTATTGTTTAGAATTCAATTTAAAACTCATAAGCTCAGTACTTTATAAAATACAAATGTAATTTACAAAGTCTTTAAATGGTCATTTTTTGAAATGCAAGTTTGATATTGGAACATTAATTCAATATTCATGATGGAACAAATTAAAAAAAACAATTAATTTTAAATAGAAACCTTTAAAACATTAGAAACCACAAAATTCCTGGGTTTTTTTTTATCTTATCGACATATTTGACTGTGTGCTTGGACACATTTTGTACAGTTTATACACCAGAATGCTAGATTTGTTAAAGAAAAGTGAGAGACACAGTAAGTAAGGATCATTGTAGCTGGAGTCCATAGAGGAGGTCATTGTGAAGAATATTTGGAAGACAAGGACTATTGGAACATAGGACTGTTCTAACAAGGAACAAGAAACAAGGAACATAGGACTGTTGTAGGAATGGACAATATTTTATGACCAGCTGTTTAATCATCATGGACAAATCTATTTCCCAACCTTGTATCAGAATACACACTGACTTCTAGTAGGGCTGAGCTATTAAAAGTTCAAGATGTTTATATGTTTTTTTTTCCTTGTCTAAATTTCACTTTACAGTAACTCATTTGAGACTAACTTGACCAAAATGGTATGCAAAATTCTGTGTATAAATGTCTGCCTGGATATATTTCTCCCTTAATTTCTAACTTTTCAGGCTGGGTGAAGAGTTTTTATGTTAAGGCTTATTCACACCAAGGCAGGATAGCTTTGTTGCCAACTAGTTATGATTCAGGAGTAACTGACTCCCGGGCTCTAGAGTTTCTTTAATTGGAGAATTATTGCTCGGATTCCAATTTTATGGCTCAAGCCTGTAATGGATGAATTGCCCTACTTCTGAGGGAACACATTTCATGTAGGGTAAGTCTCTGTGTGGGTAGTTATTCTATGAATTTATATAGTTCATACCTTATCGTTAACGAAGAACTATTAAAGTGTTTACTTGAAACTTTACGTCATCAAGCTTAAGTATTAGAAGAATGAACAAAGGCAGAAAGAGGAGGAGTGGGAGGGGAGGGAAACCTGGAGTTTGGGAAACTAAGACAACACAAAACAAGGATAGTCTCAGAAAACATGCGCACTTAGCTGCAGTGAAACCAATGAGCGACATCGTGAAGTGCCTGACTTCTGTACTGGATGGTAGGCTTCTGTCATCTTCTTCAAGAAAATAGAAAAGAGATCACAAAAGCCAGTGCCTCTTGTCACATTTTATTTAGCAGATTTAAGCACATCTAAGTATTGTTCAGATCTGAATGAAGGAAATGTAAACGTCTCAATTTTTTGCCTTCTGCCATATAAATGAAATGAGTATGTTTTACAGATGAACCTCAGCAAGTCTGTCTGCATAAAACAAAATTCTCCTACTCTTGAAGATCTAGCAGTCTAGCTTGAGAGAAAATGATGTGTGTGAAAATGAGGGGCTAACACAAGACTGAATAAAAGTGTGTGGGGTGTGTGTGGGGGGTGTCTGTGATTACCAAGTCACATGTTAAGTATTTTTTTAAAAGATTTATTTATTATTATATGTAAGTACACTGTAGTGTCTTCAGACACACCAGAAGAGGGTGTCAGATCTCATTACAGATGGCTGTGAGCCACCATGTGGTTGCTGGGATTTGAACTCAGAATCTTCAGAAGAGCAGTCAGTGCTCTTAACAGCTGAACCATCTCTCCAGCCCCGAGAGTTAAGTATCTTTAGAAATTCACAGATCACTTTAGGTGAAGTAAAAATCCAACGAAGGCTCTACAGTAGAAGATTCAGTTTGGAGTTTAAGGAGTCAGGTCCAGGATGAACAGCATCCACACAGAATAACATGAAGCAAGGTACAAAATGCAACTAACTAAATTCCTAAAATATTCGATACAGGAAAAAATGATTAAAAGGAAATCTAAGCTAGACTGGGTAAACACATACCTGCCGTCCCTATTACTTGGGAGCTGAGGCAGGATTATGAACTTAAAGCCAGCCTGTGCTGCACAGTGAGATCCTTTCTCAAAACAAAAACAAACAAAAAACCACAAGATAGACTAACAAAACCAAAGTGCCAGGCATGGGAAACTTCCTTTCCAGTTGTTGGTCAGAGAGCATTCAAGAGACTCCCAAAACAATATAGGCTATGGTCAATGTCCCTGGTCACCTTCGTAAGACCCTGTTGTTGCTGACAATATCCTACTATTGGAGATACCACACGTTTTGGACATAGGATTTGGAGGAATGAATTTTAAACAGATCTAGAAACCTCTTCCCTGAGGACTAGCTCTTCAGGTAGTACCTGAAGGTGCCATGAACGCTGACAAGGGAGAAAAATCCATTAGTGGTTCTATCCAGCTGCAAAATCTACTAACCACAACAATGACCAGTCTAGAAAGATGTCCCCAATGACATAACAGTGGTACTTCCATGTTAGAAATAACCAGCAGTTGTCTGTTAGATTTTGTACTGGCTAGTTTTGTGTGTCACTTTGACACAGGCTGGAGTTATCACAGAAAAAGGAGCTCCCTTGAGGAAATGCTTCCATGAGATCATGTAAGAGAAAATGTAAGACATTTTCTTAGTGATCACATGTGGAGGGCCTAGCCCATTGTGGGTGGTGCCATCCCTGGGCTGGTAGGTAGTCTTGGGTTCTATAAGAAAGCAAGCTGAGCAAGCCAGGGGAAGCAAGCCAGTAAGAAACATCCCTCCATGGCCTCTGCATCAGCTCCTGCTTGCTGACCTGCTTGAGTTCCAGTCCTGACTTCCTTTGGTGATGAACAGCAGTGTGGAAGTGTAAGCTGAATAAACCCTTTCCTCTCCAACTTGCTTTGTGGTTATGATGTTTGTGCAGGAATAGAAACCCTGACTAAGACAGACTTAAATACAGCTTAACATGTAAGGTTTAATGCAAACTCAAGGCTGGAAAGCTCATAGACTCTAGAGGAGAACATACTACTGCTATCTTCCTAAACCAATATAATTCCTAACTGCTTATCCTAAATACTTACCCTTATACCCACAGGTAAATGTAGTTCTCATGATCCACAAAATGTAGAAACTAGGTGACCGTAGGATTCTCAAATCCAATTTGTACATCTACAATGGATCCTCTGTACATAAGGCTTGGGGTACCCCATGGGGGATGGTAAAAGACTGGAAGAGCCAGAAAGTTAAGATTCCTGTGGCAAGATAGTATCTTCTAGGAATGATGGGAAAGCTGCCTCCATGAAATCTCAGGAATATAGTTGCCTAAACAAGATCTACAAAATGACAACATGGGTTGACATGGCAACACAGATGGGGAAAATTCCACAAGGTTCCCTCTCTTGGCTAATTTTATGTCATCTTGACAGAAAGTAGCATCTAGATTAGCTAAAATGAAAGTTATAGGAGTAGAATGGCAATCTCTAGAAGCTGGTGCCAAGGGAAGATGATTTGCTGCTTAGTGGTGTAAGTTTTAGTTTTTCAAGATGAAACAGTTATGGTGATTGGTCATCAGTAGGTAACTTTCTTAAAATTAAATAGCAACAGTTAACTCTGTGTGCTCTGAGAAAAATAATTTGTCCTGTGATCATGAAGTCACCAGAAGTTTCCCGTTTTCAAAAACTAGTAAATATCTTGCAGTAAGAAAATTCTTCGACTTTACTCTGAGATAAGGATATCTGTGAGGCTAAATGCTTCCCTCTGTTTTCTGGAATTAAATAATAGACACGGCCATCTCTTATAGGACTCATTACTGCTACCCATGCGGAAGTTTCCTTTTGAGAGACCTATCTCAACTCCATTGTTACTTTCTTGGTGTTTTCTAAAATTTATGACTTTTATGAATACTGTTTATACCCTAGTTTTCTCACTTATCTTATAAGTGTGTGTGTATATTGAGATGTGTGGAGGAATGTGTGCCACGGGACATGAGGCACCTTCCACCCTCATGTGGGTTCCTGGGATTGAATTTAGGATGCTACACTTGGGCAGCAAGCACCATTAACCACTGAGCTCTCTTGCTGGTCCCTTGATTCTCTCAACAAGTTTTCAGTGTTTGTCATACTTCTTTCTGAGGTTACAGCAGAAGAGAAGGTTTTAGTTTTTCTGCTCGTTGTTATCTCATCTTTGAAATGCCCAACTCTTAGACATTTTTTGCCTATTACAAGTCATTGCAAATACACATTCAGTCCTATACCTATTTTATTGTCGAGCTGGTTTGTTCTAAGCGAGGGTAGAAGACCACAGGTTTATCATAACTGCTTGAGCAATTGAGCAGTACGAGTTATAAATTATTCAGAACCTATACACTAGGGAAGTAATAGATAAGGAACTAGACCCACATTCTTTTCTCTTTTGAAAACAGTTTTTAAAAGACTTATTTTATGTATGTGCCTGGTGCCCACAGAGGTCATAAAAGGGTGTTGAATTCCTTAGAAGCAGACGTATAGATGGTTTGAGCTACCATGTTAAGAGCTAGGAACTGAACCCAGGTCCTCGGTAAGAACAACAAGTGCTCTTAACCACTGAGCCATCTCTCCAGGCCCAGCACTCTCTTCCTTATACACATCCCAGAGCCTGAAAAAACAGAGACTATGACAAGGAGCATGTGTTGGCATGTTGCTGCAGCTTGGCTTGGCATGTACAGCTCACTGAGTCCACAGTATCAGCAAGAAGAGGTCTCATGCATCATACCCATGTGATCAGGTCAACTAAAATTGACTTCATGAAATACATACAGCTGAAGGAGACGCTAATGGACACGTGAAGATAGCTGTGTTACTCACTCTGATCCTAGCTGTTCCTTGCTGGTATTTTATCCAGTGATCCTTTTCAAGATAATTCTTTTGTCTGTGAAGCGCAACATTATATATTTCAAATGTACCAAACAAATTCATATTCATGTAATATCAATATCTGTCAATAAAATAATAAATACTCCAAAATATGTCAGAGACAGGGACATTTAGCAAATATTCCAAACAATTTTATACTCTTCTACCCCTACTGTTAGTATAAACAAGAATATTTCTGCAAGGGATGTTTGCTGCTTCTGCAAACCAGATGTAGTTCTCCAACCTTTCCTTCTGAGGAGGCTGTGATCAACTTTTCTGAGCCACCCTTGTCCCTGGCTTTCTCTGGGTGAGACACTCTGGTCATGCAGGGTGAAGGAGAAATAAAGTCTTACTGTGGGAAGGTATGGAGCTGTTAGGATTAATGTGTTAATGTAGCATACTAATAGGGGAATAGGAAAATTGGAAACAAATCCAGGCAATTCACAGAAGAAAGGGTAATGACTAGTAAATATATGGAATGATTGACAAATGGAAGGATCATTGAAATATTTTGAGCAGTACAATGGGAAACAAGGAAGAAGATATTAGCATTCTGAGTCTATGACATTGAATGAGTAAGAAATAGATGTTGTCACACTATAGACTGTTCCAGAAATAAATGCAGATCTGTTTGAAGGATACTTACACTATACACACACACACACACACACACTACACACACACACACACACACACATTTCATCATAGTACACACACACAGCATGGTACACATTCAAACAATGAATATGATATTAATAGCTTTCTCAGAGAGAAAAACACCTATCTAAATATTTATTAATAAATACATTAGTTTCACTTTATATGATGCTATTAAAATATTACAGAACAGTAGAAAAAAGTTAAGGTTTTAGACAGTAGTGATTTGGAGCCTTCAAGACACCATGTCAGATGAAGATTCAAGTTACAAAGATTTTCCTTGTTTTGATTATGTGAGACAGATTTTCACACAGTAGCCCAAATTGGCCTGAAATCCATTGTCACCCAGCCTGGCCTCAATATGGAGCCAATTTCCTCCCAAGAGCTGGGATTCTTGGCATAAACCATAAATTCAGAAAAAAAGCCAAACCAAACCAAACCAAACCATTTTTCAGTGTTTCTTCAAGGCAGTTAATCTTTGTAATTACTGTACGTATGTAAAGAGAGACTTGCCTGTGTTTAGGTTGTAGGTAGGAATCTGAGAACTGAAGGCCTCTTGGGTTGGTTTTACTTTACATCTTTTATTGAAGTCTGTGTACTAATTGTATTTTTTTAAGATTTTATTTTTTACTTTATGTGCATGGGCATTTTGCCTGCATGAATGTCTTGCATTTCATCTTGAATGTCATGCAGTACCTACAGAGGCTAAAAGAGAATGTTGAATCCTAAGGGGCTGGAGTTACAGACTGTTGTGAGCTGCCATGTAAGTGCTGGGAATGAGCCTGGGTCCTCTAGAAGAGCAGCTAGTGGCCTTAACCACCAAGCCATCGCTCCAATCCGCCTGTGTTGAATTTTGTAACAAGCCTGTGTTTATGTATTATCTGTGCACTCAGAAAATTAGAGATGAGTCAAACAAATTAAAATACTTTTTTAGTGAAAGGAAAAAAGAAAGAAAGAAAATTTCTCACATATGTATCAATTGCTGTTTTACAGAAGGGAACACGTGACCAGATGAAATTGAAGTTATCGAACAAACCTTCAAGTCATGGGTCTCTAGGGCCATTTGCCTGCTTATTCTGGCCTCCCCACTGTGTCTACTGAGAGCCTCTGCTCTCCAGTGAAGCTGGAACTCTCTCACTGTAGTGTTAGTCGGTTTAAACTGCTGTAATAAGCATAGACCAGGGGCTTGTAAACAGCAGGCTGGTTTTTCCTGAGTTTTGGAAGACAAGATGTTCAAGATCAAGGTATGGGCAGGCTTAGCATCTGATGAGGATCCATTTCCTGGTTTGTATCATACATGGAATCTTCCAGCTGGGTCTAGGCTAGCATTCGCATTCTATATCATGAACTAGTCACCTCTCCAAACCCCACCTCCTAATAGTATCTGTCACTGGGGGTTAGAATTTCAGTGGATGAATCATGTGTGTGTGTGTGTGTGTGTGTGTGTGTGTGTGTGTGTGTGTGCCTATATGCAGTGGGGAAAGAGGCACTAACATTCAGACCACAATTTCTAAATATATATGTGTTTATATTTATATATACACATAAATATATATGATATACAATTTTTTAAATTTATTCTCTCTCTATATATATATATATTTTTAATTTACATTTCCAATGATTTCCCCTTTCCTAGTTCCTCCCTCCCCAAAAGTCCCATAAGCCCTCTTCCCTCCCCCTGTTCCCCATTCAACCCCCTCTCCCTTCTCTGTCCTGGTATTCTCCTACATCCAGTCTTTCCAGGACCAGGGGTGTCTCCTTCCATCTTCTTGGAAATCAATTGATATGTGAATTGTGTCTTGGGTATTCCGAGATTCTGGGTTAATATCCCCTTATCAGTGACTGCATACCATGTATGTTCTTTTGTGATTGGGTTACCTCACTAAGGATGATATTTTCAAGTTCTGACCATTTGCCTAAGAATTTCGTGAATTCATTGTTTTTAATTGCAGAGTAGTATTCCATTGTGTAAATATACCACATCTTCTGAATCCATTCCTCTGTTGAGGGACATCTGAGTTCTTTCCAGCTTCTGGCTATTATAAATAAGGCTGCTATGAACATAGTGGAGCATGTGTCCTTATTGCATGCCGGGGAAGCCTCTGGGTATATGCCCAGGAGTGGTATAACAGGATCCTCTGGGAGTGTCATGCCCAGTTTTCCAAGGAACCACCATACTGCTTTCCAGAGTGGTTGTACCAGCTTGCAATCCCACCAGCAGTGGAGGAGTGTTCCTCTTTCTCCACATCCTCGCCAACAGCTGCTGTCTCCTGTGTTTTTGATCTTAGCCATCCTGACTGGTGTGAGATGGAATCTCAGGGTTGTTTTGATTTGCATTTCCCTAATGACTAAGGATGTTGAACATTTCTTTAGGTCCTTCTCAGCCATTAGATATTCTTCAGGTGAGAACTCTTTGTTTAGCTCTGTACTCCATTTTTTTAATAGGGTTATTTGACTCTCTGGAGTCTAACTTCTAGAGTTCTTTTGATATATTGGATATTAGCCTTCTGTTGGATGTAGGGTTGGTAAAGATCTTTTCCCAGTTTGTTGGCTGCCGCTTTGTCCTTTTGACAGTGTCCTTTGCCTTACAGAAACTTTGCAATTTTATGAGGTCCCATTTGTCAATTCTTGATCTTAAAGCATAAGCTATTGGTGTTCTGTTCAGGAAAATTTCCCCTGTGCCCATATGTTCAAGACTCTTCCCTAGTTTCTTTTCTATTAGTTTCAGTGTGTCTGGTTTTATGTGGAGGTCCTTGATCCACTTGGAACTGAGCTTAGTACAAGGAGATAAGAATGGATCGATTTGCATTCTTCTGCATGTTGACCTCCAGTTGAACCAGCACCATTTGTTGAAAAGGCTATGCTTAGGCTATTGTAAAATCTGAAAACTGTTACAGGTCTTTTTGCTACTGTGTGGGTTCTCTTTTCAACCCTTCTCGACCCCTTTTCTCCCAAGCTTTCAACCCCCTAGCCCTGGATAAGAGAGAAAAGAGGATGGAGAGGAAAGGAAAGAGATCCCTGAATAAAGTCATGGGTCATAAATGGGCGACTTTATTGTTAGACTACTTCCTACTGATTAGAGCGAGTTCCTTGGGGTGAGTTTGATCTTTGCCATCAGGATATCTAATTTCTTGTTTTTTCTTTGTGCATGACTCCTTAACAAACTGAGACCAAAACCAACCAACACCGACTAACAACCCACTATGCCTCTTGGGTCCCTAGCATTTATATACCCTCTGAAAAGTCCCTACAATTCCAAATATCACACAATTGCAGAAGCTATCTGTAGCTTGCAAAAATCACACCCCTTCTAGAGCACGATATAAATCATATTCAACCACTGTGGACAATCTGAAGCAGCCCCATATCCCATATCTGGAATTAAAACAAAAACATTCTTATTCTGTGTTTTAAAGAAACCAAAAATCTAAAATTATTACTACAGAAAACATTAAAACAAAATATTCAGTACTTGAATCTTCAATTTTACCTTTTTGAAACTAACCAAATTCCTTTTTATATACTTCTACATTGATTAGGACTCAGTTTATACCCCTAACTTGGGGTATCAAGGTCTAGCTAAGAGTGTTTCTGGCCAAAGTACCATATAACCTTTTATACCTTGTATCTGGCATATGCAAACGAATCTTGAGAGCTGTTCTGGGCTCCTCCCTAGAGATCTCAATTTAGGTAACATTAAGTAATGATGGAAACTAGGTCTAATGGTATTATCCTGTAACCCAGCACTTAGGAGGCTGAGGCAGGAGGATTTTGAGCTTGAGGCTATCCTGCACTATACATTTGAAAAGGGAAAAAAGAATAATGAAAGGACTGAAGAAATCTAGCTTACCACACAGGGGAAGAGTGAGGAAGACTGCCCCCTGAGGAATAGGGGAGTCAAGTAAAATTCTTTGTTTGACTTTAGAACATACAAGCTTAGTATGTGTATCCATAGTCCATATGTAGGTCCATATGAATCTGTCTCACACACTAATTATATGAATTAACTATTGTATGCATAGTGCCGTAGATAAAATTAACTTTGTTAAATGAATAGTAATATTCCCAGTTCTGGAGAACCAGGTTAGATGTAGCACAATACATGGAATTCCCATGGGGAAAAGTTCTAGTTTCTAGTATGTTATGCTTTATATAGATGTAGTATGCATGCATGCACGTGCGCGCATGCTCACATACATACACACACATACATACACACACACACACACACACACACACACACACATGCATGCATGCTTGCACACAGAGAAAGAGAGGGAGGGAGAGGCGCAGTTCAATAACCATCGACGGGTGGTTATCCAGATCTGGATACTGGTATCCAGACTCACTTAAGTCTATTCCTGGGGACAGCAGAGGTCATCTAGATCCCTAAGATGGTTTACCCTGTCCTGAGTTGGTTGATCTTCCTTGGAGACATGGTAAGATTTTTGACTAGACAGGAATCTACTTGGTTTGTACCTGAGGATTCAGTCTCAGGTGTTGGTGGGGATAGGGCTGTAACTCACAGCACTTTCAAAGCTGGAGCTACTTCCAGAGAAGGTCACTGAACTCCAAGGATCGGGAAGAGAAGGAAGGAAGGTGAGGAGATCACCTCACATGTTAGTTCCTCACTCCAGACAAATCTATTTCCATCCAGTGACTTCCCTACTTCTAATCTACTTACTGGCAAACAATTATTAATGCTTCATTTGTTTCCTCCTAAGTTTGCTTGCTTATCTATCTATCTATCTCTCTCTCTCTCTCTCTCTCTCTCTCTCTCTCTCTCTCTCTCTCTCTCTCTCTATCTATCTATCTATCTCCTCCTAAGCTTGCTTATTTATTTATTTGTTTATTTGTCTGATTTTAACTCCCTCCCTCCTTTCCCCCCACTCCCACTCTCACAATCCTCCCATTATCTCTTCCCTTTCTCCTCAGAAGGGGAAGCCCCCTATGGGTACCAACCCTCCCTGGCTCATCAAGTCTCAGCAGGACTAAGCACATCCTCTTCCACTGAGGCCAGAAAAGATAGCCCAGTTAGGGGAAAGTGATCGAAAGGCAGGCAACAGAATAAGAGACAGCCTCTACTCCAATTGTTTGGGGACTCACATGAAGACCAAGCTGTACATCTGCTATATATGTGTAGGAGACCTAGGAACAGCTCCTGCATGTTCTTTGGTTGGTGGTTCAGTCTCTGTGAGACCCCATGGGCCCAGGTTAATCAGCTTTGTAGTTTTTATGGTGTCTTTGATCTCTCTAGCTCTCTCAGTCCCCTCCACCACTCTTCCACATGACTCTCCAAGCTTTGCCTAATATTTGGCTGTGGGTCTCTGCATCTGCTCCCATAAGATGCTGGATGAAGCCATTATGTAAGATGCTAGGTTCCTGTCTGCAATCATAACAGAGTATCGTTAATGGTGTAAGGGTGTAATAGTGTAAGTGCTTGGGTATCAAATAGGGCCAGTCATTGTCTGGTCATTCCCTCAGTCTCTGCCCCATCTTTGTGTCTGCATTTCTTGTAGACAGGACAAATTTTGGGTTGAAAGGTTATTTTTTTCATGTTCATGTTATTTATTTAAATTTATTTATTACCTTTACAACCCAATATCAGCTCTTTCTCTCCTCCCAGTTCCCCCTCACACAAGTTGTTCCCCCATCCCCCTTCCCCTTCTGAGAAAGGGAACCCGCCTCTGGGGTCATGCCCCCTCCCTCCCCCCACACACATCAAGTCATAGCAGGACTAGCCATATCTTCTCTCACTGAAGCCAGACAAGTCTGCCCATTTAGGGGTGTGGGATCCATGGGTAGACGGGCAGGCGGGCAGGCGGGCAGGCGGGCAGGCGGGCAGGCGGGCAGGCGGGCAGGCGGGCAGGCGGGCAGGCGGGCAGGCGGGCAGGCGGGCCGGCAGCAGACACAGGGACAGCCCCTGCTCCAGTTGTTTGGAGGACCTGCACGCTGCTCCTCTGCTACATATGTGCAGGGGTAGTATTGCTCTTTGGTTGGTGATTCATTCTTTGGGAGCTCTCAGTTGACTCTGTTTTTCCTGTGGAGTCCCTGTACCTCACTCTTTCTCCCAGTTCGTCTATAATCCTCCATCTCTTGTTTGGGTGTGAGTCTCTGCATTTCTTTCCATGGGCTGCTGGGTGGAGCCTCTCAGAGGTTAGTTATGCTAGGCTTCTGTTTGCAAGCATAATGGAGTATCATTAATAGTGCCAGGGATTGGTTCTTGCTCATGGGCTGGGTCTCAATTTGGGCCAATCACTGATTGGCCATTCCCACAATCTCTACTCTTTTTTTTTCTTCTTTTTTTTATTTTTTATATTTTTATTTACATTCAAAATCATTTCCCCTTTCCCCTTTCCTCCCTTCCCGAAAGTCCCATAAGTCCCCTTCCCTCCCTCTTTTCCCCATTCAACCCCCTCTCGCTTCTCTGTCCTGGCATTCCCCTACATCCAGTCTTTCCAGGACCAGGGGTCTCTCCTTCCATCTTCTTGGAAATCTATTGATATGCGTATTGTGTCTAGGGTATTCCGAGATTCTGAGTTAATATCCCCTTATCAGTGACTGCATACTATGTGTGTTCTTTTGTGATTGGGTTACCTCACTAAGGATGATATTTTCAAGATCTGACCATTTGCCTAGGAATTTCGTGAATTCATTGTTTTTAATTGCAGAGTAGTATTCCATTTTGTAAATATACCACATCTTCTGAATCCATTCCTCCATTGAAGGACATCTGGGTTCTTTCCAGCTTCTGGCTAACCAACTAACTGGGAAATGATCTTTACCAACCCTACATCCGACAGAGGGCTAATATCCAATATATACAAAGAACTCAAGAAGTTAAACTCCAGAGAGGCAAGTAACCCTATTAAAAAATGGGGTACAGAGCTAAACAAAGAGTTCTCACCTGAAGAATATCTAATGGCTGAGAAGCACCTAAAGAGATGTTCATCATCCTTAGTCATTAGGGAAATGCAAATCAAAACAACCCTGAGATTCCATCTCACACCAGTCAGAATGACTAAGATCAAAAACACAGGAGACAGCAGTTGGTGAGGATGTGGAGAAAGAAGAACTCTCCTCCACTGCTGGTGGGATTGCAAGCTGGTACAACCACTCTGGAAAGCAGTTTGGCGGTTCCTCAGAAAACTGGACATGACACTCTCGGAGGATCCGGCTATACCACTCCCGGGCATATACCCAGAGGCTTTAACCTGCCTGCAATAAGGACACATGCTCCACTATGTTCATAGCAACCTTATTTACAATCTCTACTCTTATCTTTATCCCTCCACATCTTGTAGGCATGACACATTTGGGTCAAAGACTTTGTGGGTAGGTTGTTGTTCTTATCCTTCCACTGGGAGTCCTGTCTGACTACAAGAAGTGGCCATTTCAGGATCTATATCACTCACTGCTAGGAATTTGAGCTAGAGTCACCCCCTTAGACCTTCTGGTGCCTCTCCCCATCCCAGATCTCTGGTACTTCCTAGAGATTGCACCCTCCGCTGATCTTCCTTCCCTCTCTCCTGCTCTCCCTACTTCTGATTCCCCCTTGCCTCCTCTTCCTCCCCTCTTCTCAGTTCCCTCTTTCCATTGATCTCTGTTATCTATTTTGTTTTCTCTTCTGAGAAAGATTCAAACATCCTCTGTAGGCTTAGATTTTCACAATCTACTTTAATAAGGGTTCTCAAATTCTTCGACCCCCACTTCTAGCCCCCCATCCAAAGGTAGGGGAGAGAAGATGATAAATAGTACAAGTAGTAGTTTAGAAGTAGTTCTTCGGGGCGACTCCAATCTCCACAGTCAGGGTATCAGCAGTCTGGCTCAGTAGAATCAGGACATCAAACACAAATCAGCAATGCTGAGGAGCGGCCAGAATGAGCAGGGACACCAGGAGTTCTCTGTCATGCCTCTTGCGATGAAGGGAAGACTCGAGATAAAATTTTAAGTAAGTACATACCATGCATGCCCTTTGGGTCTAGGTTACCTCACTCAGGATGACATTTTCTAGTTCCATCTGCAAAATTCATGATGTCCTTGTTTTTAATAGCTGAGTAGTATTTCATTGTGTAAATACATCACATTATCTGTATCCATTCTTCAGTTGAGAGACATCTCGGTTGTTTCCAGTTTCTGGCTACTATGACTAAAGACGCTATGAACAAATATAGTTGTGGGATGGTGGAACATTGTTTTAGGTCTATGCCCTGGAGTGGTATTGCTGTGTCTTGAGGTAGAATTATTCCCAATCTACTGAGAAACCAGCAGATTAATTTTCAGAGTGTGTGTACAAATTTTCACTCCCACCAGCAGTGGAGGTAATGCTCCTCTTGCTCCAAATCCTCGCCAGCATGTGTTGTCCTTTGAGTTTTTGATCTTAGCTATTCTGATAGGTATAAGGTGGAATCTCAGGGTTTTGATTTGCATTTCCCTGATGACTAAGGATTTGAATATTTCTTTAGGTGCTTCTCTGCCATTTGAGATTCCTCTGTTGGGAATTTAGATATATACCCCATTTGTGTGTGTGTGTGTGTGTGTGTGCGCGCGCGCGCGCGCGCAAATCAGACCCAAGAAGTACACACAATTTATTTGGATGATATAAAAAAAAATCCCTTTTCTGTTTCATAAAATGTCTACATTTTGGCTTTTTGTCTGCACATTTAAAAAAAAAAAGTCATGTATTTTACCTATATGACTAGCTGATAAAGTAGGCAGAACATTTTTTTTTCTGCTATATTTTTTTCTACTTAGCAAATTAAGTAGTCATGGTACAGACAGATAAAGTAAGCAAAATTACCAAACTCACTAAGGAACTGGGTCACAAGACAGGAACTCCCTTTTTAGAGCATCAGTCCTTTATAACTGAGAATGAGAATGCCGTGAGTTTAAAAGAACGTTAGGAAGCACAGAAAATTCTGAGAACTCTGAAAAAAAAAAGCATCAGCACAATTTTTGACTGTTTTAAATCCTGGGAAGTGACACATGCAAACAACGCAGTGTTCTTCCTCAACGGGAGTTTGCTGGGCTTCATAGTCTCTACAGTAGCTGTGTGCCTATGTGCTGTTACATGTTAGTCATGTTACATCAGATCACAAACGTCAGCCTGCTTACAGTTTCACTAGTCAACACTTGATATTCAGGATTCTTTTAGCTAGAAAACAATGCAAAGGAGGGGTCTGACTCCACAGAACTGCCTGACGTAGAAGACTTTCCCCCATAGGTGGAATGAAGTCTCTTCTTATTTTTCACTGCCCCCTACTGGTGCCTGATATTTCTAATTAAAACCCACAGGGAAGCCTGTCTGAGGAAGGAACAAAAGGAAAACTAAGAAAGATTTTTTTCAAAGGAATAAGTGTGACTTTATAGGCAAAGATTCATTAGATTTTCTAATAAACATCGTAAAAACACCAATTACAATATTCTTAGGCATTGTGAGGGGTACTAATTAAACAGGAACCATCACTGATATATTTTTTTTTATGTGGCATTTGCACTTTTCTGGGCACAGCACGCAAATTCTATATGAAGTATACAGTGCTCCATCCTCCTGTAAGTCAAGTAATGGGCTATCTGTCCAAGCAGTAAGCATCCCTGTGTGTCGGTTTCCTGCCCTTTAGTGCCCTGAAGTGTATTACAGACTTAAAAAAAAAAAAAGACTATTTACTTTGTGTTTGTGTGTGAGTATGCACGGTACACATGGGGAGATCAGAAGACAACTTAACGGAGTCAGTTCTTTCCTTCTACCACGTGGGTCCCAGGGTTTAAACTCAGGTTGTTGGGGTAGGGGTGAGGAGCTGGGGGGGGGGTAGGTTCACAGCAGGTGCCTTTAACTCCTCAAAACCACCTCACCTGCTCTTGGTCTTCCTCCCTTTGGTTTGAGGTGGCACAGTGGCCATTTCTTCCCTTCTGGAAGCCTTACTTTTCATAAGATGTGGCATTTCTCTGTGCCTGGCTTGCTTCACTTAGTAGAGTGAACTCCAGTTCTTCGCATGTTGCTTTTAACAGCTGAATGACGTTCTGTCGTGTGCATGGCACTTGTATTCATTGGTGGTGACAGCCACTGGAACAGGTGGACGCTGTGTGCCACTGGGATCTCTGGTTTTGGGTTGCATTTCTTTATTAGTGAGGCTGAGCTGTTCTTATTGTTGATTACAGACAGGTCATGTTTTTATCCTACTTTGAATTTTTCTTTACAATCTGGACATTAGTACTTCCATATGCCATTAAGGTTTTCTCTGAATTCTTTCTTTTGCCATACGGCTTTTAGTAGAGTATAATTTCATCCATACGTACCTGTGCCTCTGGTGTCTTTATTTAAAGTCATTGCTGTACTGCTATCTTGAGGTGTCCCTTCTATATTTCCTTACAGTAATTACAAAATCTGAGGCTACTTCTGCATGTGTACTCAGTTTTGCTAGGACTTACCGGAGACACTCGTTTCTCCACTATATGTTCTAGGAGTCGTAGTTGAAAATCAATTTATGAGCATAGTTTAATTTCAGGGCTCTCTTTTCCACTGACCTGCCACTTTTTAATTTTGAAGTCAGGTTTTGTAGTATTTTCCAGTTTTCTTCTCTCACCAAGTCACTCTGGTTATTCTATTGTTTTTCTTTTCAGTGTGATATGTATTTTAGGGCTTTTACTTCTATTTCTATGATGAAATATTTCTATTTGGACTATCTCGTATGAAATTATAATTCACTCGATAATTCTTACCATAAATTATTAGCACAGTAGTTTGAATTAAAATTAGACTATACTTGCAGTTAATTAAAATATACATGTACACCTGTGGGTAAAGCCACGCTCTAAGCTCTGACATGGCAGGAACTGTAAAGGTGTGGCTGGAGTGCGGGCAGAGCACAGGAAGAACAGGGACGTAAGCACACTACCATCTCACTTGGCTTTAGCTGGGTTCTCAGATCCTTAAGCTTGTATTGCCAAGTGCTTCACCCAATGAACCGTCTCCCCAGTCCCTATAGTAGTATACTCTTGACTACAACTATATTAAGGACCCAGGTATCCAATACAAGTTCAAATTGGCTGTACACAGCCTGTCTCCTAGGATTTGCTAGGAGGAGCTGCGCACAGGAATGGTATTGCTGCACTGTACATGTGCTACTCCTTAGGGGTGTTTCCATTTAAATACGCAACCTGCCAGCCAGTTCTGAGACTTCTAACACTGCTGTCAAAGTACAACATGAACCTGAGGTCAGCTACTGTATTATTATCCGAGTGACCTAACCTCATGTCCAGCAGCATGTCCTATGTTCAGCGCACATTCCATAGACATACAGCTTAAGCAAAAGTAATACCTACTGTTTAATGTACTGCCTATAAAATGCTTACTAGCAAGTATAGGGAATAATTATTGGTAGACACTGAGTACCTATTCACTATTGATGACTTCGTGACAGGAGGGTAGTCTGTAGGCTCCCTTTGTGCACCTCTCTGTTGCCCAGTTCAGTAGTGTGCACGAAACTTGTTCGCTAAATTAGTACATAAAATTTCTTTGGGCATTCCACTTGTGGAATTTTGCAGAAACAAGCCAGTTTTAAAAGAAATTCTAGGCTTTCAAAGTTTAATAAATGTGATAAATTATCAGTCATGATTCAAAGAGTTGGTTAGAAATGGTAACTCCCAGTGTGCTCTCACATGTACAGCACAGAGTCTGAGTCAGGGAGCTAAAATGTAATAAAATACAGGAGAATCTGAATGAGTTTATAAAGGAAAATAAAGCACATTGCTTTCCCTAACTCATACCTATGGCATAACATTTATGAAGACAGACTAGGGAGAAGGTAAAGTGATAAAATCTTCCAAACACAACAATCATCTTCAAAAGAGTTTTAGAAAAAATAATTTGACTTTATTCACTGGCATCCTCTGACCATCCCACACACTGGGAGAGAGAACTGAACTGGAGGTCACTCTGTTTTTGGAGTTGCAGGAGAGACCTGTGACTCTTTGGGTCTAAACAACTGAGAAATGGGAAGAGTCCATCATGTGCTTGATTTTAGTAAAAAGCACGTCAGTCGTTACGGCAATACTTTACTGAAAAAGTCAATCAGTGAGTAACAGCACCATCAGGAGCCACATTAAATCTAAAATGACTCTTCCTACTGCAGCAGTGAACACTGGACAGAAGGAAAAGCCACAGCCACAGGGGACACATAATCAATGTGAGTAATCAAAACAGAGAGCCCAGAAGGGAGATATGTCACTATCAGGAAGACACGTGAAACAAACAAACAAACCATCAGTAGGAACATTTATGAAAGCAAATAAATGAAGGTGTGCACACTAAACACAGGGCTCAGGGACTTAGACTGTGACATCCACACAGCCCATTAACTGCTGTAAATACTTCTTTTTACCTTGTGCTTGTTCTTGGGACTATAGTTTACAGGATTTTTACACTTACTGTTGTGATAAATTAAGAACAACTCTTCAACTCTTACAAGAAAACCTTTGTCTATACAGTAGTACATAGAAGGAAAAATGGGTACATTTTTATTTTCCCATGTTGTGAAAATAGTCAAAATAAAATATATGGTCATAGACAGAATTTTTAGAAGGGGTGACTGAAAAGCAAGTCAGTTCTTTTCAGGCCCATCAGAAAATTACAAGTAAAAACCCAAGTCCACTTTGTACAGTATGAAGATAACAGAAACACATGCGGGGCCAGGTGTCCAAACATCAGTTCTGGTGGTCAGCAAACTAGTTCCTGGGCTGGACTTGGCCTGTGGAGTATTTCTATATGGCCCTGAGCTAAGACTGATGTTTGTATTTCTAAAAGGATTAACAACAACAACAAAGACACAACAAAGAACCATATGTGGGCTCCAGTCTCAGACGGCACCGCCTGGCTCTGTACAGGAAGCGTCTGCACAGCGCAGCGCCACACAGGTGTTTCGCCTGCACAGCGCAACTGCAAGCCCAGGTCGTGTGCATCTGCTTCCTCAGGAGCATCCTTACTCGGGAAAGGGATCTTCTGCTTCCTCAGGAGCATCCTTACTCGGGAAAGGGATCTTCTGCTTCCTCAGGAGCATCCTTACTCGGGAAAGGGATCTTCCGGGGCTGTTGCCAGATTCTTTTCCTTACATTTTTTTCTTCAACATCATCAAAGCTCATCCTGCATTAATATAAAGGAGATTAAAAGAGAAAGGGATAAGCTAATCAATATTTTACTTACACATATTCAATGTTCTTACTGAATAGAGTATCACACAAACACTCTTTGCTTGATTAACAATCGATGTGTCAGTTTTCACCTGCACACAGTAGGTATTGTCATACCTACTGGTGTGTCATCCTGTGTGAGATGATTACTACTGTCAACCTGTCGGGATCTCTGGGAATTCCTGTGGGGAGTTATCATGACTGCATGAGTGAGATGGGGAGACGTCCCCACTGAGATGGTGCCATTTCCTAGCAGGGCCCGACTGTACGATCGAGGGAGGCACTGAGCAGCAGCATGCGTTCATCAGTTTCCCGACTGAGTGTGACGTGACCAGCTACTCCAAGCACCTGCCTCTTGACTTCCTTGCCAGGTTAATGTGCTGTGCTCTTGAACGGTGAGTCAGAAGAACTATTTTTGTCCTAAGTTGCTTTTGTCAGAGTATTTTACACAGTGACAGAAAAGATATTACGACACTAAGTGATTATATGATATGTTCTTTATCTTAATTTCAGTTATAGTATTTTGGTTTCTGAGTAACAACACATTTTAAAATATTTAACTCAGGTAAAATCATAAGTTCTAAAATAACTTGAAAAAAATAAAATAACTCAAACACTAGAAAAATCTACCGTATGCGCTAAAAAGACATGGATTTTTATCTCCTCTACCTTTAGATGTGGATAGATGTTTGGGAAATAGGCCATAAGCCTTTGCCACTTAGGGCTCCCGTTCACTGCTATACAGAACCAGGTTCTCTAAAGCCTGAGACTCTGCAGAGGCTGTGCTAGGCTGACTGCATTAAATCCTACGCAACAGCGCCCACACTCATGGAGTTGCTCCTCCGCACCGAGAACAGACTTTAGAGATCAAACAAATCGGCTTCAGAAGAGCAACAGGAAGGGGCCTGCAGTGCCGATGAGCAGATAAAAACTCAGAAACAACGGGACTAAGGTTTGAACACAGTCCACTTATGCTAAGCACAAAGGAAACTTTGCTTTCTAAAATATGTTCAGGTTCTACAATACTTACTGCTAATAATTCAGTATTTTATTTACACTAAACAACATTTAAATAACTATCACATCACTATTTTAAATAACATTACCATATATATATTTACACACACATATGTGTGTGTGCGCACATATATATATACATTTATTTTTTTTTCTCAATATTTTGGAGACAGGACTCCTGCCTAACTTGAAACTTATTATGTAGACCAGGTTAGCATCAAACTCAGAGATCTGCCTGTCTCTACCTCCAAGTGCTGAGATTAAAGATGTGCACCACCAAAACCCAGCTTGCATATTTCACATATTAAAAATAGAAAATCCGCAATATTAGTCCAGACAACTACTTTCCGGACATTTCCTGCACTTCAGAGCCAGATTCCTTCACACTCTCAAGTAGTCATTGCAATTTCTACTCTCACCCAGGCAGCCATTAACCTGCTTTTTGAACATTTTAAATATATAGAACCAAGCTATAATGACCCTTTGTGACTAGCTTCATTCCACTAGGCATATTTCCATCGACGGATGGATCGATCGATCCATTGATCCATCCTTTCTTTCTTCTGAAACTGGGTTTCTCAGTGTAATAGCCCTGGCTGTCCTGGAACTTGCTCTATAGACCAGGGTATACCCCAACTCACAGAGATCCACCTGCCTTTACATTCCAAGTGCCGGGGTTATAGGTGTGTGCCACTACTCCCTGGTTTACTAATCATTTTTTTTAATTTATTTATTTATTATATGTAAGTACACTGTAGCTGTCTTCAGACACCCCAGAAGAGGGCATCAGATCTCATTACGGATGGTTGTGAGCCACCATGTGGTTACTGGGATTTGAACTCAGGACCTTCAGAAGAGCAGTCAGTGCTCTTAACCGCTGAGCCCTAATCTTTCCAGCCCTAATCATTTTTTTTTCCTCAAAAATTTAACCATGTAGTATGGATGCATTTTTCATTTTTTTTTTTTTACCTTATAAAGACTCTGCTGGCAGCATCAATGTGCCATATTTTGCTTATTCACTGTTGGTGGCTGGCTGTCTTTCCCTATTTTGCTGTATGAGTGATGTTGCTATATACACTAGAGTGCCAGGTTTTTATGAAAGAAACTTGATCATTCTTTGTTAACTGTTGAGTATACAAATATTCAAGCATTTAATCATCTAGAGTCTATAATGTGGCTGCTGAATTTCTCCCAAGTGAGTATGTCTTTGAATATTCATTTTTGTATGGAATGCACATCTTGGCAACCTGCCAGTCACTTGTAGGCTTGGCTCTTACCTTATTTCGAGTTACTTGGCTTTGGAGCGTTTCCAACTTTCTATAAATTAAGGCAGCAATAGTTTTTGCATCTCTGGAATTTATTTGCTCTTCCCAAATGCTTTTCTAAAATTAAAAACATTCATGTTATCTTTTAAGTACATAAATCAAAACATGACATTTCCATACAAGAAGCTTGCTTACTTATGCCTTAAAGTTTTTTTTGTTCCAAATGCTGTTTCAATTTCCTGTTTCTTCAAGTGCATAATGCTACAAAAGTACTTAACCCACACTAGAAAGGATACTACTTGCAGCACTATGGGAGCACAAAATAATGTCTAGGAAAACGCATCACTGACTCCAAGAGTCTTATGTGGCGGGTGCGTGTGTGTAACAGACGGCCGCGGAAGCAGCCTGGCAGAGAGCACTGCGCTTGTGTCGTTAGCCTTCAGCGCTACAGGGTAAAAACCATGAAGACGAGTGTGCTACCAGCTCACATCCCAGCTCTTTCATTTCTTATAAAATACTTTAGTAGACAAAATGTGTCTTCATTGATCTTTAAAGGATCAATAATCTTGCTGAAATATCATAGTTCTGTTCAAAAGCATAGTATTGGACCTGCCTTAAGTGCTTTCCGTTAACAACTGGATCAGTTGAAAGATTTGAAACTAGACTCTGCTTTGTTGAGACCTTGGTAGAGCTCTGGTTTCTTTTACTGAAAACCTAACATAGCCAGGCACCGTGGTGCATGAGATCCTAATACTCAGAGGCAGTTGGATATATCTGAGAGACCAATGATAGACAGCTGGCTCTACAAAGCAAGTTACATAACACAAACAAAAATCAAACCTAACCAACAAAGAAAAAAAAGCATATTGGTAGTAGTGCCCCCCAAACAATTAAACAAAGACCCCACTTATAATCTAAGCTTTTAGTACGCATCCCTCAAAAAATGCTCTTACTAAGTGTATTTCAAAAGTATTTACAAACTAATTTTTTAGTTTTTTCAGAAGAAAATATTTTAAAAAACTATTATTATAGTAAAAAATAGAAAATATAAAACTGCATAGAAAATAATAACTTTAAATTTTACAACCCAGACATAACATATATTAATATTTGGTTATATTTTTTTCTATCCATGGAGTACAAAGTCTGTAAGGTAACTGAAAGCACACAGACCAGAAAACCTTTTAAGACCCCTTGGCACACTAGAAAAGAAGATGTCTCAATAAGAAATAGTTTTAAAAGATGAAGGGAGAACCTGGAAACTAGATAAATCTTCCTCCCATATAGTGCTCTAGGCTTGACCTGCTGAGGGAAGGCAGAGTCAGAGCTGCACACCTTTGCTCTCTCATAGTGGTACAGCTTGACACTGGGGTAGGCTTTGATGCCGGCTTGCTGGCACGTCTGGGGGTAAGCCTGACAGTCCACTTTTCCAGCTTTCACTTTTCCTTTAATCATCTGAAAAACAAAACGAATTCACAGATCTTGCCACTTCTCAACATAATATATTTCAAATCTTTATATATTTACATAAAGTATTTTTACTTTTAAAACTCGGTTTTAATTCTCTGCATTCAAACAACATTGTTTCTACTTTTTTCCAAGCCCTTTAAGCTCCCCGCTGCCATTTGTCTAAAATAAACAGTCTTTTCTTCACGAGTACCTGGAGGCTTTACCTCTGACCTCCCTAACCTTCCACTCACCCCTCTTTGCCCACCACAACCAAACATCTGTCTTTAATCCTAGTTGGCATTCTTGCTCTGGTGCATGGCTGAGCACACCACTTAAATTGTCTAGGTCAGAAATTCAGTCTCTCTGTACAGTCAAGGTCAAGCCTTGCTCTTTTCATGCCTTTGCAGATGGTCACAGAGGGGTTTCCCTGCAGTGTTGTGTTTCCTCTCATCAGCACCATGCATCCTGTCTCTGCTATATGGGCGTTCATCCCTCCCTCATCTTCTATGGATGTGGTACTCTCTCTCCACTGATATCTGTTAGCATTCCCAACACAAGAACAGCTTTAAGGTCACAAGTGACTTCTCTTTGATTTAACCAAATACACAATTACTGGACTTCTTCCTGTGTGCTTCACACTGCTGTCCACACCTGCCTCTTTCTTTCCTGACAGCTACTTTCCTCCAGCCCCACCCTTTCCCAGAACAGGGAACTACATCCCACTCGTCCCATCTTTGGGTATTTTCACAGTCAACAGTCTCTCGCTGAGATCCTATATAATCCTATGCAGATGACTCTTCCCTTGACTTGGTAATCTACTCTATAGGACTGCTCTTTGTGAATGCCTCATGAGCACCTATACATAAACTATCTGAGGCTTTTCCCTCTGTGGTCATTCAAGGCGGAAGCTAGCTGTACCCTCAGTTGCCTTCACTTCACCTATCTCTCACAAACATAAAGTTCTGCTTGTTCTTGTGGCTGTCACATCTCCCTTTTTTCTAGTCACTCTCCTCTACTGACTTATGGTATCCTCTCCAGCTCTAGGACAATGAAAGTGTCTTTGCTTCCTCTGGTTTCTATGGCTACTGAAATAAACACAAACAGGGACACTAACTTAAGTAAGCACTGCAACTACGGGAATAACTGTGCACATACAAAAACACACACTTGGACACTTGTAATCTGTCACTCAATGCTTCTAATACTAGAAAGGCAAGCAGTTTGAGACTGGTCTTATCTACATAGGGACTTTTGGGCCAGCCAAGGTTAAAAAGAGAAACCTGTCTCAAGAAAGACAGATAAAAGTTAGAGAAACACATTTTTTTTTAATTGAGAGATATTTTTAAGAACTAAATTAAGAATTAGTTCACAATGTTTTAGCCAATTATTTAAACATACATGTGCGTAAAATTTATTTTAACTAGACAACAATACTTACCCTAGCCAAGAGTTCAAACTCGGGAGCAAAATTCTGGCAAGGTCCACACCAAGGAGCATAGAAATCAACTACCCAGTGAGTTTTCCCTTGTAGAACTTTTTCGTTGAAAGTCTGAGGTGTTAAATCTATGGATGCTTGGGGTAAAAATCTGCAGTAAGGGAATCAAACATCATTTTTTATTATACAAAAGCAAAGCAAGGCCGGGCAGTGGTGGCGCACGCCTTTAATCCCCGCACTTAGGAGGCAGAGGCAGGCGGATCTCAGAGTTTGAGGCCAGCTACAGAGTGAGTTCCAGGACAGTCAGGGCTATACAGAGAAACCCTGTCTCGAAAAACCAAACAAACAAACAAACAAACAAAACCAAAAACCAAAAAAAGCAAAGCAAGCATTCTAAGGCAATACTGCAAGCATTTCTAAGTTAGAAATGGTTCAATCCTTGGTAAATGTCATCCTTTTCCAAGTATTTTATATGTCAGAATCCTAACTATAAAACATGAGAAGATAAATAGCTTCAAATCAGTGTTATATAATAATATGCATTTTAATCACTCACCCGAGACCCCAGCTTCTCAGGGAATAAGCATCCCTATTCCAGCCATTGTAACTACTGAAAAAATTAAAAAAAAAATCAGGTTGTAAATAGTATTTTCTATTATTGCATATGGTCAAGAAACAGTCTTACTGTAGAAATTAAAAAAATAAAAAGCAGCTCGTCTGGTTAATGTCACGTCGCGGATCTCTTCCCACAAAGTAAGAATTATATGACTTCAAATATATTTTTCTGAGTCTTTCTTCTATCTTTCCCCACCCATAAGTACTCAGAACTGTATGTGCTTTTTGTGATTATCTTTTATAGAGAAACCCATGACTCAGTTTTCACTTAATTACAATTGTGTTTTGTTTCTTTTTAATATCTATGCAGTGTAGAGCAGGTGGGTACTAGGACAGTCCTAGGTTCAAATCTCAGCCCCCAACCTTAGCAGGTGAGCTCTAAGTCTGATGCGTTAGTTCTTTCTTAGCACAGGCAGGAGGGGCATGATCCCCACCTCTCCACTATGTATAAAGACTATGAACAACGTAGGCAGGGCCTGGTCAGGACTTAAGGCCTAGTAAGGACTTAAACACCAGTTCTTTCTCTCACAGCTTCTTGACTAGAACCTTGTACCTAGTTTTACCGTCCAGTTCCTTCATCTTCTGAGAGAACATCTAGTCGTAGCCTCCCAATACATATCTGTTGGTCTGACTTAAATGTTAACTGTATAACCAAATGATTATAATAGATACCTTCAAATTTGACAGAATACTTACTGATACTGATAAGCTTTATTTGACTTTTGGGGATAAAATCTTATCTCGGGGTATCTTTGAACATTTTCTTGAGTACAAAAAGAATGATACTGCTGGCAGTCCACACTGCCTACATTGATCAGTCCAGTTAATGTCTACAAAAGAACAAAAGTCAACATGGGTCAATGATTAAAATTATCTCTATAACTCACAATTAAAAAAACCTTATGTGTATGAGTTCTTTGTCTACATGTATATGCACCATGTATAGACACTTCCCTTAGAAGCCAAGAGGGTACTGGAACCCCTGGATTTGGTTTTCTGCAAGAGCAGCCAGTAATCCCAACTGTTGATTCAACTCAACACTCTAGCCCTCACCACAACTTTTATATGTGCGAAACAGTCATCATAAAATGGGTATTATTTATCAGTATCAGAGGAACAATGCGTAAGGATTTAAAATATGCTATTTAAACTAATGAATTTGAATGCCATAACTTTGTAATTAAGAAATTCCCACAGTTATTGCAAATGAAATAACTAGTTCTACTCATTTACTATGTAGGTAAATACATTTTTAAAAAAATTCTATGCTAGAAAGCTGTGGTAATGTAAGTCTTTGACCCCACCATCTGGGAGGCAGAGGCAGGTAGACTTCTCAGTTCAAGGCTAGTCTGGTCTACAGAATGAGTTCCAGGACAGCCAGCCAGGGTTATACAGGGAAATTCTGTTTCACAAACCAAAACAAAAGCCAAACCAAAACAACAACAAAAAACATTAGCAACCAAAATATAATCAGTATTTTTTAAAAATTTTTTTTCTAATGAAGATAAGCTTTGTCTGATTCAGTATTTTAAATTTGCCTTTATTCAGTATAACACTGCCTGTTTACAGAAAATTTATATGTATGTTTTACTGTTTGAGGTTATTTTCTACTTTGAAGTTTCATTTTTGCTTGTTTGTTTTGGAGAAGAGCCTGGAGCTTGGTGGCCCAGGATAATCTTGGACTCCCGATCCTCCTGACTCAGCATCTGAATGCTAGTATTATCAGGATTCACTACCACACTGCCTACAAAGCTATTTTAAAGACCCAATATTGTGAGCAAACAGCATCTGTAAGCTCTAAAAACAAAATGGTAGAGAAATTTAAACAGAAAATGAAGATGCTCTGAGGACTGCACTGGCAGCACTTTGGTCAAAGTGTACTCTGACAGGTCAGTAGTGGGCAGAGGCAGTGTGTCATCTTAATTCAATCAGGTCTGTGTAAATTGTCTAGTTATAGGTTTACCCCGCTGGTTTCAAGGTAACTGTTAAACAAACATTCTCAGTAGGTATAAGATGTAGGTAAACTATGTCACTATACCCGGGCCATGCGTTTCCATTCTGGCATTAAGACCTGACAAGGATGACACCACGGAGAATAGAAATCAACCATCCAGACTTCGTCATGCTTTCTCTGTTTAACCAGTTCAGTGAAAGTGGTGGGTGTGAGAGAGACCACTGAAGGGTTTCGGAGATCCTAAAAAAAAAAAAGACCATTATTCCACATACCATGTTTTTCATGTCTTTCTGGCAAGTTGCAGGGCCTATCATTTAGAAAGTTCCTATTTTAGAGAAATCAGAAGACATAGATATTCAAAAGAGATCTATTATGGAGTTTGGATTTTGGCAATCCGTTTTCTTAAAAGGTATATTTTCTTACTAGTTTTTAAAAGCATTGCAAGCTGGAAAAAGAGGTATCCTGGAGGAAATTGTGAATAGATCATATAATCAAGTTCTAGGAGTAATCCAGATACCTACATAGGCCCCACTATCTGTTATTATAGCAGGAATATGTGCTTAGAAGTGACCATTTAGTGACTAACACAAAGCCTACTACTATTATTTTTGATATTTAAACAGAGATGCTATACACCTTTCTAGAGACTGTGTATTCCAAATGCAGTTTTAACAGAGCTTCAGCTTATATCAAGTGATACTAACATATTAGCTTCACCAGGACAGCATTCAAACAACACAACACAACATATTACTTTGGAGGAGGACAGATGAATAGGACACAGGAGAATGGACACTATGAATGACAATAAGCTACAAGTTTCAATTTCTTCTGAAGTCACTGGAATTAACCCAGTCAAGACTGAATGAAAACAGGCCCTCTGTGCTAACAATGACAAGCTCAGTGCAGGATGCCGAGCCTTGATGCTGTGAATGCACGGAAAGAACAGGAAAAGGGGGACAGGCTTCATGGAGAATTATAATTCACACATTCAATAGTAGTATCTCCCATGTACAAAACACCACAGTAAGTAATAAAACAAAGGCTTAAACTGAAAAAAAGGTTTCCCGAAAACAATCTTCTGGCACAAAAAGATTAAGTCCTAATATGAACTGTCATCCAAAATATACATATAAATAGAAAGATTTCTAGCCATAGCCTAGGATTTAAAATACCTCTATGAACTCCAAGATCTGTTCCGCAGAGTGATGCCCTTCATACTCATGAACACTGGACTGATTGAATACCACTGTTGTTGGATAAGCTTGGATGTTATACTGTGAGAAAGAAGAAATTCACATACTTTACCTATTAGTTTCAATTTTGTAACAGCTTGCTTTTTTAGACATTTATTTTTTATTTTATATGTATGGGTGTTTTCCTGAACGTATGTATGTATGTCGTGCTGTTTGGTGCTGGAGGTCAGAAGACGGTGCCTGATCCCTTGCAACTGGACTAACGTACAGCTGTTTTCACCATGTGAGTGCAGGGACAGAACCTCGGTCCTCAGTACGATCAACAAATGCTCTTAACTGCTGAACCATTGTCTCTACCACCCTTTTACAAGATTGTACAACTCCACTGCTATCTTCTTGGTGGGTTAGATTAAGAAAATTGTCACTTTTTATTCTTTACTCAAGACAGTTCTTATAGTATAAAATATTTAATTCCCTCCTCACAGTTAACATGGGCATCAGCCCTGAAAGGATTTTGTAATTTTTAAAGCGATGAAGTGATTTCCTTGTCTAACTTATTAGTAAATATGAAATTTCAAGATTCAAAATTCTAGAAAAAAATGGCATATTATGAGGTTTTGAAAATGTGTGAATTCAAAGCATTTAGTCAGTTAACAGAGACTAGGTAAAAGTTTACAAGTTCTTATTATCTTTTGAGTTAGTCTAGCCACACAGAAACTCTCATTCATACCTCAGAGCAATTTTACTCAGTAGTTAAAATGACAAAACCTAGCTTGGTGGAGGTGGTGTGCACCTTCAAGCCCAGCACTTGGGAGGCAGAGGCAGGCGGATTTCTGAGTTCGAGGCCAGCCTGCTCTACAGAGTGAGTTCCAGGACAGCCAGGGCTACACAGAGAAATGCTGTTTTAAAAAAAAAAAAGAAAGAAAGAAAGAAAAAATTTACAAAATCTACTTTATAGAGGAGGCCACTGAGCTCCTGAGGAATGAGTGACCTGGTCCTGGTGAACCCACTGCAGGAGGTGCGTGCATAATTAGGGAATCCTGGCCTTACTTCAGGTGCATGTGAGGCTTATTTTTATCCTTTATAGTTTAATTGTTGATAATGTACTTACTTGAGACAAAATGTAGAAAAACTAAAGGGACTAAAATCAACCACTGTTCCTCATGATGTTTGCATCTTTGGTTGGCATCTACTTTCCAAGTCACATTAAGGACATGAGACACCAATGACTCTTTTTATTTATTTATTTCCTTAAAACACCTCCCCCCGCCCCAACTTACTTTTACTTTCAAACACACTGAAACCGAGAAAGCTCCTAACTCCCTACATATCTGCTCCTTATATTTAACAACTAGTAGGTGCGGCCATGCCGGTTAGTTGCTGACACTGCCTCCCTTGGTCTGAACCCGTGTCGGCTGCGCTGGCGGGTGTTCAATCCACTGTGGTTTAAGATTTCCCACGTGTACATTTGTCTTAAAGCATTGCACTGCACTGCTTTGAATATTTAAAGACTTTTCTCTGATTTTGAGAATACTAAACAGTTGTCATATAACCTGCTTTTTTCATTTTATATT
The DNA here is from genome assembly GCA_036184795.1 of Tokudaia tokunoshimensis. NCBI lineage: Eukaryota > Metazoa > Chordata > Mammalia > Rodentia > Muridae > Tokudaia > Tokudaia tokunoshimensis. The sequence goes on along the minus strand of BTHU01000004.1, from coordinate 54,642,438 downwards.
GAGTTTTTTAGGATTTATTCAAGCTGCTAAAGATTTCTTTTTCAGGGCAAGGTTTTGAACCCAGGAATTAAACATGGGAGGGAAGTGCTATATCACTGAGCTACCCCTCACCTGGCTTATTTGTAGTGCTCTGGTATTTCACTATACCATTTCTAAATCTTGTTACATTGCTCATTTTTTGGTCAATTTGATAAATTTTGGTAGGAAAAGTATCAAATTTTTGATTGAACTTCTATTTTCTTGACTAGTAGAAGCTAGTATTTATGTATTAAAAACAGGTTATCTTTTCCTTGCTACTGTTTTAACATTTTAGTTTTTGAGTTAAAACATTCATATTACAGAAAGGATAGAAACTTTTATGTATTTATTCAGCTATAAGCACCATCCAGTCATGGCTACTGCAGTGATCTGAATAGGTTTAGCCTCCATAGACTCAAGTGTTTGGATATGCTTAGCCCAGGGTCTGGCACTATTAGGAGGTGTGGCCTTATTGGAGTAGGTGTAGCCTTGGAGGGCATGTGTCACTGTAGGGGTAGGCTTTGAGACCCTCCTCCTAGCTGCCTGGAAGACAGTCTTCTTCCTGGCTGCCTTCAGATTAAGATGTAGAACTCTTGGCTCCTTCTCCAACACTGTGTCTGCCTGGACACTGCCATGCTTCCTACCATAATGATAATGGACTGAACCTCTAAACCTGTAAGCCAGCCCCAATTAAATGTCCCTTAAAAGAGCTGCCTTGGTCAGTCTCTTCACAGCAATGGAAACCCAAACTAAGATCGCTACGCTTACATCATCTATACCTGTTCTGTTTCTAGTCTGTTCTTACACCAACACTATAAAGTTTCACTTCCCATTCCTAAGTACCAGTGTATATTTAAAATATAAGATGTCACCCACATAAGCACATTGTCACCTTCACATCTTAAAAATGAGCAATTCTTTTAAATTGGATACCCTGTCTGGTCAAATCAACTACTCTAAGCTGACAAGTATAAAGAAATCTAAATAATAATACAGACTATAGAAACTAATAAGTATGTTACAAAAGATAAAGACAGATAAAATAGAAATTTATATTGCCGGGCATTGGTGGTGCACGACTTTGATCCCAGCACTTGGGAGGCAGAGACAGGCGGATATCTGAGTTTGAGGCCAGCCTGGTCTACAGAGTGAGTTCCAGGACAGCCAGGGCTACACAGAGAAACCCTGTTTTGAACCCCCCCCCAAATAAATTTATATAAGTATTTTATGAAGTCAATTAAATAAATACATGCTGGAGTCTGGCAAACAAAATCTTGCATACCACCAACCTTCTACATATCTAATTACAATTCAACTACAATTTAAGTATTTTGTTGAAACTGTTTCAACATTACTGTTATAAATGAGCATGCATCTGAAAAGTCGTTTTAATATTTACCATGTTGCAGAGTCCTTCATGAATTGTGCAGTCTAAGGTACCAACTTTGAGTTGACCATACAATAGTGTTGATGCTTTCCGTAACTCTGGCAAAAGTGCACGACATGGCGGACACCACTGGGAAGAGAGGGGTAAGGGTGAGCACTAAGTCTATGGAAGTGAAGAGCTGCACTGTCTCTGCTACTGACACACAGTCTGTCCAGTGGTGCGTTCTGCCTGTCACTCTGTCCTGGGAGAGCCCATAAGGAGCTGCAAAGCTGGAACAATTCTAGTACTAGCCTTCATGTTGTCAAGAAAACAGTTTTTTGAAACTTGACAGATAAAAATAACTCACAGGGGCAAAGAAGTCAACAAGCCATGGTTCTTTGTCACTTGCAGGGAAGTTCTGAGGTCCAAGTGTGGTAACATGCGAATTAACACTTTCTTTGGCAAAAGCAAGTATATCGTATAGAATCTTCTTTCCTATAAATTGAGAAAAATTAAAATATGTGCCGTCTAGTATCTACTGAAACACTGCAATTTTTATATTTAAAATATTCAAGAAAGAAAGATGGGCCTATGGACGCACTGGCTTTGGTGAGGTTTCTGTGTTCTCTATCTTCACCTTGGCTTGCTATTCTGGGAATCCCCTTCTACTATATGTTCTTTTGTCTCTTGGACTAGTTAAGTAAGACTGCTACAGTTTGCTTTCTCACCATCAGAAGTACAACAATCACTGTTGTATTCTCTTGAATCCAAACTCTGTTATAAAATGTCCATTGGGAACATATACTTGATGGTAGAAACATAATGTATCTCAATTATAATGGGTCACATGTGTTCTTTTCTCATATTCTCTGACTTGTCATAATCATTACCCAGGTGCCTAAATGAGACTTTCCAGAGGGATTCTTGAATGATTGTGTCTACTCCACTTCCTGTCCTAGCACCATGCCACTGTTGCCATACTAAGGGTGTGACGTTCATTCTTCAGAAGACTCAAGAGGCAGAGCAGTGGCATGAAATGGTGCGCTAGGTACTAAGCACAAACGAGCAGGAAGCACTGTAGACAAAGTAATGATGGACCAGAAACAAGGAGACAGCACAGGCTGTGAGGAACACTTCAGAGGTAACACATCTACTCCAACCTACACAGAGGCCAAGGCAGGAAGAGGGCAGAGGAAGAGGACGTTCAAAGGCAGTTTCAGTTTGGAGTACATCGAGTTTCAGGCTAGCATGGCTCACAGTCAAACCTATCTTCCTGTGAGGCTCTAACATAGCTAAGTCCTAAACTTTGGTTTTTGAGTTAAGACACATGTACATGTAAAAGTCTTCTTGGCATAGTTGGGCAACTTACTTAGCACTTTCACCTTCAGTTTTCCCTTCACTGGAAGCTGTGAAAAAGTCAACAGTTCCTCTGTAGGAGGCCCTTATCTGACTGTAAACAGTTCTGGTAGTCAGGGTCATCTTGTTGTACTTCTGTTCACACAGTTCCTTTAGCCCAGTGCTTCTCAACATTCCTAATGCAACAACCCTTTAATGTAGTTCCTCATGTCATGGTGGCCCCCAACCATAAGATTATTTTTGTTGCTACTTTATAACTATAATTTTGCTACTGTAGTGAATCGTAAATATTTTTAGAGATAGAGATTTGCCAAAAGGGCCATGACCCACAGGTTGAGAACTGTTGCTTTAGCCCAAAGGTCCCTACTTCTTTTATTTCTGTATTTGCTTTTAGTAGGTGAGCAGTTTATGCTCAGTTCAAATACTGTCACTTGACCTATGCTATAGACAAATACTTTTGGTCATGTCGAGATTTATATAAAGTGTCCACTGAGCATTTTTCATGTTTTCCTTAGAGATCTTTCTCTTGTCCCTATCATACTGCCATCTAAACTTCTTGGGAGCACTGCTTTCATGGTCTGAATGAGAATAGCCCCCATAGGCTGACATATTTGAATATTTGGTTTCCGGTGGATGGAACTGTTTGGGAAGAATTAGAAAGAATGGCCTTGATGGACGTGTGTCACTGAGGTGGAGTTTGAAGTTTGAAAAGCCCAGCCCAGGCCCAAGCTCATTCTTCTCTCTCTTCCTGAAGCCTGAGGAGAGTAGATGCGAGCGCTCAGATTCTGCTCCAGCACCATGACTGCCTACCGGCCACCCTCCATGATGGTCATGAACTAACCCTCAGTAACTGCAAACAAGCTAATACGTTCTTCTAAGTTGCCTTGGAAATGGTGTCTGTTTACAGCAATAGACTGTTTCATGCCTTACATCTCTGTAACCTCATACTTGAAGCAGTTCCATAAGGTAAGGCTCAAGTAAGAGGCATCAAATCAGTGTCTGTTACTCATTTACATGCAGGTCTTTCAGAACAGGACATCGAAAACATAATTCTGAATTCAAGAGACAAAGCCTGAGGTCAAAAGCAGGCCTGGCATGGTGACATAGAGTCCGCTTGCTTTGACAATAGGCTAATTTCCACACAGAGATCTGCCACTCTTAGGTTTTTTTTTTTGCTAAAATAGTTATCAAAATATTAAACAAAGATCTTTATAAGAAGAATAAGCATAATAAAATGACTATATTTAACTAAACGTCTCTCCCTAAATTTGTGAGAACAAATTTTTGACAATAATTGTGTCCATAAAATACATATCAAAATTAAATATTTCTATTTGAAGGTCAAGATGAATTTCTGTAATTTTTCCTACTCTCACTGTGATAGACAGTCATCCCCAGTTGGTGGTGCTCTTTAGGGGGGGCTTAGGATTGTGGCCTTCTTGGAGGAAATGTGCCACTGGTACAGACTAGGAGAGTTCAAAGCCTCATGCCAATCCCAGTCTGTACTGTTTCCTGCTAGTAGTTTAAGATGTGAGCTCTCAGCTGTTCCTGTCGCCATGCCTGCTGCTGCCATGTTACCTACGGGGATGATGATGGACTTTTTATTCCTCTGGAACCATAAAGCTTCTTTCTGTAAGTTGCCCTGGTCATGGTATTTAAAATAGCAAGAGAAAAATAACTAATAGACTTACCATGATGAATTTCATATTCTTTGGTTCCTTGTCCTTTAAATACTGCTAGACAGGGCTGGAAAACATAAAGATCAGAACAAATGCCCGGTGCAGAAGAGCAATCAAACCTTCCAACCTGAAAAGTAGAACACTGAATTAAATAAAAACACTTTATACAATTTTCAAATATTCACAAAGATAAGTATCCCCAAATGGTACCTCTATCATTAGAAGTCAATAGATTATAAAGTAAAGGGAACAGAAATGGTTTGTTTATATTTAATACTGAACTCATTAAAGAATGTTCCCTAGAGAGTTCAGAAGCCTCAGGAAATTTCCAAGAAAATGTGAACTTTTTTTTTCCCCCTCCGGTTTTTTGAGACAGAGTTTCTCTGTGTAGCCCTGGCTGTCCTGGAACTCACTCCTGTAGACCAGACTAGCCTTGAACTCAGCAATCTGCCTGCCTCTGCCTCCCAAGTGCTGGGATTAAAGGCATGTGCCACCACTGCCTGGTGAAAATGTGAACTTCTTAAGAAATATATACTTGAAAAGAATATAGGGGCTATTTCATCTGTAGTAAAGCGAAGGTAATTTTACAAGTGAGGCAGTTCAAAAAATAATGTAGAAAAAGGATGATGTTCCCAGTGTCAAAGAAAATAGCATGAATAACACAAGCAATGATAAACTAAGGTGTAGAGTATAGCCCTTAAGACAAAAGAATCATTAAAAAAAATCACAATCAGATGGACAAATATCTGAGTAGGAAGGAAAATGAGCCAGGACTATAGAGAAAGCAGAGAAGAACTGTGACTCAACAGTGACACTCAGGGGCATGAGGAGGTAGCTCTTGCAGGAAACTGCTTGATATGGACCCGAGTTCAGTAACCAGTAGTCATGTTAACAACAATACAGGGACCACGAGTTTGAAAGACAGCAAGGAGGAACATATGGGAATGTTTGGAGGGAGGAAAGGAAAAGAAGAAATAATGTAGTTGTATTATAATCTCATAAATTAATAAAAAAGTAACAATAAAATCTGAGCACAGTGATTTGCACCTATAATCTCAGTGATGGAAAGGCAGGGACAAAGGGATTGCTGGGGCATGCACGGCAGCTGACCTACCTCAAACTGGCAAACTTGAGGTTTAGTGAGAGACACCCTTTCAGAAATTAGGTCAACAGTGACTGAGAAAGACACAATGTTGACCTCTAGCTTCCACATCCACTTATGTATGTAAGACTATATTCACAATCATTACTATCTGGTGGATGCTACTAAGAAGTATTCTTTATAAGAACACTACAACAAACTATGTAAGCCGCAAACAAGGATCAACAACTTAAAACAACTAAAGTCACATGCATCAACTAAGACTACAATGAAATAAAAGCGGGAATCAAGACAAATAACAGAGAACAAACAAATATCCGGACAATGAATTAGATAATCAATGGGTCTCTTAAGAAATGTACAAGGAAGTGAAAATGCTCTGAAAGTGGATACACTGGCCCAGGCTCCACGTCCGGAGAGGAGGGGCAGGCTCCAGGACAGGCAGTGCTACTGCCAGGTCATTTCCTTGAAGCGAAGTAAATGAACATATTAACTAACAGACCAAAAGTCAGAGGACAAAGCACCAGTAAGACTATAGCATTAAGTCTATATACCAAAGATATCAATAGGGAAACTAAACATGTACTTCAAGGACCATGGAATCTTATGCGGTTTAGGCTGGCTCCTAAGCAGTTGTGGATAACATTGAACTGATCCTATTGACTCATGGGGACTTCAAATCTGTGAGACTGGCAGGTTTATACACTGGGAATCAAATTCAGAGCCTCATGCACACTGTGAAGCACTCTACTAACCAATTATATCTCCAGACATTTCAGCTGGTTTTGAAAAGAAAAAAAGTTGACAAACCTTCAGCCATCCTGACAAATACGGAAGCACACTAGTTACACAAAGTATATTTTTTCCCTTACTTGAATATGTTCATTTTTAAGTAGAGTCTTCAGTTTTTTCAATTCAGGATCATTTGCATTTTCATTTTTTCCAAAATGAAAAAATACAAGCCAACGATGATGTGCCAAACGATCCTTGAAGTGACACACAAAATACAATGTCAGCAAGTGGCGACTATAACTCCTAAGGATCTAATGTTTATTTCTTAGACATAAAATAAAGTTTAGTTACCCTACCCATTAGTTCAAAGTCTCAACTAAATTCAAAGTCAACTATATTCTTATTTTGTAGTCACTAGTAATAATGCTACGCAAAGCATACCATAAGAGGTAGGTCACTGAGTTATAAAAAATGATACAATGGTTGTTAATGTAGTGGTGATTCTAAGAAAATAATATAACTTTAGAAACATAATATTTGGGGAAGGGCTGGAGAAGTCAGATTTCTTTTTAGGCTTAATAATATATTTTGTAAAAATACTAAATCCAGAGGTAAATGATGAACAGAATAATGTGACTACTCTACTACTAACTGTTCATTTGTAAATACTCTCAAAAGATGTTCCCCGAATCCCAGAACAGAGCTGTGTGAGAAGAATGTCAGACCAAGAGCTGTGTGAGAAGAATGTCAGACCAAGAGCTGTGTGAGAAGAATGTCAGACCAAGAGCTGTGTGAGAAGAATGTCAGACCAAGAGCTGTGTGAGAAGAATGTCAGATCAAGAGCTGTGTGAGAAGAATGTCAGACCAAGAGCTGTGTGAGAAGAATGTCAGACCAAGAGCTGTGTGAGAAGAATGTCAGACCAAGAGCTGTGTGAGAAGAATGTCAGACCAAGAGCTGTGTGAGAAGAATGTCAGACCAAGAGCTGTGTGAGAAGAATGTCAGACCAAGAGCTGTGTGAGAAGAATGTCAGACCAAGAGCTGTGTGAGAAGAATGTCAGACCAAGAGCTGTGTGAGAAGAATGTCAGACCAAGAGCTGTGTGAGAAGAATGTCAGACCAAGAGCTGTGTGAGAAGAATGTCAGACCAAGAGCTGTGTGAGAAGAATGTCAGACCAAGAGCTGTGTGAGAAGAATGTCAGACCAAGAGCTGTGTGAGAAGAATGTCAGACCAAGAGCTGTGTGAGAAGAATGTCAGACCAAGAGCTGTGTGAGAAGAATGTCAGACCAAGAGCTGTGTGAGAAGAATGTCAGACCAAGAGCTGTGTGAGAAGAATGTCAGACCAAGAGCTGTGTGAGAAGAATGTCAGACCAAGAGCTGTGTGAGAAGAATGTCAGACCAAGAGCTGTGTGAGAAGAATGTCAGACCAAGAGCTGTGTGAGAAGAATGTCAGACCAAGAGCTGTGTGAGAAGAATGTCAGACCAAGAGCTGTGTGAGAAGAATGTCAGACCAAGAGCTGTGTGAGAAGAATGTCAGACCAAGAGCTGTGTGAGAAGAATGTCAGACCAAGAGCTGTGTGAGAAGAATGTCAGACCAAGAGCTGTGTGAGAAGAATGTCAGACCAAGAGCTGTGTGAGAAGAATGTCAGACCAAGAGCTGTGTGAGAAGAATGTCAGACCAAGAGCTGTGTGAGAAGAATGTCAGACCAAGAGCTGTGTGAGAAGAATGTCAGACCAAGAGCTGTGTGAGAAGAATGTCAGACCAAGAGCTGTGTGAGAAGAATGTCAGACCAAGAGCTGTGTGAGAAGAATGTCAGACCAAGAGCTGTGTGAGAAGAATGTCAGACCAAGAGCTGTGTGAGAAGAATGTCAGACCAAGAGCTGTGTGAGAAGAATGTCAGACCAAGAGCTGTGTGAGAAGAATGTCAGACCAAGAGCTGTGTGAGAAGAATGTCAGACCAAGAGCTGTGTGAGAAGAATGTCTGTCAGACCAAGGTTGCTCTGTCAACTGTACCTGCCTTTCTGGTTCCTCTGGGTCTCAGATTTGGGGACACTTGGATCTTTTGAATTAGAGACACCATGATTTCAGTAATCATAACTGAAGCCAGAACTTATAGGCATATATATATATATATGCCTTTTTAAGTGCAATTTGAGTCTTTCTAGTAATAAACAAAATATATTGTTAAAATATTAAGACCTGCAACGCTACCAACACTTATTGTTATTGTGAAAACATTACCTCTAGTTGATTTGCTGAAAGCAGTTCAAAGTCTGGAAGATTATGTATGATTTCCATGTATATTTCCTTAGCATCCAATGAATTAAGAAACTAGAACAAGGAAACTTCATTGTAAGCTATTTAAGTAAACACTCATTTAGTATATTTGACATCATATCAATTTCTATAGAGTAAACTTTAGGAAAACAATCGTGTACGTTAAGTAGTTTTTCAAATTATTCCAAATGACACTGTTTAAAAGTATACCATATTTCAGTAATTACTAAAAATATTGTATAAATGGACCTGTTTTGTTTTTTTTTTTAAAGTCTGTTAGTGTGCATGTGCGTACATGTGTACCACACATGCACAGAGGGGTCTACTGCCTTTATGTGGGCTCCAGTCAGCAGCTCAGTTCACCAGGCTTGTATAAGTCAGCAACTTTATTGAAACATCTTGCTAGACCTCTAGGCTTCTGTTGTTCTTTTTTAAAAATAAAGATATAAAAGAATTATGAGACGTTACTTCAGTAAGTGAAACTTTCTGTGGTAATCCTCTCTGTAATATGAAGTGAATTCTAAGTCATTATGAAAATATCTTGCTTAGTTTCAATTTTTGTTAAATTTTACACAATGCCTATGGCTTCACGGTCTCGTATGACATTTAATATTAGAATATTTCTAATATTACAGTATTTCTACCTATAAGGACTAAGAGCTGAAAAAATGATTATGGATGTTTTCAGAAACCAAATCACATAGGTGGGAGTTTTTAAGAGTAAAATACATAAAGAAAGATTTCTTCAAACATGTCTGAAGTTCAGGTCTCTTATTTAAAACACAAATGCTTAGAAGAAGCACACCTCCCATCAAACATACTTTATTTCTGCCTGTATTTTATCCTCAGCAGACTAGGACTCTGTGCTGTCCTATCGACGAAGCATATGCTACTATAAAAAATTCAGCAAGAAAATGTATAGGGTATTAACCATAGGGTTTACTATATATCTTCATAGCTATGAGCCATTTATGTTTAAAAATTCAAATATTACTTAACTTACTAAAATTCATTAAAACCCACAGGAACTATCATGAGACCTACATGTACTAGGGCTAGTGCTAGGCATGCAAATGAACAGTGAATAGAAATGTAATGATAACACTACAAGCAGAAAACTCACTTTTCTTCTCAATTTCTTAAATGTGCTCTTATAATAAATAATTATAGCACAAATATTCTTATATGAGATAATTTCTTGACTAGGGAGTTGGCTTTGCAATCTGATAATATGAATTGGGGAAAACTGCTGCAACTACCTCATTTCAAACAGATAACTAAAGAAATACACAAGAAGAATATGCAAGATTGTTCAACACTGCTTATAACCATAAAAGTACACAACTATGTCTCAAAGAGGATGCACTGAACTACGTATGTCATATTCAGTAGGTTATACTTAGCAATTACTTCTAAAAGAATGAATATTTTAAAATAAATTAATGTATAAATGAATAATTATACTACTATAAATATAGTAAAACCTTTTTCTGATAAAATGATTAAAAACTATTCACTATTTGATCCTCTTTTTGAAAAGAAGTCCTATCTACAACTATTCATTTCATTTTACATATTAGCAGAACTTATATGTACATACACAAACATCTATGTGTATGTAATATTGCAGGGACCATGCATACATTCTATGTGATCAGCATTTATCAGCAAATAAACTCAACCTTGTAATACATATTACAATAATGTAGGGGAAAGCAATGACAGCACATGTAAGCAAATTATGGGATGGTAAGGGGCATAAGAGAGCACATGAAGGTGGGAGGGATATGGGGGCAACCGGAGGGAATAGAATGGATGGGAGGAATACTAAATATTAAACAGAAAAAGAAAAAATAGGTTATCCCAGTTTCAGCCACATCTAACGATATAGATTCCAAACTGAAAACTACAGTTACATGAAACCAGTGAAAATGTACTTCTTTTTTGTCATTTCAAAATGTAACAGTAACGAGATGTTCCACAATCAAATGATATAAATCGATTAATTTCCTTCCACAGTGTTCACTAATGTTTCTACTACCATCTTCTAGTATGTGCATGTGTCCAATTATATGCAAAGGAATTTCCGTAGAGTTAGACATACCAAAACACTGGACTTTCCTTTTTTAGTCAACGTGGCTCCAGGAGGAAAATAAGCAGTGGTGCTGGCTGTGGCGTCCAAGCTCTTGCAGAGGCTGTCCTGGGTGTCGCAGTCCACCCATCCCACGTTAACAAGGCCATCCTTGGGAAAGTGGGAAGAAATAAAAATGCCATGGTGCAAAGAAAAGAAGATGGTCTCCGAATATTACCTTTACTCAGCTTTTCCATTATATAACTAAAATTTCCAAAAATAGTACTCTACAGTATTCTATACCCTCCAACAATAAAATGTAGTTTCCGCAATATTAAACACCTACCATAGTAAACATCCACCTTTACATTTTTTGTACCTACTTACAAGAACTACATCCCACAGTATTATTTTAAACTAGGCTGCTCACTAGCCTCAGATATAAAAAGCCTAAACTGTGACTTGTGTACAGCACAACACTCCAACTGCCCTTCCATAATCATGGAAGTCCTCAGGTGCTCTCTGCAGTTATGATGTAACTTAAATCAGCACAATGACAGCTCTCACCTGTTGCTGGCTGACTTCCTGTAATGAGCACCAAAATTCTACATTTTCTTGAAATGTCAAGAAAATGTCCAGACTAGTCAAGCTGATAAAACAGAGAACTAACATCTATTTAACTGGGATTTCAGAAAGACAAAAGAACAGGAAATAAGCAAAAACTGAAATAATGGCTAACAGGTTAAAAAAAAAATTAACCTATAGGTTCACAAAGTCCAACAGTATAAAAGTAAAACAAGAAAATTGCACCTATGTGGTAACAAAACTTTAGGAAATTAGAGATATGTACCTTAAAAGCAGATGGAATTATTATTATGTGAGCATCTTAAGTAAAACTTTAATTGAACACTTAAGATACACAATTCACTTGGGCTGGGGATATAGCTAGCATACTCCAAACCCTGGATTCAGTCACCAGCTCCATATACAGATACACATACACACAGAACTATGTTCAATTTATTGCATGGAAAAATTATGAAAACTCACAGTCTAAATATTAGAAAATAAAGCCTACTAATGATTTATCTTTTTGAACAATTTTAGAACAAACTGAACCCTAAGAAAACAGAAAGAAGTAAATAAAGCATAAAACTAAATAAAATATCAAATAAGTAGAAAATGATACTCGTAAAACATGATAAACTTTTAAAGTCTGACCAAGAAAAACAAACAAACAAACAAACAAACAAACAAACTCCAGAAAGTATAAGTAAATACCAACTTTAGGCAACAAATGGATGTCATCAAAATACATAAGGGTGTTAAATACCGCTATAAACTAATGCATTAAAAACTTAGCTGTAAAGGTAAAAATCTCTTTGAAAGGGAGAGAAAGCCAAGCCTTTCCAACACAGTTTCAAGGACAGTACATCCCTGATGCTAAAACTACAGTGTTTCCTGGAGGAAGAATAGAGGCTAGTAGTTCTGATGACCAAAGATTATAAACAAACAAACCAGTAAAAGATACCGCTGTTCACATCTCGCCTTCAAATATTCTACTTTAACTGATCTGGGAGATGTGGTTTTGGTATTTTTTAAGATCCTTAAGTGATTTTAAAGTAGTCTTGAAAGAGCAGTAGCCTAATTTCAAAGTGAAATAGGAAACAAATATATTAAGTTTGCAATTTTAATATTAGCCAAAGCAATCTTTTAGGACAAACCCATAATATACACAAACAGCTATCAGATGGTTATAATGATCATGTTGCTTCAAACAATGTCAGAGTACAGCCATGTACCACATAAGTTCTCATGGTGAGCAATGGTCTTTGTCTTTGATCATGTATTTGACAGTCATCCTGGAAGATTGCAAGGGAACAGCAATTCTATGGCCTAGAGAATTCACAGCCAATAAAAGGAAAATGTGGAAGAAAAGCAGAAACCTACAATTCAGTGAAAGGTTTTGCCAAACTTTCTGTAGACTTTAGTAAGCTCCGTAAAAAAATTTAAAACATGGACACCCAACACAAATGGCTTCCATTAAAAAAGAAGGATGTTCAAGGCATATTATCTACTTAAAAGTAAATCTATGATGAATACAGGAATACAATTAACAGACTGTCACGGGCATAGGGGTCTTATCTTTAAGAAGAGCCTTAGTCAGGTCCTTTAGAAGAGATCCAAAGGTTGTATTGCTTTCATAGAGTGATTCCCTGCATGCTGTCAATCAAGACTTACCAGTGGGACAGGATATGGAGGTGGGAGATTGTTGGGGTTTGGTTGGTCTTGTGCTCTGTATATTCAGATGCTGATTTCTATGCCCTGAGATCTAGTTATAGTTCTAGTCTGGACATGGGTACTGTCATGAAAATTGACGAATCTCCTGTACTAATGTGGTGTAAAGAATACTCCCCAATTATCTCTGATTAGTTAATAAAAGGCTGAACAGCCAATGACTGGTCAGAAGAGAGAGGAAGACTGGACTTCCAATCTCAGGGTAGGGGATAAAGCCAGAGAGAAGGGAGTTGGCCACTAGGCAGGTGAAGGTTCGGGAGAAGAGCCATGAGGTAGAGGAAGAAAAATATGGTCGACATGAGGTCAGGAATAAGGAGGAGTCACCAAGGGAGTTCTGCACGAGGATAGACCACTACAGCAGAATGAGCCCAAAAGAGACTGAAGGCAAATAACTTGAGGCCTGTGGCTGGCAAGTGGCCAGAAAGCAGTTATCTCCAGTTACTGTGCTTAAATATTGTTGAATAAATCAACAGGTCTCTGTCTCAATTATTTGGGAGCTAGCGAGTTAGAAAGAACTGCTGCCTTTAGAGTTCATCCTATAGGAGATAGTACAGATGATCCAGACCCTGAGCAGGAACAGGCCAACGTGTGCATTTGCCCTTTAGTTAACTGGCAGTCAGCTAAGGATAATTACTGAAGAAAAACCATGCATTTACAAAGTTGGTGTGGCCCAGTGTATTTGGCTCAGGCCTGCACAGCCACTCACCACTCATTCCCTAAGAGCAGCCTGCAATCACGTAAGTACCTTTCATGTTACATGTTTTGTAGAGATCCACCAATTCTTAGTTTTCATACTACATTTTTATCATATTCTATGTTTACACACACCTATATTTCCAGCATTGTAAGATGCTATACAGTTTTATAGCCTAGAAGCAACAGGTTATACTATAAGGGCTAGGTTTTAGGCACCATGAACATACTAGGCTTGTCTTCGTAAATTCTATGATGCCTTATAATGATGAAATTGACTAAGGAGTCTTAGTACATTATCTTTAATCTTTAAATAACAGATGACTATCCTATATACATGTATATACATGCACACACATATAATAGATATATTAATCAATTTTAGTGTTTTAATATGTCTATCCCTCAAATTAAACAGTATAAAAATGAGGCAGATACAAACTTCACAATTTTGGTCTACTATGTATAAAAATCACACCCAATCAATGTCAGTATCAGTATTATATAGAATTTTTCCAGTTTTTACAACTGACAACCTCCCAGAGCACAGTGGGAGCTTTAGTAATACTAAAAGGATACGAATCATTTACAGCACAATACCCAACCACTACATACAGTAAGCAGAAGAAACAGCAGGCTAAAACCTGAGACAAGAAAATATAAAGTTTGGAAACAACAAAAAACATTAGCATATAACTGGATTAATTCATAGAAAATAATAAACATGGAAGACTTAGAGGTGAGCTTGCTAACACTAACTGAGCATAGCTAACATTTATAAAGACACAGAGCTAAATCATGTTTCTCAGAAAATCACATTTAAGTAGGATAAAGTGTTCAAGAAACCATAAGATACTTGGCGTCAATTTCTAGCTATACTTCTCACATGGTGACAGTTTTACAGAAAGGATGGATGCTTACCAACATGCCACTAAGCCTGAGTCGGGTCTGTGATGTCAAACAATCTGAGGGGAAGAAAATGTATGAGGCTATTTTAGTTTTAATTAGAATGGTTCCCCTGTATAAGCATGTTGTTTCCACAGCAGATAACTGAGTTAGCTGTCTTGGTAAAGACTGACAGGCCCATCACCGATCGCTGTCTCACACACACTCTTTCATTCCCTTCCTTTAATGTCTCAGGACTTCCACTCACAGAGAAAAAGCAGCCAGTGTTTCTGAAAGGACTTACTCTCTCAGTAACTCTTCTTTGGACAAGAAACCTCAAGATTTGAAAGAAGTAAAATGTAATAGAACCATTTGAAAAGGTATATGCAGAATCCTCAAAATATAATAAATTTTTAATCTTAAAACAGGCATATATAATATATATGTTAAATATGAACAATAGGATACAATGAGGTAAATTTTGGGAGAAAGGGAACTGTGGAATGTCAGAGGCTAGAGATGAATGCTAACATGTTAGAAAGTTTCAAAAGCTCATGTGTAGATAGAGAAATCAGCATTTGATATTGGCTAGTTCAGTGGTTCTCAACCTGTGGGTCGTGACCTGTCAGACATCCTACATATCAGATATTTACATTACCACTCACAACAGTAGCAAAGTTAAAGTTATGAAGTAGCAATGAACTAATTTTATGGTTGGAATCACCAAAACGTGAGGAACCGTATTAAATGATCACAGCACTAGGAAGGTTGAGATCCACTGGGTTTCAAGGCTATGATTTCATAACATAGGTCTTGGATGATGGGCGAATGGCTCCTTTTAGTCATAAAACAATATATCCTCAGCAAAGGGGCACAAAGGTAAAAAGGTGATGAGTAAGAGAAATACACATATTGGGATCAGACACAAAAAGTATTAACAATGGGGCTGTTTTATAATATTTGGAACAACTTTTAATTGATCTCACTCGTCTGGCATATAGGACACTGAATTTCAAACAACTTACAAAGGCCCTTAGAAAATGAGACTATCATCAACAAAGGCATAATTTTATGAGGCGGACACATTTTTTTATATATGTAATTTTCAAAATCTAAATTTCTAAAAAACTATTTTGGAAGCAACTGTAGTTATATAATTAATTATTTTGGACACTGCCTAGTTTATCTTTGGCTATTTGAGGTACAATGTATCCCGAGAATAACTAGGCTGAAAAACTCATCCATCAAACATGAAATTATAAAGATACATTTACATATCACTAATTTCATTACCTGTTATGTGTGAAATAAAGACACATTTACTAAGTAAACACTTTGAAGCTTAAATTATATTTTGAAATAACTGATTACTGACAGCAAAAAAAAAAAAATCAAGTTTGGTAGCATAAATTATCTTCTAAATGTAGCTATCAGTCTTTTTATTCTAACAAAAAGACAAAATTACCTTCTCCTTTAGAACAGAATGTGATCAGCCAGCCAATACCAGCAGCAAAAGCAGTTTCTATGGCATTAACAAAATTTCCTTTAAAGAAAATAAAATTTATGAGTACATCTAACTCTTCCAAATGGCATTTCTTTCTTTCCAAAGTCCCCTCTAAATATTACTAATTATTTTTTAAGACAACAATTATTTAAGAAAACGCCAACATGAGTAAAGTCCCTTCTGACCTGAGCTTTGCCTGTGTACTGGACAGCCACAGCTCTTCCCACACAAGCTCACTGCACTCCACTGCTC
Source organism: Tokudaia tokunoshimensis (assembly GCA_036184795.1). Taxonomy (NCBI): domain Eukaryota; kingdom Metazoa; phylum Chordata; class Mammalia; order Rodentia; family Muridae; genus Tokudaia; species Tokudaia tokunoshimensis. The sequence continues at coordinate 54,626,206 of BTHU01000004.1, read as the reverse complement.
TCCTTTAGATGTGGAAAGAACTGCTAATTTCCAAATACCCAGTGTTCTCTGAAGCCTTCCTACTCAGAGCTATGAGAAACTAGTTATGTTTTCTTTAAAGAAGTACATTCTAACCTTTCTTTTCCTAAACTGGGTTGTTTCGTCTCCTTTCCGCTTAGTTTCTAACCACAGAAGTTACTGGACTGTGTTCAGTTGCTCACTGCTATCTTGCTCACTGAAGTGAAGTGGGATCAGATGTTCTTTTACTGTAAACAGTGCTGAACACAGTGTCTAACACACAGCTGGTGCTAAATGAATGAACAAGACATTCCTCTAGCTAGGATCTGTCTCATGGACACTTCAAATAGCCAACCTAAAATCATTTGGTAAATTAAAATCTACCACTCGAAATGCTTTTGAACTTTAGATGAAGTTTCTGCCAGCGGCCATGGAAGCAAGCACCACCTCTGTGCTGAGTCGGCTGTTTGAAGGACGCCATTTCCTCCCATCTCACAGCCCTCTACACCTGAGCTGCACAGTCCTTATGACAACCCAACAGCCTGTTCAACCTGTGCAGTGACACACCTTTCTAAAAAGCACAGAGAAAGATACTGCCAAATATCATTACCGATACCCAAATGTACTATCAGCATTGTAAATTCAAAATACTGATTTCAAAACATCACTACAAAGCACGCCTTTAAGACAACATTACCCGTGGACAGCTCCGTCACTGTGCTCCTGACATGCTGCATGGCGAAGCCCACTAGGCTCTCCTTTGACCTGTCTCCATTGTATTTCACAGCAGCCTGTTGGTTTCCATAAAAATATCTTTTACTTTTTCATTTCAAAAGCCTACCAAATACCTATATTTAACATTATTTTGAATAACACAGGGAGTTCTATTTATTTTTAAACAACACAGTGTATTTACAAATAATACTTAAGAGAGTCTTGACAGATCATAGAATTCTCTTTTGTACTATTTGTAACAATTTTAGCTTAAGTTTCATCCACAGAAATTGGGAAAAAGGAAGAGAGTAGAGCTTTCTATCCCATAAAACAGTGCCTAAAATACACTGTAAGCCATAAAACATGGCATGTGTATTAAAGTATCCTGCATGACAGGAACTGATGGTCCCCAAAAAGTTTCATAAAGCAATACAAAAATGTTTACTATAAATTAGTTCCTAAAATAAGAAAAAGCAGAAACAGCCTACAAGTTTATGTATTGTTTTCTGTAGTATTTCGCTGGTTATAAAGATTCGCAAATCTTACCAACAGAAATATCCCTTACCATTCCAGACCTAAAGATGAAGAGGCTGGGGTAACTGTTGACTCCTTTCATTCGGCAAAGCATCCTGTCATCGCCACAGTTGACAGCGCCAATGCGAAGTAATCCATCCACTTCTTTGGCAAATTCTCTCCACTATGATAGAAAAAGAAAACAAGTGTTTCTCCAGTAATGTTTCTTCTTTTGAACATACTTCACTTTACATAATCTTAAAGGAGGAAAAATTTTACTAAATAAAACATATGGGAAAAGTTTTTGATAATGATTTCATAGTCAGTTACTAACACAAAATAATTTCCAACATACTACAATAAGAAAAAAAGAAAGCACAAATAATACATCAACTAGGAAAAAGGCTTTAATGGCTGGGCTATTAAACATACGTACAGTGGGGGCTAAATCATGGCAATGCGAACATCCCGGGGAGTAAAAGTTTACAAACCACAGTTCTCCAGAGTTGACAGCAGCATCTGAAAGCACATAAGCCATATGGTTTACTGAGGGTCACAGCACATTTCAATCACAAACCATTTTGCTAAGATCAGAATGAAAAAAGAAATCAGTCCTAGAGAGTCCACACTGTCCTTATTTCCTGTGGTTCCCTTAGTGTCATCTTTCTTTTCAAATGTCAAGCCCATTAATTTTTACAACCTCTCCTAAGTCTATACCTGAATGAGTAGCAGCCTTGTAGGGTCATGGCTGCCATGAAGCCGGACAAGGCGTGGCACAGGAGGTAAGAGCCAGGGCCTATGCCAGTCTGTGCACATAGGAGATAAAGAGGAGCACCAGAGCTGAGACTAAAGCTCTTCCACCACTGACAGCAAGGCTCAGGAAGGCCAGTGCCTCTCACAGATGCTAAACTTGATCTTTGAGGCAGGGTCTCACTGTATAGCCCTGGTGGCCTGGAACTTTCTATGAAGACCAGGCTTGCCTTGAACTCACAGGGATCCTACTGCCTCTGTCTCTGAGTACTGAGATCAATGGTGTGTGCTAGTGACCTGTATAACAGAGTAAAGATTACAGTGATTAAATTAAATCCTCTTCCTAAATAAGATCTTTACCTTTGAAAAGCATGTTGCTTAAGAATGCAAGGTAAAGAATTCTGTCATCCTAAAACATCAATACATATTCTACCTAACCCAGATACGAAGCACCACGTGATGTCCAGTCAGCAGCCCAGAACTATAGAATAACTTGACGAAGACAAACTTTATGATGTTGAGCAAGGATCACTCTAATATTCTAGATAAAAATGTGAGGGCAATTTGCTTTAAGAGTGTTCATAACATTTAATAGTCAAATCATCTGTCAGTGATTTTAAAATAAAATTTTCACAAATTGTAACTGTTAAGAAGTGTTTACTATGCTTCTTTGGCTTAACTGACTGGTTAGCTGAAATCATTCAGAAACACATTTCAGTGGCCAGGCAGTTCTGTGGAGAAACAGTTCATCTACACGTTACGTGCAAGAGTGTATAACTCAGGATTTTCCTCAATCATTCTTTAGCAGACTTGAGGACATGTTAAACTACTTCAATGATCTCAACAAATGTCATGCTGGCTTAGACTAGCAACTGGTATAATTTAGGGAGAGTCTTCAACAGAGTTAATGAAAACCTCCATAGAAAAAGAGATCCTTTTATGAATTATAAACACACAAGATGGAGTATCTATTGCTGTATGTATCCCTGAGTCAGAAACACTTTTAATCTTGGTAATAAGTATTTGTTCAGTTCTTACTGCCTACATAGTAGTAAGATTAAAAATACACTTTTATTTCATTTATTTACTTAGATTTAGAAACAAATACAGTTTTACTATGTTGTCTAATCTGGGGAGGAACTCCTGCTTCAGCTTCCCATGTAGCTGGGCTCACAGGACAGGCCATTGTGCTGGGCTAATGCAAAACCAGAATATCTATTTATATCTGTGCAATAGCTTATATAGTACAGAAAATACAGCACTGTCTTAAGTTCCTCTTTCTTGAGCCATCCTCAAAAGGATGCCTGAACTGTGGCCTTATTTGGTGAGGTGTTTTCTACCTTTCAAATACAGCCTAGAACTTGATCACATCCCATGTACTGTTGTACTGTGACAAAGAAAACGATAACATGCTTATGCTTAATGGAAAATAGGATTCCTCACAAAAAGAAAAGACCCTGACAGCTTTGCTATTAAAGCTCACTAACTACTACGGTCTCTTCTGAACTGAAGTTAGACATTTGGGGTTCCTTTCCTGGAACCCCAGAAAATGTGAACTGTGTAATTTAGACTTTCTCAGTACTAACAACTGGAAACTGGACAAAATATAAAGACCTATGTTGAAAGTCTGAGGAATCCAATGCCAATATATGGGATGGTGGGAATCAGAGCCAGTACTGGCCAATGCCTGAAGAGACGCCTGAGGGGCAAGAAAGGGAAGAGACTTCAATGGATTAATTAGGACTTAAGGGTACAGAGAAACATGTGACCATTTTGCTCTATCTGAATAGAGCTGATTTGAGAGTATTGGGGACTATCCCAGAAGTCACTAAGAATACACACATCATTTAAAAATGGTTCTAGTTATTTATTGAAAGATTAAGTAACTCAAACCAATAAAAAATGGCAATAGAAACTCACAAACAAACCCAATGGTGACATCTGCCCAAATACCAGTTGTGTCTATAACCCACACTTGTCATCTTCTCCCCACTTCTTGAACTAAAATGTCAGGATCATCTTATCACAATCTCCTGGCGTGAAGAACAGAGCTAGTAGCAGTTAACTATCTCTGAATTATCTCTCGGGTTTCATGGCTGAATTTAAACTTATCATTTGAGGTTCTAAGTGACCTACTTAGGAGGCCCTTTTCTGCAACATAAACCTTAGTAAAGTCTTATTTTTGGTGGTCTCACAGAGCAGCCAGTAGCAGGTTTGGTTCAGTTCCTGATTCTATATGCAATCTTCCTAACCACAAATGGTCCACAAAAGACTTACAGATGAAATGAGTCAGACTAAGAACCGCACAGGAAAAGCTACAGAGCTAAGGAACCGCATACAGTGTGATAAGGTATTAGTTTTCTCTGGCAATAAATCGAGTTCCCCTATTTCTTTGGTAGGAAAGATGTTGAAGTATTCATATACACAACTTATGATGGCTAAAAAGTATTAGTTTCTAAAATTTTATTTTATGTACGTGATAGTTCTGCACATCATCGAAATCCTTGAAACTATAGTTAGCAATGGCTGTGAGACACCATGTGGGTGCTAGGAATCGAATCTAGGTCTCTCAAGAGCAGAAGGTTCTTAATCCCTGAGCGAGCTTTCTAGCAGTAGTTCTTCCTAATGCAGCAACCTTTCACACTGTACTGACTCCCAAACATACAATTATTTTGTTGCTATGTCATAACTGTAATTTCGCTGCCATTGTGAATTATGTAAGAATCTGACGTACAGATGGTGTTAGGCGACCCCTGTAAGAAGGTTGTTCACTCCCCAATCCAAGAACTGCCGCCCTAGCCCCGTGCTGTGCTTTTATTCTGAAACCCGGAGCCATATGCTCCATATGCTTCTCTGAACAGCTTAATGGACCATGTACATACAGCATATTCTTTTTTAACACCTGTGAAGAATTTCTAACTTTTAATTACATTTAGACTGGGGAGCTTGGGGTAAGAGATGTGATTTGTATGTACTTGCAGAAAGTCATATGCCTATAAACTTACCAAATTCTCTTCTCTCTAATGTTATGATTTCAGGATCATCATCATAAATACCTAATTTTAAAAGTGGATAAAAATCATAAAATTAAAACAAATCACTACATAAAAGTGCCTTAGCTATACAACAATCAGATAGTTACACTGAACTTCAAACTTGAAAACTACATATCAAATTAAGAGAAAAGCCAATGGTAACTAGTTTTACAACTGACAGTGCCTTAGTAAGCTTCTGTCCTCTGGGGAGGTTCCTAATCACCCATTGGAATCCTAGTGAATAGGTTCCTGTGTCTGAAGAGAGCAATGGTGTACTCATATACATAAAATAAATGTTTAAAAAAAAAGCTGCAAAAACAGCACAAATTCTCATGTACCCTTCATCTAACTTCTCCTAAAGATGACATGCTATTTAATATATGGTATCACTTTAAAATGTTATATTGCTTAAAATCCTATGACTATAAAATCTGCAGCAGATATTTAGTAGTAAGTATAAGTTTTATTTACTATGGCTAAACTCAATGTGAGAAAATTCCTCATTACTACCTAAAATATCCAAGTAACATTAACAATGGTATATAGTACAAATAGCACTTTTTTTTTAAACAGAGGCCACTTGTAAATAAATATTTTTGACTTTATAGGACATTATAGGACACAGTTTCTGTGGGGTTGTTTGGTTTTGTTTTTAAACACATATACTCAATTCTGTCCTTATAGTCTTATAGAAGTCATAAATCAGACATAACAAATGAGTAGAAGTGTACTCCAATAAAATTTTATTTAAGCAAATAGCAAACCAGGTCTTGCTGGAGAAAGTTAGTAGATAATATATTTAAATATTTTTGAAAGCAAATCAAGTCTTGAGTAAACTGCAGTAATAAATTTAAACTATTTTCTTTATTCTAATATAAAAGCATGTCAGGTCTTAACCTGCACTCAAAGCTAACTCATGACAACAGGAAACACTGGTTCTGTGACCATACTCCTGATGTGACTTCTATCTTTTCTTCCTCCTTCCCACTTCTTTCCTTTGTGCCCCTCTCCTCATTTTTCTTGTTTATTCTTGTCACCATGTAAAATCATGATCAACAAAGGTGTCATACATGGAAGACAGTGTTTTTACTAGACAGCTGCCATTATACTTAAAAAAAAATTTAGCTTTTGTTGGAACATCAAATGCTGTTCAAAGTGTTGAAAGCTTTTATAGTTAACTTCTAATGCAGCATACAGCACAAAACACTTAACAGGAACCACACATAAGAATATGAAGTGTAAACTGACCAATATACTCTCACATATATACAGTAATTTCTGAATATCAACTGACTTACCTTTCAACTCAGCTTGAGAGTAAATTTGAAAACACTAATCAAAGTAACATTTATGAAATATATAAACTAAATAGCAGAACAAAACTAACTTTTCTTTCACTCAAACTAAGAAACACTTGAGGTCGGGAGACAGCTTGGTGGTGGAGAGCATAAAGTCCCGGCATGGGTGAGGGAGGAAACAACTCAGAGGCAGGAGTAACATTGCCTTACCGAAATCATAACGGTAGTAGCTCCAGCTCTCATACTGGCCTCCCTGATTATCTTCTAGTCCCTTTTCTCCATATTTGTCATACTTTTTCCGCAGATCTTCATCTTTGAGTACTTCATATGCTCTATTTATTTTTAAAAAATCACCATGTGCATTTGGGTTATTCTGTTAAAAAATATTAGATGCAATAGTTACTTCAAATGCACAACTTGAATCTTTTCAAAAACACAACTTTAATTGATCCCAGAAATTCCTGAATACTAGACATCAGCAGAAAAAGCAGGGCAGTACAATAGGACATGAATCATCAGGATGAAGGAAGGAAGTCCTTCTAAGAAAGCAGAGTTTCAAAACAAGTTTTGGCAACATAATTTCTCATGTCTATATAAAATATCCAAATAAGATCAGTGGGTAAAGACCAGGAATTCTCTTGTAAAAAATGCTGAAAGAAAAAAAAAACGCCACTAAGAAGAAACCTAAGTGACCCTTGAAGCCTTTACTCCAAACTGTGTTACTTCTGTAACAGCGGTAATTTTCCTGGTTGAGCCTCAACATAAAGTGTATTATTTAATGCATCAAGTTTATTAAATAAGAAATAATACCAAGGTAACAATTCAAAACTGGATTGAAAAATGTTACTTTTTTATTGTTTCACAGAACTGGCTTCTGGAAATCACACTTGGAAATTTTAAGACAAAAACTTGAAAAACAACAAGAACAAATATTTAAATACAATACAGATCTCTGGGAAAGACAACTAAGAGTTTATAATGTAATTATTAAATAATTGAACAAAATAATTTCATTTATAAATTTCTACTTCAAAAAATATCTCCATCATGTCCTCTCATATGACAAGCTAAAAAGTAATGAAAAAAACATTAAATACCATAACATTCAAAATAAATATGTTTTTAAAGATTCTTGGGTATACAATCAAATATTTACAACTGGAAATCCATTTGGAGCTCTCAACGTTTCATTTATAAGTTTGTAAGTCAAAAGTTGGAGTTGTGCATGGAAAACAAGAGTGAAAGTTAGAGCACACTGTGACTAGCTACTGCTGTCACATCTGCCAGACACTTGAGTTCTGAGGGCAGATTTGTCGTTTTTCACCCACTTTAGTATGAACACCACTTCACAGACAGGACTTGGGGCTGGTGTCTCTACTTCTGCTGGAAATCAGTTTACGGAGAAGAGGTAACTATGTATTTGATACCAACAAAATCATTGTACTTTGTTTCTCTTGGTTTTACTTTAACAGATGAATTATTAGTTTCACGTGGTGGGGATCAAATCCCTGAGCCTTGTGTATACTGCTCAAGGGTTCTACTTTTGAATTATATCTACAGTTCTCAAATTATAATTTTGACATTATGCTTAAGCATTTCAAATGCTTATTTAAAAATAATTAAAATAGAGACATAGCAAAATAACCAGATATTTAAAAGAGAAACTTTACCTACCGGGTTTTTATCAGGATGCAACTTCAGTGCTAATTTCTTAAAGGCTTGTCTGATTTCTCTACTGCTTGCAGTTTTAGATACTCCAAGTAAACTGTAAAAATTCTGATCCGTGCCCACTACAATGACCACATACAGTATCAGAAGACAGAGACTTATCCTCTTCAAGTCTCTGATAAAGTCATCTTTGTTTAACCAGACTCCCATTCTCTTTGTTATGCAAGTTCTGACTTATGTGAACATTAAGATACAATGCTAGGTCCGGCAGTTATAATTAACACATGTGAGAATCTCTGTCCACATTACTTCAAGGGTCAATCAAGCATCTCGGGATCACAGCTCAGAAATGTTAACCTAAAGAGAGCAAACCAGGCAGTTAAAATACTTTTCAAACTAAACATTTATAACATGATTTGCCAAGTGACACAGTCAGCGACACAGTCTCCACTGAAGGTCACATCACTGTCAATAGCTTTGAACACCTATCCTCTAGGACCTTCCCTTGCCTCTATATTCAGGTAGGCATGCTGGTAAAATCACTCTAGATAGCAGGAAAAGGGTAATGAGTGGTAGTAGTTAGCTAGCTTACAAGAAACACACACCATACACACACACACACAGCTAACTTACAAGAAACACAACACACACACACACACGAGAGAGAGAGAGAGAGAGAGAGAGAGAGAGAGAGAGAGAGAGAGAGAGAGAGAATATGAATATGAGTATTTCCTTTCTCTCCCTTCACATTGCCCTTTTCTAATACCTCCTTCCTTTCAGCTCCTTCCACGCCTGGAAAGCCGTTCAATTTCCTTTTTTTAAGTTTAATCTCATTTGTAGAGAATGCCTTTGAGGAAAATAAAAGGAAGCATAAAGCTTTTCCAAGAATGTTGTCTCTTTTACATAACCGTTTAAGAACTTCAGTATAAAAATAGATAACTTAAAAAGCAGGCCACACAAGTTTTCTAAAGTGTTAGCACCAAGAGAAGTTATTTTATAATAAGGAAAGAATAATTGCAAATCAATGTAATTTCATTGTAAAGCTCCTGCCTGGAGTAAACAAAAATAGAACAAAGAAGAGAACCAGGCGTGCTTGAGGGTAGGACCCTAGCATTTAACCGTACAGCTAAACTAGTGTTCTTTAATATCTTAAAATGCTTTGGGAAAAAAAGATCTAACTTCCCTAACATTCTCAGTTTCAGCTCTCTTCACTCAAGTCCAGATATGTTTCTAAGTATTCCTCCTTACTTGGGAACAGGCCTCGCCTCACTTCTAACGCCTCCTTTTCATCCCCCGTTACCCACCCCACCAAATATACCTTTGTAAAATATACTGATAGGAAAACAGAAATATCCAGACTGACAACCATCAGGAAGGAAAACAAATGAAGAACAAATCTCAATGAGGACTTTGGGATAAGGTGTCCCTCGGCTTAGCGTGGGTTCTCAGGCAGCCTGGGAATAACTGAACAGCCCGGGGCCAGTGAGGCTGCAGGTAAACGCAATGTTAATGATGGATGCTGCCATCGCTTCAGAGCGGGATCGGGAAGAGGCGAAAAGACAGAGGGAACGGGGCGGGCAAGGGTGTGTCTGAGGTCACTGGTCGGACCTGGGAGAGAGAATCCGAGTAAGAAAGTGCGAGCAGAAGGGGGGCCCGCAGAGGTGGCGTGGAAGGGGCAGTGAGAACCCGGCACGGTGGGGGCGCCGAGGCGGCGGGATGGGTCTAGCGCCCTCCCTCCCTGATGCCCCCGCAGTGCGTGGAGCCCGGCCCGCGCCCACCTCCGCGTCCTCCGCTACTGTCCCATCCTTAGGCCGCCGAGCTCCGAACCCGGCAGGACTGGACGCCGCCTGCGAACCCGCGCAGCAGCAATTCTGTCGCTCCCCTCGCGCCGGCGGGGCGGGGCCTGGCGCGGGGCATTGTGGGAAAGGCGTGGGAGAAGGCCAGACAGCGGCCGGCGGAGTGGGACGGGTGGGACCGCTTAGGCTGACGTGGCCTTCTGTGCGGCTGCGGCGGTGGCTGCGGGTCCCGGTCCTAGCCAGAGATAGGGAAGAATCCCGCATTCCGGCTCACAGGCATTTTGCGACCGAAGTCAACCGCTGGCAGAAGGAAGGGTGGGAAGCCCGCCTCTTCCGGTCCCGTTGCCAGGGCGACGGGAAAACCCGGGTGGAGAGATCCGGCTCGCGAGTCCTCTCCTGAGGTTTGGTTAAAGGGTGGATATCCTTGAAAGGAAGATTTGGCAGAAAGTGGAGAACTCGCCAGAATTGACCCGGTTTACAAGGGACCGGAAAGAATAATTAAAAAATAAACTTTCTAGAAATAAAATTATTTACAGCTTTTGTGTATCAACAAGCATGAAGGATTTCTGGGTTTGTGAATCTGCCTTCTGATCCTTTCCTTTATTTGATACAGAAACTGCATTTTTTGAGTCATGACACTTTGACCGTTGAACTAGTCACATTTAAAGTCCCTGAAAGAGGAAACGATGGAAGCTGATGGTCATAATTTGAAATAAGTAGAAATTGATAATGAGTCTTTGGGTGGTAAGCCAGATGTCAGTTAATAATTTTATGGTTGTTGGACCTGTTGCTAAACCAACATATTGTAGGAAAGAAGCGGAAGTATAACGAACAAAGACAGAAATATCAGAAACAGCCTGAAGTAGCAGCTGTTAACCTGTACCAGGAACTGACTGACGTACACATGCATTAACTCAGTCCTACAAATAATCTCGGGAGATACGGCTGATTATCATACACATTTCAAAATGGATAAATAAAAGGGTAACTAAAAATTGAAGAAAAATAAGATTAACTCAAGCAAACTAGTTCATTATGCTACATTGATCCAAAACTGCTTAGAAAAAAAATCTAAAAGCAAAACAGAGAACTGAAGAATCAAGTGGATTGATTAAACCTAATAGTAAATTTAAAAATTTTAGTTTTAAATCTAATAGTAGGTTTTTGTTACTATGGTGAATACATTTAGACTTTATCTTTTAGTCGATAAAGAAGCTTCTTAAAGCTTCTGGAGTTGCATCTTACATCATTCGCAAGTCTTGAAGGGAGGATACAAAGGAGACAAGCTTAGGAAAGGGAGAGTAGAGAGAGCATAGAGACACAAGCAGCTTGTCGCAAGTAATTTAAAGCAGTATGTAAACCAACCTCTCTTCTTTGGGATACATCCTGGTGGGTAACATGAGCAAAGACTAACGGCTCCCAAGAAATTTGATGATGGAGGGACATTAGCCTGCTAGTTATTCATATATATCTGTAATTAGGAAGAAAAAAAATACTTAAGTGAAACAAAAGAAACACAGACTGCAGCAAGACCAAAAAGTAGAAAAGACCCATCCAAAAGCTTTCAGCTCATTTTAAGAGGTTTTATGGCTCAGTGGTTAAGATTACTGACTGCTCTTCCAGAACACCTGAATTCAATTCCCAACACCCACATGGCAGCCCACAACTATCCTAACTGCAGGTCCAGGGGATCTGGCACTCTTGCACAGACGTGTAGGCAGAAAACCAACGTACATAAAAATAAACAAACCTTTAAAAATAAAATTTAAAATCCCTCCCCTTTTCAATGGGAAGCCAAAGAAGAGTTTTAAGTGATGAAATGTTTTATGTAAGGATGACTTTGCTTAATTTAAAAATGATCTCAAAGTTACAAGGAATTAACTGTGTAGTACAAACAAAAATTGTTTTTCTCAATAGTTTGGGAGTAAGTTGACTTCTCCTGTGACCTCCCAAAACTAGTGTGCATTTTTTTTTTCACAGATGGGATGCTTTCTTTTATAAGTACAACCTTCAAAAACGGGAAGTTATTGTCAACACATTATCAGAGTCTAGTCCACAAAAGTCAGATTCCAGTTTTTCAAATTATCAGTAAGACTTCCCAGTAGAAGGATCTAGTAAGGAGCTATTTTTTTTTCCTATTTAGCACAACAGTATTTTAGACTTCCTTAATGAGAAATGTTTATCCAGTTTTTCCTAGATTTCAAGGTCTTAAACTTGTATAGAAGACAGGCTAGTTATGTTATAGATACCTTCCTATTTTTATTTTACTGAAGATTCTTCATGATTTGATTTAAGTTGTGTATGTTTGACATGTAACAAATGGCATTCTATTCTCACTATCTAATCACATGGTCTCAAATTTTTATTTCTCCTATTATTGGTGGTGGTAGATAATTTGATTATGAGGATTTCTGTGATTTTTTCCATATAAATCATGTTTTTCCTTTAATAAGATGTCCTTTGTGGGGAACTACTTGGAAAAATAAATTATTCTTCTTAAGCTTTCAATTTATTCATTATATCCTTATGGATTCATAGATTCCTGTTTTATGAAATTAATCAAGCCTGTCACTCTCCTTTACTTAGAAATTTAAGTAGTTTTATATCTGGCCAATTGAAACTCTTAAAAATTGTTTTTGTGCCATCTTACCAATCTTACTATTCTTTAAGTTTAGATGCTTTAATTTAGTACACAGTAGGATTTCTAGGGTCATTCAGGACTCTTCCTGCTTTGGTATTTACAGGAGCTATTTCTCCAAGAAGTCTTGGTTACTTTGAAGATGGTATTTGATTACAAGATCTAAGACTTGCTCCTTAGTACTGTAGTACTCACTGCTTCTTAGTAGGCGGAGGCAGTGGCCATATGTTCATACACACGCATATTCATGGTTATGTTTACAAAACTGTTAGAGACCGTATGTTCATATACACAAATATTCATTTTTGTGTGCATAAAATTATGTTCCACCAATACTTCCAAACTTCAATGTATTTCTATGTGATACAGAATTTATTCATTCTATATGATTTTTTCCCTTTGCAAATCTGTAGCCCTTTTTTGCTGATGGTGAAAAGTATGGTTTCCCTTATCCTTGAGATCTCTATTCATTTGCTTCTCCATTTACCCATTTCCCATTACTCATTTTGGCCCTCCCTTCTATAACCAGCTTGGAATCCCTACTACATTCTGATTGGCTCCCTTGACAGATGCTCTACTCAATCCATTCAGGTCCAAACTGGGCTAGGCTATAATCTCACAATGACACTTTCTTCACAAGAGGGATACTTCCCTTTAATTTTTAGTTTCATCTGGGGAAGTAAGTATCATTCAAGATTCAGTATGTTTCTTCTGCAGACATTTTCTGTGTACTACAGAAAGTACACAGTAGAAAGAAATAAAGCGTATTTGACCACATTATCTTTTATTGTTATAGTAATCACAACATATTGCAAGAACATCTTATTGGCTGGTCTACAGTACTGACTCTTTGAGATCAGAAATTTGGTTTAATTTTCTTTCCCCAATGCCTTATTAGAAGAGAGCTTGGCATTTATTCAACACATGCATTAGGGTGGAATGAAAAAAAAAACAATATTTGGTTTGTACAAAGAGGAAGAGTAGCCCTTTGTCCTAAAGCTACTGTTTGGGGCTAGGTAAAGTGCACATTCGCAGGGCAAAAATAAATGACAGATGAGCGATAGAAAGAGGATGGTCCATATGGTGAATTTTAAGGTGATGTGCTCAGAGAATTAGAGGAAAGTATGTGTGGTTCTAATAAAAAGAGTTCCTTTTTTAGTATTTGAACTCTCAGACATTGGGTACATTCTGGAGTCATTACCCCTATTCCTTCCACTCACAGGAAGACTTTGGGTGACTTATGCAAAATCATTCAAAGGGATGGAATTGGAGTGTAGTCTTTATCTTCTGCATTCTTAGTGTGAAATGACAATTATAGCTAAAACTGCATATACTTCATACGTCTCAGGTACTACCTAAAACATGCCACCTCCATTAATACATTTAATTATCGCAACAGCCCTGTGAGGCAAGTACTGTTATTGGCAATTCTTTTCAAAAAAAATGAGTTTATGTCTTGCTTTTAATTGTTATGTGTATGCTTGTGTATCTGTGTTCGGACACGTGCAGGTGACCTCAGAGGACGGACATGTCAAGGCTCCCTGGAGCTGCTGGAGTCACAGGCAGTTGTGAACTACCCAACATTGGTTGTGATAATCCAACTCAGGTGGTCTGAGCAGTGAGAGTCTGAGGCGCCAGGCAGTATGCAGTGGGAGCTTACTGGCTGAGCTGGCACTCCAGGCACTGTTGCCAATTCTACTTAGGAGCAAACCAAAGCAGAGAGAAGGGGAAGCCTCTTGCATTCATCATACAGTCAGTTGTGACAGACTTTGGATTCAACATAGGCAGTCTCTATCAGAAGTCCACCAAGACAAATACCACAGTAATACATGACAAAATCTGCAAGGCAAAGGAGTCTGGGCAACGTTTGAAGGAGACAAGGTCTAAGGTCCCAAAGTCCTCACCCTGTGGAGTTGTATAGAGCTCCCCACTCCAGAAATGAGCTTTGATATGTGCTCTGTGTTGTGTCCAGGGGAATGTAGCACAGGCTAAATGCCTGAGGTTTTATTGGAACTAGACACAAGAACCTCTCCTTAGCAGCTATCGATGCCCTGGCCTCCTGGAAGGAAAGTAGGTATTCAGCTCAAACCATATTGTATGGTTTAGGCACTGTGGGCCAGTATTATCATTCAAAGAAAGTTTTATAACATGGGAGGAAACTATTGACCAGCCACATTTCTGGATGCCAGCCAAAGGCTGCTTGCTCCTAAGAGCAGCTGTCCTGCTGCCCGTGATAACGCTTTACTGTGTTACCTAAAGTCATCCTTACTCTCTCACCAGTTGGGTGGTACACAGAGCCAGCACCTTCTGCCACAGATTCAAAGATGACATGAGCTTTGAGACAGTAAAGAACACTTCTTGTCTGCGAGGTGGGAGGAGGATAGGTTAGGCTTAGAAAACTAATGATTGACACAGCACTTTCTCTGTGAACATCAGAGAGAGGCTGCTGGACATAGGAATAACATATATCTGTTGGTTGCAGTATGTACCTAATTATAGGAAATATTTGATTGATGCTTGGAAATAATATATTCTATAAGTGTTGGACTAGTCAGGGTTCTTCAGAGGAACAGAATGCAAGGAATGAATTTACACTGAAAGAGAACAACAACTTAGTTCTGTCAAAAGGAAAATGATATTGTGTTTAGTAAATGTTAGAAAAAAAGAGGGTTTATTAGGCTTTTTGGAATACAGGATCTTCTTAGCTGAGGCTGACATCATACACTAAATTATATTTCAAGTTGTGATAAGTTTTAAACTTTAAAATTCAATTAAAAGTAGATACAGAGTCATTAAATATTTTTATTCATTTATTTTATTTTATTTTTTTAATTTACATTCCAAATCACTTCCCCTTTCCCGTTTCCTCCCTCCCCGAAAGTCCCATAAGCCCCCTTCCCTCCCTCTTTTCTCCATTCAACCCCCTCTCGTTACTCTGTCCTGGCGTTCCCCTACATCCAGTCTTTCCAGGACCAGGGGTCTCTCCTTCCATATTTTTAGAAATCTATTGATATGCTGATTGTGTCTAGGGTATTCCGAGATTCTGGGTCAATATCCCCTTATCAGTGACTGCATACCATGTGTGTTCTTTTGTGATTGGGTTACCTCACTAAGGATGATATTTTCAAGTTCTGACCATTTGCCTAGGAATTTCGTGAATTCATTGTTTTTAATTGCAGAGTAGTATTCCATTGTGTAAATATACCACATCTTCTGAATCCATTCCTCCGTTGAGGGACATCTGGGTTCTTTCCAGCTTCTGGCTATTATAAATAAGGCTGCTATGAATATAGTGGAGCATGTGTCCTTATTGCATGTAGGTAAAGTCTCTGGGTATATGCCCAGGAGTGGTATAGCCGGATCCTCCGAGAGTGTCATGCCCAGTTTTCTGAGGAACCGCCAGACTGCTTTCCAGAGTGGTTGTACCAGCCTGCAATTCCACCAGCAGTGGAGGAGTGTTCCTCTTTCTCCACATCCTCGCCAACAACTGCTGTCTCCTGTGTTTTTGATCTTAACCATTCTGACTGGTGTGAGATGGAATCTCAGGGTTGTTTTGATTTGCATTTCCCTAATGACTAAGGATGATGAACATCTCTTTAGGTGCTTCTCAGACATTAGATATTCTTCAGGTGAGAACTCTTTGTGTAGCTCTGTACCCCATTTTTTAATAGGGTTACTTGCCTCTCTGGAGTTTAACTTCTTGAGTTCTTTGTATATCTTGGATATTAGCCCTCTGTCGGATGTAAGGTTGGTAAAGATCATTTCCCAGTTAGTTGGTTGCCGCTTTGTCTTTTTGACAGTGTCTTTTGCCTTGCAAAAACTTTGTAATTTAATGAGGTCCCATTTGTCTATTCTTGATCTTAGAGCATAAGCTATTGGAGTTCTGTTCAGGAAATTCTCCCCTGTGCCCATATGTTCAAGGTTCTTCCCTAGTTTCCCTTCTATTAGTTTCAGTGTGTCTGGTTTTATGAGGAGATCTTTGATCCACTTAGAATTGAGCTTAGTGCAAGGAGATAAGGATGGGTCAATTTGCATTCTTCTGCATGTTGACCTCCAGCTGAGCCAGCACCATTTGTTGAAAAGGCTATCTTTTTTCCACTGGATGGTTTTAGCTCCTTTGTCAAAGATCAGGTGACCATAGGAGTGTGGATTCATTTCTGGGTCTTCAATTCTGTTCCATTGATCTACATGTCTGTTACTGTACCAATACCATGCAGTTTTTAACACTATTGCTCTGTAGTACAGCTTGAGGTCCGGGATACTGATTCCCCCAGAGGTTCTTTTACTCTTGAGAATACTTTTAGCTATTCTGGGTTTTCTGTTATTCCAGATGAATTTTTGAATTGCTCTTTCTAACTCTATGAAGAATTGAGTTGGGATTTTGATGGGGATTGCATTGAATCTGTGTATTACTTTTGGTAAGATGCTCATTTTTACTATATTAATCCTGCCAATCCATGAGCATGGCAGATTTTTCCATCTTCTGAGGTCTTCTTCAATTTCTTTCTTCAGAGACTTGAAGTTCTTGTCATACAGATCTTTCACTTGTTTGGTTAGGGTCACGCCAAGATACTTAATATGGTTTGTGGCTATCGTGAAGGGTATTATTTCTCTTACTTCTTTCTCAGCCTGCTTATCCTTTGAGTATAGGAAGGCTTCTGACTTGCTTGAGTTGATTTTATATCCGGTCACTTTGCTGAAGTCGTTTATCAGCTGTAGGAGTTCTCTGGTGGAGTTCTTTGGGTCGCTTATGTATACTATCATATCGTCTGCAAATAGTGATAGTTTGACTTCTTCCTTTCCAATTTGTATCCCTTTGACCTCTTTTTGTTGTCGAATTGCTCTAGCTAGAACTTCAAGTACTATATTGAAAAGATATGGAGAGAGAGGGCAGCCTTGTCTAGTCCCTGATTTTAGTGGGATTGCTTCAAGTTTCTCTCCATTTAGATTGATGCTGGCTACTGGTTTGCTGTAAATTGCTTTTACTATGTTTAGATATGGGCCTTGAATTCCTGATCTTTCCAAGACCTTTAGCATGAAAGGATGCTGAATTTTGTCAAATGCTTTCTCAGCATCTAAAGAGATGACCATGTGGTTGTTTTCTTTGAGATTGTTTATGTAGTGGATTACATTGATGGATTTCCTTATATTGAACCATCCCTGCATCCCTGGGATGAAGCCTACTTGATCGTGGTGAATGATCGTTTTGATGTGTTCTTGGATTTGGTTGGCAAGAATTTTATTGAGTATTTTTGCATCAATATTCATAAGAGAGATTGGCCTGAGATTCTCTTTCTTTGTCGGATCTTTGTGTGCTTTTGGTATTAGTGTAATTGTAGCTTCATAGAACGAGTTGGGTAGTGTTCCTTCTGTTTCTATTTTGTGGAACAGTTTGAAGAGTATTGGTGTTAGGTCTTCTTTGAAGGTCTGATAGAATTCTGCACTAAAACCATCTGGACCTGTGCTTTTTTTGGTTGGAAGACTTCCAGTGACAACTTCTATTTCTTCAGGGGTTATAGGACGGTTTAGATGGTCTATTTGATCCTGATTTAATTTTGGTACTTGGTGTCTGTCAAGGAAATTGTCCATTTCCTCAAGATTTTCTAGTTGTGTTGAATACAGGTTTTTGTAGTAGGATCTGATGATTTTTTGAATTTCCTCAGTTTCTGTTGTTATCTCTCCCTTTTCGTTTCTGATTTTATTAATTTGGATACTATCTCTGTGCTCTCTGGTTATTCTGGCTAAGGGCTTATCTATCTTGTTAATTTTCTCAAAGAACCAACTCCTCGTTTTGTTGATTCTTTGTATGGTTTTATTTGTTTCTACTTGATTGATTTCAGCCCCGAGTTTGATGATTTCCTGCCTTCTACTCCTCTTTGGTGTATTTGCTTCTTTTTGTTCCAGGGCTTTCAGGTGTGCCATTAAGCTGTTAGTGTATGCTGTCTCCCGTTTCTTTTTGGCGGCACTCAGGGCTATGAATTTTCCTCTTAGCACTGCTTTCATTGTGTCACATAAATTAGGGTAAGTTGTGCCTTCATTTTCATTAACTTTCAAAAAGTCTTTGATTTCTTTCTTTATTTCCACCTTGACCAAGTTATCATTGAGTAGAGCATTGTTCAGCCTCCATGTGTACGTGGGTTTTCTTTTGTTTTTGTTGCCATTGAAGACCACCCTTATTCCATAGTGATCTGATAGGAGGCATGGGATTATTTCTATCTTCTTGTATCTGTTGAGGTCTGATTTGTGACCAATTATATGGTCAATTTTGGAGAAGGTACCATGAGGAGCTGAGAAGAAGGTGTATTCTTTAGCTCTAGGATGAAATGTTCTATATATATCAGTTAGTTCCATTTGGTCCAAGGCTTCAATTAGATTCACTGTGTCCCTGTTTAGTTTCTGCTTTCCTGAATGATCCATTTCAGAGAGCGGGGTGTTGAAGTCACCCACTATTATTGTGTGCGGTGCGATGTGTGCTTTGAGTGTTAGTAAAGTTTCTTTTACGAATGAGGGTGCCCTTGCATTTGGAGCATAGATATTCAGAATTGAGAGTTCTTGATGGTGGATTTTTCCCTTGATCAGTATGTAGTGTCCTTCTGTGTCTTTTTTGATGACTTTAGGTTGAAAATCAATTTTATCCAATATTAGGATGGCTACTCCACCTCGTTTCTTGGGGCCATTTGCTTGTAAAATTGTTTTCCAGCCTTTTACTCTGAGGTAGTGTTTGTCTTTGACACTGAGGTGCGTTTCCTGCATGCAGCAAAACGCTGGGTCCTGTTTACGTATCCAGTCTGCTAGTCTATGTCTTTTAATTGGGGAATTGAGACCACTGATATTAAGAGAGATTAAGGCATAGTGATTATTGCCATCTGCCATTCTTGACGCTATCTTTATGTTTGAGTGGTTTTCTACTTTTGGGTTTGATTCAAGAAGGTTATTATCTCATTTTTTCCAGGGTGTTGTTTCTCTCCCTGTATTGGAGGTTTCCACCTATTATCCGTTGCAGGGCTGGATTTGTGGAAAGATACTGTGAAAATTTGGTTTTATCATGGAATATCTTGGTCTCTCCATCTATGGTGATTGAGAGTTTTGCTGGGTATAGTAGTCTAGGCTGGCATTTGTGCTCTCTTAGTGTCTGCATGAGATCTGCCCAGGATCTTCTGGCTTTCATAGTCTCTGGTGAGAAGTCTGATGTGATTCAGATAGGTCTTCCTTTGTATGTTACTTGGCCCTTTTCTCTTACTGCTTTTAGTATTCTTTCTTTGTTTAGAACATTCGGTGTTTTGATTATTATGTGACGGGAGGTATTTCTGTTCTGGTCCAGTCTGTTTGGAGTTCTGTAGGCTTCTTGTACGTTCATTGGCATCTCTCTCTTTAAGTTAGGGAAGTTTTCCTCCATAATTTTGTTGAAGATGTTTACTGGCCCTTTAAGTTGCAAATCTTCACTCTCATCTATACCTATAATCCTTAGGTTTGGTCTTCTCATTGTGTCCTGGATTTCCTGGATGTTTTGGGTTACACGTTTTTTGCATTTTGCATTTTCTTTGACTGTTGAGTCGATGCTTTCTACGGAATCTTCAGCACCTGAGATTCTTTCTTCCATCTCTTGTATTCTATTGTTGATGTTTGCATCTATGACTCCTGATTTCTTCCCAAGGTTTTCTATCTCCAAAGTTGTCTCCCTTTGTGATTTCTTAGTTGTTTCTACTTCCTTTTTTAGTTCCTGGATGGATTTGCTGAGATCCTTCACTTGTTTGTTTGTATTTTCCTGTATTTCTTTAAGGTATTTTTGCATTACCTCTTTCAGGATTTCTTCCTGATGACCCACGTTCTCCTGCATTTCTCTGAGCGATTTTTGTGTTTCCTCCTCATGGGATTCCATTCGTTGATCCATCGTCTCCTGCATTTCTTTAAGCAGTTCTCGTGTTTCCTTTGTAAGGGCATCTAACCGTTGATTCATTTCTTTAAGCAATTTTTGTGTTGCCTCCTTATGGGCATCCATCTGTTGACCCATATTTTTCTGCATTTCTTTATGCAAATTTTGTGATTCCTTTGTGAGTGCATCTACCCATTGATTCATCTCATTAAGCGATTTTTGTGTTGTCTCCTTGTGCGCCTCCATCTTTTGATCCATGTTCTCCCACATTTCTCTAAGCGATTTTTGTGTTTCCTTTGTAAGGGCTTCTAACCGTTGATTCATGGTCTCCTGTAACTCTTTATGAGATTTATTTGTGTCCTTCTTGTGATCCTCTAATAGCATCATGAGAAGTGATTTTAAATCCAGATCTTGTCTTTCGGGTGTGGTGGGGTATCCAGGACTTGCTGCTGTTGGAGAGTTGGGTTCGGATGGTCCCACATTACTTTGATTTCTGTTAGTAACATTCCTACGTTTGCCTTTTGCCATCTGGATACCTCTGGTGTTAGTTGGTCCTGCTGCCACTGGCTGTTGGTTGGACCTCCTGTGAGCCTGCAAAGCTATTTCTGCCCCCCCTGGATTACCAGGATTCCCCTGGCACCGATTTCTGGGGCCTGCCTGCTCCTGAGTGACTTTGGAGCCCTAATGTGCCTTGCCCCAAGTGATCTTATATTGGGGAGGCCTTGCACATCTAAAGGCTCAGCCTAGTGGATTCCTGGAGCAGAGGTCGCCAAAGGGAGGCGGGCAGGCTCCTGCCCTGTGCAGGGGTGTGTGATCTCTCCTGGGGGGGGGGAGGGGGCGTCCCTCTGCCAGGCAGAAGTCCCACAGCAGAGCTGGCGCGCTGGTCACTGCAGATCAGCCCAGCACCTGGGAGCAGGTTACACACAAGCTGCCTGAGACCGAAGCGATATTATGCCTGTCTGTCTCTGAGCCTGGCGGTCCCAACTACCTGGCCACTGGAGCAAAAATGGCGGAGGGCACTCTCCGTGGCGCTGCTCACCCTGTAGACGCGATGGCCCGCCGATCTGGCACCCAGATGACCACAGCGCTGACCCGTTCTCGGGCACAGACGGAAGCCCCAACAGGCCGTGTCCCAAGTGATGTTATATTGGGGATAGGGAGCTTGGGGTACCTGTCTCTTCAGCGCAGTCTGCGGGAACAGAGGTCGCGGAAGGAAAGCTGGTAGGCTCCCGCCCAGTGCGGGGTCCCTCTGCCAGGCAGAAGTCCCACAGCAGAGCTGGCACGCTGGTCACTGCAGATCAGCCCCGCACCTGGGAGCCGCACACACACAAGCCGCCCGAGACCCAAGCGACATTATGCCTGTCTGTCTCAGAACCTGGCTGTCCCAACCTCCCAGTCACTGGAGCAAAGATGGCGGAGCTTTATTCATTTTTTAAAATTTGAAATAATTATGTATTGAGAGAAGTTTGGGGAAACAGTACGGAGAGCTCCTGTGATGCTCCTCTCAGGTTTTTACATGGCTGTGCTTTATGTAACTATAATTCAGATTGAAAGAGAAAACTGACGTCGACAGATAACTTTTACCTTTCTTTAGATTTAGCAAGCGCACGGTTTACAGTCACAATGCCAAACCATCTCAGCATAGGTCTCCTATACACACATTACCCACACATGGCCCCTCCCCCATCCCCACCTCCAGAAGAATGACGGTTTTTCCATCTTTACAATATCATCCTTGACGGTGTTATTTCAACTACTGTGTAACCTTTTAAGAGTTCCTCGTTCTCAGCAGAAAACCTTTGCAATTGATCTACATTTTTGCAAGTTCATCATTTTAAAATATTACATAACATAGGCACATTATAGTTTGTTTAACTTGCCTCCTTAATAGTTTCCAGTTTAGGACTATGCCAAATAGTATTGCTTTGAACATTTGTAAGTAGGATGCAGAGTGTGTTTATGTGTGCATAGGTTTTCATTTCTCTGGAATAAATGGCCAGAAATGCTATAGTTGATTATATGGTAAATGCATAGTTAGTTTTTAAAAGAAAAGTAGTGAACAGTTCTTACAGTGGCTATATCAATTTGTATTTTCACAGGCAATAAATGAGATTCCTGTTAATAGAACTGTGGTCTGATCATAAAACCAATCATGGGATTGTATTGCCTTCTCAAGAACAAATAACTTTGCATTCTGCCTAGAATTGATGGTGGTAAAAGAGCTTTGGTATTTCTGATGGCAATGCATCACAGTCACCTGCAACAGACCGGGAAGAGAGACCATGACACATTCCGGAGAAGTGCTCAGAAAAAATGCTACACAGTACAAAAGCCCTAGAAGTTGCTAGTTTCCCACTCAGGACAGGTTCAGGGGCACATGCAAATGTGAAATAGTCCTAAAAGAGACGGCAAACACAGGCAAAGACTTTCAAGGAACAGAACACATATAAATAGAAATATTGTGCTTTTATGTACAGGAGAACAGCTATGAACTATAAGTGGGAATGGGTTTACTTCTAAAGACCTGAAGAAAGCCAGAATATCAAGAGGACAGACAGACAAGCAGATATAAGGATATTTATTAGAGGAACTGGCTTATATAATTATGGAGATTTTTGAAAGCCCATAACTAACTACCTGTATGTTGGACACCTTCATAAGGAAAAACAATTCTTAATTGCATCAAAACATGTAAGGGTTTTTGCAGTTATTACTTTTAGATATCAACTTGATGAGATTAACATTAAATAGTTAGGAAACTGGTGATGGATTTTGTTGGGAGTGTTCCTTAAGGATGTTTTCAGAAAAGACTGTTGCCAGATGGCTCAATCTAAGTCCTAAAGGCTCAGAACCAGGGAGGCTGGTGGCGGAGGTGCAAACCTCAAACTGGAGGTCAGAAGTATGCGTGGAAGTCCTGGGATGTAAAGGCAGGAGTTGGGATGTCTATGGGCGGGGGAAGAGTATGTCTACAGTTTTACAAGGGAGAGAGACAAGTTCTTTTGCTTATTCTATGCAGGTTCTCGTCTGATTGGACAGCACCCATTTTAAGAGAGGGTGGACTTTCTCCAATCCAGCAGACTCTTGTGGCTGTCTTCTCTGAAAACATCCTTTCACCAAAAGCAAAAGCTGCCACCGGTTTTCTAAGCATTTGTTAATCTCATCAAGTTGTTACCTGAAAGTAATAATTACATGTGTTTTGATACAATTAAGAATTATGTTTTCTTGTGAGCAAGTCAACAAAGTAGAAAAAACAGATAAAAGGAAATGGAGGAATTAAGTACAATTAAAAGGACTTTAAAAATGTACATTGGAAATATGCACAGGAATAAAGAAGGGTGAAAGTTTGTGGTGCACTTGCCTGAGGTGATTCCTTGTAGGCTACTTCCTAGCAGATCTGGAATCTGGAGATTTGCTGAGCTCCATGGAAATCAGCTAGGGCCAGGGTGTACTTGAAGAATTCAAGCTTGTAAGACTGTTCAGGTGATAGTTCAAGCCCCATATGCAATATCTGCAACCATGGGACTTAGATCCAGATCCCTAGTTCATGCCAGAGATGAACTAGCATTTTTGCCATGAAAACCCCATAGTTCACGGGCCAGCCTGCATTTTCAGAATCTCATGTCTAGTCGTCTAGAAGCTTGGCTCCACATCTGGGTATAATAGGCAACAACATGTATACCTTCTATTTTCTTAGGATAGTTCAGGTTATTACACGTAATTCTGACCATTAGGCATGCAGTTATCAACTTGTACAAAAAACAGGGTATGTGGGACAGCCAGCATACCAGGTAGCATAGATCAGAGACCAATGCTGAAGTGGGAAAATTTACCCATCAGGTATCTGGGCCAGCACATCGAGTAGCACAAATGAAAAACTCATAGCTGAAGTTGGAAAATTCAAGTAGGACAGCATGCTCAATTTCAAGTTAGAGTTGTCAGCTTGCCAGAACTATAATTTTTAAGCCCTACAATTCTTTTTTTTTTTTTTTGGTTTTTCGAGACAGGATTTCTCTGTATAGCCCTGGCTGCCCTGGTACTCGCTCTGTAGACCAGGCTGGCCTCGAACTAAGAAATCCACCTGCCTCTGCCTCCCAAGTGCTAGGATTAAAGGCGTGCGCCACCACCGCCCGACAAGCCCTACAATTCTTAAGCAGTAAAGCTAACTGAGAAAATCAAGACCTGGATGTCCACATGGTCAGTCTTTCATGCTATCACTAAGGCTTTAGAAGCAAAGAAGAAACAAAACTACATAGCAGAACATTAAGGAATTCTAGATAATGTAAAGCCAAAGAAACGGACTACTTCTTTAATTCACTGACCCTCTCCTAACTATTTGTGTTGTCATGTAACCAGGGTGTTTAGTGGTCTGCCAACTCTATGGAATATGAAAATGGGAATGTTCGTAGGACACCATTTGGCTGTACAATGAGTACTGAAGATTCCATTTTTCTTAATAACTGTGTGACTGTTAGGCTTTTAGTCATCTACAGAGCTCTCTAGAGGCCAGCTTCTATTGTGTAGAAGCTGGAGACAATGTAGCCTGCTCTGCCTGCGATCGGGAGTTCAGTAACTGGAAATGAAAGGTGATGCTGTTTTAGATTACTGACCATTCTTGGAAATTTTTCTTTAGAAATGCTGGGGTAGTGTCTTAAGGATTTTTTTTTTTCTGTGAAGAGACACTGTGACCATGGCAACTCCTGTGGCTGGCTTACAGTTTCAGAGGTTTAGTCCATTATTGCCACAGTGGGAAGCATGACAGCATGTAGGCAGACATAGTGCTGGAGGAGCATGGAAAAGTTCTACATCTTTATCTGTCGGCAGCAGAATGAGACTGTGAGTCACACTGGGCAGCTTGACCATAGGAAACCTCAAAGCCCACCTCCACAGTGACACACTTCCAACAAGGCCACACCTCCTAATAGTGCTATTCCCTATGGGCCAAGCGTTGAAACGCATGAGTCTGTGGGGACCATACCTATTGAAACCACCACAGGTAGTATTTCAAATCTGGCTATGCAGCCACATTCAGCTCAAATGAGAATGTTCACATACTAGACTGCTACGGTTGCAGTTTAGTCCAAGAAACTGGGAGTGCCTAGATTTTATTCTGTAGATGGCACTGATGATGTCAAATGGTTTTGTTAAGATGGTGGCTCCAGGTGTTGGGAATCTGGACATGACCCATAAATAGAACATACCAGATAATTTCCAAGGTGTCAGTTCTTGATATGCATGAGAGGACAGGAATTTGTTGTTGAGATTCAAGCTAGATATCCTTTCCTTCTTGAACAGCTGTTGTCAAATTCAAATACTCCAGGAGGAGAAAATGGTGAGCCCACAACTGTATTTTGGATTTGGCAATAGTTCTTCAGAAGATGCAGTCATGTGGAACACTCCCATGGGTAAAGTTGCCTTGGAAATGGGCTTCAGTAGAAGCCTGATGATAAGGAAAGCTCAGAGTCAAATGCTGACTACAGTTACTGATACTGTGTCAGCTCCCTAATGCTGAAAGAAGAGGAGAAGGAAAGAGAAACTGAAGGATGGCATAAAGAAGGTCCTCAGCCTTCCTCATTCTGTGACCCTTTAATACAGTTCCTTATGCTATGGTAACCCTCAATCGCAAAATTATATTCGTCGTTACTTCATAACTGCAATTTTGCTACTGTTACGAATTATAATGCAAATATCTGTGTTTTCCAATGGTCTTAGGCGACCACTTTGAAAAGGTCATTTGACCCCAACATGGTTGTGGCCTACAGGTTAAGAGGCTATCTGGAAACTCCAGAAGAAAATAGCATCGTCTTTCCAACAATTCTTTGTAGGGAGCAGAGAAAACCCTGGGTGAGTGTGATCTCGAGTGAATGTACTGTTGACATAGATAGGCACAGTCATGATGAGGACTTCTGAGCCTCATATACATGGAGAAAATGGTGAGGCTCTCCAGAGTGAGGCTCAGAGGCATGGCAAAGCCTTCCTCTGGTCCATGTGGAAGTGTTTATAGAATGTGCAGAAAATGTCCACCACAACTCTTCCAACCTCATGTTTGTAGACTGAAGATTTTGTATCCCCACAGAGATTAGCTAATATCCAGTCATATACCACAATCCTTGCCTCCTTGTTTATCTATGTACAAGAACTCACTTCCCTGCTTAGTTGTTTGTAATAACTCTGTCTCCCAGTTCAACTGTATAAAATATCCATGCTGAGCTTCCAGGACGCTGCAGCTTCTCCACCAGAGACCTCAGTCCACCTGATCTCTAGCTTTTCTGTCTGTCTGCCTGGCTGCCTCTCTGTCTGTCTGTCTATGTTTGCCTTTTCTTTATTTCCTCACTAGCCTTGTAAAGACTCAGTCTCTGGATATGGCAAAGGCCAGTACATGCATGGATATGGCATGGTGGACACATGCATGGATATGGCATGGTGGACACATGCATGGATATGGCATGGTGGACACATGCATGGATATGGCATGGTGGACACATGCATGGATATGGCATGGTGGACACATGCATGGATATGGCATGGTGGACACATGCATGGATATGGCATGGTGGACACATGCATGGATATGGTAAAGGTGGATACTGGCTGTGAGATCTTTCATAAATCAGAAGAGAACATTCCCCAGAGAAGTGTTTATTCAGGTAAAAGGAAAAAAAATGTGGCAATAGGAAGAAACAAAATTCTCTAAAGGTGTAAGGATAAAGGAAAAAATAAAGAAGTAGAGAGGACTGCAAGCCTAACTATTGTGCCAGAGACTGGCAGTAGTTACATACTAAGAGTTAGAACCTTAGTTACGTATTAAGAAGTAGAAGCTAGCTGGGTGATGGTGGCACACAATTTAAGCTCAGAGGCAGAGGCAGAGGCAGAGGCAGAGGCAGAGGCAGAGGCAGAGGCAGAGGCAGAGGCAGAGGCAGAGGCAGAGGCAGGCGGATCTCTGTGAATTCTGTCAGCTTGGTCTACAGTTGACCAAGTAGTAACTGTAAGTTACCTGGTAAGTGCCAGGACAACTAGGGCTACACAGAGAAACCATGTAACAATAGAACCAACCAAGCAACCAATCAACCAAGCAACCAATCAACCAAGCAACCAAGCAAGCAAGCAAGCAAGCAAGCAAGCAAGCAAGCAAGCAAGCAACCAACCAACCAACCAACCAACCAACCAAATAAAAAGTAGAATCTAGAGACAGATAGTTAAAATTTGGGAGATAAGTAAGTAAACCACAGAGATTGCAGCTGTATGTTGATGTGCTGAGAGAAGAGTTGGGAACCTAGGAGATGATGTGAAGGCACTGCAAATCAAAGTTTCTTGTATGTTCAAGAGTCTGCTTTTGATTTCCAAGAAAGGGGTGATGAATTTGGCAACTTGAAGTAGATAAAAGGAGGAGGAGGGGGAAGAGGAAGAGGAGGAGGACGAGGAAGAGGAAGAGGAGGACTACTGAGGGGATGTTGTCTTTTTTTGCTCTGTTTTTGATGCTTCCATGTTATATTTGAAGAAACAAGCAGCATGGAAGATGGCAGGGCGCAGAGGTAGCTGATGACTCTCATAAACACCAAATCAAGTAATGCCTGAGATGACACATGACAAATACTGCCACTCCTGTTCCTGCTGTGTCACACGTACACACTATAGCTCATCAGCGTGAATCTCCTCTACGCTAAATGGTTTAATATTAAATATAGACGAGTGCCTTTCACGAGGCATGGTTATTAATTCCAGAGCAAGCAGAACATGGACATACTGGATGAAGAACCAATAATCCATTCTTTGTTCAGGTGGCTTCAGGTGACAAACAATACTTTAAAGATCACTTTTTTTTTATTTATAAGAAAAATGCATGAACAGTCTCCTTGATTATTCTCCTGCAGATGGGGCACTTTCTTAGGGATGGGGCACATTCTTAGTAGACTACCAGATAATCACAAGGAATTAATGGAAACCTCTGTCCATACTCACCTTAGCAGTTCATTCTCCTTGAATCTCCTCAACTGTTCTTCCTATAATGTACCTGAAGCATATCCTGTTGGAATCTACTTCATATTCTTTTCCACAGTAGCTTTTCATGCCATGTGGTCAATTTCCTTCAAACAGTTTTGGAAGACGTTGCCTGCAACATTTCCTTTGACTAGAATGATGTCAATCAGTTCTCTTGTTTGTAAAGGTATCTGTGTTCCTTATTTGACAATGTCATGTTCCTGTTAAGTAATCACACTGACATTTAGAAGATTATGCAGGGTAGGAAGGAGACATTCCAAGTTTTGAAAGAGGACAACTCTATTCTTCTGATTATCAACAAGTCACTTTATGCCAATGGTTTTCAACCTGTGGGTTATAATCCTTGTAGGGTTGCATATCCAGATATCCTGCATATCATATATTTACCTTATGCTTCACAACAGTAGCAAAATTACAGTTATGAAGTAGCAAAAATGGTTGGGAGTTACCACAACATGAGGAACTATGTTCAAGGGTCACAGCATTAGGAAAGTTGAGAACCACTGCTCTAGACAGACAATAAAACATCTTTCATGATCCAGACTATAATAAACTGGGCCTCCTATGACAGACCCAATGTCTGTTCCATGCACCATATTATTTGCAGAATGTAGGGTGTGCTTGAACAGGTCCCTGAGGAAGTTAACTTCACCACCCTATTGGCTGACTAGCTTTACCTGTCTAATGCCATACATGCCTTATCTCTATGCCCTCAAGGATCTTTTCTCAGGTCATTTAGCAATTCATAAAATTAGGCATAGGAATGTATCTGGAAGAAAACAAATGTTAGGCAGGACTCTGATTCTATTGGGCTTAACTGATCTTCTTTTAAAGTTTTACTACTTAAAAAGTTTAAGAAATTAATTTGAGATACTCATTCTTTTCTAGTATAAATGTTTCTAAACACTCTTCCAGAATCATCTCATCCATTTTTACTTATACAAAGCAAATATTTTCTGATTTTTATTGTGCTTCTTCTTTGGCCCACAGGTTTAAATTTCAAAGGAGATAACCTAGTACCTTCCCCCAGGTTTGTTATAGGACATAAAGGGCACTGGATTATTACTGAAATGAAATGAGTGGGAACAGTGCCTGGCATAATTATAATATGTTATATATCAGCTATTCTTTACCAAGTTACCATTGTTTTTCTTCATTCTGCTTAAAGAAGAAACTTGAAATTATTTCTTTACCACAAATGTTGGGGACACATAGATAATCAGAGCTTATTCTGAATGTTCCATTGTTCCTACTTGTGAGAAATCAATTTTGATGGAGAGCCCAGGCTTCCTCATATTGCTAGCATACAATTGGTCTTTGATTTAGCAGACTTTGGATGAGAGTGAACCTCTATTTGTCTTTTGCAACTTCTGCTTGCTTCAGCAGTCATGTGCTTTAATACTGTGTGGTCAGAACAAGATGATAAACAAGAAAATGGGTAGGTTATAAAAACTGAACCAAAGAACCTGGCTGCCCCTGTGACTGCTGTTTCCATCTGAGAAGTTTACTTTAACTGCCTTAGAATACTTTCCTCATCTCATCTCAGCCCTTGTCATGGACTTCCCTTCTTAGTGAGTTCCTTTTATGTATAAAGCAATTTCTTTTTAAGTATCATTTTCAAGGGCCTTCCCTTCTTTGACATTCTATTTTATTAACTCTGTATGTGCATAGAAGCCAAAGAATAACTGCTTTATCATTCTATTTCTTGGTTCCTTGAGACAGAGTTTCGTACTGAATATGTGACTAGGATGGTCGGTAGGATTCTGTCTAAGCTCCACCCCACAGTTACCTGGCAACAGCCAGGTAGGTCTGGCCTACTATAAGAGGGGCTGCTTGCCCCCTTCTCTCTCTTACTCTTGCCTCTTGCCCTCTTGCTCCCCGTCTCTCCCCATTTCCTTCTCCCTTCTCTTCTCTTGGCCATGGCCAGCCTCTACTTTTCTACTCTCTCCTTCTCTCTGCCTTTCTCTGCCTCTACTACTCTCCTGACTTCCCTCCCTATGCCCTGAATAAACTCTATTCTATACTATATTTGTCATGTAGCTGGTCTCTCAGGGGGAAGAGATGCCTTGGTATGGGCCTGCGGAGACATTCCATTCCCCCACACCTCACCACACCCCATAGACCATATTCTTATACAGCTTTATCTTTTTATAATCACAACAATGGTGACCAGAGGCCTCTGTGATCT
Source organism: Tokudaia tokunoshimensis (assembly GCA_036184795.1). Classification (NCBI taxonomy): domain Eukaryota; kingdom Metazoa; phylum Chordata; class Mammalia; order Rodentia; family Muridae; genus Tokudaia; species Tokudaia tokunoshimensis. Next base: position 54,595,741 of record BTHU01000004.1, on the reverse strand, counting down.
TGTTTCTGTGACCCTCTTACCCCACAGACCTAACACACAGCACTAGAGGTACAGGCAAGCATGTCCACAAGTGGCTTTTTACACCTGTGCTGGGGATTTGAGCTTAGGTCTTTTTGACTACGTAGCAAGAGATCTTATCTGTTAAGCCATCTTCCTAATCTCACCATGGTCTCCTTCCTCAACATTATAAAACATGAAGCAGAACTGAATGTGCTGTTGCCAAATCAACAAAATCAAAGCTAATGTTAAATGAAAGTTTCAAGAAGAAAATAACACACTGAAAAGTCAATTTTGAGTGAAGATTCTACATGAAAGTAAGAGTATTGTCCGCCAGTAGAGGGGAAGATGGGATTTGAGGGAACTGAGGATGAAAGATTTTCCAGCCTTTAACACTGCACCACTGTTCCTGCCTGAACAGGAACCCATTGATGGCTTCCTTTGGCCTTGTTTTATCTAATGGCCAACAGCTCCCATTTTGCTCCAAACTCCTACCCTGTTCACTTTTCAAAAGGTTTTAATTTACATGTTATTCACAGTTGGAAGTAAAAATTCTCTTTGTGTGAGTAACTATGAAAGTCGGTGTTTCTCGTTTCTAGCAGTGGATTATTGAAAGCAAGTATTCATGACAATAAAGCCAGTAATATTCTATAGTTTTAATATAACAGTTCTATTGTCATGAATTTTTCCTTTAACACCTAGCCCTACTAAAGTTGAATTTATATCCCAAAGACTTAATTTATTCCTTGTAAAAAATGTTTTAACAAATCCTTTTTGTTTATTAATTAACAATATTAATATTAACAAATTGAATACTTTTTGTTTGTTTTAAAAAAATAGTAAAAGTATGCAGAGGCTTTTCTTTACCACACTGCTAGATAAGTCTGTTTCTTCTAACCTTACAGGCTCCCCCCCATCCTCTGGGATTTCCCAGGCAGTTCAATTCTTTCACATTTCAAAGCATCAAAGACAAGGCTTTTCCTGGACTGCCTTTCCTTGAGTCAGTAAGCAGGCCCTGCTTTTCTTTACCCCATAGCCTTACCACCTCCTTAGAGTTACAGTCCCCTGAGCTGGAACCATCAGCTAGGCTCTGCTTCCCCCCACCCACTAGGAAATCCATTAGACAATCCATCTTTTCTTGGATATTGCTGCTTCTTCTTCTTCTTCTTCTTCTTCTTCTTCTTCTTCTTCTTCTTCTTCTTCTTCTTCTTCTTCTTCTTCTTCTTCTTCTTTTTGGCTCTATATTTTATTTTATTTTTTTAAATTTACATTCCAAATCATTTTCCCTTTCCCGTTTCCTCCCTCCCCGAAAGTCCCATAAGCCCCCTTCCCTCCCTCTTTTCTCCGTTCAACCCCCTCTCATTACTCTGTCCTGGCGTTCCCCTACATCCAGTCTTTCCAGGACCAGGGGTCTCTCCTTCCCTCTTTTTAGAAATCTATTGATATGCTGATTGTGTCTAGGGTATTCTGAGATTCTGGGTCAATATCCCCTTATCAGTGACTTCATACCATGTGTGTTCTTTTGTGATTGGGTTACCTCACTAAGGATGATATTTTCAAGTTCTGACCATTTGCCTAGGAATTTCGTGAATTCATTGTTTTTAATTGCAGAGTAGTATTCCATTGTGTAAATATACCACATCTTCTGAATCCATTCCTCCGTTGAGGGACATCTGGGTTCTTTCCAGCTTCTGGCTATTATAAATAAGGCTGCTATGAACATAGTGGAGCATGTGTCCTTATTGCATGCAGGTAAAGCCTCTGGGTATATGCCCAGGAGTGGTATAGCCGGATCCTCCGGGAGTGTCATACCCAGTTTTCGGAGGAACTGCCAGATTGCTTTCCAGAGTGGTTGTACCAGCTTGCAATTCCACCAACAGTGGAGGAGTGTTCCTCTTTCTCCACATCCTCACAAACAACTGCTGTCCCCTGTGTTTTTGATCTTAGCCATCCTGACTGGTGTGAGATGGAATCTCAGGGTTGTTTTGATTTGCATTTCCCTAATGACTAAGGATGATGAACATCTCTTTAGGTGCTTCTCAGCCATTAGATATTCTTCAGGTGAGAACTCTTTGTTTAGCTCTGTACCCCATTTTTTAATAGGGTTACTTGCCTCTCTGGAGTTTAACTTCTTGAGCTCTTGGTATATATTGGATATTAGCCCTCTGTCAGATGTAAGGTTGGTAAAGATCATTTCCCAGTTAGTTGGTTGCCGCTTTGTCTTTTTGACAGTGTCTTTTGCCTTGCAAAAACTTTGTAATTTAATGAGGTCCCATTTGTCTATTCTTGATCTTAGAGCATAAGCTATTGGAGTTCTGTTCAGGAAATTCTCCCCTGTGCCCATATGTTCAAGGTTCTTCCCTAGTTTCCCTTCTATTAGTTTCAGTGTGTCTGGTTTTATGTGGAGATCCTTGATCCACTTGGAATTGAGCTTAGTGCAAGGAGATAAGAATGGATCAATTTGCATTCTTCTGCATGTTGACCTCCAGTTGAGCCAGCACCATTTGTTGAAAAGGCTATCTTTTTTCCACTGGATGGTTTTAGCTCCTTTGTCAAAGATCAAGTGACCATAGGAGTGTGGATTCATTTCTGGGTCTTCAATTCTGTTCCATTGATCTACATGCCTGTCACTGTACCAATACCATGCGGTTTTTAACACTATTGCTCTGTAGTACAGCTTGAGGTCCGGGATACTGATTCCCCCAGAGGTTCTTTTACTCTTGAGAATAGTTTTAGCTATTCTGGGTTTTCTGTTATTCCAGATGAATTTTTGAATTGCTCTTTCTAGCTCTATGAAGAATTGAGTTGGGATTTTGATGGGGATTGCATTGAATCTGTATATTACTTTTGGTAAGATGCTCATTTTTACTATATTAATCCTGCCAATCCATGAGCATGGCAGATTTTTCCATCTTCTGAGGTCTTCTTCAATTTCTTTCTTCAGAGACTTGAAGTTCTTGTCATACAGATCTTTCACTTGTTTGGTTAGAGTCATGCCAAGATACTTTATATGGTTTGTGGCTATCGTGAAGGGTATCATTTCTCTTACTTCTTTCTCAGCCTGCTTATCCTTTGAGTATAGGAAGGCTACTGACTTGCTTGAGTTGATTTTATATCCGGCCACTTTGCTGAAGTCGTTTATCAGCTGTAGGAGTTCTCTGGTGGAATTCTTTGGGTCGCTTAAGTATACTATCATATCGTCTGCAAATAGTGATAGTTTGACATCTTCCTTTCCAATTTGTATCCCTTTGCCCTCTTTTTGTTGTCTAATTGCTCTAGCTAGAACTTCAAGTACTATATTGAAAAGATATGGAGAGAGAGGGCAGCCTTGTCTAGTCCCTGATTTTAGTGGGATTGCTTCAAGTTTCTCTCCATTTAGATTGATGCTGGCTACTGGTTTGCTGTAAATTGCTTTTACTATGTTTAGACATGGGCCTTGAATTCCTGATCTTTCTAAGACCTTTAGCATGAAAGGATGCTGAATTTTATCAAATGCTTTCTCAGCATCTAATGAGATGACCATGTGGTTTTTTTTCTTTGAGATTGTTTATATAGTGGATTACATTGATGGATTGCCTTATATTGAACCATCCCTGCATCCCTGGGATGAAGCCTACTTGATCGTAGTGAATGATCGTTTTGATGTATTCTTGGATTCGGTTGGCATCTTCTTCTTCTTCTTCTTCTTCTTCTTCTTTTTTTTTTAGAAAAGATTTATTTATTGTTATGTGTAAGTACACTGTAGCTGTCTTCAAACACACCAGAAGAGGGGGTCAGATCTCATTACGGATGGTTGTGAGCTACCATGTGGTTGCTGGGATTTGAACTCAGGACCTTCAGAAGAGCAGTCAGTGCTCTTAACCGCTGAGCCATCTCACCAGCCCCACATATTGCTTCTATGAGTAAATAGATAGGTGTTGCTCTGCTTCACCCCATAAGCTAGCCAGCTCTTTCAGGATCTAGGTTCCAAGTGCTGACAGATCTCCTGGCTTCTTCAGGATCCCAACCTCTTAGACTAGGCCTCCTCCTTCCCACCCTGTAAGCTTCCCATCATGCTACGATCTTGTTTCCCAGGAATCCTAGGCAGGCCTTCCCCTTCCCAAGATCTCCTGCCCCCAACCTCTGATTGACCAGAGCTCGCTCTAGACTTGAAGGCAGCAGAAGAGAGGACTAACAGGGAGTATGGTGACCTTTGAGTACCGTCTGCTTGTCTAGGAAGTAGCAGACTCTCAAACTAAGATTAGGGATAGAGTCTACTGACCTTAATACAAGCTCCACAAAAGAAATATCTCAACGTTCTTCCAACTTAATCTTCTCCTGAATATGCATACAGTTACACTGAAAGAATTATAGAAGAATGATAGAGGTTATTGGATCAGAAAGGAAGATGCAACCAATTTGTATTCTACTCCTTTGTAAGCATGTACTTTCCTTTTTGATTATAACAGGTAGTCACAGTTAAAGATCACTTCGAATAGAGAATGTGGGTTTTAAACAATATTCAGACTATGAAAGTCTATGAGAACTTTCAAAATTGGGCTAAATATATTTTGCATCATGGTAGGCTTAGAGAGTGGAGTGGGGGCCAGGAAGTGGAATGCAATGGTTTGAACTGGAAAGAGCAGAAATTTGAACACTTAGGACTTGGTTGGTGGTGCTGCTTGGGGAGGTTTTGAGTGTTTGCCTATATTGAGACAGAGTTTTTCACTGAGCTCGGCACTTGCTGTTTCAGACAGACTGACTGACCAGCAAGCCTTCAGAAGCTGCTTGTTTCTGCCTCCCTCAGGTCCTGATACAGTGTTGGGGGTATGCTGGCATCTATGTGATAGCCGGGATTCTAAATTCAGGTTCTCATGCTTGTACAATATTAATTTCTTATTAATTTCAGGGCATAATATTCTTCTGTAAACCTACAGTCATGCAAGCAAGGCAGAAACCTGACCAAAGCCAGAAATACATTACTTAGACATACTCTGAAGTGCGACATTCTGTTTGGTACTTTATAAATTTTCTGTTTATTCTTTATATTCTTTAGAAGTACAGATCATCTACACACTTTATGGACAAGGCAACCTAGGTTGAGAGACACGAAATATGAAATGCTTTGTGTGAAAAGACACAGCTTGTCAGTGACACGGGAAGTCCTAGGCTAGCTTGATTAGTTCTGGGACCATGTGAGCAAGAAGTGACTTTCTGTTCATTTTGTGACATTTTTCTCTCCTTTAGACTTTTCAGTGGGAGATTCTGGACCACGATATGTGTTTAACATTGTTTCAGGAGGGAGTCATAAAGTTGTTACATAAATTTCTACTTAATGTTCTGGAATACTCAGTTCAATTTATATTTTAGAAAAAGCAGAGGCATTTTTTTTCTCATTTATTTTCACAAGTCTCTAAAGGTCAGAATTCTCCAAGCTAAAATATCTCTGATTATAATTCAGATCATTTATGAAAAGAGAGAATGGTTAAAAATTATTCTCACAGATCTGGGATCACAGGATTGGTGTGTCTTAAAACCATTAAGCAGGACCTCGCTGGATAATATTCCCACAGTCCTTGGTAAAATAAATTGTCTTGCTTATTAAGCCACTGAGATTAATTTGGCTGGTTCAGTTCCACTTAAGTATATAGACAAGTTCCTGCCATAAAGTTTCATCCCTATTTGTCTTTATAACTAAAGCCTTAGAAATTATGGTTATTTTTTTTTACAGTAAGTGCTCTGTGTGATTTTCCTGTTTGAAAGATCAGAAGGGAGATCAGATAATCTGCACAAATCCAAAGTGAGCAATGCATTTCTCTGTTTTTAACTTCCTAATTTTATTTCTGATATGAAAGGACTTGAATTTAATCTGCTCACATCAACAGAGTGGGGGATAACCACACCTGTTCTCTCCATAAATAGGTAATATTAAATCTAACCAGAAAATCAAGACGACATGTGAATTTTAAGTCAATAGAATATTTAATTTAATATCTATTACTTATAATTACCTAATAAAAGGTTATTTTCATAGCTTTTATAATTATGATGGATCAGGCAATGTGTGCCTATTTGCTCTGAACCCTTATGTTAATTCATTGCAGACATTTCATTGTGTGAATCTGGGTACATGTCTGTTCTCTCATTGGACTGTAATCAGTAAGAACAGATACCCATCACTCATCATTGGTTCTTTCACTAGAAGTGGTACAGTGTTTTGTGTATCACAAGTGCCCAATAAATACATTTGCAATTTAATTATTCAGGACAGATGCTGGAGTTTTCCTCATAATTTAAAATTTATATTGGTGTTTTTAAAGAGGAACCTAGAATTTGGAACCACAAATTGAGCTGTTTCCTTGGATTAAAAAAAAGAGAGAGAAGAGATTCTTAGGGTCTGGAGAGAAGGTTCAGTGATCAAAATCTCTTTTTTGCTCTTTCCGAGGACCCAAGTATTAACCCATGTCAGGCGGCTCACAACCTGCTTTAACTCCAGCTACAAGTGATCTGATATACTGTTTTGGCCTCCATAGGTACTTGCTGTAGCATTCACATACCCACACAGATACACATACAGTGAAAAATAAAATAAAATAAAAGTTATATTTAAATAAAGCACATCAGCAAGAATCATCTAAACAATGAATAGAATTGGTTTTATTTGCATTTCTGGGTCAATTAATTTTGCTGAATAAAAGTTCCAAACTTTTCTTATATACTCTAGGGATGATATTTCCTCACTAATAACTGTGAATACCTGGCAGGCATGTTCAATTTTCCTGACCCTCCATCTAGTTGACTGGCATTGCCAAATGTTTGTATTCCTTGCAAACAAGAAGTCTCAATGCCAAACACACTGTGGTCTCACATTCTCCTGTGTGAGTGTATTTAGAGATGGAATCAGTTGGGAATGAGTAGTAAGGTCAGTCTTTAAGGGACTATAAAGTTGTGGTCAGGAAGTCTTGTGCTTTTGCCTGGGTAATGGGGTTGACTGTGCAATCATTCTATGAAAATACCTGAAAAAGCAACATTTCTACAATTAGAATAAGTGATAAAAGGAAAGATAGAAAAGCAAAAAAAAAAAAATCCATCTTCTCCATATAATTACTGTTAGATTTTTCTGCCCATTTTTTAGTTTCTTCACATCTACAAGATATTGAAAGATTATCTTTCTGCTTTCCATTTAAAACTATAACACATCTCAGATGTTCTAATCTTTATAAATAAGTGCCCAATAATTCTATAATATACATACATATATTTCACTAAATTGATTTTTAGAGTTTAACTAGTTGCTCTATAGTGTTTTCGAGCTTTTGAAGCTTGTTTGAATTTTTCTTTGCTAATATAAATAAGAATACTAGTGTTAATATCATTTTGCTAATGTACCAGAGTCTGCTATTTCAGATTTCTTACTTTTTTATACACAGACATAAAAACAATATAATAGATTTTCAAGAGCCTAACTTCAGAGCTCAAGAGCCTAAGGATTATTTTTTGTATAAATTACTATGGTAACTTTTAGTAGGAGGTAGAGACTCACTTTCTTCCCATAAAAATATAATTATTACTTTTAAGATCATAAAGATTTTTTTTCCTTTGGCAACAGTGGGCAAACAGAATGGTTGGGTGGATAAAAGTGCTTACCACCAAGTCTGACACCTTGATGGCACAGCATCTGGGACACTTTGTACGTTTATGTTCCACTTGAATGTCTTCTTTGGTGACATATCTGTTAATGATTATGGACCACTCTAAAGTTGGATTATTAGTTTTCTTACTGTTGACTTTTAAGAATTATTTATAGATTTTTAGATAACTATTCTCAATGTCTTTTGCATTTTTTTTCTCCTCTCCATTTTTGGCTTGTCTTAATTGCTTGACAGTATCTTCTGTAGAACAGGATTGAAAAAGAAATTTAGAATATCAGGGACATTTACTAGTCCCTGCCATGTGTACATGCATGTGCAGATGTCCTGAGGAGTGTCTATTGACCGAGTTGGATCATCATGGCTTTTGCTTCTAGTTACCAATTCGTCTCAGTGTTTATCGTCTTAACATGAGCACATTGCAAATTTACGCTCCCCAGCTTCCCCACACCCCTGCCTCTCAGAGCCTGGGATCCTGAGGTAACAGTAATATAAACAAATGTCTTTCCTTGAGCAGAATTATTCTTTGAATGCAAAAATTGTCCCCAGGGCTGGAGAGATAGTTCAGTGATTAAGAGCACTTGCTCTCCCAGACGACCTGGCTTTGATTCCCAGCTCCCACATGGTGGCTCACAATGGTCTGTAACACCAGTTTGAGAGGTTTCTATTCCCTCTTCTGGTCTCTAAGGGTATCAGGTACACATGTGCTGCAGACATACACGCAGTCAAACCACCCAATCACATAAAATAAAAGTAAAAAACCAAAGCTGTCTCCATGAACCGTTTCCTTGCCTGTCTTGGAAATACAGGTGGGCGGGTCAGGATGGGGAACAACTGATGGCTTTGAAATCTGACCAGGCACAGAGATGATCCGAAATGAAAATTTTAAATGTTAATGAGCAGTTACAGTATCAGTTTCCTTCCTCAAACACTGGCTTCCATGAAGATTTCTGCCTGTGGCTTCCTGAGTTGTGTTTCTCTGTATTTGTATGCATATCACTTGGGGCAGCGCCTTGCACTGTGACCTTATTTTTCTTACAGATCTAACAGGAGCTGTGGACTTCGGGCTTGGCCAGCTTCTGTTAGAATGATATGGAGATATCCAAGCTCCTGACAGACCAGGATGGCCAGGTTTGTTTTTTTTTTTGAGTCATTCAAAAGAGCAAAATGTTAAAACATTTTTCAAAGAAAAGAAACAGAACTAGTTGGTTATGATCCTAAATTTTTATTTTATAATCACAATGCTTTTTTAACAAATTTTAAAAATTGACCAAAATAATGACCACTTTATAGACTATAAAAAAATTTACTTTGAAAAAAGTGGAAAAGTATCACATTTAAATATCAAAGAGATCACTGCTTAACACGAGTTCTTGAAGACTAATTTATGATGTCTATTTTCCCTAAGGCCCCTTCCTTTCCCACCGTGTGATTGATGCCATTGATTGTAACAGTCATGTGTGCCTTTCTCTCCCTTCATCTCCTTTTCTCTAGCCAGTTGTCAGCATTTATAGCTTGTCTATCCTGTTGCTTTTCCCTCAAATGCTAATAAAATTGGTCTCAAGCTTTCTTCTGACTCAGTTTTAAAACCATACTTACTGTAAATCCATAGTTGGGCCTAAGGCTGTTGAACTCTACAGTAATCTTCAGTTACCCAAACTTACTTTACTTACTGTAAAAGCAGCAGATTCCTAAAATTGTGTTCTTTAATGGCAATGCAATGTTTACTATGTAGTTGATGCAAAAATATCTTATTACAGTATCAACTAAATGAATATGGAAGAAATGTAATAAAACATTTGTGGTTCTGTGTTTTGGGGGTGTTGGAACGCTGCTCTGGGATACTAAGTGCAGGGGTGCTAGGCTACATTTCTTCCTCACTATCATTGGGATTGCAGGGCTTGTGACACACAGAAACATGCTCAGGACAGGCAGAACTTAGCCTACGATGGGGGCCCTAGCCCATGTTTCTCCCGTGAGAAACGGCCCAGGCTGGGGTCCAGGCTGTGGTTCTCTAACTCCAAGTCACCCAGATAAGCGCTGGGGGACCTCAAGGAGCTGAGAATGTGGGGTTCTTAGACCTGAGATGAGTCAGGGTGGGGGAATGGAAGGGGGAGCATCCAGCTTAGCTCGGGGTGAGTGTCAGGAGCCTGGAGAGGCCCTCTGTAGGAGATTTAGGCATGGCTTGATATTGACAAAGACCCCCCCCCACAGCCCAGCAGACTTTGAGGAAGGAGACAGTCCTTGCTTGTCTAAATTGTTTATTCATGGTAGAAAGGGTGCATGTGATTTACTCAGGGTGGACCAGAGATTAAATACCTTTTGCAGGAAGGAATGTTCGAGAAGGGAAGTTTATTGGCTAAACCCTCAGGGCCCATCTAGATACCTCACTAGAATGGAGAACTCTGGGCTCTATGTTCTGTGATCAGCTATCATGATCCTCTCAGTGGGGTGTCATGGCCACATGTTTCAGAACAGGAGTCTGGTTGGAACATATTCAGACACCTTCCATTCTCAATTATGAGAAGTGCCGGGGTTCCTTACCAGTTTTCCTGTCTGGTGTTACGGTTGCACTTGCCTCACAAACATGATTAATAATGGAATAGAAAATACATAAGAAGATAACAAAATAAATATTTGGCTCATTAAAAGATCAAAAATGAAGCCAAACACTGACTCCTAATAGCAGCTCACATCACACAAAAAGGCAGCTAAATAATACATGTCTCTTGGAGCAAACAGCATGAGCTAAACCTTTATCGTGTAAAACATCCAGATGAAATCTTGGCATCCCTAAACCCAACTATAAATTTACAGGAAATACAGAGAGCTTGGGAAGATGTTGGACATACAATCAGCAAAATACTAACAACGGCGCACTCCACAAGACAGCCTGCCTTCCCCACCACATGCTGTAATTAGAATAAACAAGAGAGAGAAAAGCAATCTACCAAATAAGGGTCTTAAAAGGTGTGCAAATTGTCTTCAATCTGTGGGCTTACTGGGATAAAACATGAGTTCTATTTTTTAAATTATGGTCTTCATGAGGAAAATGTAATTTCAAACAATAAATGTTTGCTATTGTTAAGAAATCCTTGATAATTCTTTCAGTTGTCATAACATGTTGTGGTGGAATTAGAAAGAATCATGATATGCAGGTAAGGAATATAAATGTTTACAATGGAATAATATAGTGCAATTTGACAAAATAATGTGCTGTGGAAAGAACTGGATAGAAGCTGTGCACTGATGAAAAGGAAGGATGGACACATGGGTTTGCCTGTGTCCCTTGCTGTGGAAGTGCATGGAGTTCGTGGAAGCCCTCGCTGCAAAGGATGAGTGGATGGAGTTCATGGGCCCCTTGCTGTGATTAGAGATGGGTGCATGGGATTCCTGGAGCCCCTCACTGTGTTACAGATGAGTACATGGGATTCACAGAGCCCTTTACTGTGAGGAATGAATGTGGGATTTGTGGAGGCCCTTACAGTAAAGGATGGGTACACTGTGTCCCTCACAAATTTTGTGTATATATGAGATTTGAAATAAAGTTTCGCAGGGTTCTGGGAATTATCAAGAAGGCCCAAATCCTACTAGGTCACTAGGATAATAAAAATGGAAAAATGGCTTTACAAAAGACCAATACATTCCCCAATCCCCTAATAATATAGACATCTAGTATGAAAAAAAAAAGAAAAAATAAAGAAGTGTCTCAGTAGGAGAGTGGCACGTTTACATTGATTTCTGGATAAGATAGTTGTTAATGTTTTTGTGGATAATCATTAGCAGACATGAGGTTCAGATTGTTTAGTACATGAATTAAATCTAGATTCCAATGAACATTTAATTCTTCTACTATTTACTCTCATATAAAAAAAAACAAACGGGAAAGGGGAAATCATTTGGAATGTAAATAAAAAAACTTAGAAAATAAAAAAAAGAAACAAGATGCCTACAATTAAGTTTTCAAAGATAAGTTTGACATTGGTTCTAGTAAGGACACTCAAAACAAAAAAATTACAAAAATGTAGACTACATAATATATATGAAGCATTAGGAAGTCAAAGTTAGCAATGTAGTAAAAGCATAAATATGCTATATGCAGGTAAGGTTTTGTTTTTCTAAAAGATAGCTTAAATTTTGGAAATCTTAATATAGATCATTATGTTAGAGCATTAAAGAATAAAACCTCCTACATTATTAACAGATTTCTTCTTCATTTTTTGGTGTTGCTGTACATTTCAGGAAAGTGTATTTTAAGTTCAAGTTTCTCCCTCATTTGTAGATAATTTCTGGAGTGATAAAAAAATTGCCTAGCTCATCTCTAAATAAGAGGATTGCTAAGTCCGGTCAAGTCAGGTTCAAATTAGCTCAAAAAGGACTCATTATATGGTACAGAGTAATTATATGCTATGTGATGATTAAAATTGCTCTAATGACTAATGGAGTAGGTTTTTATGTCTTATTAAAATGCAAATTATCTTGGCAGAAATGATACATTCTGCTTCATTTACCAATTCGTAGAGGAGACTGGTAGCAGATGTGGAAAGCTTGGAAAAGATACAGGATCAAAGATAGGGAAGAAGGCGGCTCATCACTAAGACCAAGGTGGTCCAGTCACATCAGCCTGGTGCTTTGTCTTATGGTGAACCTTGAATGTCTGGGCAGCAGTCACCGGGCTGGTAGGAAAGAGAATAGCAGATTCAGAGAGGTGGGGCATACGACCAAGTAGATTAGCATTCAAGAGTGTTTCCCATGGCCCAACATTTGACAGGCACTTTAATAATGGTGAGTACTAGGACTGTTCACAATTTATAGATAAGGACCATGAATTCCAGAGAAGTTAAATCACACACATAAAATAACAACCAATACAATGCTATGCTCCATAATTATTTCAACTTCCTATGACTCTAAAGTTAATGTTATTTCTCCTGAATAATTAAAGGAAGGAAGAATCTACTCTACATTATTTTTAACAATGAGAAATTATATAATATTCCATAACATATTTCACTAGCATAAAATATTTCTTTAAATAAATTACTAAAAGCTTCAGTGAGGTTTGACAGCAGAGAATGTTCTTTTATGTTAAATATAAGTAAGAAAAAACATGTTTCTTATTGTTATATTAATTATGTTACACATCTTTACACTAATATGTAGCATATTAATTATGTTACATATAAATTGTTACATATATAAAGATACTTACATTATATGTATGTATATGTGTATTGAATTAAAGATTAATTTAATTAAACAAGGCATTCTATTGTTCAGCTTTCTGCCAAAATGGAACTTGTGAGAAGAGCAACTTGAAGGAGAACAAACTTCTCTCACTTAGACTTTCCAAGACTTCAGCCCAGAGCTGACTGTCTGCATTGCCTTTAGGCCTGGGACAAGACAGGGATATCAGGGAAGAAGAACATGGTGAAGGAATGCTTCCCACTTCATAGCAGACATGAAGCAGAGAGAGAAGAATCTACTGACAAAATAAGCCCTTCAAATACTTGTTCCCAGCGATCTACTGCTGCAACGAAGTCCCACCCGTCAGTAGCTCATTCAGACATGGATTACTCCATTGGTGAGATTGGCACCTTTATGATCTAACATTCTTAGTGTCAACAACTGGGGTCCAAGTTCCTAGCACATGATGCTCTTATGGGATGTTCCTCCATATAGACCATTGTACCATGGCTCTCAAAGGTTTATCTCACACTGTAAACTTAATTTAGTCAACATCACAGAATCTTCATAGTCTTAATTTTAGCACTACTCAAATATCCAATTCCAGACAATCCTGTATCATTTAAGGTAACTCCTATGTATGAACCTCCAAAAAATTCAAAAATTAGGGAGGAACAGGAGAATAGAAAAGAAAGATTAGACCAAATTAAGACCAAAATCAATCAGAGGAAACAAATCCTATAGCTTCATATCCTGTATCCAGGGCACACCATGATGTGACGTGACCCCAGAAGACTTAGAAAGTCCCATACTTCTTGCCTTGCTGGTTGCAGCTCACATATTTCACATTCCCAGCAGCTCTAACTTCATGGGTCTCCACTGTCTCTCTGTGTGTGGTGGGGATGTGCACAAGGGTAAGGTTGCCTGGAGAAGTTAGAGGCATTGGATCCCCAAAGAGCTGCCTGACATGGGTCCTGGGAACAGATCCATGGGTCACCTGCAAAAGCAGTATGTACTCTAAATTGCTGAGCCATCTCTCTAGCCCCAAATAGTTATAGTTTTTAAAGATGTTGCAAAATGACCAGCTGTTTAAAAGGTTTTGTGTTCTATCAGCAATTTGTTTTCTCAGAGTCTTCCTCAGGCTTTTTATTTAAAATTTCCATAAACATTTTGTTAGCAAGAAGTGGTAAGCTTTTATTCCTCCCTTTTAACTGACTGCATTTTTGGGCACACACTTTAAAATATTGTTATGGTCAGACATGAGTTCTTTAGCACTTCTGGATTCCAGGTCACAGTTGGAAAACTTTCTCCACCTCAATGATCAATAGAGATCCTTCTGCTTTTAACTTGTAGTCTTCCAATACTCGTTTTGCCGTTGTTTCGTTTGATTCTAAGAAGTTTATCTTTGTGGACCTGATTTTATTGCTTTCTATATTTAGAAGCCATGGCCAGTTCTGCTGCCAAGCTTACTTATTAAGGATAGATTGTTCCTGCGCAAAGATAGGGAAGGATCTGAGCATGGCACAGGTTGTACATTCACCTGCTCTCTTTATGGATTGACACAGGAAACAAGACCCAGATAACCTGAGCTAGTTGTGTAGGAAGGAATACAAAAACCATAAAGAGCCCCTGGAGCACTGACTCTTCATCTGTGGGTCACCTAAGGCCAGCAGAGAACACAGATATTTATATTGCAATTCATAACAGTAGCAAAATCACACTTATGAAGTAGCACCAAAAACAATTTTATGGTTTGGAGTTACAATACAAGGAACATGATTAAAGGGTCATAGCACTAGAAGGGCTGAGAACCACTGCCTTGAACGTTGAGCAATGCTATCGTTTCAATCACTTACAAAGTTTTCTATTAAACACAATAATACACTCTTTCAACACAGCAAACACGCCTAAGCAAGCATCCTGGATAAAATGAATACCAAATGATGCATATGAAATCCTGTTAATACAGGAGAAAAACTTAAAGTAGGGAAGGTTTTGTTACAAATCAGCAAGTAAGTTTTATCTCTCAAGTCACAATGGATTTTACGCTGTGGACAATGAGAGGACTCCACAAAAAATGAAAACTATTATCCATGATTATGCCAATACCATGCTGTTTTTGTACAGCTCTGTAGTATAATTTGAGATTTGGGATAGTGATATCTAAAACGGTTCTTTTATAATTCAAGGAGTTTTTTCTTTTTAGTTATCTTGCTTTTATTTTTGTGCTTCCATATGAAGCTAAAAATTGTCTTTTCAAGAGCTGTGAAACATTGCGTTGGCCATAAAAACACTGCTCAGCTTAACAGGCAAGCTTTCTCAGGGTTCAGAATTAATTAAAATAGATCATACTGGTGGGAGGTCAACCTGTTCTAGGACAGTTGCTCAGACTGGTCATTTCATGTGATCCATCAAAAAGGGCTTATTTAAGGAAAAATAAACAAAATTACATCATTCTCAAGCTGTTTAAAAAAATCTATTCTTTCCTCTCTTTTATAAATTGTTTTCTCTATTAGTTGTTTGCAAGTGTTAGATTATTACTCTTTTTAAAGGGACATTTCTTTAGATATTTCTGGAGATAAGGATGCAAGATAAATGTAAAAATATTAAATAATTCATAAATAAGACATTTGGCATGAAAATAATGGGTATGGACAATAAATGTTGCAGTATTTCATAGCAAGATCTAGCAAGAACAGATCAATGTGAGGACTGAGGGAAGGAGATCCTGTGTCAGGTGTGTGATCATTCAGAAGGAAGAACATTCTAGATAGTTAAAGCAAACAGAGTCAAGCTACAAACACTAGGCAGGAAGAGTGAGGAAAATATGGAGAGGTGTGTGTGTGGGGTCTTTGTGTAGTGTGAATTCTGAGTAGTGGAAAGTGTGAGTCCAAGGCCTGAAGGACAGGCACCCTGTGTAAGCATCATTGAAGTACAGAATCTCAGGATTTGTCATAGACCCACCCAATCTAAACCACGCTTGCCCAATTCTCTGTTGTTTTATGTATACAATAATGACTAAGAAACACTGTTAGGTCATTGGTTCCCAAATGCTAGCTAACTAGCAAACCAGGGTCATTGTGGTTAAATAAAATGCTGGGAGAGCTGATTACTAAAAATAGAAATACCTAGCACCCTCCCCCAGAGGCTTTTATTTAGTAACTTGAAGCCCAGGGCTTGGAACCAGTTTTCTCAGATAACTGAGATGCACCAAAGCCTGGGGCCCAGAACAAACTCTCCCAACCCTGATCTGATCTGGTCAGTGACTACCAACCTCTGTCACACATTAGCCTCACTTGGAGAGTTCTAAAACTTTGCTAGCTGGGCTCGACTCAGAGTAACTGATCAGAACCATGTAGGAATTAGGAATCTGTTTTTCACTGCTTCTCAGGTCATTTACTTTAGGCACTTTCTCTTACATAAATAGCTGAGACAGGGAGAAATGAAGAGGGCCGTGGGAATGCATGTCTTCTTAAGTAGAAGAGATGTGTATGAGATGGATCATTTAGGAAGATTACTTCCGTTGTGGTGTTTGAGGTAGATATGAGAGGAAGAATGTAGACACCTCCTGTAAGATTGTAATTGAAAGCCAGGGAAACAGAATTTAAAGCACACGAGACTTTAGTGTATCTGCAACTGAAGGGATTATGGCAGAAGTGATAGTGAAGAAAATATGATTTTAGACACCAAGAAAGAAACGTGTTTATTAGGAAGAAAAAAAAATATAGTCTTGTGTATGTGGTTGTTTAAGGGTGGAGAAACTCCTCCCCACATTAGATGAAGCCAGAGAAGAAAATGCAGATGGAAAAACGAGAACTTTAATTTCTCTTTTGTACATTGAACTAATAGAACTTTCGCAAATTCTCCTTACCTGGTGGGAATATTCGTCAGACGGTGGGATGGAGCTGAAGAGATGGCTCAGCGGTTCTGGCAGAGTTCTCAGGCTGACTTCCTAGAACCCACATCAGACATCTCAAACCTGACTTACATTTCCCCACGGTTCTTCTCTACAAGGCTGGGTCATGCTTTCTTTCTCAGACGGGACTCCCTGAAATAGGCTTATCTGCTGTAATTTTGCACTGATATCTTCATACCTGGTGATTCAGGTATAATTTTAAATTCCTCCTTAATCTGTTTGGGACTGACTGTAGCCTTTGACTGAAGTCGAGGCTTATGAATGAAGTCACATCTTCAGCACCTTTGCCTCAATCCCTTGTCTTTCATCTGATGCTGAATTTTATGTCTGCAATGACTTCCTTTTAATATCTTGTACCTTCTTTACATGATGGCTTCTAATAAAATCCTGATGCTGAGGTTTTGCTTTTCATATGGAAGAAAGTTATTTGAAAATTTGTCAAACTCTTAGCCTGGATTAGAAAATTCAATTTTAAGATACTCTCTCTCTTTTTCTTCCTTTAATTTTCTTTTGTTTTTCTTCCCCCTACTCCTTCTTCCTATCCTCCCTCCCCCTTCCCCTCTGTGTGTGTGAAGGGGCAGGTTGTCTCTGCAGAGTGCATGTCAGATTCCTTGAAGTTGGACTTTTGAGTTGGTGTGGTGGTTGTGAGCTGTCTGGCATTGGTGCTGAGATACAAATCAGATTGTCTGAAAGAGCTTTCTATTCTTAGCCATTGAGATATATCTCTAGCCCTACATGCAGTTTTAGAACTTAAGCACTACTAGTTTTCTGTCTCTCTTTTTAATATAACATCTTAAATCCTCTGTGTGATAGTATCTCCTTAATATGTCCCCTTGGCTTACAATAATTAAAATTCTTAAACCGCGATCCTTTATAGAGAGGATTTGTTGATTTCTGGTGTATGAGAAGGCTTCTTAAATCACCCTGGATTCCCAGTTATCAGTCCTATCTTCTGAGAAGATCTTCAAGGCTCTCTTCAGAATTCACAGGGAAAAACTTTGGTGAGGGGACACACACTGTGAGTGTGTGTGTGTGTGTGTGTGTCTGTGTGTACGTGTGTATACTTGTATCCAGAACCCAGAGCTTCACAAATGATAACCAAGTACTCCCCATCCCCACATTCATATCCCTGAAAAGCCTTCTTGTAGCTCTTCCTTTTTATAAACCATACTTGTAATAGATTCCTGATTTTTTTAATTGAATATATTCTTCATTTACATTTCAAATGTTATACCCGTTCCCGGTTTCCCCTCTCCCCGAAAACCCCCAACCCATCCTCCCACCTCCTGCCTCCAAGAATATGCTCCTCCACCCAACCCACTCCCATGACCCCCACTCGATTTCCCCACACTGGGGCCTCTATTAACCTTTCACAGGACGAAAGACCTCTCTTCCCACTGATGCCCGACAAGACATTCCTCTGCCAATCTTTTGGCTGGAACCACATGTACCCCTTGGTTGATAGCTTAGTCCCTGGGAGCCCTGGGGTGTCTGGTTGACCAACATTGTCGTTCTTCCGATGGGGTTGCAACCCCCCCACCCCCAGCTCCTCCAGCTTGCCCTCCAACTCCTCCATAGTGAACCCCACACTCAGACCAATGGTTGGTTGCTAGTATTCACCTCTGCATCTGTAAGGCTCTTGCAGGGCCCCTCCAAAGGACAACCATAAATGGATCCTTTTGGTACACACTTCTTGTCATCCATAGGAGTATTGGGGTTTGGTGACTGTTTATAGGATGAATCCCCAGGTAGGATAGTCTCTGGGTGGCTGTTCCTTCAGTCTCTGCTCCACTCTTTGTCTCCATAGTTGTTCCTGTGATTATTTTGTTCCCTTTCTCAAAGGAACCAAATCACCCCCACTTAGGTCTACTGTCTTCGTGAGCTTCCTAAGGTCTATGAATTGTAACATGTTTATTTTGAGCTTTTGGGCTAATATCCACTTCTCAGTGAGTGCATACCATGTGTGTTCTTTCGTGATTGGGTTACCTCACTCAGGATGACACTTTCTAGTTCCATCCATTTGCCTAAGAAGTTCATGAATTCATTGTTTTTAATAGCTGAATAGTACACCATCGTGTATATATACCACAGTTTCTGTATCCATTCCTCTGTTGAAGGACATCTGGGCTATTTCCAGCTTCTGGCTATTATAAATGAGGCTGATATGAACATAGTGGAGCATGTGTCCTTATTATATGTTGGCACATCTTCTGGGTATATGCCCAGGAGTGATATAGCTGGGTCCTCAGGTAGTACTATGTCCAATTTTCTGAGGAACAGCCATACTGATTTCCAGAGAGGTTTTACTAGCTAGCAATCTCACCAGCAATGGAGAAGTGTTCCTCTTTCTCCACATCCTCCCCAGCATCTGCTGTCCCCTGAGTTTTTTCATCTTAACCATTCTGACTGGTGTGAGGTGGAATCTCAGGGTTGTTTTGATTTGCATTTCCCTAATAAGTAAGGATGCTGAACATTTCTTTAGGTGCTTCAGAGCCATCCGAGTTTCCTCAGTTGAAAATTCCATGTTTAGCTCTGTACCCCATTTTTTAATAGGGTTATTTGACACTCTGGAGTCTAACTTCTTGAGTTCTTTGTACACATTGGATATTAGCCCTCTATCGGATGTAGGATTGGTAAAGATCTTTTCCCAATTTGTTGGTTGCCATTTTGTCCTATTGACAGTGTCCTTTGCCTGACAGAAGCTTTGCAGTTTTATGAGGTCCCATTTGTTGATTCTTGTTCTTAGAGCATAAGTCATTGGTGTTCTATTCAGGAAAATTTCCCCTGTGACCATGTGTTCAAGGTTCTTCCCCATTTTCTCCTCTATAAGCTTCAGTGTATATGGTTTTATGTGGAGGTCCTTGATCCACTTGAACTTGAGCTTTGTACAAGGAGATAAGAATGGGTCAATTTGCATTTTTCTGCATGCTGACCTCCAGTTGAACCAGCACCATTTGTCGAAAAGGCTGTCTTTCTTCCACTGGATGTTTTTAGCTCCTTTGTCAAATATCAAGTGACCATAGGTGTGTGGGTTCATATCTGGGTCTTCGATTCTATTCCATTGATCTTCCTGCCTGTCTCTGTACCAATACCATACAGTTTTTATCACTATTGCTCTGTAGTAGAGCTTGAGGTCAGGGATGGTGATTCCCCCAGTAGATCTTTTGTTTTGAAGAATAGTTTTCTCTATCCTGGGTTTTTTGTTATTCCAAATGAATTTTCAGATTGCTCTTTCTAGTTCTATGAAGAATTGATTCGGAATTTTGATGGGGATTGCATTGAATCTGTAGATTACTTTTGGCAAGATGGTCATTTTTACTATATTAATCCTTCCAATCCATGAGCATGGGAGATCCTTCCATCTTCTGAGATCTTCTATGATTTCTTTCTTCAGAGGCTTGAAGTTCTTGTCATACAGATCTTTCACTTGCTTAGTTAGAGTCATACCAAGGTATGTAATATTATTTGTGACTATTGTAAAGGGTGTCATTTCCATATTTTCTTTCTCAGCTTGTTTATCCCTTGAGTAGAGGAAGGCTACTGATTTGTTTGAGTTAATTTTATATCCAGTCACTTTGCTGAAGTTGTTTATCAGCTTTAGGAGTTCTCTGGTGGAATTTTTGGGGTCACTTAAGTATACTATTATATCATCTGCAAATAGTGATACTTTGACTTCTTCCCTTCCAATTTGTATACCTTTGACCTCCTTTAGTTGTTTAATTACTTTGTCTAGGACTTTGAGTACTATATTGAATAGATAGGGAGAAAGTGGGCAGTCTTGTCTGGTCCCTGATTTTAGTGGTATTGCTTCAAGTTTCTCTCCATTTAGTTTGATGTTAGTTACTGGTTTACAGTATATTGCTTTCATTATGTCTAGGTATGGGCCCTGAATTCCTGATTTCTCCAAGACTTTTATCATGAAGGGATGCTGAATTTTGTCAAAAGCTTTTTCAGCATCTAATGAAATGACCATGTGGTTTTTTTCTTTGAGTTTGTTAATGTAGTGGATTACATTATGGATTTGGATCTCCATATATTGAACCATCCCTGCCTCCCTGGGATGAAGCCTACTTGATTATGATGAATTATTGTTTTGATGCATTCTTGGATTTTGTTGGCTAGAATTTTGTTGAGAATTTTTGCATCAATGTTTATAAGGAAAATTGGTCTAAAGTTCTCTTTCCTTCTTTGATCTTTGTTTGGTTTAGGTATAAGCGCTATTGTGACTTCATAGAATGAATTGGGTAGTGTTCCTTGAGTTTCTATTTTGTGGAATAGTTTGAAGAGTATTGGTATTAGCTCTTCTTTGAAGATCTGATAGAATTCCCCACTCAACCTATCTGGTCCTGGGCTTTTTTTTTTTTTGTTGTTGTTGTAAGACTATTAACAACTTCTTTTATTTCTTCAGGACTTATGGGACTATTTAGATGATTTATCTGATCCTGTTTTAACATTGGCACCTGGTATGTATCTAGAAAATTGTCCATTTCATCCAGATTTTCTAATTTTGTTGAGTATAAGCTCTTGTAGTAGGCTCTGATCATTTTTTGAATTTCCACAGTTTCTGTTGTTATGTCTCCCTTTTCATTTGGGTAGTGCCTCTGTGCCCTCTGGTTAGTCTGGCTAAGGGTTTATCTATCTTGTTGATTTTCTCAAAGAACCAGCTCCTGGTTTTGTTGATTCTTTGTATGGTTCTTTTTGTTTCTATTTGGTTGATTTTGGCCCTGAGTTTAATTATTTCTTGCCATCTACTCCTTTTGGGTGCATTCACTTCTTTTTGTTCTAGAACTTTCAGGTGTGTTTTCTAGCTGCTAGTGTAAGCCCTCTCCAATTTCTTTTTGGAGGCACTTAGAGTTATGGATTTTCCTCTTAGCACTGATTTCAATGTGTCCCATAAGTTT
Source organism: Tokudaia tokunoshimensis (assembly GCA_036184795.1). Lineage (NCBI taxonomy): Eukaryota > Metazoa > Chordata > Mammalia > Rodentia > Muridae > Tokudaia > Tokudaia tokunoshimensis. Next base: position 54,574,112 of record BTHU01000004.1, on the reverse strand, counting down.
TGGTATGATGTGTCCTCAGTTTCATTAGATTCTAAAAGTCTTTAATTTCTTTCTTTATTTCTTCCTTGACCAAGCTATCATTGAGAAGAGCATTGTTCAAAGTCCAGGAGCATGTGTGTTTTCCATTGTTTTTGTTTGAACTCAAGACCAGCCTTAGGCCATGGTGATCTGATAGAGTGCATGGAATTATTTCAATATTCCTGTATCTGTTGAGACCTGTTTTGTGACCAATTATATGGTCGATTTTGGAGAAGGTACCATGAGGTGCTGAGGAGAAGGTGTATTCTTTTGCTTGAGGATGGAATGTTCTATAAATATCTGTTAGATCCATTTGGTCCATAACTTTAGTTTCTCTGTGTATCTGCTTAGTTTCTGTTTCCATGATTTGTCCATTGTTGAGAGTGGGGTGTTCAAGTCTCCCACTTTAATTGTGCGGGGTGCAATGTGTGCTTTGAGTTTTAGTAAGGTTTCTTTTATGAATGTGGGTGCCCTTGCATTTGGGGCATAGATGTTCAGAATTTAGAGTTCATCTTGGTAGATTTTTCCTTTGATAAGTATGAAGTGTCCCACCTTACCTTTTTTGACAACTTTTGATTGAAAGTCGATTTTATCCGATATAATTATGGCCACTCCAGCTTGTTTCTTTGGACCATTTGCTTGGAAAATAGTTTTCTAACCTTTGACTCTGAGGTAATGAGTGTCTTTGTCACTGAGGTGGGTTTCTTGTATGCAGGAAAATGTTGGGTCCTGTTTATGTATCCAGTCTGTTAGTCTATGTCTTTTTATTGGGGAATTGAGTCCATTGATGTTAAGAGATATTAAGGAATAGTGATTGTTGCTTCCTATTGTCAAAAGTGGAATTATGTTTGTGCGGCTATCTTCTTTTATGTTTCTTGAAAGAAGATTACTTTATTGCTTTTTCTAGCGTGTAGTTTCCCAACGTGTTGGTATTTTCCACCCATTAGCCTTTGAAGTGCTGGGTTTGTAGAAAGATATTGTGTAAATTTGGTTCTGTCATGGAATAACTTGTTTTCTCCATCTATGATAATTGAGAATTTTGCTGCTTATAGTACCTTGGGCTGACATTTATGGTCTCTTCGGGTCTCTATGACATCTGCACAGGATCTTCTAGCCTTCATAGTTTCCGGTGAGAAGTCCGGTGTAATTCTGATAGGTTTGCCTTTATATGTTACTTGACCTTTTTCCCTTACTGCTTTTAATATTCTTTCTTTGTTTAGTGCATTTGGTGTTTTGATTATTATGTGATGGGGGGACTATCTGTTCTGGTCCAGTCTGTTTGGAATTCTGTAGGCTTCTTGTATGTTCATGGGCATCTCTTTCTTTAGGTTAGGGAAGTTTTCTTGTATAATTTTGTTGAAGATATTTACTGGCCCTTTAAGTTGTAAATCCTCGCTCTCTTCTATACCTATGATCCTTAGGTTTGGTCTTCTCATTGTGTCCTGGATTTCCTGGATGTTTTGGGTTACAAGTTTTTTGCATTTCACATTTTCTTTGACTGTTGAGTCAATGCTTTCTATGGTATCATCAGCACCTGAGATTCTTCTTTCTCTTGTATTCTGTTGTTGATGCTTGTATCTATGACACCTGAATTCTTTCCAAGGTTTTCTATCTCCAGAGATGTCTCACTTTGTGATTTCTTTATTGTTTCTACTTCCATTTGTAGATCCTGGATAGTTTTGTTCAGTTCCTTCACTTGTTTGTGTTTTCCTGAAATTCTTTAAGGGATTTTTGTGTTTCCTCTTTAAGGTCTTCTACTTGTTGACCTATCTTCTCCTGTGTTTCTTTAAGTGATTTTTGTGTTTCCTCTTTAAGGGTTTCTACCTGTTGACCCATGTTCTCCTGTGTTTCTTTAAGGGATTTTTGTGTTTCCTCTTTAAGGTCTTCTACTTGTTGACCTATCTTCTCCTGTGTTTCTTTAAGGGATTTTTGTGTTTCCTCTTTAAGGGTTTCTACCTGTTGACCCATGTTCTCCTGTGTTTCTTTAAGGGATTTTTGTGTTTCCTCTTTAAGGGCTTCTACCTGTTGACCCATGCTCTCCCGTAATTCCATAAGGGATTTTTGTGTTTCCTCTTTAAGGGCTTCTACCTTTTGACCCATGTTGTCCTGTATTTCTTTAAAGGATTTTTGTGATTCCTCTTCAAGGGCTTCTACCTTTTTACCCATGTTCTCTTGTATTTCTTTAAGGGAGTTATTTGTGTCCTTCTTGAGGTCTTCTATAAACATCATGAGATGTGATTTTAAATCCAGCTCTTGCTTTTCCAGTGTGTTAGGGTATCCAGGATTTGCTATTGTGGGAGAACTGGGTTCTGATGATGCCATGTTGCCTTGGTTTCTGTTGGTATTGCTCTTGTGTTTGCCTTTTGGCATTTGGTTTTCTCTGGTGCTAGCTGGTTTTGCTGTCTCTGATTTTGGCTTATTTGTCTTGTAAGCCTGTATATATGTACTCTTGGGATTCCCATTCTCTCTGTGCACACAGGTATGTAGGCTCTCCTGGGAGACCAGCTCTCCTGTGCTCCCAGGCCTCTCTGTACTCCAAATGACCTAAGTGTGGTTAGTTCTCTAGGAAGAATCAGGAGATGGTGTCTTCCCTGTGGCAGACCTTGCAAGATTCTGCCACAGCAGAAAGAGCATAGCCCTGTGTACTGCTGGTTCTCTAGGAAGCATAAGGAGAGGTACCTTCACTGTGGAAGACCTGGCAAGATTCTGCCACAGCAGAAAGGGCAAATGCCCTGAGTGACTAGTTCTCTAGGAAGTATCAGAAGATGGAATCTTCATGGCAGCAGAGCTGGCAAGGTTCTGCTCCAGCAGAAGGGCAGGCGGTGGTGGTGGTGGCAGGGGGACAAGGCTGGGAAGCGAGATTCCTGATTTTAAGAGGGACAATGATACCTGATAGAAACAAGCCCTTGGTAACATTTAACTGCAGAAGATAAGACAACATATATATTCTGAAGAGCAACAGATTCTAATTATTATAAGGGTAGCCAGGCTATTTTGACTTACATAATGTTTTTTTTTTCTGGGGGGTGCAGGGTTTCATGCTGTCCTTGGACATCTGATCCTTCTTGCCCCTTCTCTCAAATGCTAGGATTACAGGCCATTGTCACTAATCCCTGCTTATAATAAGTCTTAATATGAGGTAGGGCAAGTCTCTTATTCTTCTGCTATATTTCCCCCAAAATATTTGCAAAATGTTTGTGCCACTTTGGTTTTTCATATAAAATTCAGCTTCTACTTGTCAATCTATAAAATATTTTTTATCTATTTGCCTGGCATTATATCTGTTTTATAGGTATGAGAATGAGAATTTTTGTATTTTGTATTACTTCTTCTTTAGTGAATTTTATAGAGTTTTAGATCTTTTACCCATCCTATATTAAGTTTATATATAGATATCTTATATATTTGTTGTTATTAGAAAGATTATCTCTTAAAATTGTACATTCCAGCCATTTACTGTTAGTGTGTTGAAATGCTTTGGCACATTATAATGTGCCAACTAACTTTATAATGTGCAACTAACATTATAATGTGCAACTAACTTTAATGACTGCCTGTAGTTTCTTGTAGAACTTTAGTAGACAGTTATAGCACCTGAAAATAATGTCAGTTTTGTATATCTATTGTTTTTATTTCTTCTTGACTTTCTCATGGTTGTAAAGGGATAGGATACGTATTTGTATCTGATTTTAGTTTAGCAGGTGCCTCTGATCATTCATTATTAGTTATGATTTTAGCTGGTGTCGATAGTGGGGAGGTTGTCTTTGATCTAAGTGGGTAATCTAATATCTGATATAAAACAGGTGCTTATTAAATAATTGCTAATTTAAATGCTGTTGTTCTCTCTATATTAAGTAAGACATCTCTGTCAGGCATAAAAAATAATCTTAGAGTTATTTGCTTAAACCTAATGTTATTAGAAACTGCAATCTGGTGCAACACAGTGAATTATCCAGAGGAGGTGTCAAGTTGAATATTTAAGAACCTTTCAAATCTCTGTCATATGCACAAAGGAATTACTCCATTATTGGGGGTAACTGATTTATGATAGAACTGCTCTTTTTAAGCATCTGCTAATGCCAAACCACTGGGTATGAGCACTGAAATGTTCAACATATCATCTAGAAGTTAGTCTTCTTAGTGCCTGCATCGTAGACTGATACTGGACATCAGGAAGGGAGTTTCCACCACATTTGTGATTTTCCCTTGTTGTGTGGATTATAAGAGTGAACAGTAATAAATAAATAAAACAAAAACACAAAACAACAACAACAGCTAGTGCACAGTTTAGACCACCCCAACTTTAAAGATTCAGTTTCCTCCGGTGAGAGTGTGGACATAGTTTAGTTAGATTTCCTGTTCACATTTATGGGGCTGTGCTCACGGTACCAGCTTCTTCTGATATATCAGGGGGTTAAAGTCTCCTTCCACACTCATCTGGGGTGCTGGCAGGATTCATTTCCTTGCAGTTCTAGGACTGAAGACTTGTATTCTCACTAGCTCTTCTGAGCATCACACTGAACAAATGAATACCACTTCTCTGTAGACACTTGATAGCATCCTGTTTCCCTTTCTCCTAAGCCAGCTAGGAGAAACTCTGACTTTAAGGGATCACTTGATTAGATTAGGACCACTTGAAGTAATTTACTTTTAAAAAAATGAAAACCCTCCGTGCTTGCTGACAGGAGCCTGGTATGGCTGTTCCCCAAGACATTCTACCAGCACCTGACCAATACAGATGCAGATACAGCCAATCATTGAACTGAACCCGTGGACCCCAATGAAAGAGTTAGGGGAAGACCTGACGGAGCTGAAGGGGATTACAAACTCATAGGAAGAACAATATCAACTAACTGGACTCCCAGAGCTCCCAGGGACTAAACCACCAACCACAGAGTACACATGGAGGGATCTATGGCTCCAGATACATACATAGCAGAGGACAGCCTTATCTGATATCAATGGGAGGGGAGGGAATCTTGATGCCCCAGAGTAGGGGAATACTAGAGTGGTGAGGTGGGAGTGGGTGTGTGGGTGGAGGAGAACCCTCATAGAGGCAAAGGGGAGGGAGAGAGGGGGTGTGGAATGGGGAGTTGTGGAGGGGTAACAGGGAAGGGGGATATCGTTTGAAATGTAAACGAATAAAATGATTAATAAAAAAAAACCCACCACAATTTATTTTTATTACTTTAAATTGTGTATGTCTGTGTGGGGCTATGTACACATGTGCCATACCTGCAGAGGCCAGAGGCATTATATTATGGAGCTAGTGGTATGGTTGACTGGGAGCTTCCCAATGGGAGCCAAGCTCATGTCCTCTGAAGGGCAGCCCGAACTCTTAGCTGAGGGGACAGACATCTCATCAGCCCCCGACTTTTGATTTAATCAAAGCCAGATAGATGAAGGTCTTGAACTCATCTACACAATTTATTTTTTAACCATATGATATAAAGATTACTTTTTTAAAATCTCATGTGCAGCATATCTGCCTACATACAGGGCATGTATTCCAGGGGATAGAAGTCGGTGGAGTCTGCCATCGCTCTCACTGACTACATGCAGAATCTGGATTCCCTGTCCTCTCCTCTCTCAAGTGCTTCCTCCACGTTGTTTGGCATCATCTCTAATGTTAAATGCTACAAACAGATACCTTGGTTCTTAGATACATCTAGAGACACTGTTCGGGGCAGCAGTTGGATAATTTATGGATTTTAATCCAGAATTCTCTTGTTTCCACTGGTTGTAACCTGTTAGCTTTCAGCTATATTCAAAGTCATACATCTACAGTGGAAGTGGGGTGGAAGACAGAGATGTGGGGAGGGGACTAGACAGAGAGAGAGGCAGAGAGAGAAGAAACCATAGTCATAGTATATTTCACAAGTTACCCCAAAACTTTACTATTTACAATCTTGCTGTTAGTAATAGGTCTGGCTAATACCTTATTATTTACTTATTTGAATACTTAAATTGCTTAACGGTTCCTGCAGTGGCAGGAAAACATTTCCAGAGTTTTTACTGTTATCTCTCAGAGGTGTGCTGATTAGTAATACTTACATTATAGTAGCCTCTTGCAGTCCACATGGGGTGAGTTCATGTGTCATATGTACCTGATTTATGGTAGCCTCCTGCAGTCCATAAGGAGTGAGGTCATATGTTAAGCTTGTCATATCTGAGGCAAGATAACCTAGACTGGTTACCTCCTAACCTATACAAGCCAATTGATAGGACCAGGAATTCCATCTGGGACCTTTGATATCAAGCACCTTCATGCAGCTGCTTTACAACCTTAGAAATGAGAAGAAATGAAAGTTTGCTGATAGGCTTCAAATTTTCATAAAATAAGAGAGATGGAATTTGGAGACATACGATCTCATTTTATGCAACTCTGAGCTGGCTCCCAAGGATAAATTTGCCCTTGTCCTGTAGATTTATAAATAATTCTTTTTGAATTGGTCTTATTTTTTATTATGCCCCATCACTTGTAATTTGGCATATGTTCCTTGTCTGCCTCGTGCTCTCCTTGGATTTTTATGAGGCCATATATCTTCTTATTTATAGGAAGTAGCGAATGGAAAACATGCCCGTTAACAGATTTATTCAAGGGCCTCACAGTCGCCCACTGAGTTATTCCTTAATCACATTTCATTGTCTGGAGGCAAATATTCTAACAAAAAGAATGATGATAATATCCAGTATGGAAATACTCATGAGTCTTGGAGATGTCTGAGGACATTCTTCCATGGAAGCAGCTTTGGGTAAGTTGACAGGCCTTCAAAGGCATGATGGGAAATGCTATACAAACAGTAGGTATAAGGTAATGTTTAAAAAACTAAAATGTCTTCTCTCTCTCTCTCTCTCTCTCTCTCTCTCTCTCTCTCTCTCTCTCTCTCTCTCTCTCTCCCCTCCTCCTCTTCCTTTCTTCCATACCTCTTTCTTTCTGGCTAGGTCTTGTTAAAATAGGCCCATAGAGTCTCAAAATCATGATTTTTTTCTATTTATACCTCTATACCTGGCTTTTAAAATTAAAGTATTCTGAATAACAATATAAACACATTACAGATTCAAATAGGTTACAAGAATGTCTGGTAAGAAAATAATTTTCCTTCTGATTGGTCACAAGTTTAGTGGCTAATGGTAAAAATCTGATGAAGATTAGTTTTTTTTTTCAAAATTGGAAATATATTGTCTAGTAACTGAAAGGTAACCTGACTTTGGGAATGTGTGGGAATAAGAATATGTGTAGGGCCAGAGAGGTGGCTCAGAGGTTAAGGATGATTACTGATTTTCCAGAGGATCTGAGTTCAGTTCTCAGCAGCTACACTGGGCAACTTACAAGTATGTGTAATTACAGCTCTAGTGGATCTGATGCCCTTTTCTGATCTCCTTGGTGTGTTTGCACATGTGCACACATACACTTGCATGCATGCACGCATGCACAGCATACATGCATAGCCATAACATATTTAATAAAGAGTGCATGGGACACAGCAGCAAAACACACATGCAGACATTCAGAAGAAAACCAGGTATTCTTTCCAGCCAAGGATCACACTTGGGCTGATACAACGTGAATGACTGACAATAAAATGCTGCTGTTTATGCCCAAGGTGATAAGCATCGTTTCTGAGAACTGTCTACCCTGATTTTGATAGGTTTGTTAGTCATTCCTTTAATGTTTCTGTGATCAAAATTCCAGAAACAACTTGAGGGAGCAAAGATTTCTTTTGGCTCACAGTTTTGGTGGACTTCAGTTTCTCATGGTGGGAAATGGAAGGCAGAGGGGCTCAGGTCACCATGATGGGAGTGGATGATGGAGGCTGTCCATATCAGGGTAGACCTATAAGCATAGAGAGAAGCTACAACCATGGCTGGACATTCAAAACCCTGCCCCTATTGAGCTACTTAGGCCAAATAAGCCATATCCTCTAAGAATTCCATAGCTTTCCAAAATAATGCCACCCACTGGGGACAGAATGCTCAAAATGACTGACATACATTTTATATTCAATCTATACTATTCTTCCCCTAGCCTCTAAAGTCTCTTAACAGTTTTAATGCTGCTTGTCTTATTCAGGGTTTCTATTCCTGCGCAAAATATCATGACCAAGAAGCAAGTTGGAGAGGAAAGGGTTTATTTAGCTTACACAGCCACATTGCTGTTTACCACCAAAGGAAGTCAGGACTAGAACTCAAGCAGGTCAGGAAGCACGAGCTGATGCAGAGGCCATGGAGGGATGTTACTTACTGTTTTCTTTCCCTGGCTTGCTCAGCTTACTTTCTTATAGAACCCAAGACTACCAGTCCAGGGATGGCACCACCCACAAGGGGCCCTCCCCACTTGATCATTAATTGAGAAAATGCCTTACAGCTAGATCTCATGGAGGCATTTCCTCAACTGAAGCTCTCCATTCTTTGTGATAACTCCAGCTTGTGTTGGTTGACACACCAAACCAGTCAGTACACTGCTCCAAGTTAAAATCTCTTCTGTAACTGATAGTAATCCATTTTTCTTTAAAGCTAGGGTCTCACTATGTATCTCTGACATGCCTGGAACTCACTATATAGACCAGGCTGGCTATGAACTCATAAAGATTTGCCTATCTCTGCTTTCATAATTCTGGGATTAAAGGTGTTCATCAACATTTAACCATGTAAATGAAAGTTTATATATTTTGGCTGCATGATACAGAGAAATCAAGCTAAACCTGAACTGGAGACTTCCTCCTTGCTGGCTAGCTTTCATAGGCCTGAAAGTTTCTATGTCAGCTGCTGGAGAGGTTCAATAATGTGAACCCCATAATCTATGACAGCCTACCTGCCAGGTAAGATGTGCAACTTGTGCAATAGTAGCACAGATGTTATGGGTATAACAGATATCGGTGTATCTGATTGGATCTGAAGCCCACTACATTGGGAAAAATGTGCATTCATTCACACTTTGTACTATAGACCTGGCCAAATTCCCATGGAAGGGGAAGTCATAGACTTTTGTACCCAAATACTGTAGTTTAGCCAAATGGACTTAATGTCAATATGTTTACACCCATAAGCAAATGCTACTCTTAGCTCTAAACATAGAATCCTCTGTTTCCAGTGAATGGAGGTGAATGTAGAAATTTATGACTGTACAAGGTGCTGAGAATAAGTGACAAAAAAAGACCTTTACACTATTTTGTCTAAGTCATTGTAGAAGATGGAGCAGAAAAAAAAAGTAAGAACCAGGAAAGAGAAATGAGCATGACACGGTGGCATCTCTGCCCTCTCCTGGGCATGGTCACTGCAACCACAGACGAAGCACCTGAAAGTACCTTCACAGAGTCTGCACAAGAATGGGCCTGGCAAAAGCCAGGCATGAGTGGAGGACGGACTGCAGGGGCTCTACCCTTCACTGCTGAACTGTCGCTACTGACACATCTCAGGGAGATGGCAGCAGTGGCGGTGGTGGGGATGGGGGTTGGGGGTGATGGGGTGGATATTCGCTTCAGTTGTATACCTACTAGACCCCACCAGGTTCAAATGGATAGTTTCAGTCCAATGGCCACATAGATTGCTGTGGTTAAATGAGGTGATTCACAAAACGAGACGGAAGGTCATCAGTTAGGGAAAGGGAGAAGTAGGGCTTGATGGGGGGGGAGGGGAGGGGACAAGAGACGATGGGAGGGAAGTGTGATCGTGATGCTTACATAGGTGTATGAAGTCATCAAAAGCAAGCAATAATACAAGAAAGGCCTGCTTGCAAAGCTTGCCTTGGCTGACAAGCAGGGACTTACGTTTTAGGAGAGTTAGTATCATTCTCCTGATGATACTAGGAGTGGTTTTGTGTGATTTAAGTGTGCTTATGTGGTTCAAGCTGAACATATGCTTTCCTTTGGAAGATCTGAAGTTTTAGGGTGTACTAGACAGAAGGTGTCCACAGGACCAGCCCACAGTCAAAACTTACAGCACCAAGTCTCTACTGAGTTTCTCCAACACACATTTCACACTGTCCTAACTCAGGAACTAGGTACATTCTGTGTGACTCTGCCTGAAGAGGAATCCTGGAAGCCCATACTTGGTTTTCTTTCACTTCCTTTTGTTGAGGTTGTATTGTATCCTCTCACTGTGATACATTTAGCTCCGAGTGTGACTGCAAAAAAGAGAAAGTTACAGAATTGTGATACAGTGTAGCCAACAGTAAACATGTTTGTTATATAAAGAACGAAGAGGAGGAAAGTGTGGGCAAAAGCAAGACCCAAACACAGCAGAGAAGACTTTAAATATTGTGACTCTATGTCTAGCATCTGAGTGTCATGGACACATCATCCGCCTTTCCAATAGGCTCGCGGAACTCTGCTGTGCGGGTTGTCGGAAGAAGCTCATGTTGCCTCCCACTGAGGCGAGCTCTGCTCAGAGCCTGCATCTTTTCTCCTCACATATTTCATGCTGCTAGCGTCTCAGACATTCTGGTGTCTCTTCTTCACCTCAGACTTCCCCTCATAGCTTTACACATATCTCTCATAGGGGGTGCCCTGAAAGGATCCCAAACCTAGCTACACATTGTGGGATCTCATAGATTCCTCATTAAAAACAAAACAAAACAAAAAAAGTCTTGGTAGAAGCCTCCATAACCTCATAACTCTAACACTATTAATGACTACCAGACCAGGGGCACATAAATATGGCAGTTCTGCTGCTAACTGAGGCAGTAGTTAATACTCTCATCTTAGACTGCCGCAGTTTTGAGGGCTTGAAAGGATAAACCTGGGAAGATGTTTTGCAGGTATGTCTGTGAGATTAGAAAAGCCAAGCAGTATTCCATTTTTATTTTTTATTTTTATTTTTTGGCTACTCTATCTTTAAAGGGAAGTCTCTTAAATGAGTTTGCAGCTTCCTGCCCCAGAGCCCCAATTCCTGAAATGCTCTCAAGGGATCTTTTTATCATCCCAGTGTAAATTGCTTGATATCTTTCTAATGTGTTATCCTTTTATATGATTACATTCATTGTCTTAACCTTTAAATGAGAATCTTTTTCTGTCTAAAGTGCTCATTTCTCTGACCATTCTGGTCTGCTTTTAGCTTCTGATGCTCACTGTAGGCTTGGCTAATAGCAGACAGCAATACCGTGTCACGGTCTGAATGCTGTGCTCTTTTGAAATGTCCTGAGCCAAGTTAATATTAGTCCATTAGTATTTAATTCAGTCTCACTCAAATTTTTAGGATATTGGCAAAAAATTGACAAATTTATTGACTCATCAATAGGCAAAATAGATTAAGATCTTATTGTCTGCATTTTGATTGACATTCTGGTCTGAATGCCCACCAGAAATGCCCATTAAATGTAAAAAAATTACAAATGTTTGTTTGTAATCTTTTTTTTTTGTTTGTTTTTTACTACTCTACATTTATCCCAATTTTGCCTACAAGCAAGCTCCTCGGGACTAAGAACCATATAGTCAAACTTAGTCTCAGCAGTGAACCTACTCCTGGCACCAATGTTCTGTGTTAGTTACTTTCACTTCAGTGTAACAAAAATATCCAACAGAAACAACTCACGGGAAGAGGAAATTATTTAGCACATGGTTTCAGAGAACTTCAGTCCATAATGGCAGTGAAGGCATGGCATAACGTCTCAGCCCAGGGGAGGGGCAGCACGTGATGGAAGTTGTTCACATTACAGAAGACTAAAAGGCAAAGACTGAGGTCACAACAGGGGGTTTGCTTGCGTATGACTGTCAAAGGTGCACCACCAGTGTGCTTTATCTTCCAGTGAGGGCTCAACTCCCAAAGGTTCCAGACCCTTCAAAAATAGTGCTGTCTCTTGGGGATAAAGTGTCGCACACACGAGTCTGTGGGAGAGGCCTTGTGTTCAAATGGTAGCGAGCATAATTCATTCTGTGACCTTCATTTGTGCCTGTTTCTTATCTATGGTTTGGAAGACAGCATATCATTATAGAATTAAGAGATATGGTGGCTTGAATTGCACACCTCCAAAAGATATGGTAACATTCACATTTTGGAATTAATGAATGTGATCTCATTGGAAACCTCTTTGCAGATTTCATCAGGTAAGATGAGGTTATACTGGATCGGGGGAGACACTACACCCAATGACTAGGGCCATTAGTAGGCCATGTGAAGATACAGCAACTCTCAGGAAGAAGGCCATGCAATAGAAAAGAGAAAGATTGTAGCGATGCTGCTTCAGGACAAGGGATGCCTATGACTGCCAATAACCATCAGAATCTAGGAGAGAAACTCAGAACAGAGTCTCGTGTAGAGCTCCCAGAAGAAGCTAATTAGAGATATCTTGATTTTGGAGTTCTAGCCTGTCAAATGCTACGATTAAAAGTATGTGCCATCATATGCACCTGCTAGGCATTTTCATCTCTTTAGAATCAATCCATATAGTTAGTCTGTGGCACTTGGCAATGATATGACAAATGCATGGTTTTCAATCCCCGTCAACCAGCTTCAAAATAAGCTCATGTTTATTGTAGATGGATAACACTGTTTTGCTTTAAGCTGTTATCAGCACCCAGCTTTTTGTTAAGAATATAGTCTATAGTGGCTTTAAATATCTTAACTCTACAATTTTAAATATCTTAAGTCTATATTGTTCCACTTTTGTGCTGAGTCTGATGGGAAGAAAGAAGAAAGTGACTTAGATACTTGAGTAAGATGTGTGATAGAGATAGGAAAGAAAGTCCACAAAATTTCAGTGGGATGTGTTGCTGTTCATGTTTTTTAGAGTTTCAATCAGTTTGGACATTATTCTAAATTATTTGCACATAGTAAAGGATATGTTATTACACCTTGAACCTACCTTAACTAAGATTTAGGCACAGTACTTTTGTGGACCTCCTTCAGTTTTTAGGAATAGAGTCATTGCCCTAAAAATACTGCTTTGGATCACTTATGAGGTGACTTGATGGTTGTCAGTTTTGAGTGGGATCTATATAGAACTTTAAGTAGGTTCATGATTGTGAGGCATGTGGACCATGCCACTAAAGGAACAGGAATGGAAATTGTGAGGTAGAGTATACTCAAACCCCAGAGATCTCAAAACTTGAGACCAGTAGGAGCCCAACTAGCTCCTTCCCCTTTTCTGTGCCTGCCTTGGAGCAAGTGAACAGGCAAGCCCCAGCCAGGTGGTTGAAAACAGTCAGTCACAAGTACTCAGCAACTGGAATACCTCTTCATGCTAATGAGGCATCTCAGTAACCTTAGTCTTCAGTCTTTTCCCTGCTTGGATATTTTCACTCCCTTTCCCCAAACTATACAACCCTTGATTCATCTCAAATGAACAGTATGTATTTGAACCTACCCCAAATAAAGAAATACAAACAAGCTAAGATCATCTCAAAGAGCTTCTTCACTAAAGATTATCTCAGAAGGCCTTCACCTAAAAGAGCTGTAACACTAAGATTCTCCAAGAAGCACCGCCACTCCCCACCAGACTGGGATCCTGCCCTTTCCTGACTCTGCTGTCCTGGTGGACAGCAGTGTCTGACATCCTGGAGGGAATTGGTGGACCTTAGACAACACCCGTTCTGGACTTCTCCCTATTCCCTCAAACCAGTAACAGTAGTGTCCAGACACCCTGAGAGGAGAGGCAGAACCTGGAACCACGTATGATGTGAACTTCTTTGACTCTTGGGTAGACTCAGTGTAGAGGTAGACAAGGACTCCATATAGTATTTGGGATTGTACACAAGAAAAGTCTTTATTATGGACTGTTATGATTTTGGAACAAGACTGTGTCTTACAAAACCAGAAGCGACTAATGAAAATGATACACCACCGAGAATGCTGAGAGAGAGAGAGAGAGAGAGAGAGAGAGAGAGAGAGAGAGAGAGAGAGAGAGAGGCCTAGGGCAAGTGTGAGCGTGCCTGATTATCGGTCTGGATTGCTAGATTGTAAGTTTGGAAGATCATAGTGACAGTTCATCATAAAATAAAAAAGTTCTATTGGGCCCAAAGAATCTGAAGTGGTGCACCAAGTTATTTCAATAGAACTGATCTCACTCATGTGACTTCATTTGTGGTATCAAATATTGATGGCTGGCTTGCTGTATTCCTCAGAGGTAGCCCTGAAGAACAGTTGGAGAAGGAATACTCCCAGTTACCAGAAGTATGAACTTCAGAATGATTTGTTAGTATCTACACAAGAGAATTGGAATGAAGTAACAATATTCTTCCCAGGGGGTGACTTACAGCTTGGATTAGGGGGAGCAGATTGGGTAACACTTTAAGATGGAGGGCCAGAAGAACTATGAGAGAGAAGTAGGCCAGGTCTTTGAGTGCATGTGGTTCTTTCTTAAGTTTTTGCCTGTTGAAATGATCCAACCCAGAACAAAACAGCCAGGTGAATAGATTGATTTTCTGATGGAAGTTGCCTCCTGTGTTTGGCCGTACAGTTTACACAATAAGCTGACAGATCAGCAACGGTAGGAGAAATGGGACAGTATAATACATCCTTTGCCACAGCTGGTCCAGCTACTGTGATGTTTAACACTGGACCTATCCAAGAGCAGTGCTAAACGCCTGTCCTGTTATTACACCTCAAGGACATCATCCCTTGGCAGCAAGTAGATTACATCAATCCTTAACTTCAACCTTGGTTCTTCCTTCCATCTTGGTTTGAATTAATATTCTCTCTAAATATAAATGCCCTTCCCAACTAAAGAATAGTGCTTCTGTACTATACTTACGAAACTCAAGATTTATAAAAGCAATAATGTGTTGATACCTTCCGAAATCTAGGGAATGGTTTTGTAACAATGTACAAGTTAGCGTGTGATTAAAAGATCGTTTGGAGCCTGTATTTTATAATACCACATAGAAACATGCAAACAAATGATTAAAGTTTTGGTGAGGATTGACCAATGCCCTTCAAATCACTGATGATGAGTACTGTTCTCATGGTAAAAAAATCCTGAACCAGGAACCAAGACAGGAAGCAGAATTCTTTCACCTTCACTCTTTGAGGTGCAAGTAGAGGACTTTCATCTTCTTTTCTTGACTGATTAGTTCAGCTATATTGGAAGAATACTTAGGTGTCGAGAGCTTTTGGGGTGGCTTCTAGAAACTTGTCAGGAATTTGACATTGGGCCAGGGAACGGAAGTAAGCTCACTCAAGAATCTGATTTGGGGCTAGAACAGAAACGTAGGCTTCAGGCAAGAATTTGACTTTGGACTAGGACAGGGAAGTAGGCTCAGAAATCTTGGTCATCCCGATAAGCCCCTAGAAACTATGATTTTAGTACCCTGTTTGTTTCTTAACCTAGAAGTCACTTTATTATCTGCATGTCATTAAAACGGTGTAAAAGCAGACTGGGAAAAAATAAACCTGCTTCAGCCTCAGAACTGGCAGGTTCCTGCTACACTGTTGTCTTATTGTCTTTTTCTTTTTAATCCTCGCCCCTCCCCGCCCCCCCCCCCCCCGCGCCCCTTTACTCTCTGAGCAGGTTTGGTCGCTTAGGGTTTTAGTATGCATCCATTGAACTTGGAGTTCTGAGTTAAAAGAGTTAAAAAGTATCTCTAGCATTGTTTGGGTTCTTCATGCTTCAGACAAGCAGTAAATGAAAGGTGTTACTGTATTCGTGCTGGAATCAGCCTAATTGTCGAATTATTACTATGCTCATTGCTTCTCAGCTTCCAGGAATAGAGTCAAAGTAGCAATTAGTGACCTTAGCAAAGTAGAATAATATATAGTCAAATAAGTTTGTAGGGCAGGGAAATAGATTAGAGTAAGTATTTTTCTGTTGTTTTTCTGATAAGTGGTAAATAACGTTCCAAGATGTTTTCTTTTGGAGACAGTTATACTAAATTTTATTGAAAGGAAATTTGTAGTAACAAGAATCAAATTTCCCACATTTCTAAATTTCAATAAGCAGTTTAACAGTGGGCTTGGTTTAATTCTTTCTGAATTTATGTTTCTGAAACTAAAAAAAAAATATGCATTCAAATAAAAATAGTTTTGGTGTTCACTATGGAGGACACCTGGTATTTGGTATTCATAAAAAAGAATGTAATTATTTTCACTTGAGCAACAAATGACTAATTAACAGGTATCTGTTAATAAATGAGAAACTGAGACATAGAAAAATTGCATTGCCTTCATGGAGACAGAGATGTGGTACTTTAAAAAAAAAGAAATTTTAACTCATGACTCTGGTTCTAAAATAACTACTTATATTTTGATTATTTTTGAGCAAAACAAGCTTATCAAAAATTCTTAAAAATGGTTGGGTAATTCTAAATAAAAAGACATAAAGTTAATTCTGCTATTTTCAATGTTTTGAATAGTTGTATTTCTATACTTTCCTCTTTGATGTATACATATACACATAAGATTTTATTATTGTTTTTGCGTTTCTGTTAATGACTTGTTATTTGAGAGGAGATGTTAAGATTGTTTTCACATTTACATGGATTAACAATTTATTTTTATATTTTAATTCTAATTTATACTGTTCTTCCATACTGTGAATTAATTAATACAGTAGTCACTTAACTAAGGCATTAAATGTATAAAATTAACTTTGATAAATAACTTATGAATAAAAATTGATCTCTAATTATCATGGAGAAATGAGTATGTAAAATGCATATTCTTTGTTTTTTATTGAAGCAAAATTTTACCAAAGTTTGTAGACCAATACTTTTTACAAATTGAATGGTAAGAAAAGACTATAAACTAGTAACAATATCAGGGATTGATATCTAAAAATGATTGTACAGTAACAAATATAAATAAATTTCAGTAAACTTAACTAGATATTTTCAAATGAGACTTTCTAATTTGGCACAATAATATAAATGAGACACTAGAGGGCGCTCTACCTCTACAGTGATTCAGGAGATAGCCAGGGTCTTCTTGAGGAAGGTAGATGAAGATATTTAAGTTTCAGGAAAGTTAGAATTTTCACATAGCATGTAAATAGAACTGAGCTCAGTAAGACTTCTATGCTCTAGGTTAAAATTTTCACTAGGGACGATTTAAGTTGTTTAATGACTAAGACACAATTAAAGTCTCAAGAACGCTCACTGGATTTAAGAAGTTGGAGTTACAATATTTGCCCTGTATTACATAATGCCATTTTGCTTGATTATATTTTGTTATCAATGCTGTGTAATATTGGGATGGAGGCGGGTGATTATCAGAGTACTGATTCAGGCATTTCACCCCTTCCCTGTCATCATGCACATTAATGGGATTCCCCAAAATGTGCTTGAATCTAGCATGTGTTAATCTAATATCCCTCGGTGCTGAATTTGATATTTAGGGGTGTGATGTTAATGAACACACTCCACTAATTTCTGAGCCCTTTTCTCCTTGGGCCATAAGTGGAGGGAGAGAAGACTCCGATGAGATGGTACTTCATTTAGCAGAGACAAATTTTGTTTATCAGGCTTTTAAAATCTGAATTCTGTGTCACTTCAGCTATCGCATTCTCAATTACAAAATAATTACAAAATTCCCTATTGTATCACAGCAAGCAGCTTTTTTTTAAAATTATTTTTAATTTAGTTTTATTTTTGAGGAAGGGTTTCTCTGTGTAGCCCTGGCTGTCCTAGAACTCACTCTGTAGACCAGCCTGGCCTTGAACTGAGAGACCCACCTGCCCCTGCTTCCCAAATGCTGGGATTAAAGGTGTGTCCCCCACCTCCCGGCTTCGTAACAAGCAGCTTTATCTATTGTCTATGTATTAAAATTTAGGGTATTTTGTTGGTACCAAATGCCTTTCCTGAACATTAGTTTGTGTTTGAATAAGCGTTGTCTCGTGGATTTGGTTTGGTTTAATGAAACAAACAACCAAAAAACCCCCGCCCCCCCAAACCCTGTAATCCCTGCATTGCGTCACTCTTTACAGCAGGGATTGTATCTTGGTCATAGGCTCAACTGCCCAAGCTGACCAAAGGATACAAAGTGTCCTTGTATGTACCTTCACCTGTGGGTAACAAGATTAGATTTTCAGTTTGAGTCTAGTCTGTCTATCAAGTGCTCAATTCTTCAAACAGCTCAAATCCAGCTTTTCTCCTTCCCTGAAGACTGTTGTTGCAGATGAACGTTTAAGCCAGCAGAGGGGGCTGTACCACCGGCTGCCTCTTACGTTTCGTTAGTCTTCCATCCTGCATCCTCCTTGTGGTGTTTACCGCCTATCTGTAAGACCTCACTCTGCAACCAACTTTTGCATCATATCCTTTATTCTGTCCTTTACATTTATATAGCACTTTTGCCGTATATTATGCGTCTTCAGAGTTTTCGTTCGGTTCATCTAAATCAGGGCTTTGTCATCTGGCTCCAAGAGCTGGACTCCCTTATTAGGAAAGAGGGTCACTACTCTGAGCTCAGAATGTCACAAGAAGCTCACATTGGCATCTTCTTAGCCTATAACTCGATGCTTTTTCAAAATGTATTATGGAGTTTAGTCCACTAGAACCACACAGTGTTTGTTATACACACATAGACTGCCACTTGCAAGGTTTCTTCACAAGCATGCTGCCATTTATTTTAATAGGTCTGGGCTGAGAGTCCCACACAGAAACTCAGTTTCTTGGAGCAGAGTCTCTCAGAAGTGAGTGATCTTGACCTGAACATACTCAGTTGCTTTTTTGGTCCTTTATTTTTTATTTTCTTACTAGATGAATTGGGACTTTTCTCCCCTCCTTTTCTTACTCTGCTTAACTTCTGTTGTCAAGGACAGACTAGACTAATTTTGACAGTTAATTAGCTTCCTGCATAACTGACATCGAAAAGCCACTTGATCTACACGTATCTTTTATACAAACTGGAATAGATGGTTTTAGAACTGTTTCCACATAGGATGGTGTCCATATTTTAAGTGGTACAATGATACTGGACTTAATTTTTTTCTAGTATTTTTAGAAAACAAGATGGCATGTCTTTTTCCAAGTGATCTCTGCAGAACTACAAATTTACCTCAGTAGATGACAAGTGGAATTCTAAAAGTCTTGGGCACATTGTAAAAGCAACACACATATGTAAAGACCCCACAGGAACTATGACAGGTTACAGATGGTTGCATGTGCCAAGAAATGAGATGTTCTGGAGAGTTGTGCCACCTAATCTCATCATATTCTATTGAGAAGAGACCAGAAACAAATCCTGCTCTTAAGAGCCAGTCGTCCATCTGCGTAGGATGCCATCTCATCATGGGACCTTGTCTGGGAGTGCAATGCCCTGGTAAAACCAGTAAGAGCAAGGCTGATCTCACACAGCTGCTGCTCTTAACAAATTCATGGAGAGGAATCATTCTAACAGACTTGGCATCACTGATCTGGATAGCTTTACAATGCTAATTCAGTCAGTCTCTGTGCTATGGTCAACTTTTCAAACACAAAACACTAGAACCTAAGCCCAAATCTATAAAGTAAATGAAGTGCCAATTTTTTTTTGTGTTCATGATAAGAATCAGAATCCTCTGGTAGCAGAACCCACTTCTTCTCTGTGATGAACTACTTTGGGGTTCAGTTTTATTAACAGAATGACTATTAGTTAAATATTTTTTCTCATAATATTTTGTAGTTCCTGTCAGTTAAAGAAACTTTATTGCATTCATTTTTTTATTTGGGGCAACTTGCAGAAGTCAGTTTGATCCATTTACAATGTAGGTCTCAGGGATTGAACTCAGGTCATTAGGCTTGACTGCAATCACCATTATCTATTGAGCCATCTTGTTTGCCCAGCACTGTCAAGTGTTGAGGAATTAGTCATACTGTTTTAGCTAATTAATTGTATTCTGCTTAGTACATTTTTTTCCAGCTATAACTCACCTTTAACTGGGCCACATTGAACTTTCAGTGATGGGAGAAACTCTTCTTTGTAGGTGATTTTACTTATTTCTCACTGGTGATCAACCAAAACGATATTTGTGTCAACTGCAAAGAAGAGTGACTGAAGTTTTCTTTTTCCAGTATACTCTCTTATTTATATTTTATATCCCCACAGAGTCTACCAGAAGTTTATTTTCAACCAAAACATAACATTTTGTTTTCTAAAGAAGGAAGATATGAATCACCAATTCAGCATACTTAGAAGAAGAAAATTTACTTTAGGTAAGTTCTTTCCTATAGTTTGCTCTTAGCATAGATAGTAATTTGCCTTGCCAGGGAAAACTACTTAAAGCATGCCACTTACCTATGGAGTAAGAAGCCTGCATAACACAACTGTCATGTCCTCTCATGCTATGGATGCTAAATATGTTGCACTTGGCATATTCATCATTTTCATTATGCATTGAACTTCAACAATTCATCCTTTTCATTACATATTGAATGTCTTCTAATAATGATATCTAAGAGACTTTTAGTTTGCTTTAGATGCCTTAGTCTTTGTCTTGTCGGTAGCATAAAGATTTTGGTAAATATTGTTCTACTAGTTGAACATCTGATGAACTCTTTATTAATAGAGGACTTTGATTTGATAAAAAAAAAGTTAGCATACTTCAGTCTCCAGAAAAACCGGAAAGTTCTGACTGAGAAATGTCAGCCACACAACTGTGGTTTTGTACAGATGAGGAAACTTGGGAAGAAGAAAGTACTGTGATGATTTTATGACAACTTTATTTAAAAATGCCCCCAAAGAAATAATTTTATCAGAGCAAAGAAAATATTTACAGCACACACACACACACACACACACACACACACACACACACACACACACACACTCCAATCCATGGTAACATGTAAGAAAAGACAAGGCAGACCTTTAGGAAAAAGCAGAAATGCTTTATTCCATTCCCAGTGACTGTACTGTTCAGTACTATAATTTATCTCTAGAATGTGTTCAGATTTGCCCAGTCCAGAGTCTATTTAAAAGACTGGATTTCCCTGGTCTTGTGTTGGTTGTAAGTGGTTGGGGAAAGAAGAGAACCTTGTGTAAGCCACCCTGAGCCTTTAGGCTGCTTCTTAGACACAGCTAACCATCAGCACAGTTCCCTGAAGCAGGTTTCATCCCTCAGAGAGATTAAATCCCAGAGGAAAGATGAAGCTTTAGGAATCCCAGAAAATCCATCAGAGCCTCCCTGGTTTAGGAGCCCATTTCAAAGCATGTAGCACATTCTGGAGGGCACAAAACAAACACTTGTAGTGTTGTAATGTTACCTTCTGATAGAAGTTTGATAGAATCATTTACTATATGGAGGTGTGTCAAATGGAGAATTCCCCAGATCAGTTACACTCTCAGCAGTATTTGAGTGAAACAAAACATGATTAATAAACCAGGCAATGTAGGAGCAAGACAGATTCGGAGAGCTACAACCAACAATGGAACATAAAAAGAGAATGAAGTCACAGAACAACTTGATTGGCTATAGATAATTTATTAGTCATTGGCTACAGCTTAGGTAGTTGTTTTGCATTAGGAAATTGTCTGCAATGCCTTGAGTGACAACTGAAGTCCAGTTAAAACTCTATTGATTTGGTACGGTGGGCCCTGCACAGGTATCTAATCTTAATGTACACCTCCCCACAAAATTTTATTTAATCAGTCTTTGTAGCAGAATTTTCCCCCAATTATTTTAAATATTAATACAATAAGAAGCCTGTGATTGGACAGGGAAAAGGGAGGTGAAGCTAAGAGTTTCAGGGACAGGGACAGGAAGAGAGGAGAGGGAAAGGAAGGAAGATGGAGGAAGAGAAAGACGATCCAGATTATCCATGGCTTTCAATAATCACGGGTAGCTATGAATATCATATAAGGGATGGATGATTACAGGACAATTTGTCTTATCTAGGTGGGCAATTTATATGAATATC
This sequence comes from Tokudaia tokunoshimensis, assembly GCA_036184795.1. NCBI lineage: Eukaryota > Metazoa > Chordata > Mammalia > Rodentia > Muridae > Tokudaia > Tokudaia tokunoshimensis. Next base: position 54,552,330 of record BTHU01000004.1, on the reverse strand, counting down.
AATTGTCTCTGAATAAATTGTGAGGACATTTTGTAGGGTGAGAATTTACTGATATAAATCTGACTTATAAATTACAAGTCTCTAGAGTTTTGATTTTACCAGGTTACTGGGATTTGGGACCACTGACCACAGTGGGTGCGTGGCTGGGAATGTGAGCAGAATCTGCAGCAAGAGGACCTCGATTGGTCACTGCATGGGGCTAGTCATGGAGGCAGTGGGGTTGCCAGGGCCCGAGAGCAGCTGGGTATCACGTGGGACGGTGCATTTTTTAATATTTCCTGCAACAATTCTTTCCCTTGGGTTACCTCTTAAGTTAGAGTTTGGCCAAACTCTTGGCATCTGTCCCATTGTAAGAAACCATGGTAACCATGATATTAGCTATAATTCAAAAAGCCATTCATAATTTATATCACCCTTATCTCTACACATTTCAATTCTTGTCATTCTACACAATGAGAGACCATTTAACAGATGGCTGCATGCAGACATTTAAGCCTGAGAAGACACAGCACCAGGGGGGCTGCTATTGCATCTCTTAGGAAGAGAACACCAACACTTTGGCATATGATTCCTAGCCAAGGCCTGTAGAAAATAAATCCATTAAAACTGAATGATTAGATGATGACTGATAATCATTTTTGTTTTTTGTAATGGAGAATCTTTATTGCCCAATGTATTTGTTCCATGCAACAAAACTATTATTAACTGCCAAGACCACTTGCTGTACAGTCACTGAGCTAACACCCCACAGCTACTAATTCATAATAGATGGAGAAGAGTATCTAGAAGACTGGCTATCACATTAGCCCAATAGGTGAAAGCCATGTAAGCAAGAACAAGTCAGGAGTGAGAAGAGCCTCAGGATGGTGGAGCTATGATATTTCATCTTGGGTTGTCAAATCATCTACATGTGAGGTAAACTTTTCCTCAGTGTGCCTGTGGTGGTTTGAGCCTAGAGAGTGTCACTATTAGGAAATGTGGCAAAGTTGGAGTAGGTGTGGCCTTGTTGGAGGATGTGCATCACCATTGAGGTGGACTTTGTGCCCAGTATGGAACAAAGAGCCTCTTCCTAACTGCCTGCTGAAGATAGTTTCCTCCTGGTTGCCCTAGGCTCAATATGTACAACTCTTGGCCATCTAGCACCATGCCTCCAAGTGTCCATGTTTCCTACCATGATGATAATGGACTGAACATCTGAAACTTTTAAACTAGCAACAATTACATGTTGTCTTTGGTCATGGTGTCTTTTCCCAACAATAAAATCCCTAATTAAGAGAGAAGTTGGTACCATGGATTGGGGTATTGGTGTGATGGCCCTGACTATACTTTTGTTTGGAGGAATGTGGATTTTGGAACTTTGGATTTGGAAAGCAATAGAAAGTTATAAGTTCAGCTTAATGTGCCATTGTAGTAGGAATATGGAAGACATTGGTGTTGAGAGTAATTTGAACTGTGGGGGACTGGCTCAAGATGTTTCAAAGCAAAATGTTAGTATGTGGTCTAGAGACTGTTTTAGTGATATTTTGGTGAAGAATGTGGCTGCCTTTGCCCTTGTCTGAAGAGTCTACCTGAGGCTAAGTTAAAGAGATTTCAATTAATTGCATTAGCAAAGGAAGTCTCAAAACTTATCCCACCCAGATAAGTTTATTATTTATGTGTTTACAACTGAACAGGGATAGTTATATCATGTTAGGAGATATTATGACCTAGTTGTTTTCATTTGGACATAAGAAGATATGATTATATGTTAGGGATGAATTGTGATGGCTATTCTTAGTTGTCAACTTGACTATCTCTGGAATGAACTACAATCTGTAAATAGAGGTCACATGTGTGGTCCAGATTTTGAGGCTGGAATACACAGGCTTCCTGATGCATAGTGGGCATGAAAACCTTAGGTCCAGGCATGGTGGTATACAACTTTAATCCCAGGAGACCCATGAAAGCAGATCTCTGAGTTCAAGGCTAACCTGAAAAAGAGCACGGCCCAGGTAAAGAAAGGCTTAGGTCAAGGCATGGTAGTATATGCCTTTAATTCCATAATTCAGGAGACAGAGAGCATGTAGATCTCTGAGTTCAAGGTCAGTCTACAGAGCAAATTGCAGGACAGCCAAGCTTAGGTAATGAGGGAGGTGGAAAAGAGAAAGTTGGTGATGATGTAATAGTACAAGAGGGGCCATGTTCCAGCTCTAGCAAGCAGCAGAACTCAGCAACTTCTGCCATATGACTTTGACTTTAGAGTCAAGAGCAGAAGGAGTTTCTGGAACAATTGATGCTGTTTAGCTGGAGCTAAGAAATTAGTGGTGATTAAGAAGAGACCAGCATCACTGAAGTGAAATCATCAAGAAGTGTTTTCTGAAAGCACAAAGAAGCTGTGTTCCAGAGATAACTAAGTTTGTACCTTATGCTGAAGCTGGACTTGATAACGTGTAAGAATCACTGAGGTGGTACTGGTTTTGAAGGTATGAAGGGGTCATGGAGAGCTGCTGAGACTTGGCGCTGTGAGAGGCCAGGAAAGGCCACTGGTGAAGGTACAGCTTCAATTGCAGTTCACAGCCTAGGATTAAAGAGGTCATGCAAAGATGTTGAGGCTTGACACCATGAAGGGAGCCTATGAGAAGCTATTAGTGAAGCCTAGTTGGAGCAGAAGACACCTGCATATTGGAGATGCCAATATCATTGGATGACCAACAAAAACAGCAGCAGCAGTGGAGTGGAGTCAACCAGAACCTAGAGTGCTACAGAGGGCAGAGCTGGAGAAGTGACCCAAACCCTTTTGGGGGATCCTAGACATTTGAACAAGAAGCTATGAAGTTGAAGCTGCCTTGGAGATTCCAAGGTGTTAGAGTTGCCAGAACCATGGGATACCTGCTGGGGAAAGCTGCTAACAGGGAGTGGAACCATTCCAAGAGAAAGAAGTATGTTGCCATTATCAAAGCTGAAAGGAGTTGGACATCAATAATGGAGATACAGAGTTTGGAGTTTGCCCAGCTATTTTTTCATCTTGCTTTGGTCTAGTATTTTTTTCACTATAACTTTTTGGAATATATATATATATATACTGTACCATATGTCTGAAGTATATGCTCTGCTTTTTTATTTTGATTTTATAGGGATTACAGTTAAGAGATTGTATGAATCTCAGAAGAGACTTTAAACTGAACTTTTAACATTGTTGAGACTGTTATAGACTTTGGGATTTTTGAAGTTAGACTAAATGTATTTTGCATTATGCTATGGCTAGGTATTGAACCATAGACTCATGAGTTTGAACAAGCCTATGGGGGGAATGTGGTGGTTTGAATATGCTTGGCCCAGGGAGTGGCACTATTTGGAGGTGTGCCAATATTGGAGTAGATGTGGCCTTGTTGGAGGATGTGTGTCATTGTGGGGATAGGCTTTGAGATCCTTTGCTCAAGCTCTACTCAGTGTGGAAGAGAGCCTCTTCCTGACTTCCTGCTGATGTCCATTTTCTCCTGGTTGCTTTAGGATCAAGATGTAGAACTCTTAGCTCCTCCAGCACCATGTCTGTCTTCAAACTGCTATACTTTCCACAATGTTGATAATGGATTGAACCTCTGACACTGTAAACTAACCCCAATTCAATGTTGTTTTTTATAGGAGTTACCTTGGTCATGGTATCTCTTCACAGCAATTGAAACCCTAACTAAGAAAGTACTCTAAGATCCCTAAACTGTGTACAGTTCTAGGAACCCAAAAGGGGCTTCATGTCACAAGATTCAGGATTACATTTTGACATTCTGAGGCTTTCACTGAAGTGACAGTCAGAGAAATTAAGACACAAGACCATCTTCTCATAGTTGGTATTGTCCTGTCTTGTCCATGATGAATGGGGTAAAAAGACTTTTAGAAATAGAAGTTTCTCAGGACAGATCGTATATGTGCTCATGCCCTTCATGAGTCCTAGCTTAATATTAAGTTCCTTTCCCAACTCAAGTGTGTAGTATGGTCTCCTTACAAGGGCCACTGTGGGCCATCTGATTTGGTTAAGATTTGGTTTATAACTGCATTTAAGTTGTTTCATTCAAATTGTTTCTCACAACAATCCTACTTAACTGGGTTATGGAGTGAAAGTCTGTCAAAACATTTCCTTGGTATTCAATTCCTGTTCTTTATGATGTGTTCGAGAATAACCAGTGTCTCTGATAGAATTCTAGGAATCCTCACTCAACTCAATGATAGGATTCCCAAAGTACAAAAGTCTAATATTTGTCAGAGTCTGTTCTATGAATTTCCTTGAATATGAAACTCTTCAGTCCAGGATAAGGTATGAGCATCTCTCGGGGATAATGAGCCCTGTTAGCTGTTTGTCTTCTAGGTTTGTTGGCCAGAAAGGAGTAGAGAAAATTCATTGCTATTTACCTTCTGACTTTGTTAGCTTTGGGTCAATTCAAACCCAGGTCCTTGGTTCATCTTTAGGGTGCAGCTAGTTCCAAGCAGCCTGTGGGTCTTCATGAAGAACTGAACAGCCAGTATTTATCTAATTGGCCATGAAAGGCCACTGTTTGAAAATGAGCTACAGGCAGCTTGGAGGTTTCCCACAGCAGTGTTTAAATATGCCTTCTTTTGAATCTTTACATTTTTTAAATGTATCAGGGTATTATAGATCTGAGATCACACACTTTGTCTTAGAGGAAGCTGACATATTCGAATTTGCGTGTCTCAAAGAATAGCCAGGAAGGTGAGAGCTGCAGCTACAAAGATCTTTTATTCCCTTTCTGTTTGCAAAATCATTCCCTGTAAATAGTACATAAGCTTAGCTGGTTTGTCTTGTTAGACTATTTCTAAAAGCCTCCTGGAATGCACCAAAAGTAAGTCTGAAGGTAGAAGATCTAGTCTAGAATTTGATTTGTGAAAGCCTTTCAAAAGCATGAAAGGTTCAGAACTCTCCATCAAAGTAACCCATAGTCAGTGCAAAAATAATCATTCACTTAACTAAAGTGATAAGACTTCACATACTAACACAAAAAGCCAAATAAAGTGGAAAAGACCCAGAATCTTCAACAAGGTCAAAATTTCCCAATATAAGCAGACAAATCTTTCAAGAGAACTTTGCTTTTAAGCACAGGGAACCACATTCTAATTTTGTGAACTTACACATTTATAATAGTGTGCATTTCCTAGAACCCCCCCCCTTTTTTTTAAATTTATTTTATGTATGTGAATACACTGTTGCTGTCTTCAGACACACCAGAAGAGGGCATCAGATCTCATTATAGATGATTGTGATTGCTGGGAATTGAACTCAGGACCTCTGAAAGAGCAGATGGTGCTTTTAACCACTGAACCATCTCTCCAGCCCCCTAAAAAACCTTTTAATCCTCTAATTTCAGTCAGCTCAATCACTTCAAACTCATCTCTTATTTCTAGATTTTTTAATATCATTTGTTTCTTATTTTCTTTGGATGGGTGTTCTTACAGGAGTGATACCCAACTGACAGTTGTGGAATTTATATCATTTTCATGTATTTGTCCTCTTCTTGTCATTTTAGGATAATCCGCTGATCTAATTTTATTTCTATTTCTGTGATAAAATAATCTGACTAAAAGTAACAGGAAGGAAAGGAGTTTACTTGACTTGCCATTTTAGATTATTGTTCATCACAGTAGAAGTGACAGTGGCAGGAGCTTAAAGTAATTGGTCACATCTACAGTCAAGAGCAAGGAGAAATGGATGAGGGCATGTTGCTTGCTTATGTCCAGTTGGCTTTATTTATTCTTGTATTTTTGGTTGGGAGCCTAGCCTCTAATGGCTGAGCGATCTCTACAGCCCTGGCTCTAATTTATTCCTATATAGTGCAGGAACATCCTGCTTAGGGAATGGTCCTGCCCATAGTAGAGTGTCTTCCCACATCAATTAAGGCAATTAAGACAATCTCCCACAGACACCCCCCCCCATGAAAACCTGATCTAGACAATTTCTATGTTGTGGTTCTCTTCTCACTGACTCTAGGCTGAGTCAGTTTGACCGTTAAAAGCTAACCAGTACACATGCCATTATACTGGAGGCTCTATTTTTTTTTTAATTTTTCTTCAAAACACCTTTCATGCTTTATAGCTTTATCAGCCAAACCCACAAATCATATCTTGCTTTCTTTGCATAATATTATTTCTGGTTTTAATGACTATATAGTGATAATAAAAAGAAGTTCTTCAGATCAGAAGACAGTAGATGGCACACTGGCCTGGTCAGGTAGAATTTCAAGAAAAAATATCTGGTGAAAACTGGCTAATGGTTATCAAAATAGGAAGGTAAAAGACAAATACCGTTAGTGTTAACAACATGGTAAAATAGGGAACTTCACAAATCATGAAAGAAAGTCCAGAGCCAGCCTGGAAGTACTGGTTTGGTCTGGGGAATGCCCCTGTCCCAGTGATAGGTGACACAAACAGCAGATAGCAGATGTAACAACTTAATGTCGAGAGACTCAGAGAATCTGCACTGTAGTTTTAGAACTAAACTTGTATTTTTATTTTTACTTTATTTTGTTTTGATTTTTTTGAGGCTGGGTCTCTGTGTAGCCTTGGCTGTTCTGGAACTTGCTCTGTAGACCAGGTGAGCCTTGAACTCACAGAGATCTGCTTGGCTCTGCCTCTCAAGTGCTGGGATTAAAGGCGTGGGTGCCACCACTGCCTGGTGGACATTTACTTTCTAGTAATGTTAACTAACTAATTAAATGGCTCATTGTGTTGAGGATGAGGCTCATACAACAATGTGCAGGTGGAGACCAAAGGAGTTGGTACTTGATTTCTACTAGGTAGATGCTGGAGATTCAAGTGTCTTTTATACATTAAGACATCTCACTGGACCCAGTATGGACTTTTTTTTTTATCAGATTGACCTTGACTGATAAGATGTGTGCCACTGTATATTGTCCACCTATCATGAATAAATGAATATTTTAAGGAGGAGATGGGAAAGAAAACTACCAACACAGACTTCTATATTTGGAAAAATACTATCTCTAATCTATGAGTGAGAAAGATAAACTTCATGATAAAACCATGAAATTCATAACTATTAAGCCAGTTTTTCAGAAGATACCTCAATTCTTCAGCCTGAAGAGAAAGGTAAATATATTCACAATGTCAAATGAAAGAATAAACTCTTGCTAGAATAATTTTAAGCAAATGAGGAATAGGAAAATACCATGAAGTTGGCAAAAATGATAGCAGTGACTACACACTTGTCTTGGTTAGTGTTACTATTGCTATGATGAAACACCATGACCAAAATTGAGGAGGAAAAGAATTTATTTGGCTTAAACATCTAGCTCCCTAGTTCATCACTGAAGAAAGTCAGGACAGGGACTCAAACAGGGAGGGAACTTGGAAGCAGAACTGATGCAGAATGGTGCTGCCCACAGTAGAGTGTCTTCCCACATCAATTAAGGTAATTAAGACAATTAAGACAGAGGCCATGGAGGAGTGTTGTTTACTCGAGTGCTTCTCATGGTTTGCTCAGTATGCTTCCTTATGGAACCCAGAACCACCAGCCAAGGGGTAGCCCTACCTACAACAAACTGGGCCCTCCCACATAATTAATGATAAAAAATTGCTTTATAGGCTTGCCTACTGCTCAATCTAATGGAGGCATTTTCTCAGTTGAGGTTCTCTCCATCTCAGGATGATTATAGCATTTGTCAAGTTGACTTAAGTGTAGCCATCACAACACCTTTCAGTAATAAATGAGTATTAATGGCCTCCATTCCACAATCAAAGGATGCACAGTAGGAGATTGGATTAAAAATGTTCCATTTATTTGTTGTTGCTGAGAAATTTCTCATCATCTGTGATTCTTGTTTTAATTGTCAAGTTGAGACAATCTAGAATCACTTAACAAGAGTGTCAGGGAGGGACTGTATGCATTCCTTTGGGCTGTCTGTGGACACGTCAGTGAGCATTATCTTGATTGTGTTAACTGATGTGAGAAGATATGTCTACAGTGGCTAGTAACATTGCCTAGACAGGGGGCCCTGAAATGTGGAAGAGTAAATGAAGAGAACCAAGCACCATTTTTTAATTATTAAGGCTTTAATTAATCTCTCTGGGTTTGACTGTGGCTGTGACTAGCTGCCTCACGTTCCTGCTACCTTGATTTCCCCAAGTGATGGACTGTAATGTGGAATTATGAGCTAAAATAAATCCTTTCCCCCTAACCTACTTTGTCAGGGTATTTTATCAGAAGATCAGGAAACAAAACTAAGATACCATTATTTACTTTGGAGTAAAAATAAAGGAAAAAATGTCCTAAGCAAATGCAACTAGAGAACAGACTGTTTTACTGTTTGACAAAATCTATTTCACCCTGAAGTTGGTCAGTAGAGATAAAGAAGGTCACTTCATGTTGATTAAGAGAACAATTCACCAATAGGACATCTTAACATTAAAATGTGTACATACTGAACTCAGTGTATTCAATTTTATATGATAAACACTTCTAGACTAGTCCCAACACAATCATAGTGGTGTCTTTAATACCCTAATACCACTAATGGAAAAGCTGTCAATGATTTAATTTTTCTTCTCCAGGTCCAGAGCAGGGTGCGTCATAGATGAAGGCATCTTTCACATAGGTAATCATTCCTCTTTAGAGTTAGGTCTTGAGATAAACAAGATTAGTCTGGCTTTTAGCCCAGGCTGCTGTATGATTCTAATTAGTGAGAATTCAGGGTATCACCAATTAAGGAATGAGATGGAGAGCATCTTCCTTCCTTCCTTCCTTCCTTCCTTCCTTCCTTCCTTCCTTCCTTCCTTCCTTTCCTTCTCTTCCTCCTCATCCTCTTTCTCCTCTTCCTTCTCCTTCTCTTTATCCTTTTTGTTTGTTTTTTAAAGACAGGGTCCTTCTATATAGCCCAGCTGACCTGGAACTCACTATGTAGACTAAACTATTCTCAAGTTCACAGAATCCTCCTGCTTTTGCCTCCCAAGTGCTGGAATTAAAGGCATGCATTGGCTTCAGAGAACATTTCTAAGCAGACTAAGAGGACATAGTCACTAATATTCTAAGTGTAACGTTCTGACCAAGGTGTAGAGGTTTAAGTGAAATAAGCCAATCCCATTACCTAAGGGCTAAACTTCTACAAATAACCTTACACCACAGTGTAGTCCTGTATAAGTGCATGGTTTATTTAAAAAATATGACTCACTCTATGTGGTTTTTGGTCTTTCTTTCTAACAGATCCCACAACTAAACAAGTTTATTCAAATGTATATGTTCTCATTGTGGTCATTGCTGTTTTAAAGTATTTCTAACAAATTTCACTCCATTTTCTAGAAAAATGTGTAGTTTCTGGGCATGATTCTATGTGAATTGCCTGCAGAAGTTCCAACTTCTGGAACTTCCACTTTTTTTTCTTTTAAATCTGATTAAAGCAGGTGTCATAAGTGCCAGAAGGGTCCTGTGTCCCTCTCATAGTACACTGAAGTGTGGGTACTGCCCCAAGATTTTGTTCTCTTTCATAGCACAAACTGACCTTGAATGGGATACCAGGAAGCAGAGGTCCAGACTACTAGACCCAGGTGAACCCATGACTCCTTGGCTTCTATACCATATTCTACTGAGCTTCTGTCTGATCAGGTCAGACACCTGAGGCCTCCTACAAGACTCATCCCTGTGTTTTCTTCACAACTTCCAAATGCACTTTGGACCAAAAGGGTTGCACAAATAAATGCAAGTTCAAAGACGAGTCACTGGACTTTTTGAATCGCAGTCAGAACATAACCAGCGACCCTCATGCAAAGAAACAGAACACAGCTCAGAAGACAACACTCCTGCTTTCTCCAATACTTCCCTGGTCTCTGGAACTCTGTTTTGAATCCTGATCATAACACTAAAAATGCTAAAAGGAAAAGTTCTGAGACCAAGTAAGTGTGGTAGAATCTATTTGAGTAAACCACAGTTCATGAAGGAGTTAATGCTGAGACCTGGGCAGGTTCTGAGAATTTCAACCAACAATTCAATTTGACAAGATTTACAGAAAAACAGAAGTGAGGCATGGGAAACTTAAAATTAACCACAGCTTCGGCAATCGACTGGTTATATCTTAACTAGTTTACAGTTTACTGTTTACAGTTTACTTACTCAGCTAACTACAGAGTCTCTCAGGCACTTTGATTAAACCATGTTGCTTTGGTCTGTTGGCCTGTGCCCAGTTCAAGGCCACCGCTTCCACAAAATGTTGCTTAACAGCAGTACCACATCTGCCCTGAAATGAGATGGGTTGGATTTTATAACTTCCACTATTCTGACATTGAAATGTCATGAGAAATGTCTACATTTATGTGTGATGTTTTGGTGGTTGATGAGCCCTTAGTTGCATAAACTTGTTATACTTTTTTCTTTATTTGTATTTGTAATTACCCAGTATAAGTAGCACCTGTGGCTTTCAAAGGTGATTACTAAACTTCTGAAGTTCATCAGTTTACGTGGGGTAAACCACGACTTCAGAGGAGTTAAGCAAAAGGGAAAAATTGTAACATCAATGATCACATTTGCATATCATTTATCAAAGCTACACAGAAAAGTCTGGGTTATTAGTCAATAGGAATTGGCCACATTCCCAGACTGACTTAATAAGTAATTATTGTAAGCACCCTGAATACTCTGTGGACTATAGTACCTGCATGTATTTTCCTGTACTTTTCCAGATGTACCAAAGCCAGTGTCCTTTGTGTCAGGTCTTTTTTTAAAAAATTTTTATTAATAATAAATTTTATATACATTTCAAGTGGTAAAACCTTTCCTGGTTTCCCCCCTCCCCAAAATCCCCCAACTCCACCTCCCACTCCCTGCCTCCAAGTATATGACCCTCCCCCCAACCCATTATCACCCCTTCCCCCATTTCCCCTTGTTGGGGCATCTATTGAGCCTTCACCTGACCAAGGACCACTCCTCCCACTGATGCCCGACAAGGCATTCCCCTGCCACATTTTTGGCTGGAACCATGTGTACCCTTGGTTGATGGTTTGGTCCCTGGGAGTTCTGGGGCATCTGGGTGGCCAACATCATTGTTCTTCCCTTGGGGCTGTAAACCCCTTCAGCTACTCATGACCACCCTCCAACTCCTCCATTGGGGACCCCACTCCCAGACCAATGGTTGGCTGCTAGCATTTGCCTTTGTATGGATAAGGCTCTGGCAGGGCCTCTCCGAAGACAACCATGGCATGCTCCTTTTGATATGCGCTTCTTGTCCTCCATAGTAGTGTTGGGGGTTGGGTGACTGTTTATAGGGTGAATCCTCAGGTAGGGCAGTCTCTGGGTGGCCTTTACTTCAGTTCCTGCTCCACACTTTGCCTCCATTATTGTGCCTGTAAGTACATTGTTCCCTTTCTCAGAGGAACCCAAGCACCCCTACTTTAGTCCTCTTTCTTCTTGAGCTTCCTGTGGTCTGTGAATTGTAACTTGTTTATTTTGAGCTTTTGGGCTAGGATCCACTTATCAGTGAGTGCATACCATGTGTGTTCTTTTGTGGTTGGGTTACCTCACTCAGGATGACACTTTCTAGTTCCATCCATTTGCCTAAGAATTTCATAATTCATTGTTTTTAATAGCTGAATAGTACTCCATTGTGTATATATACCACAGTTTCTGTATCCATTCCTCAGTTGAAGGACATCTGGGTTCTTTCCAGTTTCTGGCTATTATGAATAAGGCAGCTATGAACATAGTGGAGCATGTGTCCTTATTACATGTAGGAGCATCTTCTGGGTATACGCCCAGGAGTGGTATAGCTGGTCCTGTCTAATTTTCTGAGGAATCGCCAAACTGATTTCCAGAGTAGTTGTACCAGCTTGCAGTCCAACTAAGAATGGAGAAGTGTTCCTTTTTCCCCACATCCTCTCCAGCATCTGCTGTCCCCTGAGTTTTTCATCTTAGCCATTCTGACCAGTGTGAGGTGGAATCTCAGTGTTGTTTTGATTTGCATTTCTCTGATAACTAAGGATGCTGAACATTTCTTTAGGTGCTTTAGAGCCATTCGAGTTTCCTCAGTTGAGAATTCCCTGTTTAGCTCTGTATCCCATTTTTTAATAGGGTTATTTGACTCTCTTGAGCCTAACTTCTTGAGTTCTTTGTATACCGTGGATATTAGCCCTCTAATGGATGTAGGATTGGTAAAGATCTTTTCCCAATTTGTTGGTTGCCATTTTGTCCTACTGACCGTGTCCTTTGCTTTAGAGAAGCTTTGCAGTTTCATGAGGTCCCATTTGTCGATTCTTGTTCTTAGGGCATAAGCCGTTGGTGTTCTTTTCAAGAACTTTCTCCCTGTGCCCATGTGTTCAAGATTCCTCCATATTTTTTCCTCTATAAGATTCAGTGTGTCTGGTTTTATAAGTAGGTCCTTGATCCACTTGGACTTGAGTTTTGTACAAGGAGATAAGAATGGGTTGATTTGCATTTTTCTGCATGACAGCTATTTTATTTAAAAATCTGACACAGTTTCTCATTTTAATATACATTTTTTTTATTTTCTAAGTTTTTTATTTACATTCCAAATCATTTCCCCTTTCCCGTTTCCTCCCTCCCCGAAAGTCCCATAAGCCCCCTTCACTCCCTCTTTTCCCCATTCAACCTCCTCTTGCTTCTCTTTCCTGGCATTCCCCTACATCCAGTCTTTCCAGGACCAGGGGTCTCTCCTTCCATCTTCTTGGAAATCTATTGATATGCGAATTGTGTCTAGGGTATTCCGAGATTCTGGGTTAATATCCCCTTATCAGTGACTGCATACCATGTGTGTTCTTTTGTGATTGGGTTACCTCACTAAGGATGATATTTTCAAGTTCTGATCATTTGCCTAGGAATTTCATGAATTCATTGTTTTTATTTTATTTTTTTTTTTATTTTTTTTTTAATTTAATTTTATTTTATTTTTTTAATTTACATTCCAAATCACTTCCCCTTTCCCGTTTCCTCCCTCCCCGAAAGTCCCATAAGCCCCCTTCCCTCCCTCTTTTCTCCGTTCAACCCCCTCTCATTACTCTGTCCTGGCGTTCCCCTACATCCAGTCTTTCCAGGACCAGGGGTCTCTCCTTCCATCTTTTTAGAAATCTATTGATATGCTGATTGTGTCTAGGGTATTCTGAGATTCTGGGTCAATATCCCCTTATCAGTGACTTCATACCATGTGTGATCTTTTGTGATTGGGTTACCTCACTAAGGATGATATTTTCAAGTTCTGACCATTTGCCTAGGAATTTCGTGAATTCATTGTTTTTAATTGCAGAGTAGTATTCCATTGTGTAAATATACCACATCTTCTGAATCCATTCCTCCGTTGAGGGACATCTGGGTTCTTTCCAGCTTCTGGCTATTATAAATAAGGCTGCTATGAATATAGTGGAGCATGTGTCCTTATTGCATGCAGGTAAAGTCTCTGGGTATATGCCCAGGAGTGGTATAGCCGGATCCTCCGGAAGTGTCATGCCCAGTTTTCTGAGGAGCCGCCAGACTGCTTTCCAGAGTGGTTGTACCAGCCTGCAATTCCACCAGCAGTGGAGGAGTGTTCCTCTTTCTCCACATCCTCGCCAACAACTGCTGTCTCCTGTGTTTTTGATCTTAGCCATCCTGACTGGTGTGAGATGGAATCTCAGGGTTGTTTTGATTTGCATTTCCCTAATGACTAAGGATGATGAACATCTCTTTAGGTGCTTCTCAGCCATTAGATATTCTTCAGGTGAGAACTCTTTGTGGAGCTCTGTACCCCATTTTTTAATAGGGTTACTTGCCTCTCTGGAGTTTAACTTCTTGAGTTCTTTGTATATCTTGGATATTAGCCCTCTGTCGGATGTAAGGTTGGTAAAGATCATTTCCCAGTTAGTTGGTTGCCGCTTTGTCTTTTTGACGGTGTCTTTTGCCTTGCAAAAACTTTGTAATTTAATGAGGTCCCATTTGTCTATTCTTGATCTTAGAGTATAAGCTATTGGAGTTCTGTTCAGGAAATTCTCCCCTGTGCCCATATGTTCAAGGTTCTTCCCTAGTTTCCCTTCTATTAGTTTCAGTGTGTCTGGTTTTATGTGGAGATCTTTGATCCACTTAGAATTGAGCTTAGTGCAAGGAGATAAGGATGGGTCAATTTGCATTCTTCTGCATGTTGACCTCCAGCTGAGCCAGCACCATTTGTTGAAAAGGCTATCTTTTTTCCACTGGATGGTTTTAGCTCCTTTGTCAAAGATCAAGTGACCATAGGAGTGTGGATTCATTTCTGGGTCTTCAATTCTGTTCCATTGATCTACATGTCTGTTACTGTACCAATACCATGCAGTTTTTAACACTATTGCTCTGTAGTACAGCTTGAGGTCCGGGATACTGATTCCCCCAGAGGTTCTTTTACTCTTGAGAATAGTTTTAGCTATTCTGGGTTTTCTGTTATTCCAGATGAATTTTTGAATTGCTCTTTCTAACTCTATGAAGAATTGAGTTGGGATTTTGATGGGGATTGCATTGAATCTGTGTATTACTTTTGGTAAGATGCTCATTTTTACTATATTAATCCTGCCAATCCATGAGCATGGCAGATTTTTCCATCTTCCGAGGTCTTCTTCAATTTCTTTCTTCAGAGACTTGAAGTTCTTGTCATACAGATCTTTCACTTGTTTGGTTAGCGTCACGCCAAGATACTTAATATGGTTTGTGGCTATCGTAAAGGGTATTATTTCTCTTACTTCTTTCTCAGCCTGCTTATCCTTTGAGTATAGGAAGGCTTCTGACTTGCTTGAGTTGATTTTATATCCGGCCACTTTGCTGAAGTCGTTTATCAGCTGTAGGAGTTCTCTGGTGGAGTTCTTTGGGTCGCTTATGTATACTATCATATCGTCTGCAAATAGTGATAGTTTGACTTCTTCCTTTCCAATTTGTATCCCTTTGCCCTCTTTTTGTTGTCTAATTGCTCTAGCTAGAACTTCAAGTACTATATTGAAAAGATATGGAGAGAGAGGGCAGCCTTGTCTAGTCCCTGATTTTAGTGGGATTGCTTCAAGTTTCTCTCCGTTTAGATTGATGCTGGCTACTGGTTTGCTGTAAATTGCTTTTACTATGTTTAGATATGGGCCTTGAATTCCTGATCTTTCCAAGACCTTTAGCATGAAAGGATGCTGAATTTTGTCAAATGCTTTCTCAGCATCTAATGAGATGACCATGTGGTTTTTTTCTTTGAGATTGTTTATGTAGTGGATTACATTGATGGATTTCCTTATATTGAACCATCCCTGCATCCCTGGGATGAAGCCTACTTGATCGTGGTGAATGATCGTTTTGATGTGTTCTTGGATTCGGTTGGCAAGAATTTTATTGAGTATTTTTGCATCGATATTCATAAGAGAGATTGGCCTGAGATTCTCTTTCTTTGTCGGATCTTTGTGTGCTTTTGGTATTAGTGTAATTGTGGCTTCATAGAACGAGTTGGGTAGTGTTCCTTCTGTTTCTATTTTGTGGAACAGTTTGAAGAGTATTGGTGTTAGGTCTTCTTTGAAGGTCTGATAGAATTCTGCACTAAAACCATCTGGACCTGTGCTTTTTTTGGTTGGAAGACTTCCAATGACAACTTCTATTTCTTCAGGGGTTATAGGACGGTTTAGATGGTCTATTTGATCCTGATTTAATTTTGGTACTTGGTATCTGTCAAGGAAATTGTCCATTTCCTCAAGATTTTCTAGTTGTGTTGAATACAGGTTTTTGTAGTAGGATCTGATGATTTTTTGAATTTCCTCAGTTTCTGTTGTTATCTCTCCCTTTTCGTTTCTGATTTTATTAATTTGGATACTATCTCTGTGCCCTCTGGTTAGTCTGGCTAAGGGCTTATCTATCTTGTTGATTTTCTCAAAGAACCAACTCCTCGTTTTGTTGATTCTTTGTATGGTTTTATTTGTTTCTACTTGATTGATTTCAGCCCTGAGTTTGATGATTTCCTGCCTTCTACTCCTCTTTGGTGTATTTGCTTCTTTTTGTTCCAGGGCTTTCAGGTGTGCCATTAAGCTGTTAGTGTATGCTGTCTCCCGTTTCTTTTTGGCGGCACTCAGGGCTATGAATTTTCCTCTTAGCACTGCTTTCATTGTGTCCCATAAGTTAGGGTATGTTGTGCCTTCATTTTCATTAACTTTCAAAAAGTCTTTGATTTCTTTCTTTATTTCCACCTTGACCAAGTTATCATTGAGTAGAGCATTGTTCAGCCTCCATGTGTACGTGGGTTTTCTTTTGTTTTTGTTGCCATTGAAGACCACCCTTATTCCATAGTGATCTGATAGGAGGCATGGGATTATTTCTATCTTCTTGTATCTGTTGAGGTCTGATTTGTGACCAATTATATGGTCAATTTTGGAGAAGGTACCATGAGGAGCTGAGAAGAAGGTGTATTCTTTAGCTCTAGGATGAAATGTTCTATATATATCAGTTAGTTCCATTTGGTCCAAGGCTTCAATTAGATTCACTGTGTCCCTGTTTAGTTTCTGCTTTCTGAATGATAACGATCCATTTCAGAGAGCGGGGTGTTGAAGTCACCCACTATTATTGTGTGCGGTGCGATGTGTGCTTTGAGTTTTAGTAAAGTTTCTTTTACGAATGAGGGTGCCCTTGCATTTGGAGCATAGATATTCAGGATTGAGAGTTCTTGATGGTGGATTTTTCCCTTGATCAGTATGTAGTGTCCTTCTGTGTCTTTTTTGATGACTTTGGGTTGAAAATCAATTTTATCCGATATTAGGATGGCTACTCCACCTCGTTTCTTGGGGCCATTTGCTTGTAAAATTGTTTTCCAGCCTTTTACTCTGAGGTAGTGTTTGTCTTTGACACTGAGGTGCGTTTCCTGCATGCAGCAAAATGCTGGGTCCTGTTTACGTATCCAGTCTGCTAGTCTATGTCTTTTAATTGGGGAATTGAGACCATTGATATTAAGAGAGATTAAGGCATAGTGATTATTGCCATCTGCCATTCTTGACGCTATCTTTATGTTTGAGTGGTTATCTACTTTTGGGTTTGATTCAAGAAGGTTATTATCTCATTTTTTCCAGGGTGTTGTTTCTCTCCCTGTATTGGAGGTTTCCACCTATTATCCGTTGCAGGGCTGGATTTGTGGAAAGATATTGTGAAAATTTGGTTTTATCATGGAATATCTTGGTCTCTCCATCTATGGTGATTGAGAGTTTTGCTGGGTATAGTAGTCTAGGCTGGCATTTGTGCTGTCTTAGTGTCTGCATGAGATCTGCCCAGGATCTTCTGGCTTTCATAGTCTCTGGTGAGAAGTCTGATGTGATTCGGATAGGTCTTCCTTTGTATGTTACTTGGCCCTTTTCTCTTACTGCATTTAGTATTCTTTCTTTGTTTAAAACATTCGGTGTTTTGATTATTATGTGACGGGAGGTATTTCTGTTCTGGTCCAGTCTGTTTGGAGTTCTGTAGGCTTCTTGTACGTTCATTGGCATCTCTCTCTTTAAGTTAGGGAAGTTTTCCTCCATAATTTTGTTGAAGATGTTTACTGGCCCTTTAAGTTGCAAATCTTCACTCTCATCTATACCTATAATCCTTAGGTTTGGTCTTCTCATTGTGTCCTGGATTTCCTGGATGTTTTGGGTTACGCGTTTTTTGCATTTTGCATTTTCTTTGACTGTTGAGTCGATGCTTTCTATGGAATCTTCAGCACCTGAGATTCTTTCTTCCATCTCTTGTATTCTATTGTTGATGTTTGCATCTATGACTCCTGATTTCTTCCCAAGGTTTTCTATCTCCAAAGTTGTCTCCCTTTGTGATTTCTTAGTTGTTTCTACTTCCTTTTTTAGTTCCTGGATGGATTTGCTGAGATCCTTCACTTGTTTGTTTGTATTTTCCTGTATTTCTTTAAGGTATTTTTGCATTACCTCTTTCAGGATTTCTTCCTGATGACCCACGTTCTCCTGCATTTCTCTGAGCGATTTTTGTGTTTCCTCCTCATGGGATTCCATCTGTTGATCCATCGTCTCCTGCATTTCTTTAAGCAGTTCTCGTGTTTCCTTTGTAAGGGCATCTAACCGTTGATTCATTTCTTTAAGCAATTTTTGTGTTGCCTCCTTATGGGCATCCGTCTGTTGACCCATATTCTTCTGCATTTCTTTATGCAAATTTTGTGATTCCTTTGTGAGTGCATCTACCCGTTGATTCATCTCGTTAAGCGATTTTTGTGTTGTCTCCTTGTGCGCCTCCATCTTTTGATCCATGTTCTCCCGCATTTCTCTAAGCGATTTTTGTGTTTCCTTTGTAAGGGCTTCTAACCGTTGATTCATGGTCTCCTGTAACTCTTTATGAGATTTATTTGTGTCCTTCTTGTGATCCTCTAATAGCATCATGAGAAGTGATTTTAAATCCAGATCTTGTCTTTCGGGTGTGGTGGGGTATCCAGGACTTGCTGCTGTTGGAGAGTTGGGTTCGGATGGTCCCACATTACTTTGATTACTGTTAGTAACATTCCTACGTTTGCCTTTTGCCATCTGGATACCTCTGGTGTTAGTTGGTCCTGCTGCCACTGGCTGTTGGTTGGACCTCCTGTGAGCCTGCAAAGCTATTTCTGCCCCCCCTGGATTACCAGGATTCCCCTGGCACCGATTTCTGGGGCCTGCCTGCTCCTGAGTGACTTTGGAGCCCTAATGTGCTTTGCCCCAAGTGATCTTATATTGGGGAGGCCTTGCACATCTAAAGGCTCAGCCTAGTGGATTCCTGGAGCAGAGGTCGCCAAAGGGAGGCTGGCAGGCTCTTGCCCTGTGCAGGGGTGTGTGATCTCTCCTGGGGGGGGGAGGGGGCGTCCCTCTGCCAGGCAGAAGTCCCACAGCAGATCTGGCGCGCTGGTCACTGCAGATCAGCCCAGCACCTGGGAGCAGGTTACACACAAGCTGCCTGAACCCGAAGCGATATTATGCCTGTCTGTCTCTGAGCCTGGTGGTCCCAACTACCTGGTCACTGGAGCAAAGATGGCGGAGGGCACTCTCCGTGGCACTGCTCACCCTGTGGTCACGATGGCCCGCCGATCTGGCACCCAGACGACCACAGCGCCAACCCGCCCTCGGGCACAGACGGAAGCCCCAACAGGCCGTGTCCCAAGTGATGTTATATTGGGGGGAGAGCCTGGGTACCGGTCTCTCCAGCGCAGTCCGCGGGAACAGAGGTCGCGGGAGGGAAGCTGGCAGGCTCCCTCCCTGCGCGGGGTCCCTCCACCAGGCAGAAGGTCCCACCGCGGAACTGGCGCGCTGGTTACTGCAGATCAGCCCAGCACCTGGGAGCAGGTTACACACAAGCTGCTCTGCAGATCAGCCCAGCACCTGGGAGCAGGTTACACACAAGCTGCCTGAAACCGAAGCGATATTATGCCTGTCTGTCTCTGAGCCTGGCGGTCCCAACTACCTGGTCGAATTCATTGTTTTTAATTGCAGAGTAGTATTCCATTGTGTAAATATGCCACATGTTCTGAATCCATTTCTCCATTGAGGGACATCTGGGTTCTTTCCAGCTTCTGGCTATTATAAATAAGGCTGCTATGAACATAGTGGAACATGTGTCCTTATTGCATGCAGGTAAGGCCTCTGGGTATATGTCCAGGAGTGGTATAGCCGGATCCTCCGGGAATGTCATGCCCAGTTTTCTGAGGAACTGCCAGACAGCTTTCCAGAGTGGTTGTACCAGCCTGCAATTCCACCAGCAGTGGAGGAGTGTTCCTCTTTCTCCACATCCTCGCCAACAACTGCTGTCTCCTGTGTTTTTGATCTTAACCATTCTGACTGGTGTGAGATGGAATCTCAGGGTTGTTTTGATTTGCATTTCCCTAATGACTAAGGATGATGAACATCTCTTTAGGTGCTTCTCAGCCATTAGATATTCTTCAGGTGAGAACTCTTTGTTTAGCTCTGTACCCCATTTTTTAATAGGGCTACTTGGCTCTCTGGAGTTTAACTTCTTGAGTTCTTTGTATATATTGGATATTAGCCCTCTGTCGGATGTAGAGTTGGTAAAGATCATTTCCCAGTTAGTTGGTTGCCCCTTTGTCTTTTTGACAGTGTCTTTTGCCTTGCAGAAACTTTGTAATTTAATGAGGTACCATTTGTCAATTCTTGATCTTAGAGCATAAGTTATTGGAGTTCTACTCAGGAAATTCTCCCCTGTGCCCATATGTTCAAGGTTCTTCCCTAGTTTCCTTTCTATTAGTTTCAGTGTGTCTGGTTTTATGTGGAGGTGCTTGATCCACTTTGAATTGAGCTTAGTGCAAGGAGATAAGAATGGGTCAATTTGCATTCTTCTGCATGCTGACCTCCAGTTGAACCAGCACCATTTGTTGAAAAGGCTATCTTTTTTCCACTGGATGGTTTTAGCTCCTTTGTGAAAGATCAAATGACCATAGGAGTGTGGATTCATTTCTGGGTCTTCAATTCTGTTCCATTGATCTACATGCTTGTCACTGTACCAATACCATGCAGTTTTTAACACTATTGCTCTGTAGTACAGCTTGAAGTCCGGGATATTGATTCCCCCAGAAGTTCTTATACTCTTGAGAATAGTTTTAGCTATTCTGGGTTTTCTGTTATTCCA
Source organism: Tokudaia tokunoshimensis (assembly GCA_036184795.1). NCBI lineage: Eukaryota > Metazoa > Chordata > Mammalia > Rodentia > Muridae > Tokudaia > Tokudaia tokunoshimensis. The sequence goes on along the minus strand of BTHU01000004.1, from coordinate 54,531,773 downwards.
GATGAATTTTTGAATTGCTCTTTCTAACTCTATGAAGAATTGAGTTGGGATTTTGATGGGGATTGCATTGAATCTGTATATTGCTTTTGGCAAGATGGTCATTTTTACTATATTAATCCTGCCAATCCATGAGCATGGCAGATTTTTCCATCTTCTGAGGTCTTCTTCAATTTCTTTCTTCAGAGACTTGAAGTTCTTGTCATACAGATCTTTCACTTGTTTGGTTAGAGTCACACCAAGATACTTTATATGGTTTGTGGCTCTCGTGAAGGGTATCATTTCTCTTACTTCTTTATCAGCCTGCTTATCCTTTGAGTATAGGAAGGCTACTGACTTGCTTGAGTTGATTTTATATCTGGCCACTTTGCTGAAGTTGTTTATCAGCTGTAGGAGTTCTCTGGGTCGCTTAAGTATACTATCATATCGTCTGCAAATAGTGATAGTTTGACTTCTTCCTTGCCAATTTGTATCCCTTTGACCTCTTTTTGTTGTCTAATTGCTCTAGCTAGAACTTCAAGTACTATATTGAAAAGATATATATAGAGAGGGCAGCCTTGTCTAGTCCCTGATTTTAGTGGGATTGCTTCAAGTTTCTCTCCATTTAGATTGATGCTGGCTACTGGTTTGCTGTAAATTGCTTTTACTATGTTTAGATATGGGCCTCAAATTCCTGATCTTTCCAAGACCTTTAGCTTGAAAGGATGCTGAATTTTGTCAAATGCTTTCTCAGCATCTAATGAGATGACCATGTGGTTTTTTTCTTTGAGATTGTTTATGTAGTGGATCACATTGATGGACTTCCTTATATTGAACCTTCCCTGAATCCCTGGGATGAAGCCTACTTGATCGTGGTGAATGATCGTTTTGATGTGTTCTTGGATTCGGTTGGCAAGAATTTTATTGAGTATTTTTGCATTGATATTCATAAGAGAGATTGACCTGAGATTCTCTTTTTTTTTGTTGGATATTTGTGTGATTTTGGTATTAGTGTAATTGTGGCCTCATAGAACGAGTTGGGTAGTGTTCCTTCTGTTTCTATTTTGTGGAATAGTTTGAAGAGTATTGGTGTTAGGTCTTCTTTGAAGGTCTGATAGAATTCTGCACTAAAACCATCTGGACCTGTGCTTTTTTAGATTGGAAGACTTCCAATGACCACTTCTATTTCTTCAGGGGTTATAGGACAGTTTAGATGGTCTATTTGATCCTGATTTAATTTTGGTATTTTGTATCTGTCTAGGAAATTGTCCATTTCCTCCGGATTTTCTAGTTGTGTTGAATACAGGCTTTTGTAGTAGGATCTGATGATTTTTTGAATTTCCTCAGTTTCTGTTGTTATTTCTCCCTTTTCATTTCTGATTTTGTTAATTTGGATACTGTCTCTGTGCCCTCTGGCTAGTCTGGCTAAGGGCTTATCTATCTCGCTGATTTTCTCAAAGAACCAACTCCTAGTTTTGTTGATTCTTTGTATGGTTCTATTTGTTTCTACTTGATTGATTTAAGTCCTGAGTTTGATGATTTCCTGCCTTCTACTCCTCTTGGGTGTATTTACTTCTTTCTGTTCCAGGGCTTTCAGGTGTGCCATTAAGCTGCTAGTGTATGCTGTCTCCTGTTTCTTTTTGGTGGCACTCAGGGCTATGAATTTTCCTCTTAGCACTGCTTTCATTGTATCCCATAAATTAGGGTATATTGTGCCTTCATTTTCATTAAATTTTAAAAAGTCTTTGATTTCTTTCTTTATTTCCTCCTTGACCAAGTTATCATTGAGTAGAGCATTGTTCAGCCTCCATGTGTATGTGGGTTTTCTGTTGTTTTTGTTGCCATTGAAGACCACCCTTATTCCATAGTGATCTGATAGGAGGCCTGGGATTATTTCTATCTTCTTATATCTGTTGAGGTCTGATTTGTGACCAATTATATGGTCGATTTTGGAGAAGGTACCATGAGGTGCTGAGAAGAAGGTGTATTCTTTTGCTCTAGGATGAAATGTTCTATATATATCTGTTAGTTCTATTTGGTCCAAGGCTTCAATTAGATTCACTGTGTCCCTGTTTAGTTTCTGCTTTCCTGAACGATCCATTTCAGAGAGCGGGGTGTTGAAGTCACCCACTAATATTGTGTGAGGTGAAATGTGTGCTTTGAGCTTTAGTAAAGTTTCTTTTACGAATGAGGGTGCCCTTGCATTTGGAGCATAGATATTCAGAATTGAGAGTTCTTCTTGGTGGATTTTTCCCTTGATTATTATGTAGTGTCATTCTGTGTCTTTTTTGATGACTTTAGGTTGGAAGTCAATTTTATCTGATATTAGGATGGCTACTCCGGCTCGTTTCCTGGGACCATTTGCTTGTAAAATTGTTTTCCAGCCTGTTACTCTGAGGTAGTGTTTGTCTTTGTCTTTTACTTTGAGGTAGTGTTTCCTGCCCGCAGCAAAATGCTGGGTCCTGTTTACCTATCCAGTCTGTTAGTCTATGTCTTTTTATTGGGGAATTGAGACCATTGATATTAAGAGAGATTAAGGAATAGTGATTATTGCCACCTGCTATTTTTGACAGTGTCTTTGTGTTTTAGTGGTTATCTATTTTTGGGTTTGATGCAAGAAGGTTACTATCTCATTTTTTCCGGGGTGTTGTTTCTTTCCTTGTATTGGCAGTTTCCACCTATTATCCTTTGCAGGGTTGGGTTTGTGGAAAGATATTGTGAAAATTTTGTTTTATCATGGAATATCTTGGTCTCTCCATCTATGGTGATTGAGAGTTTTGCTGGGTATAGTAGTCTAGGCTTGCATTTGTGTTCTCTTAGTGTCTGCATGAGATCTGCCCAGGATCTTCTGGCTTTCATAGTCTCAGGTGAGAAGTCTGATGTGATTCGGATAGGTCTTCCTTTGTATGTTACTTGGCCTTTTTCTCTTACTGCTTTTAATATTCTTTCTTTGTTTAGTACATTTGGTGTTTTGATTATTATGTGATGGGAGGTATTTCTGTTCTGGTCCCGTCTGTTTGGAGTTCTGTAGGCTTCTTGTACGTTCATCGGCATCTCTCTCTTTAAGTTAGGGAAGTTTTCCTCCATAATTTTGTTGAAGATGTTTACTGGCCCTTTAAGTTGCAAATCTTCACTCTCATCTATACCTATAATCCTTAGGTTTGGTCTTCTCATTGTGTCCTGGATTTCCTGGATGTTTTGGGTTACACGTTTTTTGCATTTTGCATTTTCTTTGACTATTGAGTCGATGCTTTCTATGGAATCTTCAGCACCTGAGATTCTTTCTTCCATCTCTTGTATTCTATTGTTGATGTTTGCATCTATGACTCCTGATTTCTTCTCAAGGTTTTCTATCTCCAAAGTTGTCTCCCTTTGTGATTTCTTAGTTGTTTCTACTTCCTTTTTTAGATCCTGGATGGATTTGCTGAGATCCTTCACTTGTTTGTTTGTATTTTCCTGTATTTCTTTAAGGTATTTTTGCATTTTCTCTTTCAGGATTTCTGCCTGTTGACCCAAGTTCTCCTGTATTTCTCTAAGTGATTTTTGTGTTTCCTCCTCATGGGATTCCATCTGTTGATCCATCACCTCCTGCATTTCTTTAAGCGATACTTGTGTTTCCTTTGTAAGGGCATCTATCCGTTGATTCATTTCTTTAAGCACTTTTTGTGTTGCCTCCGTATGGGCATCCATCTGTTGACCCATATTCTTCTGCATTTCTTTATGCGATTTTTGTGATTCCTTTGAAAGTGCATCTACCCGTTGATTCATTTCTTTGAGCGATTTTGTGTTGCCTCCTTGTGGGCCTCCATCTGTTGACTCATGTTCTCCTGCATTTCTCTAAGCGATTTTTGTGTTTCTTTTGTAAGGGTTTCTAACCGTTGATTCATGTTCTCCTGTAATTCTTTATGGGATTTATTTGTGTCCTTCTTGAAATCCTCTAATAGCATCATGAGAAGAGATTTTAAATCCAGATCTTGTCTTTCGGGTGTGATGTGGTATCCAGGACTTGCTGCTGTTGGAGAGTTGGGTTCGGATGGTCCCATATTACTTTGATTTCTGTTAGTAACGTTCCTATGTTTGCCTTTTGCCATCTGGTTACCTCTGGTGTTAGTTGGTCCTGCTGTCACTGGCTGTTGGTTGGACCTCTTGTGAGCCTGCAAGGCTATTTCTGACCCCCCTGGATTACTGGGATTCCCTTGGCACAGTTTTCTGGGGCCTGCCCTGCTCCTGAGTGACTTTGGAGCCCTGATGTGTCTTGCTCCAAGTGATGTTATATTGGGGAATTCCTACACATCCAAAGGCTCAGCGTAGTGGATTCCCGGAGCAGAGGTCGCCCAAGGGAGGCTGGTAGGCTCCCGCTCTGTGCAGGGGTGTGTGAGATCTCTCCCAGAGCAGTGGGGGGGGGTCCCTCTGCAGGGCAAAAGTACCACAGCAGAACTGGCGCATTGGTTACAGCAGATCTGCCCAGCTCTTGGGAGCAGGGTGCATACTAACTGCCTGAGACCCAAGCGATATTATGCCTGACTGTCCCTGTGCCTGGAGGTCCCAATTGCCCTGATGCAGGAGCAAAGATGGCGGAATGCACTCTGCACTCTCTCAGCGCAGATCACTCTGCAGGGGATATGGCCCACAGCAGAGCTGGCGCCCAGACGATCGCAGTACTGTCCAGCTCTTGAGCACAGATGGAAGCCCAACAGGCTGTGTCCCAATCGATGTTATATTGGGGAGAACCTGGGTACCTGTCATTTCAGTTCAGTCAATCCAGGAACAGAGGTCACCAAAGGGAAGCTGATAGGCTCCCGCCCTGTGCCCATTTTATTTTTAATATTATAAATAATCACATTATTTCTCCTCTTGTTTTCTCCCTCTAAACACTCCCTTGTACCCACCCACTTCTTTTATACTCATGTCTTTTTTAGACAGCTATCTATGTTCAGAGAGTATTTGAGGATGTGAATAAATGCAGACACCAAGGAGATACACATGCACTTCCTCACATGCACCCCAGAACCAAAAAACATGCAGTTCATGTTTGATGCTGCTAGTGACATCATCACGAAGAACAACCTGGAACACTATGGTCTCCTCTGAGGGTCAGGAGACCTAGCAGCATAGACCACCCCCAACTGCTTCCTATTATACCTGAGGAAGATGGGGACAAGAAGACTATGCTCTCTGTCTGCTCCCCCACAAGCTGCTTCTTTCATCTTTTCTTTCTGTTCTCAATTACCCTGTCCTTCCCTCAGCTCTATAGATGTGGGGGAAGAGTTGCCACAGGCCTTCCTGTTTGAAGCTTGTCATTGTCTAAGCTGCCATGAATGGCCATGACCCCTCCTTCCTGGGCATTCTGCTCTGACTTTCTGTTTCCTTGTTCTGGGATAACAGGAGGAGAACATGTTCTCCAAGGGCTATGTTTGGAGGGGTACTTACCTCTCCAGTCTAGACCCCCTGGTTTTGTTAAACACCAGTCCTGACTCAGGTCCAAATGTTTGTAGACAGCCTTCTGCCTACCCCACCCTCTGCTGTTAGCAGACTCCAAAGGAAAAAGCACAAGAAGCCTGAAAGACACCACTATTCCTGGAGACCACAGTCCATCTGCTCATTCTCATAACTTAAAAAAAAAAAAAAAAAGAAAAGGAAACTGCAAACCTAGACTATATTTTGGAGGAACCTGTTTAAACCTGTCAGGTCCTGACCTTCACCTACCTGAACCCTTTCCAGTGATTCCTATCTTGAGTGTGTCTGTGTGTTTATACCCATCCTCTATGGGTGGTCTCTTGCTCTGCCCTCTATGGAATTGTGTAACAAGGGCTGTTCCAGATAGCTGTCTTGTTTTGAAGCCCTGGGCTTAAGCTAGTTGTAGCTCCTTAGCACTATTCTAGGAACCACAGCTGTCAGCATCTGGATCTGCAAGCATGTGGAAGAAAGAGACACTGCCTGGTTTGGGCTTTTGAAATCTCAAAACCCATCCCCAGGGGTATACCTCCTCTAACAAGGTCACACCATTTAATCCTCCTCAAATAGTTCCACTCCCTGAAGACTAAGCATTCAAATATATTAGCCTATGGGGTTCATTCTTGTTCAAACCACTACATTACATATAAATATATAAATAGAACCTGCTCACTCTGTGTAATGTTACTTGTGTGTATATGTTTTCAGAGCTGACGATTTGATATTTGATAACCAGTAAGTGTTCTCTTCCCTGGAGAAGACTGTTCCTTCTGCTCTCAGAATTTTTAGTTATAGTAATTGCCTATAGTTATAAATAATGTTCCCTTGAATGATCCATTGTTTGTGGACTGCCATTTTCAAACTTGGATGGAAAGTGTGTGTGTATGTGTGTGTGTTGTGTGTGTGTGTGTGTGTGTGTGTGTGTGTGAGAGAGAGAGAGAGAGAGAGAGAGAGAGAGAGAGAGAGAGAGAGAGATAGATAGTTACAGCATGAGATTTGTCTTATCCTTTCCCACTCCTACATGTTGTTAATTACTGCTTAAAATTACAACACAAACCAAAAGATAGCCCACAAAGCACTGTTTGTTATAGAATAAAAGTGTTAGGAATGACATTCTCCATTGTTAAGAGGGTTGAGAGAGAAAGCATGGACAAATGAGGTACAGTGGGCTTACCCAGTCCAGGCACAAGGAACCTGTAATCATTGAAAACCTAGAAGTTGGATAAAGGGGGAAAACACAAGATCTAGGCAGAAAGCCTGGATGGAAGCCCGGCTTACCAGGATAATATTGAGCACAGTTTACATCTCTACAAAATGAGGATTATGTCCAGGACAGCAGGGACTTATAATTGTATGAATATGCTTGGTGAACAGTAATGGAGATTACATGGAAAACATCACTAAAATGGATCTAGGGGCCTGGGGAGATAGCTCAGCTTGCAAAGTACTCATGGCATAGACACGAGGAGCTGAGTTTGTCTCCTTAGCACCCATGGTAAACCTGTGCCTGTAATCCTGCAGGAGGTGTGTGTGTATGGGGACAGGTCAATCTCTGGAGCTCACTGGCCAGCCGTCCTAGTTGACTGGATGAGTTTCAAGTGCAGTGAGAGATCCTGCCTCAAATACTGAGGTGGGAAGGGATAGAGGAAGACAGTGTCTTCTGGTCTCTACATTCATGTGTTCATGCTGTTACACAATCACAGATGTCCTAATTATACATAGACACAAGGTAGAGCAAGAGGAGGGGCAAACAGACAGGAGTGAGCCTTGATCCATGAGGCTCAGGACTTAGAATCATTTGATCTTGCATATAAAAGGTCACAATTATGTACTTTTTTGAGGCTGCAGAGGAAAAGCACATTCTCTGAGGAGGGTGTAGATTAGGAGAAAACCACCTGCTTCAGGGTTTCTGAGAGTTTCTATGCTTCCACACTTGGTTAGATGCTTTCTATGATAGTTGGTTTAATGAGAACACCTTATGTCCCTGTTTCTGTCTATGAAGTGAAGGCATGATTTGAGCTTAAAGGAGAAAATAGATGCCATTTAGAAATAAAAGGTGTGGGGAAGCTAAAATTTCAAGACAAACTAGATAATATCCCCCCTCCCAAAGATATCTGGAATGTGAAATGTGGTTGCTGAATGCTTTAATGAAACCCTTTTCTGAACCATGAACTCTAATTACATATTGTATATCTAGATTAGATATGGATCTAAAGGGATTTTTTGGCATAATTAATTAATTTATTTTTTACACTCCATATTTTATTCCCCCAACCCCCTCCCTGTACACCCTCTGACTGTTCGACACCCTATACTTCCTCCCTGCTCCCCTGTCCCCACCTCCCAACCCCCTGACCTCTAAACTCCCTGGGGCCTCCAGTCTCTTGAGGGTTAGTTGCATCATCTCTGAGTGAACACAGACCCAGCAGTCCTCTACTGTATATGTGTTGGGGGCCTCATGTGAGCTGGTGTATGCTGCATGTTTGATGGTCCAGTGTTTGAGAGATCTCAGGGGTCCCGATTGAATGAAACTTCTGGTCCTCCTACAGGGTTGCCCTAAAGGGATCTTTAAGCTATTTCCTGTTGACTAGGGGTGTTGACTTCCTTGGGGCAAGTTCAATCTTCATAGTTAGGATATCTCCAATTTTTTCTAATCTCTTTTCTCTTAACCACTAGCAACAGCAACAGCAGCAGGAGCAGGAATCAGGAGGAGGAACATAGCTCCTTCTCCTCCTCCTTCTTCAGACATCCTGCACTCTTAGTTGGCTCTGGCATTTCACCTTCTCCAGAATACTCAGAATTAAACTATCTGTAGTTGGCAGAATCACACTTCTTCTAGAGCATGTTCGAGGCAAAGAGTCTGCCACTCTGAATAATCTGAAGCAGCCCCATATCCCATACGTGGGATTAAAACAGAAACATGTTTACATAACTGGGTTTTTAAAGAAACCAAAACTCTCACTACGTTTCTGCTGAAGTTTTTAGGGTTTCTTATGCACAGAATCATGCAAAAATATGGGTATTTTGACTATTCTCTTTATCCCATTTTTTTTGTCTTAATGCTTTCACTAAGTCTTCAAGCATTGTAGTAAATACGAATGGAAGAGCATACTTGAGGTACTTTTCAGTTGAAAAATTTTCATTACTGCTTCAATTTCATTAATTGGTTTACATTTGTTTAAATTGTTTGTAACATCTAGGGTTAAGGTCATATGCATTTAGATTTGGTCTTTTTATGAAGTCCTAAAGATATCATGTGTTCCAGACATGCAGTATTTAAAAATCTAATTTATCTAAGTTGGTTGTAAGTCTTGATATGCTAAAGTGTATGTGATCTATTCTACTGGGAGGCTTGCCACTGAACTTCTCATCTGACTTCTTAAATAATTTATTTCTATATTTGTTTCAGTTTGGTTTTCTTTCAGTATTTCTACTTCTTTACTGAACTCTATTTTATATTTTGAATTGACTTCCTATGCTCATGGATCAGTAGAATCAATGTTATGAAAATGGCCATTATACCAAAAGTACTTTATGTAATCTATGCACTTCCAATCAAATTTCCAGTGCCTTTTCTTACAGAACAAAGAAAAAACTAGAAAAAAAATTCTTAAAGATCCATAAGGTAGCTCAAAAATTGTTGGATAGCCAAAGTCAACCGGAACAAAAGGAATGGTGCTGGACAATGTACTATATATGATTTCACATTGTATTACACAGCCACAGTAATAAAAATAGCATGGTACTAGAACAAACACAAATACATGAATTGATGGAATAGAATAGAGGATCCAGATATAAGCACATGAACCCTCAAGTGGAAATTTCTAGTTTCGTTGGAGACCCAGTTGTGTCATGTGATATTTTTCTGGAAATTGTCTTATAAGACAATGTTTTGCTGAAGCAGACACATTAGAGGATGTTTTACTGAGAACAGACAAATGATGTTTTTCTGGAAGCTGCCTGGTGAAAGGGCATGTGATATTTTGCTGGAGTAGACAGTTGAGAGGACACATGATGTTTGGAAAGAGTATAAGTATAGAGCCCAACAGATAATGGATGACACTCTGGCATTGGTTAACCTTGCTGATCTTCATTGGGATTTGCTGATGTTGGTCTTTGCTGACAATGCTATTGCATTGGCTCACCTTGTTTTCTTTGCTGATCTTCACTTGTCATGACTTCATAGAGAAGACTCACCAAAGAACTTCTGGTGGTGTCCCAGATACTTTTTGTTGCTTTGGTGGACTTGTGCCGATTGGCAGAGCCTCATGGTTTCTTTTGGATTGAGCCACTGCTGCTGTTTCATGTTTGGTGTTTTTCTAGTGGACTCTACTGCAGACAACAAAGATTGGAATCTCTCCAAGGAGCTATTTCTAAACAGGTCCATGTCCCCCTTGTCTTATTAGCCATTTTCCTCCCCTACCTTTGGTTGGCGGGCTACAGAGAGAATGAAGCATTTAAGAACACTTATTAAAATAGGTTTTGAAAAATGTAAGCCTTCAATGACTATTGCTATTTGAATTTTGAATAAGATATAAAATACACAAACTGATGGAGATATATCATCTCCAACAAGTTGTACTGGGAAAACTGTATAGGTATAAGAGTGAAACTAGACCTGTACTCTGACCACATGCAAAAGACAACTCCAAATGGATGAAGGGCCTCATCTAAGTTCTGAACTCTGAAACTGTTAGAGGGAAAAGTAGGGAGTACACTAGAACACTAAAAGATATAAGACTTTGTGAGTAAGATTCTGGTTGCTTGGGAAACAAGGACAACATTTGACAAATGGACCTCATGAAACTAAAATGCTTTTGTTTCTCAAAGGATACCACCAGTTGACTGAAGAGGTTGTTCATGGAATGGAAGAAGTCCTTGCCAGCAACAATTTGACAGAGTAGTAGTGTATAGAGTACACAAGAACTAAAACAGCAACAACGACAACAAAAACCCTAAGCATCAAGAAAATAACCCAATAATTAAGTATCACAATAGAAACTTCTCAAATACAGTGGGCTAATAAATGCTTTAAAATATGTCTGATATCCTTATTCATTTGAGAAATGCAGATTCAAAGTACTTTGAGATATTGCCTCACTCTAGTCAGAATGGCTATCACTGAGAAAACAAATGGCCAGTACTAATGAAGCTGTAGGGCAAGGGGAGCACCTAGGTACTGTTGCTGAGAGTGGAAACTAGAATGAGTGCAGCTAGAATGGAAATCAGTCTGGAAATTTTACAAAAAAATTAATATATGCCTTCCATAGCATTTGACTACTGGACATAATCTCAAAGGACTTCATATTTTACTAAAAGACAGTTTCACATTCCCGTTCATTCCTGCTCCATTTACCATAACTAGGAAATACATATACAATGGAATTTCACCAGATGTAAGGAAAAAAAAACCCCAAATTAAGAAATTTTCAGGAAAATGGAACTGAAAAGTATTGTAATGGGTGAAGTAATCTAAGAGCAAGCAGACAAATACTACATATTCTTGCTTATATAGAGATTGTAGCTTAGATTTATGTATTTACCTTTGCGTGTTGGTAGAATCCAGACTCTATAAAGGAGACATGTGGGGGAAAAGTCTGAAGAGGAGTGAAGACCATAGACATGCAATATGAAAATAGCAAAGCTTGATACCGGTCTTGGCAAAGTGAATGGAGAAATGAGCTGGGTGAGAGGTAGGAAGGGTTAATGCAAACTTAGAATCTCTATCTCTCTCTCTCTCTATATCTATCTATCTATCTATCTATCTATCTATCTATCTATCTATCTATCTATCTATCTATCTATCTATCTACCTACCTACCTACCTACCTATCTATCTATCTATCTATCTATCTATCTATCTATCTATCTATCTATCTATCTATCTATCTATCTATCTATTTATCTATCTATCCTATAAGAACCTGGTACTATGTAAGCTAATAAAATTTTGAATGGTGGTAGGTTACATGGGTGGATAATGCTGAAACAAAAATTCTAGTGTCTCTCTCTATGAGCTGTTGGTTAGGAAGGACCCCATGGATACAAAGCAACCTGGCCTATTGACACTACTCTTGATTATCCATCAAAACTAATTAGCAAGACCTTTTTGCTAAAGGCAGCATATGTCTTGGTTTCAAGACAAAATCAGGACTGAATTGGAGAAGTCTCTTTGCTAGCTGACTTCCATAGTGCTTGGAGATAAATGGAGTCAGCTGGGGAAGAAAAGATATCCATGGTCTTACCCAGAGGTAGGCCTTATATTTGTTGGGTCCACAAGTGTCACAGTGGTATGATTTATGAAATAAGTGACCGCTTTCTGATTGGACCTGAGGTTAGATCTACAGGAAGTAACTCTTGCCTGATTCTGTAAATCTGGTCAACAGCTCCTGGCTGGAGATGTCGCAGACCCTATTGGGGGAATTTACTACTGATGTTTTGTTTAATGGTCTTGGATTGCTTTCTAATTTATAGGCACATAGAAGCTTTGTCATATACTTAATGGTGGTGAACACAAAGACTTTTGGCTTCTCAAGGTGCTGAGAACATGTGACTTAAGTATTTATTCTTATATGGAGATATATTTACCACCCACTTCAGGGGCCAGAGACTATTATGGAAATGAAGGCAGAAAAAAATATAATAATGGTATAATGGGAAGGAATGTCCTCAAATACTGTCCTTTGTCTGTGATTTGCCCATTTAATCTTGTGCTTAGAACAGCTGTAGTTGCCCGCACTGGGACTGCCCATGATTGGGTTTCAGCATTCAGTTCTGGATGGGGGAGAGGCTCAGGAGGGCCCTAATCCTTTGTGTGGGTGTAGATGCATGTAGAGTGAAGAAGAATCATTGTCTTGAGTAGTGTAGTCACCAATGAATTCCCTGTTCTCCCCTGGAAATCTCCATGCCCGTGCTAATGTAGGTAGACCTGGTTAAATCCAGTGGGTCAAAAGACATAAACAAAGACACACAAAGAAGGGAAAGGGGCCTGTAAGAAGGACAATAAGAGAAGGTGACAATGGGATAAAGAAGTGTTGTGATCAGAATGAGTTAGATCCACGTATGAATTGTTAAAGAATGAATTCAGTAGAAACTGCAAAAATAGATTCACAATGTACCTATGCACAAGTTTTCCATAATCAGAGTGACAAGTGTTTATAACGGAGTCTAATCTAGTTGATTTGTGTTCTATAATTTAAAACTCAGATTACATGATGGAGGTCCTATAAGTTGCACATCACGTGTGACAATTGCAAATACGATTGAACCTCACAGGAAGTGACATCTTATACCATCTTTTGTTGCACACCTGCTTTCAAAATTTCTGGAACAGGTTCCAATCATTAAGCAGAGTGCAGCAATTAGAGTCTGACTGAAGATGAGTCACACACATACACCAGGCTCGACTCCCTTTGCTGTCTGCCTCTGTGAGAACAATGTCTTCGCACCCCCTCAGGCATTCTTGCACATTCGTTTTTTTTTTCTTTTAGTCTTCAGCTTTGAATTTTGCCTTTGTACCTGAATGCCACAAAGAAATTACCCCTGTGAGAGGGAGGTTTTGCATTTCAAGGCAAGGTTAATATTTTTCAGGGTATAATAGCGACACCTGCAATACTCAGAGTCTCAGAAAATGGGAAGAAGATGATTTGCAGGTTACAAAAATTTGCAGTTGAAAACCCCTTTCAGCAGAGCAGAGATCCTGCTTGGTTTATGTCAACTGCTTGAGTCTTTTGGTTTACCTTGTTATCCTCATTTCCTCTGAAACCTATTATCTTAGTGTCGTGAGTTTCAGGGAGTGGGCACAGCACATAGAGTCTTCTTCTCCAGAAAGATATGCAAATGTGCTTCCTGGGTTGGGCCTGGCTCCTGCTCTATCAGAGCTATGGTGACAGACAAGGTCACACTGCACTTAGAAGAGGATCCTTCAGCCCTCTGAACCTTATTCACCTTGCTGTTTAAGATGGTAATTTTCATTTCCCGTGACAAATGGTTCACCATGCAGAGGAAGATGACTGAGGATGTAGGAAGACTGTGCCTTCTCTTTTTCCTAGCATGGTCCCATACTTTATATTTTTTCTCTTGACCATACTTTTTATAATTAAGTGATTAGTTGATTACTTAATTAACACATAACTAATATAACCAACATAACTAACATAACCAAGCATGCTTGCTATAAAACCAATGAAAATGAACAAAAGTAGCAGTATCTCTATGATACAAATGAAATACTTTGGGAAAACTCGTCTAAAAAGGTCACTCAAAAGTCTTGTCATATTGGGTATAATTAAGAAAATGGTGAAACACTAGTGATTTAAGAAGACAAAAGGATTTCTTTTCAGACTGTCTAAAAAAAAATTCAGGTTTTAAGATTCTTTCCTGTTTGAAACCTAATGAGAGAAAGAAAGGGTAAGATTTGAGTGGGTGGGGAAGTGGGGAGGATCTGGGAGTAGCCGGGTTGTGGGGGGAGGGTAAGTTGTAATTAGAATGTGTTGCATTGAAATTTATTTTCAATAAAATGTAAAAGAAAAAGAAAATTATTTCTCTTTATATTCAAATTGAAAATTGAATTACTTTACATGGTCTTATAGAGATAAGGAGAAACATCTTGACTCTTTCTTACTTAGAAACATCAAATAAAAATATAAGCAAATCACAAATGGAAATACTGGTCCATATAATGACTGTGGCTCATGTAAGACATTGTTTAAACTCACCAGCAGAGTCTCGGGTTTGTACCTATGGGGGGTTTGGCTCTATGTGAACGACATGTAGATAATGGACATACATTTGTGTGTCTTAAAATCGTATAGAATATTGGAGGTATAAATGGCTTACTTCTTTATTTCAGTTCCTTTGACTAACTGATCAGTAAGCAATGCTGATGGATCAGGTAGTATTCCTCTCTAACTTAAACTCAAATGACTCTTTTTTTTTTAAAGATATAGTCTTTATTTACAACCTGCCTGCTACCAAAATCCCAAGGATGTGTTCAACATGATGCCATAAAATCATCTTTCAACTTCCTAAGACTCAGGAAAATTTTGTTTCTTGTTCACTGAATTAAGAAACAAAGAAAAGTTCTCTTTTGTCTCGGAAGAGCTTCATGGAAAAAGCTCTGGGTAAGAGACAGGGATTCTCTCTCTGGACTTGCTGAAAGCACAAAGATGCCGCTGGCAGGACAGGTAGAACAGGACTCTAGGAGAGAGCGCTAAGGAACAATTTGGGGTTTGGAGGAGTTCAAGAGAAGGACAGACTGACACAGATAGGAGTGGGGCACACCCTCACAGAAGCAGAAGGAGGGGGGATGGCATAGGGGGTTTCTGGGGGGGAAATCGGGAAAGGGGATAGCATTTAAAGTGTAAATACATTAAATATCCAATAAAAAATGACTAAGGAGAGAGAGAGAGAGGGGGAGAGAGAGAGAGAGAGAGAGAGAGAGAGAGAGAGAGAGAGAGAGAGAGAGAGGAGAGAGAGAGGGAGAGAGAGAGAGAGAGAGGGAGAGAGAGGAGAGAGAGAGAGAGAGAGAGAGAGAGAGAGAGGAGAGAGAGAGAGAGAGAGAGAGAGAGAGAGAGAGAGAGAGAGAGAGGGAGAGAGAGGAGAGAGAGAGAGAGAGAGAGAGAGGGAGAGAGAGAGAGAGAGAGAGAGAGAGGGAGAGGGAGAGAGAGAGAGAGAGAGAGAGAGAGAGGGAGAGAGAGAGAGAGAGAGAGAGAGAGAGAGAGAGAGAGAGAGAGGAGAGAGAGAGAGAGAGAGAGAGAGAGAGAGAGAGAGGGTGGAGAGAGAGAGAGAGAGAGAGAGAGAGAGAGAGAGAGAGAGAGAGAGAGAGAGAGAGAGAGAGAAGAGATTCCTAAAGAGCTGGCAGGTTAGTTGTCAGATCAGGCTTGTAAATAGATATTTTGTATATAGTTAAGAAAATAAAGTTACCTCCACTGTGCTAGGCTCGCAGGTTTTTACCACAGTTCCCACCTCCCGTGTCCTTATTGGTATAAATATTACATAAATTAAGATTTTATATATTACACATTACAACTGGATATTGTTCGTTTATATGCTTTCATGGAAAAACATGTTTTTGCCACTTGTCTTTGTTATTGAACACTTTCCTCATGTGACTCCTCTTAACCCTCAGAGTATAAGTTGTCTGAATCTCTGAATAAAGTTAACCATTGTGTGAAACTTTAAAAAGCAAAGAAAAGCAAATTAGTGAGGGTTTATATATTTAAGATAATTTGAGATAGTTCTATTATACCATGAACTTGATTCTTTTCTTAAAGTTGTGTGTATGTGTATGTGGGTGTGTGTGTGTGTTTACGTGTGTGAGTGTGTGTGTAGGATATGAACATCTGTGTTGATAAGAACAATAATCCTTGAAAATACCTAATTTCAATTGTTATTAACAATTCTGTATTTTGTTTTTATTTATAGAGAAACTTTTTAAAAATTATATCATCTCTGTAAGCTAGTAAATTTTAATAGGTCCAGACCCCACTTGGGCCTGGGATCGGTAAGGAAGGCAGTAACAGCATTTTTAAGGTAGATAGAAAATGTTGTTCTCATGGCAACTAATAGAACTATATCCTAGGAGAAAAGCAATTAGAGAAGAAAGGTCAAAATTAAAAATAAAAATGGAATCAATGATTTTTGAGTTAACTGTCATCTGTGTAAAAACAAAGTCTTAAGTTTGTTCTTTGTTTTTTTCTTTTTCCACCTTCAGCTGAGTCTTGTCAAATAGATGGTAAAACCTTCATAGACTTTAGTTATCATCTGCTGGCATAAACATGGTTCCAATGAAAACCTCTAATTAAAGAAGTATATTTTCAGTAGTGACTTGGTCAGCAAACATTTAGTGAACTTTAACCAGACTTTATATCTGATGAAATATTTGGATAAAAATGAATCCCCCTCATGTGGTGGGGGGTGTGCATATGTTCTAGGCATAACTGAGTCTTTATGTATTTATTTTTCTAACAACCTTTTTCCTTTTCGCCTATCCCAATCAGTCTTTTCCCATTTTCTACAAATGTCAGTTTGAAAGCGCATCAGATAGTACTGCTCATTTGCACTTGGTATGCCATCCAGAAGAAAGTCATACTAATGCAGTGTCAACTTGTGTGTGATTCCACTGATCTGATGTCTAACATTCACAATTATAGAGATTTTCACAGCAAATTGTAGGTAGTGTTATTTTAACTGGACCCTTGAGGTCAATTTATGTTTTAGAGCAAAGCAAAATGTTAAGAATTTTGACAGTTTCCCAATAGTGTCCTTGAGAGAATTGCAGAGAAATACTTCCTACCACGTGAAAGTCTTGCAAAAGAGGAATAAAAGTGGATTGTAATCTAGGGTTTTATTTGTTTTTTATTTTATTATTATTTTTTAAAAATATTTGTTTTTTTTTTCAAAGATGCACTGATAATTGCTTTATTCACACAGTTATAAGCCAACATTGGGGATTATGGGCAGAGGTACAAAAAAAAAAGAAAGAAAAGAAGGAATTTTCACTCATAAACAGTTATAGTCACATGGCAGGGAGTGGTGGTGGCAGATCAACCAGTATATGGCCCATCTCTTGACCTACCTGGTTGAGGAAAAGTTCCCTCTACCGCTTCACAGTCAAGTTACTTGGCACATTTGGCCTGTACTTGAAAATTCAGAGGTTATAGTAATTAAAAACTACATAGTCAAGATAGCAGGGCTAAGTGACTGTTCTTGGGTGACTTAACAAGGTTAACAATCTGGTGGCAGAAAAGTTGAGGAGCACCGTGTGTCCTTATCCTGGTGGGTACAAGTAAGGCAGATTACAGCACAGCCCCACAAGATTGACCGTCCTGTGTGCCAGTGGAGAATACCTTGCAGAGCTGGAGGTAACAAGACCACACACACAGCAGTATCTCTTGGTTTCTAGGTCACATTCAAGTTAGTTTAGTACAGAAAAGCATTTCAGAGGAGGAAATTTTCGTGACCTAGAACACAGGTTGGAGAAGCTTCCTTAAGTGCTACTGTTCAGACCCTAAGAAGAATTCTCTGTACTATACGCTTCCTCGAAAAGAGGGACTAGCTAGCCTAATGGAAAATTCCAAAGAGGAGGAATGTAGCACCTGGCAGTTTCAGCTGTTGTCACATGAGAGAGTGAGGAACTGGCTAGGAAGAAGTAGCAACAATCATCACAAAAGGAAATTAAAACCTCCAGTCATTTTCTGGACACTTAAAACAGGCTGCTGTCCCATTCCTTATGTTCCAACAACTCTTTCAAGGGAAGTCATAGCTATTCTAGCCATGAAGCTTCAAGAGACACTGAAAGGGAAAATGGCTGCCCAGCTCCAGTATCTGCCAATTTTGAGTTTTGAGGACAAGGAGAACTTTCCAGAGTCCAGGAATCAAGTTTGTTGTCTTGTTTTTAGCCAAATTTAACAAGCACTGAATTGTAGAAAAGAAAACTGAAGGACAGATCAAATTGAAAGAATTATTGTTATAATAACTTTAATTTATCTTGCATTTTACAGAAGTTTATGAACGATTTTATAAAGCACCTCCTTACTCCATCACGTTTC
Organism: Tokudaia tokunoshimensis; assembly: GCA_036184795.1. NCBI lineage: Eukaryota > Metazoa > Chordata > Mammalia > Rodentia > Muridae > Tokudaia > Tokudaia tokunoshimensis. The sequence goes on along the minus strand of BTHU01000004.1, from coordinate 54,513,789 downwards.
TCTGACAGTTGTTAAAGTAGGCAACAAGTATGTCAACAGCTTGAGTATTAATATCTTGCAAGGATTTCAGAACAATCACTTGCCAAAGAACTTGGCAGTTTTTCTATCTTGTTTTTAACTCAGTGGTACATCCTCTCTGATGGTAACCTGTCCAGTCAAATCTCCGACACATTTTGGAAAAATCAATGGTGATTAACCAATTAGTTAGCTTTGGCACGGGGCTGTGCTCGCTTGCCTGTGACAGCCTGGAAGCCAGTTCTGATACTGGCAACAGAGCATCGAGAATGGCAAGTTTCACACTGTAAGAAATAGAGTCAGGTGTCCTTCCGTAGGATTGTGTCTGGTGACCAGCACGTGTGACAAGCGACAGATTTCTTGATATATCTTCTCAAGACATTTTCTATCTGTTTCTGTTGGAATCTTCCTTTGATTACAATTTCATTATTACCATCTATAGATCCACTTGTACCCAATTCTGCTAATAAAGATGCAAGGAGATGTTTGGGTTGACATGTAATAGTTTACAGATATCTGTAAAACTGACAAAAGAAGTCTTCTTGGTTCCTACTCGGACAACCTGTGGAGGTTTCATAACAAATTTCCTCTTCTCTCCAGCAACCATATCTGGGTTCTTTTCTCTCATGATGTTGAATACTCGGTTCAGCAACTCCTCATATGTGTAGTCTCTTTCTGAGCCTGCCCAAGCAGGCCCAGTTTGGTTATTGAATGAAGCGCCATCATTGTTTTGCAGTCTTCATCTTCTAAAGTGTCATCTTTTCTAGTATTTCATCTTCTTCTGGGAATTTGACATTCTAATTTTTCTTCTTTTTTATTGCCAAGCCTGATACCAAGGTCATCCTCTGGCTCAGCTGACTCCTGAGCATCACGATCAATCTTAGCATCCTTTATAGCTTCTCTAGCTTCATCCACATCAAATACCCTTTTTGTCTTTTTCTTCTTTTTCTTTTGATTAAAGAAGTTCAAGTCATCTAAGTCATCAGAAGCATCTTTTTCCCCCCCTACTGTCTTCTTCATCAGTTTCCACATCTTTTTCTTCAGTTGGTTCTGGCTCCAATTCTTTTGTCTCTGAGGGCTGGGTTTCTTCTCTCTGGGCACCACCTTTTTCATCTAACATGAAAGGCAGTGTGGAGCAGAGACTGAAGGAAAGACCATCCAGACACTGCCCTTCCTAGGGATCCATCCCATACACAGTTACAGAACCCAGACACTATTGTGGATGCCAACAAGTGCTTGCTGACAGGAGCCTGATACAGCTGTCACCTGGGAGGTTCTGCCAGTGCACGACAAATTCAGAGGGGGACACTCTCAGCCAACCATTGAACTGAGCTCAGGGTCCCCAATGGAAGAGGTAGAGAAAGAACCCAAGGAGCTGAAGGGGTTTGCAGCACCATAGGAGGAACAGCAATTTGAACCACCCAGTATCCCCAGAGCTCTCAGGGACTAAACCACCAACCAAAGAGTACACATGGAGGAACCCATGGCTCCAGACGCATATGCAGCAGAGGATGACCTTGTTGGACATCAAAGGGACAAGAGGCCCTTGGTCCTGAGAAGGCTAGGTGCCCCAGTACAGGGGAATGCCAGGACAGGGAAGCAGGAGTGGGTGTATTGGTGAGCAGGGGGAGGGGGGATGGGTTAGGGGATTTTTTTTGAGGGGGGGAACCAGGAAAGGGGACAACATTTGAAATGTAAATAAAAGATATATCTAATAATAAAAAAAGGCTTTTTCTTTTTCTTTTTGTTCATAGTAGGATCAAAAATCGTCTTGTCTCTGGATATGGCTGTAGTTCGAGCGGGTTCCGGAGGGATGAAAAGTCAGATCCGCTCCTTTTGTCCATTATGGATGACATGAAGTACATACCAAAAGGAGCCTATTATGGTTGTCTCCAGAGGGGCCCTGCCAGAACCTTACACATACAGAGGCAGATGCTAGCAGCCAACCATTGGACTGAGCATGGGGTCTCCAATGGAGGAGTTGGAGGGTGGACTGGAGGAGCTGAAGGGATTTACAGTCCCAAGGGAAGAACAAAGATGTTGGCCACTCAGATGCCCCAGGACTTCCAGGGACTAAACCATCAACCAAGGGATTCTAGGGACTAAACCATCAACCAAGGGATTCTAGGGACTAAACCATCAACCAAGGGATTCTAGGGACTAAACCATCAACCATGGTTCCAGCCAAAAGTGTGGCAGAGCAATGCCTTGTCAGGCATCAGAGGGAGGAGTGGTCCTTGGTTCTGTGAAGGCTCAATAGATGCCCCAACAAAGGGAAATCGGGGAGGGGGGTGTGGGAGTGGGTTGGGTGGAGGGGCATATACTTGGAGGCAGGGGGTGGGAGGAGGGGTTGAAGGTTTTCAGGGAGGGGGGAAACCGGGAAAGGTTTTAGCATTTGAAATGTAAATGAATATTATATTCAATAAGAAAAAAAAGAAAAGAAAAGAAAAAAAAGAAAAGTCGGACCGATCAGCTTCATATCCTGGAGTCAGCATAGTTCCTACTGATACTTTTCACAGTACAGCACTAGGCTCTTGCATCAGTGAAAGGGAACAACACTCTGCCCTCCTCTCAAACGTTGGAAGTGCCATATTTTTTTTTAAATACAATTAACTTCTCTCTACAACAGTAGAGACTGAACTTAGGGCCATGGTCTATGCTCCTCAAACACTTGTCTGGCCAACTGCATCTCCAAGCCTTTGCAATTGACTTTGAAATGAGCCAATGCCTGTAAAATTGAATGTTGAAACACCCAGAAACTCCTTATTCCCAGATATTGGAACCTGTGATGATTGATAACTTCATGTACCCCTTGATTGGGTCTAGGGTGCTCAGATGTGTCTGGGACTCTCTTCAGGGAGATTTCCTGAAGACAATGGCACTTGAGTTGGCGACCAGGTGAGGCAGCTGTCTGGTCCTCTTCAATGCTGATGGGCATCATACAATCCTGGGCCTGAAAAGAATGAAAAGTCAGAGGCAGAGGAAAGTTAGGTGTAGTCTCCCTCCTCCTGATGATTGATCTGGGACATTGTTCTCTTGGTAATGACACATCTGCTTTTCTGGCCTTCAGACATGGACTGGAATACAAACCACTGTTTTCTTACCATGGCTGTATCAAAATGTGCGGCCAGTTTTCTGGTGTCACCAGCTTGCAGAAAGATTGTGGAAACCTTTCCAACGTTCATGATTTTGTGAGCCAATGCTTGAAAATCTCCCTCCCTCCCCCTCTTTCTTTTTCCTCCATTTATCTTATCAATTCTTTTTCTGTGATGAACTCTGACTAAGCCAGAACATGAATTCTTATTCATAAATATTAACTTAGAACAAGGAAATGGAGGGGAAAGAGAACAGGAAAAAATATGTTCCTAGCACATGAGGTCTGCCTTCCAGTGAGTCCTTGGATCCTGTCAGAGTCCTCAGAAGAAAAGTGGTCAACCTGCTAGCTTGTATTAAAGAATATAAATTAACAAAAAATAAACATTTGTATCAAGCTTTTGCATAAAGGACTTAACATTAAAATATGCCCTAGATAGGACCAGAGAATGAAAAGTGTTACTGAGAATTCCCAGCAAACTCCTTTTCCAATCCAATGAATGTTTTAAGATTTTAAATGAAGGCATACATGTCTGAGATGATGTAAGACATTTCTGAGATAGGGGATTAGCAGAGGAGCATTTGCTCTGTCTGCTGAGAACGTGATAGAATTCAATATATTTGAATCAATATGGCATTGGCTACAGATCAGTGGTTAAGAATTCAGAATCTGAAAATAAACCCTAGAATGTATGAGAATTTAACATATAGCTAAGGTGATATTTTCACTTGGAAAAATGGTGGGATTTGCAACATATGGTGTTAATCCAGTAGGCTATTCATCAAGAAGTAGATTCAATTACATCACTGCATTATATCACACAGACAGAATCTGAATGGGTCAAAAATTAAATGTGATAACACAATAGACACTGGCTGCAGCCTGTGTGGAAGAGCACATTTACAAACTGGAGTGGCGGTGGAACAGGATTCAACACGTTTAAAAGTGTGATTAGACGAGCAATCTCTTCGGGAAAAAAATTGTATGTAGAGCACAGAAGGCTGGTGTCTGAAATACACAAGGAATTCCCACAAACTGACAAGCGGATTATCCAAAGAGAAAAAGGGCAAAAGATAGAAAATGAGAACTTAGCAGAGATAAACCAAAAAGATCAACATCCTTATAGGCAGACAAATGGAAATAAAATTTATGTCTGTTTATTTCTCAAACTGACCAAAACTAAAAAAACAAAAAAGAAGATATTACTACTGTTTGGTGCAATATGGGTACTTTTGGACATAAAGAAATAATAGAATAAACTATTGCAGTTAAAAAGATGAGTATTGTTAATGTCTAGGAGAATAAACACATGCATCCAAACCTCACTTCGATCTAACAGCCACATAGAAATGGGCACTAAGGAGCAGATTACAGCACACCTGAAGATCTGATACAGGAAGTTGGCTGTGACATTGTTTGTAGTGGCCAACACCCAGAAGCACTGAGTGCTAATCATCTCACATTTATACACTGAATATTCTGTAGACATTAAAAGATGATCTCGGAGTTGTATTAGGGGAACCTCTGAGGTGATCCTGAGTGAAGCAAGCAGGGTTCTGATAATACTGTATAATACTCCAGCTTTGAAATATGTGTAGATCCACCCTAAAATATACATCTATTTTTGTAGATACTTATGATTTTATAATCAAAGAACTTTTGTTACTTGTGTGGTGGTGGTGATGGTTTTAAAGTGGGGGAGGTAGGAAGAAACTACATGTTTCTTTTCCTTATGTAGCAAGTTAGCATGAATCTAGAAGGGTGAAGCAAAACTTATTTCCTCAGTTTCCATGGGTCAGAGATCTGATCAGCCTGATGTGGTTGCTGCTCAAGCATTTGTTATCTTTCTCATTTTCTGTCTTTTGACCTTCTTCTATTTGGATAATCTCCTTGTCAGTTTACAGGAATTCCTTGTGTATTGCACAAGGATCTCATGAAGTTGCAGACAAGGTGTTATCTGGATTCCATGTGGTTGTGGAAGTCAAAATACCTTCCCAGGCTCCCATGGAAGCTTGCAAGAGTTTGTTTCCTTGCGACTGTATCATGGAGGTCCTGGCTTCTCATTTGGCCAATGGCTGAAGGCTCCCTGGAATACTTTATCACAAGGCACTTTTCATAGGTAGGTCACAACATGGCTATTTGGTTCTTCAGGGTGGAGAGAAAGTTTCCTGTTGCTAACCAACTGAGACTGAGGTAATAAAAAGTCATCCAATCATTTAGCTATATGCTATTTGCTAGGATCACAGATACCACTGACCAAAAGAAGGTTCTTATGAGAATATGGATTATTGGGGAGGTAAGAATGTAGAAGTCCAAGTTCAATGTAAATATGCAGTGGCATTCAACACAGGCTCCACATTCGAAACCAACTTGAGTGTTGTTAAAAGTACCTCACCCAGATCAATTAAGTTAGAATTCCTACAGATTTTGTATTTTGTAGATCTCAGCATGGGCATTAAAATATTGTTTCAGGTATTTCTAATATCTAGTTAGCACTTGATATCACTGGGGTGAGGAGAAGATATCATGACAGTCAAATGCTTTTAGATTTAAACTAGTGGTTCTATTCTATGTCTTGCTAAATAGCCTTCTTTTCAATGTACTCTTTTAATAAAAAGTGAACATATTAAAAACAGACTTACTACTCAATTTCTGTGTAAGATGGGCTATTTGCATATCAGGAAGTGAGTTAACAGAACTATAATATTCTGTAATTATTAATGAAACCATTAATTAGATTTTCAAACCGTATCCTCCAAAGTCATGAACATATGCAGTTCTCTCTCGAGGCCATTTCCATTACTATGTGAATATATTATAAATTAACAAATCTGAAGACTGTGCAGGAACTGTGAATTACATCCTGTAAGTCTCAGAGTACATTAGAAAACTCATTTCCTTCAGGATAGATTGCTGTACTTTTCTTGTCTATCACTGAGAACATAATTATAGAGAAGGTAAATGCTTTAAAATCCTCAGCAATTCTATAAATATGTGAATTATCAATGAACTTTCTATAATAGCTGTATATACACACAATTTAGAACATTTTGTTGGAAACTAATAAGTATGAAAACAGACACAAAAATCAGTAACTATTTGTATAATGACACCCAAAACTGAAAAATAAATTGCTTTAAATGGTTAAGACATACTGGGTGGTTGTAAAAAATGATAACACCCAGTCTTTCATCTTAGCAGACCGAGATAAGGACCGAATGATGGATCCTGAATACCAGGCTTTTGTGCTTCTCAGAGCCTGAGTCACACTGGGAAGATTTTATTAGATATTCTTTGAAGTAAAAAATATTTGCTAGAGAAAGTGCTTTTCTGACTCTCAAAGCAAAGGTGGGGGAGGGTTTTAACTGGATAGAGCAAAATTTTCTTTAGGTTTGAGGTTGCTGATAGAGTTGTGTCTAGTAAAGGAAGGGATATGTAGCCACTGCTTCTGAGATATTGTGCCATAGTGGAGTAAGGACTTGGGGGATCTGCATAGCTATGTCTGAAAGAGATAGATTTCTGTGTTTCAAGCTGAGAGTTCAGGGATGTGGGGGAGGGAGGGAAAGAGAAAGGGAGAGAAAGAGAGAGAGAGAGAGAGAGAGAGAGAGAGAGAGAGAGAGAGAGAGAGAGAGAGAGAGAGAGAGAGCTGCTCTATGCATCTGTGCAAAGGGTCCTGGCAAGCACAGCTCAAAAACAATCCACCAGTCCACTAAATAAAACCCCAAACCACTACCACCACCACCACCAACAACAACTGGGACCGGAGAATTTAAATGAGCTAAGATTAAAGTAGACTTGATGCTCAAAAGAGGAACTGAATTCAGGAAAACAAAAAAAAATTGCATTTATGTTATCCGTGAATTTGTGGGGTTAAATAAATAATACCATATAAGGTGAGAGATAAGGAATATGGAAAACGTAAGTGCTTATTATACTCATGCTCTCCTAAGGGAACCCAGCTTTCTCACAGTGGAGGAAAGTTTCCAGGGCATAGTACCATATACTTCCATACCAGTTTTAAAAATTTTTGCAAAATATACCTTCTCATGTTCAAATCCTTGGTATTTTTTTTTTAGCTCAATGTTATCCATTTGGATAAGAGGTAACAATGGAAAATAACTTTGTCCTGGAGGTAGGTGCTTATCAATGACAAATTGCTGGATACTGTGAAAATACTTAAAGATGTAGATGGAGAAATGACTTTGTACCAGATGCTCAGAAGCATAAAATGAAACTGAATGGCTACTGGAGAAACTCCAAGTTCCAAAGGTCAAATAATTAAAATGCACACTAATACAAAAATGTGAAAAATAGTTTGATTTCTACCACATTAAATAGATGTACTTAATTATAATAATTTTTTGAATAGATAACTTTTTTTTGGTTATTGAGCTCATTTTTATTTTTTAACATCAGTCTCAATCTGAGTGATATGAAACTCTCTGGAACTTGTGTTTATTTTAACTCTAATACATCTCATAAAAGGAGAAAAAACTGTAACAAACAACTTTAGTGACATAAAATCCTGTGGTGCTCTTGACTCTCATTAGTTCACGGAGTGACATGTAAAAGCATTTGCAAGTAAAGACAATGTCATGCCAGTGTTAGCTCTCTGCTGGCCCTGAGGAAACCTGCAGCAATTCTTTTCTGATGCTTTTCCCTTACAGTGCCAGGAGATTGGACTACAAGGCCTGTTCTGTGTGCCTCACAGCCTTCAGAGCATGTTCACTTCCTATCTTCAGAGAAACCTGCAGCATTTTCTGAACAAACAAAGCCATGCTTTGCCACTGTGCCTTTCTCTCTTGAACCCAGACGAGCCGCTGCATGAAGGAAAACAACACAAACTTAGTTCAGAAACAACTGTAACGAGTCTTCCTTTCCGACCGCCATCTGCAGCAGGGAACCAGGCAGCTCCAAAGCATTCTGTGCTTAGCCCACCAGGAGAGAGTGATCTCCCAGCAGTGATTTCACTTCTGAGTGCAGAGGTGAGATCTCCACCTTTTCTCTGGAGGGGTACAGCTAGGAGGGCACAGGGCATAAGATCAGTGGAGCTGCTGGGACAGGAGTCTTCCCTTCTAGCCGCCATTTGCTTCAGGGAAGCAGACAGCTCAACAGCCTTCTGTGCATAGACCCTGCCAGAAGAGAGTTGGTGTCCCAGGAGTACAGACACAGGCTTACAGGCCCATAGGAGGGGCAAGTTCCAGCCAGAGACAACAAGACCAACTAACACCAGAAATAACCAGAGGCGAAAGGGAAGCACAAGACCTACCAACAGAAACCAAGGCTACTTGGCAACATCAGAGCCCAGTTCTCCTACCACAGCAAGTCCCAGATACCCCAACACACTGGAAAAGCAAGAGTTGGATTTAAAGTCTCATTTCACGATGCTGTTAGAGGACATCAAAAAGGACATAAATAACTCCCTTAAAGAAATACAGGAGAACATGGGTCAAATGGTAAAGCCCTTAAAGAGGAAACACAAAAATCCCTGAAAGAAATACAGGAGAGCATGGGTGAACAGGTAGAGGCCCTTAAAGAGAAAACACAAAAATCCCTTAAAGAATTACAGGAGAACACAAACAAACAAGTGAAGGAACTGAACAAAACCATCCAGGATCTAAAAATGGAAGTAGAAACAATAAAGAAATCACAAAGTGAGACATCTCTGGAGATAGAAAATCTTGGAAAGAATTCAGGAGTCATAGATGCAAGCATGAACAACAGAATACAAGAGATGGAAGAAAGAATCTCAGAGGTTGGAGACACCATAGAAAACATTGACTCAACAGTTAAAGAAAATGCAAAATGCAAAAAGCTCCTGTGCCAAAACATCCAGGAAATCCAGGACACAATGAGAAGACCAAACCTAAGGATTATACATATAGAAGAGAGCGAAGATTTCCAACTTAAAGGACCAGTAAATATCTTCAACAAAATTATAGAAGAAAACTTCCCTAACCTAAAGAAAGAGATGTCCATGAACATACAAGAAGTCTACCGAACTCCAAATAGACTGGACCAGACCAGAAAGTCCTCCTGGCACATAATAATCAAAACACCAAATGCACTAAACAAAGAAAGAATATTAAAAGCAGTAAGGGAAAAAGTCAAGTAACCTATAAAGGCAGGCCTATCAGAATTACACCAGACTTCTCACCTGAGACTATGAAAGCTAGAAGATCCTGGGCAGATCTCATACAGACCCTAAGAGAACACAAATGCCAGCCCAAACTCCTATACCCAGCAAAACTCTCAATTACCATAGATGGAGAAAACAAGATATTCCATGATAAAACCAAATTTACACAATATCTTTCCACAAATCCAGCCCTACAAAGGATAATAGATGGAAAGCGCCAACATGAGGAGGGAAACTACACCCTAGAAAAAGCAAGAAAGTAATATTTTTCCAACAAACCCAAAAGAAAGTAGCCACACAAACATAAACAGAACATCAAAAATAACAGGAAGGAACAATTACTATTCCTTAATATCTTATAACATCAATGGACTCAATTCTCCAACAAAAAAAATAGTCTAACATAAATATTTTTCATGTAAATCTTCAATTTTATCAGAAAATGTTTGTGATTCCTCTTTCAATCAATTTAGTAATGTTTTTTATGTCTACCATTTTAACTGAATTATTTTCCAGGATAATCTTTAATTTTAACATTTTTTTCTATATATTTCTTCAATTTTATCAGAAATATTTTCCATGTAAATCTTCAATTTTGTCAGAAAATATTTATAATTCCACTTTCAATCAATTTAGGAATATTTTTATGCTTACAAATGTATCGGTATAATTTTTCCATGAAATAGTCAATCTTAATGTGTTTTTCTATATATTTCTTCAATTTTATCAGAGATATTTTCCATGTAAATCTTCAACTTTATCAGAAAATGATTATAATTCCACTTTCAATCAACTTAGAAATAGTTTTATGCCTATCATTTTATCTGTGTAATTTTACATGATATTCTTCAATTTTAACATTTATTATATATATTTCTTCAATTTTATCAGAAATATTTTCCATGTAAATCTTCAATTGTATCAGACAATGTCTATAATTTTACTTTCAATCAACTTAGGAATATTTTTATACCTACCATTTTATCTGTATAATTTTCCATGAAATAGTCAGCTTTAATGTGTTTTTCTATATATTTCTTGAATTTTATCAGAAATATTTTCCTTGTAGATCTTCAATTTTATCAGGAAATGTTTATAATTCCACTTTCAAACAACTTAGGAATATTTTTATGCCTACCATTTTATCTGTATAATTTTTCCATGAAATACTCAATCTTAATGTGTTTTTGTATATATTTCTTCAATTTTATCAGAAATATTTTTCATGTAAATCTTCAATTTTATCAGAAAATGTTTTTAATTCCACTTTCAATCAACTTAGAAATATTTTATGCCTACCATTATCTGTATAATTTTCCATGATAATCTTTAATTTCAATGTTTTTCTATATATTTTTTCAATTTTATCAGAAATATTTTCCATGTAAATCTTTAATTTTATCAGAAAATATTTATAATTCTACTTTCAATCAATTTAGGAATATTTTTATTCCTACTATTTTATCTGTATAATTCTCCACGAAATAGTCGATTTTAATTTTAATGTGTTTTTCTATATATTTCTTGAATTTTATCAGAAATATTTTCCTTGTAGATCTTCAATCTTATCAGAAAATGTTTATAATTCCACTTTCAATCAAGTTAGAAATATTTTTATGCCTACAATTTTATCTGTAATTTTCCATGATAATCTTCAATTTTAATGTTATTTTATAATTTTCTACAATTTTATTAGAAATATTTCCCATGTAAGTCTTCAATTCTATCATAAAATATTTCTACTTCCTTTTTCAATTAATTTAACAATGTTTTTTATGTCTACCATTTTACTCTTTAATTTTCCATGAAAATTGTCAGTCTTAATGTGTTTTTCTATATGCTTCTTCAATTTTGTCAGAAACATTTTCCATGTAAATCTTTAATTTTATCATAAAATGTTTTTACTTCCTTTTTCAATAAAAAATAAAATAAAATAAAAAAAAAGATTCCCATGGAGCCCACGTTAACAGAATATGAGCTTCCTGTGGCTGGTTAAAAAATCTATATAATCTTTTCATTTGGCTCTCTTCCCAGAGCCACAGGCATATTTTATTAATATCTGTATAATATCTGTCTGTTGAACTCTCTACCTGGTGCCATAGACATAGATAATTAGTACCTGTTCAAGGCAGGCAATGATTATAGGTGCACTCTCTACTCTGGAGTTAGTGACTAATATCCCCTACCCTAGTTCAAATTGAAACAATCCAAAACAAATGAAGTAAACTAAAATACTGTATGTGCCTATACTTAGGTCTTTCTTATGTTGACAAGAGTATATAAAACCCAATATTCCTGTAGAGCCCACGTTAGACAGAATATGAGTATCCTGCAAGGTGTATTAGAGCAATATATCTTTATACTATGTTAACACAATTGATTCACACTTCTATCTATATCTACTTATAAGCAGGCAGTTAGTCAAAGCAGGATTTAAACCCAGAATTCCTGTGCAGCCCACATTAGACAGAATTTGAGTATCCTATAAGATGTATTAGAGCAATATATTTTATACTATCTGACTGATATACAGTTCTATAAATGTACATGCTTGTCTCCTTATCTTTTTAGTATAGTTTACTAAAGAATTAATATAGTTTTAAGAAGTAAACATTTTTAGGTTGCAAAAAAAAAAGGAAATAAAATAAAACTTTAACTCTCAGGCTAATAATCTTAAATTTCTAATGGATTCGTGCCTAGTCAGCATGTTGGTTTGCCATCTGTTGAGGAAAATATTAAAAAAATTGACTAGGCACGCTCCTGTGCTTGTGCCTCTAATACTCTGCCCTGGCAGCCTGGCTGGCTATGCACTATAGAGCTTCATGGAGAATCACTGACCCCGAGCTCCTGAAACGTCTCCACCCTAGGTTCCCAGTGGCAGGTCACTACCATGCCAACCCTGTGTTTCAAATCTCCCACGGCCTTTGTGGTGCACATCTGGCAAACCCACGCTTTGCCACCATACCTTTCTCTCTTGAACCCAGACAAGCCTCCGCGAGAAGGAAAACACAACCCAAACTTAGTTCAGAAATAATGGTAACTCAGTCCCTGGGCACAACAACTAAAACCTAATCTTGTAAGCCTTATCCCTCTGGTGGTAGATCCTTGGGGATTTGCCATGATTCTAGGAAACTCTAGCAGCTTACCCCTCTGTTGTCCTACTTCCAAAAAGAAGTAACTTTTTCTTGCTTCCTCCAACCAACCCGGAAGTCCCACCTACTTGCCCAGTGATTGGCTCCTTTATTCATTAGGGGATTGGTTCACAAGAACAGCACCAGGCCCATCCGCAACAATAACTTGGTACATACATAGGATATGGAATAATTTAATTAGGGCTACTATCATGTCCATTACTGTGTTGTGTTGGAACATTCCAAAACTTTTCTTCTAGCCATTTTAAAATATATATTAACTATTGTAAACTTTAGTTAATCAATGGTACTACAGAACACCACTTTACTCTTCCTTTCTAACTATCAATCTAACTTCTTCAACCCCAAATCTCATCTTTTCCTGGAATTTGGTGGCTACTATTATTCTCCTCTCTGTTCCTTTGTTTAGATCAACAATTTTGACTTTTACATAAAATACTCCACTTTCAGAAAGAGGAACACTTCTTCATTGCTGGTGGGATTGAAAGGTGGTAAAACCACTCTGGAAATCAGTTTGGCGATTCCTCAGAAAATTAGACACAGTACTACCTGAGGACCCAGCTATATCACTCCTGGGCATACCCAGAAGATGTGCCAACATATAATAAGGACACATGCTCCACTATGTTCATATCAGCCTCATTTATAATAGCCAGAAGCTGGAAATAACCCAGATGTCCTTCAACAGAGGAATGGATACAGAAACTGTGGTATATATACACGATGGCGTACTATTCAGCTATTATAAACAATGAATTCATGAACTTCTTAGGCAAATGGATGGAACTAGAAAGTGTCATCCTGAGTGAGGTAACCCAATCACGAAAGAACACACATGGTATGCACTCACTGATAAGTGGATATTAGCCCAAAAGCTCAGAATAAACAAGTAACTATTCACAGACCACAGGAAGCTCAAGAAGAAGGAAGACCAAAGTGTGGGTGCTTTGGTTTTTCTGAGAAAGGGAACAAAATACTCATAGGAGCAATAATGGAGACAAAGTGTAGAGCAGAGACTGAAGGAAAGACCACCCAGAGACTGTCTTACCTAGGGATTCATCCTATTAACAGTCACCAAACCCCGACACTATTATGGATGACAAGAAGTGTGTGTCAAAAGGAGACTGTTATGGTTTCTGGAGGGGCCCTGCCAGAGCCTTACAGATACAGAGGCAGATGCTAGCAGCTGACCATTGGACTGAGCACAGGATCCCTAATGGAGGAGTTGGAGGGAGGACTAGAGGAGCTGAAGGGGTTTGCAGCCCCATGGGAAGAATGTCAATGTCGGCCAACCAGATGCCCCAGGGCTCCCAGGGACTAAGTCATCAACCAAGGGGTACACATGGTTCCAGTCTCAAGTGTGGCAGAGGAATGCCTTGTAAGGCATCAGTGGGAGGAGAGGTCCTTGGTCCTATTAAGGCTGGATAGATGCCCCAGTGTGGGAGAAATCGAGGTGGGGTTAGGTGAGAGTGGGTTGGGTGAAGGTGCATCTTCTTGGAGGCAGGGGGAGAGAGGATGGGTTGGGGGTTTTCTGGGAGGGGGGAAACTGGGAAAGGGTATAACATTTGAAATGTAAGTGAAGAATACATTAAATAAAAATTAAAAAAAATACTTCACTTTTAAAATTTCATACTTTTTTTTTTTTTGGTTTTTTGAGACAGGGTTTCTCTGTGTAGCCCTGGCTGTCCTGGAACTCACTTTGTAGACCAGGCTGACCTCGAACTCAGAAATCCTCCTGCCTCTGCCTCCCAAGTGCTGGGATTAAAGGCGTGCGCCACCACCGCCTGTTTTAAAGATAATTTCTTTTTTTTTCTTAAGATTTATTTATTATTATTTGTAAGTAACTGTCTTCAGACACACCAGATGGGGGTATTGGATCTCATTACGGATGATTGTGAGCCGCTATGTGGTTGCTGGGATTTGAACTCAGGACCTTTGGAAGGGCAGTCAGTGCTCTTAACCATTGAGCCATCTCTCCAGACCCTAATTTCATACATTTTAAATGTTCTCTCACATTCTTGTGAGTTTTCTATTTGGTCAAATAAGCTGTTTAATAAAACTTGCCAATTATTACCTATTTTTATAACATTGAGCAAAGTGGCATTTTAAAAAGAGATAATAGGGAATTGCAAGAATTACGATTGTGGGATTAATTTTCTATAAAGATATCCTTGTATAGTATTTTTTGAGCTTAGAAATTATTAGTGTCTTCACTGCTGACTGGCTTTGGACCAAGTCATGAAGTGTGAATGTCACTGCCGTGAACTCTGCTCTCTTGTTCTGGCCTGCTTCAATGGTGCCTGTTGTTCTAACACAGTGTCAGAACAGAGGTTGTCTTTCTTTGAGTCGGTCTTTTCTTCATAGGGTATTCACTTATTTAATGAACACAAGCCAGGCCTGTGTTGTGTGCCAGGGACATAGAGATAAAAGTTCCTTTGCTTTCTAAAACTCACAGTCTGTACACAGATAATTTTTCAGCTGAATCCTGTTGTCAGTTGTTCATGTTTCTGGAACTATCAATATATATCAAAAACACACAAAAGAAGAGCAATGCCTGCTGTCTTCAAAGAAGCAAACTGAACACTCTAGGAGAAGAAAATGGACCATTTTTCTCTATGCTTACTAGATGTTTATTGTCCTATAAGTAGCATCATCGTTTTTATGATGAGTTTGAGTCTGGGATTTTCTTTTGACGCCACTGCTGATTGACTTGGCTTCTTATCTTAGACAAACTGTTTCATCACGTGGTCTCCATTTTCAGTCAATGTATGAGTGCAGAATTTTTCTCATTTCTTTGTTTCTCGTCTCATGCCTTCAAATGGTTGCTTGCATTTTTAATTTCTCACAAATAACAAAATTCAAGCCTAAGAGCACCATGTCCACAACTTGGGAGCATTAAGCAAGCACAGCACAGCAGAAGTGAGAAAGTAAACAAGACTGGTACAAAATATCACCAATTTCTTTGCTGCTAAAATTGGAGCTTGGTAAAGTCCTGTCAAGGATATGTGAGATTCAGAGAACACAGAAATGAAAAGCTTGTATAATAAATACAGAGAGAAGGGCTTCTGAGAACATGGGTGATCCAGATGAGTGTGGAGGTTTCTGGAAGGTAGGTGTACTTGCTGGTTTTGTGTGTCAACTTGACACAGGCTGGAGTTATCACAGAGAAAGGAGCTTCAGTTGGGGAAGTGCCTCCATGAGATCCAACTGTGGGGCATTTTCTCAATTAATGATCAAGGGGGGAGGGCCTCTTGTGGGTGGTGCCATCTCTGGACTGGTAGTCTTGGGTTCTACAAGAAAGCAAGTTGAGCAAGCCAGGGGAAGCAAGCCAGTAAGTAACATCCCTCCATGGCCTCTGCATCAGCTCCTGCTTCCTGACCGTCCTGACTTCCTTTGGTGATGAACAGCAATGTGGAAGTGCAAGCTGAATAAACCCTTTCCTCCCCAACTTGCTTCGTGGTCATGATGTTTGTGCAGGAATAGAATCCTTGTCTAAGACAGTTGGACCCTGTGACAATTCAACTTGAGCAAGAATGTGTGAGCCAACAGTAAAGATGATAGTGATTCTCAGAAGAGGGAAAGACAGTGCTAAGCCATGACAATGGTGTTGATACACTTCAAGGGGGAATACCCAGAGTGCCTGTGAAGTCTTTCACAGGCATGAACATCCAAGTGTGATGAGTTCATAACCCAGAGTTGTCTATGGGAGCTGACAGATCTCAGCCTGGCTACGTGTTAGGGTTTGAGAAGGGCAATTGACAGTGCTGATGTTTCTGTACTCTTTATCCTAGGGCATTCTGTGCAAAGATGGCTAGCCTGATATGCTTATAGAAGCTCTACAGATGATTCTAATGAATGGGGATGAATGTACACGAAATAGTCAGGAGAACTCTGTTTAGGAAGCTGTCCTGTCTTGGCTCGTTTGATGGAGACAAAGAGCAGGCTCTGACTGGGAATGTAGGTAAACATGTAGCCATAGAAGAAAGTAAGAATAGAGAAACTGAATCAAGATGGTTTTCTACTGGAGATGCTAAAATGTCCAGGCAGATATTTTGGTTCTCACAGACTCTATTGTACTTGGATAGCTTCTCCACCCCCTCCTTTTTTTTCTCATATGCCTTTTTTTTACCTTTAGAGTTGACAGCTATCATTCGAAGTAAATTAAGCCATGAAACTTGAATGCTTTTTAAGTTTTTCTTTGGCCTTCCTCCCTGACTATCTAGCAAGTTGGTCAATCCTTTGAAGCTCAGTTACTTTACCAGAAAAAATGGAGATACTCATAGATACCCCAAAATTATTCTTTGGTTAAAAGAACTTAAGTATTTATCTTTTGTCAAAAACTGTTATCAGTATGATTCTCTGCATCTCTATAAGGCATGCTATTGTTATTACGACACCATTCTGAATGTCTTGATAAACTGCTTAATGCAAAAGTTTACTCAGTTTTTATAATAGTCCTAAAGATGAATATTATAATAATTTTTATTTGATAGCTGAGAAATTAAGGGGTTTCAATGTACATAATTTAATATTGTTCATTGGTGATCTTTATTTAATGTCTACCAATTAAAGTTACATTCTTGGATAATTATATTTACTATAGTAATAGAACATTTTCTCTTCTTTCATCCAATGGCACATCGTCTTATGTTGCTTCTTAGGGTTGCCAGATTTGGTAGTTTTATCTTCTCAGTACAATTATGTTATAGTTTTATTTCTGTTGTTGTGACAAATACCCTGGTAAAACCCAACTTGGTCAAGGAAAGGATGCATTTGGCTTACAATCCCAGGTTGTAGAGCATCATTTTGGAAAGTCAAGACAGGAACTCAAGCAGTTAGTCACATAACACCCAGAGTAAAGAACAAAGAGAATATATATATATATATATATATATATATATATATATATATATAAAATACACATACACACACACATTCATCTTTGCCTAGGAAATGTTGCCACCTGCAGTGGGTTGGGACTTCCTATATTGATACAGTGACAATCAAGATGGTCTCCCACAGGCCAGCCTATTCTACATAATTTCTCACTAAAACTCTCTTCCCAAGTGATTCTATGTTGTGTGAAATTGTCAGTTAAAATTAACCAGCACAAAATATATCTGCACTATATCAACAAGATGTAGAACACAATTAACAACTTCTGATATTTTAAAATTTGTTTCCTGCCATTTTAGAGGAAATAAGTTGATAATTGGAGAAGTCATCTGATTTGAAATCGCTTACGGAAGTGGGCCTAAAGCTCTAAACCACAAGCTTCTATATGAAGGTTTCATTTGACACCATTCTCACGGAAATAACAAAGAATTTCACAAGGCAATTCTACAACCCTCCAACCATCTATCACTGCTGTAATGCTTTAGGATATAGTGATAATGGCATGAATTCTGACTCAGTTACAAATGAATTTTTATAAAAGTAGAGGATTCTTTTTTAAATTGATGTGTTTTGTTAAGCAGAATTTCTATCCATTATAGATAGGAATTATCTATTACAAATGTCATGTAAATATTAAAGCTATGAAGAACATATTATAGTTTAATTTGATAATTCATAAGACATTTTACTTTGTGCTGTAGTTTGTGTTTGTAATTGTGAGCATTTCAGGTGTGATTTGTCAGAGAAACTAGTTTACTTTTTTTTACTATTAGGTAAGGAAGTATCAATACAGGGCAGGGAGATAGCTTAATCAGTGAAATGCTTACGTTGTAAGCAAGAGGATCAAGGTCTGACCCCTAGAACTAACATAAAAAAAGCCGAGCATGATGTGTGAATGGACAGTCCCAGAGAGGAAGTAGAGTCATGTGGAACTCCAGCCCTCATTGGGCTAATTGGTGACCCCTAGGCTAGTGAAAGGCTTTGCCAATCCAAACTGAACCAAACCAAACCAAACCAAACCACACAACAACAACAACAACAAAAATCCCAAATCAAAACCAAACCAAACCAAACTAAAAAAGCAGTAAAAAAGAAAGTGCTTGAGAAAGGACATGAAATTGTCCTTTGCCCTCACATACATACATATGAACATACATAAATACAGGCATGCATACAAAAGGGTAACATAACAGATAGCAAATGAAAATGTTTTCATGAAATATTACAAAAATGAACATTACAATTAATGATCCATGATAATGAGGAACTAAAATTTATTAGTTACCATGCCAGATGTTTTCACATGCCCCATATACTCCTTTGGGCAGTACTAATTTTACAGATGAGGAAAACACATCACAGAGAGGGGAGGTCAGAGATTCATAAGCTTTTTCAGTTAATGGTGTCTTTAGTATGGTACATGACACCCACTAATAAATCATACAGCTAAAAGTTTCCTTTATTAATCTGTGTTGTTTAAAATCATAAGTCCTTATGTCCCAGAAACTTCATAGTCACTTGACAATAGAATATACATAGTTGAACCAGTATTAAAATTCTTATATCACTCTCAGAAAACGACAACTATTAGTGGGATATGCTTTCCTGTTGACCACTGCACAAATCATGAATTTGCTTCAAGAATGAACATATGACTTCTCCTTTTGCACCAATTTTCAAATGATAATTTATGACAGCCCAGCTTTACAAAGATATAAATGCTGTCACTGGAACGAATATAGCATGGTTGAATAGTGATGCTACTTACACTGTATAGAAATGATGCTAAGTATCACTCTGTTGCCATTGAAAATTAAAAGTATGGTGATGCTTGGAGCATACTGGAAACATTGAATGGATAGTTTCTCAAAATGAAAAAGCTAATAAATGTGGATATCTCTGGATTGTCTCTGACCTGCCAACACCCAATAATGACACAGAGACATATTTATTTATGAAAGTCTGGGCCTTAGCTTAGACTTTTCCCTAACTAGCTCCTATAACTTAATTAATCTGTTTATTCTAATCTGTGTTTGCCACTTAACCTGTTACCTCTCACTCAGTCCCGGTACATATGACATCCTGTGTCTTGCTGTCGAATCTCTTTCACCTGATTCTTCCCACAGTTCCTATCTCTGCCTGGAAGTCCTACCTTTCCTTTCGTGCCTCAGCTATTGACTGTCAGATATTTATCAAACCAATCAGAAGGTGAAGGAGTTGTATGTTTACAAAATACTGAGGCAGGGGATGAATAATAATACCAAAGTCTGACTTGTACTCAACTCTCTGCTGGAACAGAAATCAACATTTGAATTATACAAAGACAACCTTTACACAGTGCACAACAAGATTACACCAACATGTCACATCTGTAATCCCAGCACTTGAGAGATTCAGGCAGGAGGATCAGAAAAATTTAAGACCATTCTTGGATCCATAGTACCTTAGTTAGGTACTGTCCCAAAACACCATGACAAAGGTTTATAAAAGAAAGTATTTAGCTGGGTTTCTGGTTTCGGAGTAGAGTAAACAATGAGGTCGAAACAGCTGAAGGTTCACAGTTTGATCCACAAGCAGGAAGCAGAGAGAGACACATTGGGGATGTCCAGAATCTTGTCAAACCTTGAAGCCCCTCCCCAGTGACACAACTCTTCCCATAAGGCCACATTTTCTAATCCTTTTCAAACCAACTGAAGACCAACCGTTCAAACATATGAGCCTATGGGGGCTGTCTTAGTCAGGGTTTCTATTCCTGCACAAACATCATGACCAAGAAACAAGTTGGGGAGGAAAGGGTTTATTCAGCTTGCACTTTCACATTGCTGTTCATCACCAAAGGAAGTCAGGACTGGAACTCAAGCAGGTCAGGAAGCAGGAGCTGATGCAGAGGTCATGGAGGGATGTTTCTTACTGACTTGCTTCCCCTGCCTTGCTCAGCTTGCTTTCTTGTAGAACACAAAACTACCAACTCAGGGATGGCACCACCTACAAGGGGCCCTCCCCCCTTGATCACTAATTGAGAAAATGCCCCACAGTTGGATCTTATGGAGGCATTCTCCAACTGAAGCTCCTTTCTCTGTGATAACTCCAGCCTGTGTCAAACTGACACACAAAACCATCCAGTACAAGGGCCATCATAATTCAAAGCACCATGCATAGAAAACCTGAGGTAGGCTTGGAATACATGAGACCTTGCCTTAAAAGCAAACAAACAAGCAAACAAACAAAAAACTAGAACATGAACCCATAGTATGCTTATACATTTAAAATATCTTAATTGATGAAGATAATTTGAGATTTTTAACTATACTTCTATACAATTCACTATGATTTTAAGAAATAAATATATTGGGAATGTTAGTTAATAACATAGTTTGAGGTAATGTGTGAAAATATGAATGAATCATTAACAATTTTCTTAAAAGGGTATAACTTTAAGAACACATGAAAATGTAAAAAATAGTACAATTAGAGATAAATAATAAATGGAGTGATCTGAACATTTAAATATTTTATATTTCATTTAAGTTGGTATTATGCAATTTACCACATATTTTGAAACTTTAATTCTCATGTGAAAAATCTTGTAACCACAAAGTTATACTTTTTGAAACAGTTCTTACAATCTATTATCACCAAACTCACATAAACATATGACAGATACCAAATGAGAAACTGTGTGAGCATAGAGTGACTGATTCCAGAAATGGCCTTTGTCATCATCCCCTCTTGATTAGGTCACATGACTCATCTACAAACAAAAGTTTATAAAATACCATAGTTCACACCAACTTAATTTTACTATAAATGTTCTGGCTGGTATTTTTGTTTGAATCTGTTCACAGTTTTGTTTGTTTGCCTGGGGCAGTCTTGCCATTCAGTCCAGGTTGGCAGGTCTCAAACTCATCGAAATCATTGGCCTGAGGAGTGCTGTGATTACAGGTGGGAGCTGCCATGTCTGGAAAGGATTTTGAAAATGTAGGAGCTGTACACATGGCTATTCTTTGGGTCTTTCAAAAATTGTAAAGAAAAGAAAAGTAGCATTTAGCAAAAGCGGGTTGTATTATTGCATGTAAGGACTTACACATGCAGATTGAGTGGAAGTCAACAGGGGTCTTCCTCTTAAAAATGCATTCTTTCCACACCACAAGAAAAAAAACCCACAGAATTAACTAACCTGAGTCCATAAGGGGTCACAGAGTCTGAACTGCCAACCAGGGCAACTGCATAGACCCTCTGCATATATGTTAAAGTTGTGTGGCTTGGTCTTCTTTAGTACTCCTAACAGACAAGCAGGGGCTGTTTCTGATTCTGTTGCCTGCCTTTGGACCCTTTCTTCCTACTGGGTTGCTTTGTCTAGCCTTAATGGAAGAGGAAGTGCCTAGTCTTACTGCAGCTTTATATTCCAAGGCTGGTTGATATCTGTGGAAGGCCTCCCCTTTTCTTAAGGAGAGTAGGTGAGGGGTTGGGGGTGGGGAAGACTGGCTGAGAGGAGAAGAGGGAGGGGAAACTTTGGCTAGGATGTTAAATGAATAAATAAACGAATGAATAAAAATGTTCTGCTTTGATAGTTGTATGTGACTTGATTAAGGAACCACAAGGCTGCACTCTCATAGCCTATGAAGCTCAAGTCTTGAGTTTCTACAGAGACATCTGTGTGATGGCACTTACAGATTGGAGGAATGAATATGTTGGATTCATGCAAGTTTGGTATTAGAACCTACACTCTGTTTCTGAAAAACATTCTACTAAAAGTTATTTCTGTTCAAAACTTTTTCCTCTTAGACATCCCCCATCTCAGGTGCCTGTGAAAGTGTTATTGTTGTTCAAGCAATCTGATTAGCCTTTAATATATAAAATGAAACTCTTAAATATTTACCATGTAAGGCATATAGAATTCATAACTGAGATTATTTCGACAGGCTAATTTATAGCTTGTTTGTCATTCTAAAATATTGTACAAATCTGTTTTGCATAACTTTAGTATCAGGCTGGAGTTCTTTGTGATGCAAGGTTTATTTGAGTTGACTTCCTATCATCTCATGAGAATTAGCTGGAGAAGAGGGAATTTGATGGCCAAGACTTGGACCTGGTTTGCAGAGTGTGAAGGACACAGTCGTTGCCGTGGCTTTTACAGCTATCATTAAAGCAAGTATTTTGTTATTTAGAGGAAAATATTAGCTTCAACTATAATCTTTCCTTTCTTTTTAAGAAAATTTTTTTATTTATTTTATGTATACGTGTGCACTGTAGCTGTACAGATGGTTGTGAGCCATCATATAGGTGCTGGGAATTGAAATTAGGACCTCTGTTCTCTCTGGCCCCCCTTGCTCCAGCCCAAAGATTTATTTATTATTATACATAATTACACTGAAACTGTCTTTAGACACACCAGAAGAGGGTGTTAGATCTCATTATGGATGGTTGTGAGCCACCATGTGGTTGCTGGGATTTGAACTCAGGACCTTCAGAAGAGCAGTCAGTGTTCTTAAGTGCTGAGCCATCTCTCTAGCCCAAATATAATTCTATAATTCCTCTTTCTCTCTCTCTCTCTCTCTTGTCTTTATAGACAAAGTTTGTTTTCTTTCATTTTTCTTTATTCTTTCCTCAATAAATATTTTCTGGCAACATAAACAATAAATGTTGACATGATTATGGGGACAGGAGCTGTAAAACCACAGTCTTTGGAAATCTCTAACAACAAAATAGCTTTTCTTGGGTTGTTTTAGACTGTAGTTATGGCAGAAGGATAAAATTGCTTAATCTTTGGAGTCTAATAACCATAGTGTTTTGAAATAAGATATGTCAAATGCTGATATGACTAACACACAAGGCCATTGTGATTTAAATTTCCTGGCTGCTAATGAGAAGAGACTAATGAAGTCATGCGACTGAGTCGACATCATGCTATGTGAGTGTTCCTTAGGATGTTGAGCGTCTCTGACATACATGCCTGGTAATGGCAGCATGTGGAAATGGCAATCAGATCAGTCAATTGTATTCAGCCGGTTTAGAGACTGGGAGAGAGCAGAGGTTCAGGGTTACCCATGGGAAACTGGCCACATAAGTATACTTGACCCCCACATTCACTGGTAAATGTCAGATGAGTCTAGATGACGGCAAGCACAGAGCGTAGAAGGCTCAGATGACATCGATCATAATCAGAGCTCTGACTGCTTGAACTTCCTACATGAAGACTTGGTGGTCTTTGCAAAGAGATTCTGATTTTCAGACATGAGTAATCAAATGTAGAGACTCACTATCCGACATTCAGCTTGCACTTGGTTTTCCTTGTGTTATGTGTCAGAGATATTTTATAACCAGTTACATATTTTGTTTTATTCTCCTGATGTGTATAATAGTATTAGCTGTACTCTTAATTATTTGAATCTACCTTTGCCTTCAGTTTTTCTTGTATTTAAGTTTCTTTATTTTACTCTTTGTGGTGGTTTGAATATATTTGGCCCATGGGAAGTGGCACTATTAGGGGCATGGCCTTGTTGGAATAGGTGTGATATAGTTGGAGGTAGTGTGTCACTGAGTAGGTAGGCTTTGAGGGCTCCTATTGCTCAAACTCCATCAGTGCAAAAGAGAGCCTCCTCCTGGCTGCCTTCTGATCAAGATGCAGAACTCTCAGTTCCTCCAGTACCAAGTCTGCCTGCATGCTGCCACGCTTCCTACCATGATGATGATAATGGACTGAACCTCTGAAACTGTAAGCTAGGCCCAATTCAGTGTTTGACTTTATAAGGCTTTGCCTTGGTCATGGTGTCTTTTCACAGCAGTAAAGCCAAAATTAAGACAACCTTTTAAATCTTACTTTTTGTCTTGTCTCCTTTCTTAAAAAAAACCTAGCATTTTTAACATTGCTCTAAGTGTTTCAACCAACACTCTTAAACTTTGAGCTGTTGGCTTTGTCTGACATTTCAAACCTTCTTAGGGTTTTTAAAATTCCTCTCTAGCCTTTAATGTCAGGCTGTCATGTTTATTTGTTTTTGATTGTCTTAGTTAAAACACCATTCACACCCCTTCATAAGCTAGGGCCCATAGATGTGTGTCTCTATCGCTGCTGGGCTGCTATTGCTGGTAGACATTTATTGCTGCTTTGCTTTTTTTTTTTTAACTTTTTATTGGTTCTTTGTGAATTTCACATCATGCACCTCAGTCCCATTCATCTCTTCCTCTCTTCATACCTGTCTTCCACCCTTGCAACCTCCTCTGCGCCAGAGAAAAAAGAAATCTTGTTGTGGAAGCCATAGTGTGTCACACTATGTCTCACATTATACCCTTTCTTCATACTTCTTTGCTTGCAATGTTCATTGCAATGATTTGTTGGTCTGGTACAAGGTCTCTAGCTTCTACTACTCTATCAGTACTGGAATCTAAGTGAGACTCCTCTCAAATATCCTGCTGTTGTTCTGTGTCATGGAATTCCCATAGTTTTGGATGTGTAGGACTGGCCCCTTTAAGCACTGAAGCAGTTCATTGACGGGGTAGATGTTGGGGTGGGCCAATTCAAAGCTCTGGATCTGGGCCTGAGAGGTATCTGAGCTGATCAGCCAATTGGCTTTCCTGCTCTCATGCCTTTGGGGACTGCTCACCAGAAACCCCCCACTACCAGGGCCAATTCTACACTGCCCAGGTGAGCTACAGGGCCTGCTCTTCTGAGTGCTGTAGCAGGTGAAGGGCAGGGACTGTTCTCCCACTCTGATAACCTTGGGCCCAGTTCTCTTGCCTGCCATAGACGATAAGGGATGAAGGAGGGGAGGAGAATGTTTCTCCCTCACCTGCACTACTACCCTGTAGCTCTCCCAAGCTCACATTCTTGGGACCAGCTCACCTCCACTCTTCACCATCAGGGTCAGCTCTACTGTGCTGCCTGGGTGAGGAGCAGGGCCTGGTGCTGCAGCAGGTGAGGGGCAGGGCTAGCTCTCCTGCTCTTAAAACCTTGTCTGGGGCCTGCTGGTAGAGTTTTGCTTACAAGGTGATTTAGAGGTTGCCATGGCTATAGATAGTGTCTGCCAAAGATTACTGCCTTTCCATAACAGCGCAGATGATGAAAACTGGCAGAGATGGAGGTTGGCCATGTTTGGGAAAGGCAGGACCACCCTAAATGGCTCTTTCCACAGCTGCAGAGTAAGCACAATGTGTCTTTTACCTTCATCCAGTTTGACTTTTCTGTCTGCTATAGATAAATTTGTTCCTTTGGGAACCACAGGAGCTTTCTCAGCATCAGTTCTTGCATTATATACATGAATGTCCTTAGAATTGGCTCCCAGGAGAGTCCATCTGGGATACTAATATTTATTTCTTAAAGCCTCAACTGTAATTGTATATAAGCATATTTACATATAGTAAAATTTACCAAGTTAAAAGGTACTTAAAGTGTTTCTCCTCAAACAGGACAGGCAGCTCTTGCTTCACTGTCTTTGACCCTGATTTCCTTCTTG
This sequence comes from Tokudaia tokunoshimensis, assembly GCA_036184795.1. Classification (NCBI taxonomy): domain Eukaryota; kingdom Metazoa; phylum Chordata; class Mammalia; order Rodentia; family Muridae; genus Tokudaia; species Tokudaia tokunoshimensis. The sequence continues at coordinate 54,488,043 of BTHU01000004.1, read as the reverse complement.
GACAGCTCCCCCCTGCCCCCTGCTCTTGATATGACATGCTCACCTAATTCTTTCAAAGCCATTTTCTTAGGAATATTTTCCATCTGTGCTTAAAATTTCAAGAGACCTCCATTTTGGAAGCACAGACATAAAGGTGATTGACTTAGTGAAGTTCTTGCTTAGAGATTTACATGGTCCTTCTTGCTTCTTCTATGTTATATAATGAGCTTATTTAGTTTACTTTCTGTCTTCTCATTTTATATCATAACTCCCAAGGGACAGGACTTTAATTTGTTTTGTTGGTAGCAGTCTCTGCAGTACTTATAAATATTTGTTGAGGAAATGGAAAACTGGTTTTGACCTTTGATTGTATAAATGGTTGAGGCAGTAAGTTTTCCTTTCTGAGTGAGTGCCTGTATCTATAAGAGGGAAATATAAAATTATACCTCTATTGGAGAGCTGTGGTAGGAATCCAAAAAGAATGAATGCTTCATGTACCACAGGTTTCTAAACATAAGCTACAAAAAGAAAAGTATCACACAAAATGTGAAATGGATCACATTTGTGTGTGTGTGTGTGTGTATGCATGTGTGTGTGTTTATGTATGTGTGTGTATGTGTGTGTACATGTTTAAGTGAGTGCATGTATGCATGCATGTGGAGGCCAGAGGTCAATGTTGGTATGTCTTAATCACTGTTTATCATGCCTTGTGAAACATGGCCTCTCACAGAATGAGAATCTTATTGACTCAGTTAAGTCAGCTGGTCAGTGTATATCTGACCAGCCCCACCTGGGGATCCATCCCATCTGCAGACACCAAACCCAGGCACTATTGCTGATGCCAAGAAGTGCTTGCTGACAGGAGCCTGATTCAGCTGTCTCCTGAGAGGCTGTGCCAGATCTTGATCAATACTGATGCGGATGCTTGCGGCCAATCATCGGACCGAGTGCAGGGAGCCCAATGGAGGAGTTAGGGGAAGGACTGAAGAAGCTGAAGGGGCCTTGTCTGGTATCAGTGGGAGGGGAGGCCCTTGGTTCTGTGAAGGCTTGATGCTCCAGTGTAGAGGAATGCTAGGGCTGTGAGGCTGGAGTGGGTGGGTGGGGGAGCACCCTCATAAAAGCAGGGTAAGGGGAATGAGATAGGGGGTTTGCAGAGGGAAAGAGGATAACATTTTGAAGTGTGAATAAATAAAATATCTAATTAAAAATGTTCAAAAAAAAAAGAAAAGAAAATGTTCCCTTTCCTCTTGGTTATTGAACTGATCGTTTTCTGTAGCTGGTGTAGTTTTATATCTGTCACGATTTGGAAGGGTTGGAGTTTTCTTAGTGGCTTCAAAGCCAATCTGAGAATGCCTGACCTATAGTAAATACTTGGAGAACTTTTTTTTTATATGAAGATTTTCTCATTTTATTTCACAAATGCTTTAATGATCATCTGGCATTTTTTCTTACATTTATTTATTTATTTATTTTACATTCCAGTCGCAGCCACTCACTCCTTCCTCCTCTTCTTCCAGTCCCACTCTTACAAGTCCCCCCTCCCAGTCTACCCCCTCCTCTTCTCCTCAGAGAAGGGGAAGCTCTCTTGGGTACCACCCTGCCCTTGTAAATCGTGTCACAGCAGGACTAAGCACATTCTCTCCTTCTGAGGGCCTAACAAGGTAGTGCAGCTGCAGGGAAGAGGATCCAGTGGCAGGCAACAGAGTCAGAGACAGCCCCTGCTCCAATTGTTAGGGAACATATGTGAAGAACGAGCTGCACATTTGCCACAAATGTGTAGGGGGCCTACTTCTATCCCCTGAATGCTCTTTGGTTGATGGTTCAGTCTCTGTGAGCCCTCATGGGCCCAGGTTATTTGACTTTGTAGGTCTTCCTGTGGTATCCTTGACCTCTCTGGCTCCCTCAATCTTATCCCCCACTCTTCCACACAATTCCTGGAGCTCTGCCTAATGTTTGGCTGTGGATCTCTGCACCTGTTTCCAACTGCTGGATGAAGCTTCCCAGGAGACGGTTTTGCTAGGCTCCTGTCTGCAAGCATAGCAGAGTATCATGAATAGTGTCAGGGGCTGACTATCTTCCATGGAATGGGTCTCCGGCTGGGCCAGTCATTGGTTGGATGTTTCCTCAATCTGTGCTCTATCTTTATCTCTGCATACTTTGTTGGTCAGACAAATTTTGGCTCAAAGTTTTGTGGGTGGGTTGATGTCCCCTCTCCTCCCCTCTACTGGAAGCCCTGCCTGGCTACAGGAGGTGGCCACTTCAGTCCCCATATCACCCACTGCTAGGAGTCTCAGCTAGGGTCAACCCCATATACTCCCAGAAGCTGCCCCATCCAAGATCTTGGACTAGTCCTAGAGATAACCCCTGATTTCTGTTCTCTTTCCCAGTCCTCTCTCTTAAAGGGAGAAATAAAATAAACATTAGAGTTGGATAGAGAGGGAACATGGTGGGAGAGGGGGTGAGGAGGGAAACATGGATGGGGATAACTTGACGAATCTTTAATGAGGATAAAAAAAGAAACCACCATGGAAAGAGGGTAACAGGGAATGGCAGGGTACAAGTAACCTGATAGGGGAAATGAGAAAAGGGAGATCTTTAGGGAAAAAGGTAAATTCATGGGTTAGGAGGAGATAAGTAAAATATGGGTGCCTGAAAAAGACACAAGGAATCATATTAACTATCCAAAAACAATACATATAATTCTCTATATCAATATTTATATAAATAGTTTTAATGAATTTTTCTCATTTTGGGCTGACAGTGTTCTCTCCAAGAACCAAAGACAACCTATCAAAAACCCAATACCAGACATGAGATATCCACTTTTGTGTTGTTAGTCAGGAGGGTTCAAGAGACTCCTAAATGCCGTTGCCCCTAGTTACCTCTCAGAGGTGGAAGGTAAGTTCTCATTGCTGAAGACACCTTGCAATTCAGTGTCAGGGCCCAGAGACCCCTGAGCTTGAACTGACTAGAATGTCCCCTACCCAATGACTAGGTTTCATGGTACCACAAGACACCATGCAAGCTTCCAAAGGAAGAAGTGAAGCAAGCAACCGTAGTCCTACAAGTTATGATGCCTGTGGACCATATCAACAACGAGTTGGCACAGTAAAGCTAAGGGTGCAGTAGTGTCACCATCAACTGTCTAACCATACTTAAGACCCACTTAACAAAAGAGATACCATGTCTGGTATTGGAAACCTAGATACCACCTGAAGTCACACTCACTGGAAGAGAATCTACAACTACTAATTTACTAAACCAGCATACTAAACCCTAGCAATAATTGCCCTTATGTAATTATTAGGTAAGTGTAGTTTTCACACTTCATAATGCAAACTTCTCTTTGCAACAGATGGAGACCACTACGGAATTCACAACTCATCAAAATGCAGAATTGTGGAGCTCAGTCCCAGTGGATACATTTATAATACATCCATGTATCTAAGGCCCAGGGAACACTGCAGAAGAAGAAGTGGGAAGATTGTAGAGGCTCTTGCTATGAGATTGTGTCTAATAATGACATGAAAAGCTTCAAAATTGTTAAAATGATTATTCAAATGTAAGTAGAACAAAAATGATAATAATGGACATGCCAAAGTGGACAGGAAAAGTCCACTGAGTTCTGAACCCTAACAAAGAACTACAGGAAACTGAGGAAAGCTGGGAGGAGGGGAAAATGGTCTTCCCCAGAAAAGAACACACCAACTCATTGTCCAATTCCAAATAGTCAGCTCTGAGAACAGACAAATGGCAAAGATTATACAGATTCGACAAGTTATATTTATGAATATATAATATATAATATTATACATATAATATATATACACACATACCTATACACATATGCAAGCAATAACAACTGGTGAGAAAAGAAGCCATGAATTTGAAGGAGAGTTGGGAGAGGAATATGGAAGGGTTTGGAGGGAGGTAAGGGAAGGGAGAAATGTTATTAAATTACAATTTCAAAAACCAAAAAGAAAACCAAACAAATGAACAACATCAACATAACAGCAGCAACAACAACAACAACAACAAATGAATTCAATTTATTTTCCCAAACTATCTTGGAACAAATTTCTTTGTGAATTTTTACCCAGAGTGAGTATTTGGGAATTAGATCATGAACAGATATGTGCTGTTCTTTTAAAACAAGCTATAGGAAAGAATTTTAAAGATTTTTTTCTCCCTAAAGAAATAATAAATCAATGAAGAGATAACTATCTTTAATGTGATTTAGATATCACCTGAAGAATAATTTCATTGAAATACATTATGTTATAGATGTGATGATTTTTATGCTTTCTTGTATTAGTTAAAGATACACTTAATTTTTAAAAAGCTGAACAGATGGACTGTATATCTGCCTCCCACTTGTACTTATTATATATGTATTCAGATTGAGACAAGGTGAGCTCAGCTACTCAATCACTCCCTAAGTCTATCGGATTTATTCTGTCTATATAATTGACTAAATTCTTGTAATCTTTGAAACATTCAGTTTCAACAAAGCAAGTTCCTGTGTGGCTCGTTTTTGATGTTTCATCCATTGTATATTGGGCCACTTTTTTTTTAACCTGTGTCTATTTTTTTCTCATGCATTTTATCTGATTATTATGTCTCTAAATTGCAACTATAATCAACTTTATTATGTTTTCAAGTCACATGGAATGACACTTTAAAATTTTTTGATCAATATATGGAACAAAAATAACATAATAAGGGGTGTCTCCCATTCCGAATAGGCATTAATAGCTCTTCATCTGTGGGGTCTTGTTATATTTCCCGTTCATGTAGGCATGTCAACTGGTGTGTTGACATTGTGACACTGTGCAGGTCTTATTTAGGTAAACATGTTTTGAGACTTTATTGATGCAGTTTCCCTGGGATATATGGAAGATACTGTCTCATAGCAGACATCCTGGTCTTCTGGATTACCCCTTCTTGCTTTCTCGTCTGTGATATTTCCCAAGCCTTAAATGTACACATTGTGCTGTAGATATATCCGCTGTTGTTGGACACCAAGTCGCAATCAGTTGTTCTCTGTGCACATCTATTTATTTGTTAAATTGGTCATCTTTTCTTATCTGGCACACATATCTCACTGTATTGTTAAGGCTTACTTCATTAGATTCTTTCTTTTCCTCTCAACCTTTCCCAACCTCTGATTTTGCTTTTCCACTTTTTGAAAAGTGTTTTGATGCTTTAAAAGTATTTTTCTATGCTATCAAAGTCCTCCCTCAATAACCTAATATTTTTGTAAACAAACCTAGGATGAAATTGTTTATGAATAAAATAGTTTACTCTAAGAAAAAAAATCTGTAGACTGCTCAATATTTCTCTTCTACCTACACAAATATAAAAATTAAATGTGACTCTCAGATCAGGCATACTCCATGTGCTCCTACCAATGGGGAGGCAGAAGTAGGAAGACTGTCTCAAGCTTGATGCCAAATATACAGTTAGAATCAGATAAGTCAGGAACACAGAGAAAGATCCTGTCTTATAAGAACAAACCAAAAAAATACAAAAGGTCAATATCCACAAAACAATATTTTTATATTTATAGTGTTACAAATAAGGATTGGGATTTGTCAACCACCTAAAATCATTTTAAGATTTCTGTAGGTTCTCTGCTGCTGAAAGATTTTTGGCACATTGGAGAAAATCCTTTACAAAAATGAGTGCTTCAGGAGAGACTGGTGCTGAGACAGGAGAGAGATGTGTTGATGGGGAAAAGGAAGTGTGAACACTGGTAACAGTGCTCCTTAAAAAAAAAATAGTGTTTTAGAGACATTTTTCAATTTTATTTTGTAAGGCTAACAGAATTTGCTTCAGAGTTTTCAAATGTAATCACAAGTTATACCAACTCTAAAGACTGAAAAATTTTAGTTAGTATGATGTTTTAAAATTGGGAATGAATAGGGTAGTACACTTAGGCTCCAAAGGACTTCCCAGTCATGCCAAAGATCTATGTGTAGAACACGTGATTTCACCAGTAGAGGGAACAAAGTCCTGATTAGGTATATATAGCTTTTCAACGAACCAATCAAGTAGCATATTTGGATCAATAATAAGTATAATTGAACCTCTCTGATTCCACTAACACTGGAAAATGTGTTAAACAGGATTATATAATAATGTATGGGGCATCCGGTTGAAATCGAATCTTAAATAGACAGCACATCTTTTTTTTTAAAGTATATCCTGCTCATCTGAAATTCATAGTCCAGGGGGTACTCTGTGTATTTATTTGCTGTTCCTGGCAATCCTTTCAGCTTAGAACAATGTGAAGTCTAAGAGTCAGGCCGCAAACATGGAAAGTAATAACAACTTAAGGAAACCCATGGTGATTTATTGTCAATGACCACAGGTACATTGTCATTCTCTCACTGAGGTACAGGGTATCTGTTCTTGCCTTTATATCTGGCTGGAAATAATAATTTGCTTGTAATTAATAGAAAGGAAAGGAAAACCCTGTAGGGATATAAGGGCTTTCTGACAGGAGCTGTAGATTCTGCATGATACAGGAAGATACTACCTGTTGGAGCACTGAGCCACTAAAAAAGAGATCTGCCTGTGGACACAATATTGTAAAGAAGCCTCACCCATATGGAAAGGTTCAAGTAAATGTTTCTATTGACTGCCTCAGCACCACCTGCACTGAAGTTGCTTCTGAGAACAATATCAACTATTTGGAATGGGAGTGAACCTACGGTTGTATAAATCTCTCCTGGCCACACAGTGAAAAACCTGTAAAGTATTCATATATGTCTTATCTAAGTACTGTGTTTACAAAATCACATAACACAGTAAAGCAGGCGTTTAAGCCACTGAGGTTGGAGTTGCAGGGGAGAGGGGATATTTGCTAAGCAATGATGATATCTAAAACACTAAGACAAAATGAATGGCTAAACTAATGAGTATTGAAGGAGCTGAGAGACATCAGAGGTTTAGGTAGGGAGAATGGCTCCTCTGCTCTGCTCCACCCCACACTTGAAAGGAAAGGGCAAAGGACGAATTGCTGGTTAAGATTCGTGATCTCTTTCTTTTAACATTCTTTATGTAGAGTAATTGCAATTTCAAGTCAATCAGTTTGCAAAAGCACTGGGAAAAAAGGTTGAGGGTTGAATGGAGAAAGGAATAAATTAAACTCCTGCCTTAATTTCTGGTCTCTGCCTCTGAGCATTTAAAGAAGAAGCCATTAAGACAGTATATAGGACTTAATGGTCTTTAAGGAGGCCAAAAATGGGGCAAATAGATTGCAGGCATTTTGTGTTGGTGACCCACAAATCTGACTTAGTCACTTAAAATTTGCATTTCTTTACAGTTCTGAAATAGGGCCACTCTAAAGTGTTCCTTTGAAAGAATACAAAAATTTCATGCAGAAGAAAGCAATTTGGTGACAAGAAAATTTCCTTTATGCTGTAATGTCTATGGTGAAGTCTCCTAACAGCTGAATGGCCCAAGATAAAAGTGAAATAAAGTACTTGGTCTCTACTTATGGAAGGATTTTTTGTTTTGTTTTGAGTATCATAATATGGAGTAGTTGTGGGAAGCATAGTGGAGAAAAACTAAGCCATTTTCCTTGAGGACTTTACATCACTCAAACTCAGATTTTTGTTTACATAGCATTTTTTTTAAAGATTTGAGAGTAAACTTTGAGTCATTTGAAACAGTTTCCCTCACACAGCTTCTCTCCCCAGACCCTGTCCTTTTCTTCTCTGAGTGGAGGGCCCCCTCTGGCTATTCCCCCTCCCTGGCACATCAGCTTTGTGCGGGGCTAGGAGCATCCTCTTCCATAGAGGCCAGTCAAAGAATTCCAGTTGAGGGAATGGGAACCACAGGCAGTCAACTAGGTACAGTCCCTATTCCAGTTATCGGGGGACCTGCATGAAGACCAAGCTATATATCTGCTACATATGTGTGAATGTGGTAGGGGCCTAGGTCCAGTCTTTGGTTGCTGGTTCAGTCTCTGAGAGCCCCCAAGAGTCCAGGTTAGTTGATTGTTGGTCTTCCTGTGCAGTTTCTATCCCCTTCGGGGCACTCAGTCCTTCCCTCAACTCTTCCACAAGACTCTGCAAGCTCTGTCTAATGTTTGGCTGTGGGTTTCTGTGTCTGTTTTGGTCATCTGCTTGGTGGAGTCTCTCAGAGGACAGTTATGCTATGCTCCTGTTTGCAAGCATAACAGAGTATCATTCATAATGTCAGGGATTGTTGGCTGCCCATGGTCTCAAGTTGGGCTAGTTATTGGTTGGCTATTCCTTTAGTCTCTGCTCCATGTTTGTCCCTGCATTTCTTGTAGACAGAACAAAATTTGGTTTGAAGGTTTGTTGGGTGGGTTACTGTTTTTATCCTCTTACTAGGGGTCCTGTCTGCCTATAGGAGGTGGTCACTTTGTGTTTCATATCCTCATTGCTAGGAGTTTCAGTTAAAGTCACCTCATAGATCTTGGGAGCCTCCCATCATCCTGGGTCTCCAGCACGTCCTAGAGATACCCCCACCTCCAACCCCTGCCAGCTACCGATTTTCATTTATTCTCCATGCCCTCTGGCCCTTTCTCCTGTCTCTCTCCACACCCAATCCTGGATCCCCCCCCAGTCCCCTTCTCATCTCCTCTCTCACCCAGGGAGGGCCCTCCTTCTGCCTCCTATGACTGTTTTATTCCCTTTTAAAGTGAGATTCAAGCATCCTTGCTTGGGCATTCCTTCTTGTTTAGCTTCTTTGGGTCTGTGGAGTGTAGCATTGGTATCCTGTACTATGGCTAATATCTACTTCTAAGTGAGTACATATCATGCATGTCCTTTTGGATCTGGGTTCCGTCACTCAGGATATTTTCTAATTTCATCCATTTGCCTGCAAAACTTATAATACCCATGTTTTTGTTAGCTGAGTAGTATTCCATTGTGTAAATGAACCACATCTTCTGTATCCATTATTTGGTTGAGGGGCATCTGAGTTGTTTCCAATTTCTGGCTATTACGAATAAAGTGGCTATGTTGTTCAGTGCTCTTTTTGAACAGAGTCCTAGTCTGTAGTTCAGTCTGGCATCAAACTTGTAATCCTCTTCCTTCGTCCTGCTAAGTGCTAAGATTACAGGTATATACCACTAGCACAGCGCCCTTAGTCTCATGTCTTCTTTGGCCCCTCTCTGTTATTTTCAGAATTCCTCAGGTCTTAAGATGTCTGGTCCAACCAGCATCTTCTTTTTTTTTCCCCTGCAGTCTACCAGCCCTGGATTCTCTGAGATTCCCGGAATTTAACTTTCAATCCTAGACTGATTTACTCACGTTCACCATTCAAATAACCCCTTCATCAGTGTGGCAAAGCTACCCTCCAAAAGGGACTCTTTCTGGTGAGGTAATATAGTATTATCCTATTCTCTCCATTGATTAAAACTCCTCAGAATTCTCAAGATTTTGATGTCATACTGCATTTCTCAAAAGTTCATAAATTTGAGAGTGATCCCACATGTTTTATAGATAATATGATACATTATTATTCCCATGCCTCACTATGTTCATTTTTTTAAAAATTGGCTTTCTGGCTACTCTGTAGTGAATTCATTAAAGAGATGGGTGCTGGTCAAGCTCTTGCTTTGTCTCAAAATCTGGTGTTCTTTCACCACTCAATTCCTTAGTTATGCTGTTCCTCTCACACAATAACACAGTTTTAGCAGCCCTAAATTTATTTTTATTTATTTTCAACATACTCACCTAGTAGATAGTAAATTTATTAAAGAAGTAAAAATATTAATCCTGGTGCTCCTGAGGCAGAGGCAGGAGGATTTCTGTGAGTTTGAGGCCAGTCTGATTTACATAGTGCGTTCCAGACCAGCCACACTTATAAAGTGAGACCCTGCCTCAAATATCTGCACTAAATGTTAAATAGTTTCTCCAGCATTTTGTAACAGACGAAATCACATAGTAATAGCTCATATTAAGTCCTCACCCTGGGTGGTACTTTTAATCTACTGAAAATTCATGCCTCAAACTTCAGCCTCTTGAGGATTCTCACATGACCTAGAAGCCTATAATGTTTTAACTGCACATTATCCCTGGTGGCTTCCCTTTGGCAGTCTGCTAGCTTCTCACATCCTTTTGCTTGATGTATGCTCATCAGGACTTTACCTATAGGTACCTGCTTGACAATGCTTGTTTTCATGCCAAGTGTTCATTGTTTCTAACATATGTAGCTGTTAAGGCCCAAAGTGATGAGAAAGCCCTCTGCTAGCTGGACTACATTTTAGAAACCTTAGTAGCAATTGTGATACATGTTTTTTTCCCCTCAAATGTTTTATGGAAAACCAGTCAAGAAAACAAGCAACCAGCGGCTGTTTGTTGTATTTGTGCTTCATTCTTGGTGTTCCCCAGTGTTTCTCAGCATTGACCCACCCTTCTAAAACCAGAGATGCTCCACCAACAGGTGTTCTGACTTTACCTGGCTGGGTTGCCCTGACATCAGGTGATTCTGCTGTGCTGTGAGACCTGAGAACTTCAGCACTGACAGGCAGCTGACATTGGACTCATCTACTCATTCCTTGGGTCTTCAGTCTAGGTCAATGCTTCTCAACCTGTGGGTTATGACCCCTAGGGGGTTGCATATCAGATATCCTGCATATCAGATATTTACATTATGTTCAAAACAGTAGCAAAACTACAATTATGAAGTAGTAACCAAACTAATTCTGTGGTTGGGGATCACCACAACACGAGGAGGAGGAAGAGCTATATTATAGGGTTACAGCATTAGGAAGGTTGGGAACCACTGGTCTATGTGTCTGTCAAATAGCAGTCCTTCTTTTCCATATGCAAAAAAAACCATAGCATTTTTGCTTTGCATCTAGCATCTAGCAAACCATACCAAGGCACCTGCTTGATTGCTGGAAAAGCTCGGATTTTAGTTTGGTGTTTGGAGTAAGTTCATGACATTATGTACATGGAAAGAGTTCCAAGCAGACTTCAGGGGGAGGAAATCCCAGCCTTACTAGTAGAAGGTTCTCCAATCAGAGAGTAATGAAAACAATCTTGGGTCACATTTTTCAAAGGATTGAGAATGATAGTAAGCATGCATGTATTTTCTTATTTTTTTACTTTTGATTTAACTGATTTTCACATTTACTGTATTAAAAAACAGTTGATGTCACATATAATATTAATTCTGCATTTTCATTTTTGGGATCACAATTTGCATGAGATAAACAATCAACTATGTAATTTCTACAGAGCTGGATTTAGTGATAGTAAACAAAGTTGAAGATTTAAGGCTTCAGAAGGGGCTCTGGAAATGCATTTTTATTGTTTTTTTTATTATTTTTTATTTTATTTTATTTTTTTTAATTTACATTCCAAATCATTTCCCCTTTCCCGTTTCCTCCCTCCCCGAAAGTCCCATAAGCCCCCTTCCCTCCCTCTTTTCTCCATTCAACCCCTTCTCGTTTCTCTGTCCTGGCATTCCCCTACATCCAGTCTTTCCAGGACCAGGGGTCTCTCCTTCCATCTTCTTAGAAATCTATTGATATGCGGATTGTGTCTAGGGTATTCCGAGATTCTGGGTCAATATCCCCTTATCAGTGACTGCATACCATGTGTGTTCTTTTGTGTTTGGGTTACCTCACTAAGGATGATATTTTCAAGATCTGACCATTTGCCTAGGAATTTCGTGAATTCATTGTTTTTAATTGCAGAGTAGTATTCCATTGTGTAGATATACCACATCTTCTGAATCCATTCCTCCATTGAGGGACATCTGGGTTCTTTCCAGCTTCTGGCTATTATAAATAAGGCTGCTATGAACATAGTGGAGCATGTGTCCTTATTGCATGCAGGTAAAGCCTCTGGATATATGCCCAGGAGTGGTATAGCCGGATCCTCCGGGAGTGTCATGCCCAGTTTTCTGAGGAACCGCCAGACTGCTTTCCAGAGTGGTTGTACCAGCTTGCAATTCCACCAGCAGTGGAGGAGTGTTCCTCTTTCTCCACATCCTCGCCAACAACTGCTGTCTCCTGTGTTTTTGATCTTAGCCATCCTGACTGGTGTGTTATGGGACTGTGGGAGCCATCGGGAGCAGACCTGGAGCAGAGTGGGGTCGAGGCATGTTCAATGAGATGGCAGGAGTTAGATTTCCCCTCCCCCACACCCCCTTCCTGCCTCTGAAACAGGCCTGCATGTCCCTGTGCACGCAGATCCATCCATCTTTGCTCCATCAGAGGAGGTCACATAGCCTGGCAGACAAGTTATAAGATCATATCCAGCATCACCTGGATTTCCTCCTTATGCAAATGAAGCATTTCCAGCACCCTGGTATCAGCCAATGATGTACACTCTCCCTGAAAACTCCTACTCATCACCCAAAGGTTTAGGAACCATTTTTTCCCCCATTAAGTGAGCTGTCTCATCAGAAGCCTGTCTCCCAATAGTCTGTTTTCATAGTCACTCGCCTACTGATGTCTCCATCCCCTGGACATTCCTGCCTCACATCCCTCAAGATCCATCAGTCATGCCACTACGATTGGGGAAGCAGAGCATGAACGACTATATGGTTTTTAAAATCCGCACAAAAGATGATTTTCCTCAAGAACAGTTCAGTTCTCTACACTGCAGAGGACTCAGTTCTCACCTAACTTGATTCTAAAGCACTCCTGAGACTCCACTCACAAGAAGAGCTGGTTATCATCTCTGTAAACAGATTCTACTTTTACTGTCTTCGTCTTCCTGTTTATTTAGTTTAAATTAAAAGGACATTGTAAAGTTAAAATTACAATTACAGAATTTTCTCCTTTCTTTTCCTCACCCAACCCCTTCCATGTCTCCCCGTTTCCCTCTCTAATTCGTGGTCTCTTTTCCTTTGTTGTTGTTACATATAGGTATAAATGCATATGTATGTATGTATAAATTTATAACCTAAAGAGTATATTTAGTGTTTCTTCCATGTACATGATTTCAGGGCCGAACATTTGGTATTAGATAACCAGATAGGGCCTCATCCCTGAAGACATCTAATTGTCTCTCTCTTGGCTGTCCTTAGTTGCAGGTTCTTTGTCTACAAGGGTCTTGTCAGATTTCCACCATCCATGTTAGTATACTAATGCAAAACTTACTTTATGCTAATAAGTCCCAGTAACATGGGAACACTTGACATGATGATAAATAACCATTGCTTCAAGCCCTTAAATGACTCTCATTATCCCTCCATCTAACACCTTCATCTCAGCCCATCTCCCACAGGCTCACCTAACACCTGGCATAAGAGGGATCAATCCAGTGCACTGCACTAGCATCCATTCTAATTGGCTGATGTCTCTGCTCAATGAATTATTATACAAGTTAAATATCACACCTACTTAAAAACAACTTTTAAAAAATCTTGAAGTTATATGTCTTACTTTGAGCGACAGTTTAAAGAACTAACTTTATATAAGAAGTTCTTGTATAATAAAGATCTTGTAAAATAAATCAACATCCTTAAGAAATTATTTTTGGAAATAATTCTATGTTCGCTTAATATTTTATTTATAAATGACTAACAAAAGTCATGTCATGTTAAAAATCTTAGATAAGTCAAAAATAAGTTGAGCAATATCTCAATAGAGCATTAGTTTGCAACTGGGATGGTTCTTAAAATATATTAAAAGAAAAAAAGCCAGCTGCTAACACAAAGGAGTACTACTCAATAGTCACTGTGTAGGAGTTGCTCGGAAGACTAGAAAGGAGATGCCACGATAACTGCTTACATCGTTACTGAGAATTACATGTGAGAGAGCACATCCAGTGTGGTCTATGCCTTGCTTTGGAGAGTTGTAGCTTTCCAGTGTTCTCAGCAAAATTTGGAGACCTAGGTAGGAACAAATCATTTAGGTCAGATGTAATGCACATGAGTGTAAAAGTCAGCAAAAAATGAATTTGGAACTAGGCTGATGGAATATATACATTAACTTTAAAACATGGACTCTAACATTAACTTTGAACAATAGAACCACGTTGAAAAGACAGCATTTCCATATTACTTTAATAGACATTTTCATCCAGACGTTATAAGAATCTATGGATATACTATATTTATTGATGCAAAGATACTTGGATCAGTTTAATTATTGATATGCAGATTAAAAATCAGTGATAAAAAGAACAGGCAAAAGGCACTCCACACACATAATATGAATCCCCTATGTTTTTCAAGACACCTTCAATTTAAAAACATATTATTTTTTCATACAGTATATTTTTGATCATATTCTTTCCTCTTCTCTACTCCTTTCAGATTTCCCCACCTCCTTATTCATCCAATTACATGGTCTCTCTCTAAAAAACAGACAGGAGAGACAACATAAAACAAAAATCAAAACAGACAAATTTAAAAAAAAAGTCAATAAGAGAATAAAACCCCATAAGCAACAAATGATCCCCAGAAAACAAACCACACACACACACACACACACACACACACACACACACACACACACACACTCACACACACGCACACACACACACAGTTTCCTGAACTTGAAAGCTAGCAAGAAGGAACATGTGAGAAGGTTTGAATTAAGAAAAAAAGGGGAAATGATATCATTGTAATCTCAAACATAAAATAAAAAAAACATGGAATCCATTTTGTGTTCCTCCATCACTCCTGGTTATAGGTCCCACTTAGAGAATGGTTCATATACCCACTGTCATTACCTTGGCAAAAACAGATTTTCTCTTTCTCAACATGTAACAACTTCAAATGGCTTCTTGGTTGGAGAAAGGACTTTGTTGTATCCTTTTCTCCTTGTGGGATTTTGTCAAGACATGTTTGATCTGAAGTTCGAACGGTCTGGTATTTGGCTCCTCGAGTCTGCAGACATCAATAACTTTTTAATAAATACTTACCTTTCCATCCAGCGGAGACTGAAAACACCAGTACTGGACACTGACATTCAGACATGATATGGAAGTGAAATAATACAGACGACTCAGTCCCAGGGGTGGGGACAAACAAACAGACATGGATGACATCTGCAGAAATGAATTAGTCATTCTATATAATTATATATCTTCTTAGTAAAAGGTGCTGCTTGGCAGAGACTCCAAAGGAGTTTTCAAGCCCAACACAGATTCCTCCCACGGGTGTGACTCATCGGGAAGGATTATTCTATCCTTATGTTAAGTGGATCGACTTTGTCTTTCCTTTAGACTACATCCCTGAGAACTTCACTGGGGCGACCGTGGAGGGATGAGGCTTTCATTTGACCTCTTCCAGTCTCCTATGTTTCTAGTTCAGTACTTTCTTCTGCTCACATTCATGAAACAAAGTTTGTTCTGTAAAACAAACAAGGAAACCAACAGGATCTACTCCTTAGGCTTGATCCCAGTTTTACGTGCAGGTGGAAGAGAAACCAGAGTCAACCAGACTGTAGTCTTTTAGATTACTGATAACAGTAAAGACAGTGACATTTTTGGAAAAAAAAAAGCCTTTATTAGAAACAACACTTACAGGCATTATTCTTTGTTATAGAAAATGTGCACTTTGAATCCCATTTTCTGTCTCTTAGAATTTCAACCATCAACAGAATAATTACTAAATGATACTGTGTGTAACTGTGTTGATTTAGTTTACCTAATGCTTCTCTTAGACACAGTCTTTGTATTCAAGAGAAACAAAATTTTAAAATCAGAGACATAATTCATATATGCCAGTATTAATAACTAGGAAGAGTTTCAGTTTAGAATAGCAAACTGAGAGCCTGCTTATCTGTTTTCATTTCAGAAATGAAATGAAAATGAAACACAACATGGAGATAGGAGTAGGCTCAGGAGAAATCACAAAGAAATACTGGGTAATGTGAAGGACATAGTCTAGGAGAACTCTAAAATAGCAAACATCCATCGGAAATGTGATCAAGGCCATCTGAGAACAGTTGTAATTGTCACAAGGAGTTAATCATGGCAGAGGTAGAGGAATGCCAAGCCTTGACAAGCTACAGAAATATAGGTCCTGTGATTTCTTAAAATTGGTTCTTCCAAGCCACGCTGCCACACCAAGAAGAATCTCTTTTGAGCCGACTTAAAATGGACTAGCAGAGTAGCAACCAAGAGGACCAGGCCACACTGTTTAGCTTACACGAGGAAAGAATACATGGACAGTATGTCTCAGCATGCTGCTTTATTGTTCAGCACTATGTGAGAAAATAAAACGGTGGTGAACGGTGGTGAAGTTTAGAAATATAACTGAATTTAATATCATAAAATCTCATGACATTCTTTACACTAAAATCCAAATACTATTGAGGTCAAAATCACAAATTATGTTTCCAAAAGAGTGAAGAAGAATAAAAGGAATAATTTTTAAACTTATAAAATTATGTTTCTCTCTCTCTCTCTCTCTCTCTCTCTCTCTCTCTCTCTGTGTGTGTGTGTGTGTATGCACATGTGCCATGGAAAATATGAGGAAGTCAGAAGACAACTTGGAAGAGAGACAAGTTGGTACTTTCCACAATGTGGGTCGTGGGGTCAAACTCATATCATCAGACTGGGTAGCAAGAGCTTTTATCTGATGGGCCATCACATAGCCTGAGGGATAATCTTTTTGTAGATAATAAAAGCCTAGTAGATAGACTTTCACAAATGAGTAAAATTGGAATGTAGTACTTCAAAATGAGTAGACAAACACTAAGAAAATTATAAAGAGTATGAAATAATACACATCAGAGTTAGGAACTTGGAAAGAGATAAAACTCAAGAAGTAATTCCAATAGAAGAAAAAATCTTAGAAGCAAAGATCAAGATAAAAGTAACAGAAGAATGAAAACATGAAAATATAAGGCACATGAGGGGCAATTAAAAAAGAAAGCAGAAAGATTTAAAAAAGAGTGATGGATATTGAAGATAAAGTGAATTCAAAATAAGAATAATAAAGTGTCTTTAAAAGAAAAATCAAGTTAGAGAGGAAGTGAACATCATGGCTTAAGATGGGAGATAATTGTCCCTCAATCAAAAAGTATGTCTGTCACCAATTTGCAGGAGAACACTGTGACATTATTAACAGATACTTGAACATGACTGAGACTCAGTTGAGTAGATCAAAGTAGAAGGAGCCTGTTTCCGAAGCAAACATGTAACAGATGCTTAGAAACTGTCCAACTTGTCTTCGATTGTTCAAACTTCTATGCAGTTAAACTGAAGTATCCAAAAGTGCGAATGTGAGAAAATGGCTTTTTAATCCAAAAGTGATTCACCGTGCAGTTACCATGCCAAAACGTAAAGACAGAAAGAGATACCAGCTGCAGAAACTTTGGTGCTTCTCACCACTCATCTCTGTTCTATTTAGTGCTAGCCAGGTCAGCTCAGAGACGAGGTAGAGTCACTAATGACTCATCCATTCACGGGTGTGGGTGTTGATCCAGCGGTTGGATTGAAAGAGTGCTCATCATCTGTCACGAAGAGCTCTAGCACATCTCCAATGTGATGTCCAGCACATTGCACCTATCTCTTAGGTCAATCTCTTGTTTTTTTTTTTTCTCCCTTCACTTTCCTTTCATTATCATGTTCTTACCAAAGCAAATATTTAAATAACCAATCTACTATCTTCCTTTTTAAAAAAATAAATATGATTTCTAGAGACAGAATGTTGTAGGCAAAGCAAATATTTTAAATAGCCAATCTACTATTATTTTGGTACTTTTGGAAACAAATAGAATTTCTAAAGACAGAATTTCTAGGAAGTTTTTTTTTAATTGCCTACTTAATTGTTGTATTTTAAGGATTTATATTTCTCCAGCAACTGCAGAACAAGACATATTTCCACTATAATAAGACCTCATGGGCACTGATTATACAGTTAATAAGCAAGAGTCCATTTGAAACCAGTGTGTGTGTGTGTGTGTGTGTGTGTGTGTGTGTGTGTGCGTGCATGCGTGCGTGTGTGTGTGTGTGTGTGTGTGTGTGTGTGTAAAGTCTTTTAATTTGCTGACAAATTTAATAAATATAAGAATTTAACCTTGCCTATGAGGACAAAACTTCTCAGCTACTTAGCCTCTGCAGTCTCACTTATTTTTATATTTATTTATTTATTTTAGAGAAAATTTCTCTGTGTAGCCTTGGTCATCCTGGAACTCACTTTAGCCTTTTTTTTAATTGAAAATATTCTTCATTTACATTTCAAATGCTAAAACCTTTCCCAATTTCCCTTTGCTGGGGCATCTATTGAGTCTTCACAGATCCAAGAACCTCTCCTCCCACTGATTCCTGACAAGGCATTCCTCTGCCACACTCTTGGTTGGAACCATGTGTACTTCTTGGTTGATAGTTTAGTCCCTGGGAGTCCTGGGACATCTGGGTGGCTGACATCGTCGTTCTTCCCATGGAGTTGTAAACTCCTTCAGCTCCTCCAGTCTGTCCTCCAACTCCTCCATTGGGGACCCCACATTCAGTCCAATGATTGGCTGTTAGCATCTGCCTCTGTATGAGCAAGGCTCTGGCAGGGCCCCTCCAGAGACAACCATAACAGGCTCCTTTTAGTATGCACTTCTTGTTGTCCATAATAGTGTGGGGGTTTGTTGACTGTTTATAGGATGAATCTCCAGGTAGGGCAGTTTTGGGTGGCCTTTCCTTCAGTCTCTGCTCCAAACTTTGTCTCCATAATTGCTCCTGTGAGTATTTTGTTCCCTTTCTCAGAGGAAACAAATTCTCCTCCTTCTTGAGCTTCCTGTGGTCTGTGAATTGTAACTTGTTTATTTTGAGCTTTTGGGCTAATATCCACTTATCAGTGAATTCATACCATGTATGTTCTTTTGTGACTGGGTTACCCCACTCAGGATGACACTTTCTAGTTCCATCCATTTGCCTAAGATTTTCATGAATTCATTGTTTTTAACAGCTGAATAGTACTCCATTGTGTATATATACCACAATTTCTGTATCCATTCCTCTGTTGAGGGACATCTGGGTTCTTTCTAGCTTCTGGCTATTAGAGATTCTCCTTTCTCTTTCCCAGCCTCCCAAGTGCTGGGATTAAAGGTGTACACCACCACTACCCAGCTACAATGTTCTTTATAAACTCCTTTATAAACTATAGAACTCTGAAGCTACCTACCTTAATCGTAGTAGCAATGTCCATATCTAGGTGTTGTCTTGTTTATCATATTCTAGTCCCTGCTTCTGCATCACAAAGTGTCTTGTGTTTTATTCCATTTGGTATTTGGCCAATATTAACCTTTCTCTTGTCTTTTGAGTTCAGATCCAAATGAGACTTAGCTGTGAAAAGTGATAAAGTAAAAATTGAGCTATGGGAACTGTTTTTCTGTGATGGGCTCCTTAACACATCACTCTTGACTTAACAGGCCAGGATGTAACACACCTGGGAAGACTACTGTAGCGCTACAGTTTTCTCATAGGATGGAGAGTGGTTTACAACACACCTTCTCTGTCAGCAAATGAAAGCAAAAGGAAACACAACAATAACAGCAGCAGTAGCAAGAGCAGCACCAGCAACAACAACAACAACAACAACACAGAACAGAAGGATACTTGGTCAGGCAAACTCTTAGGACAGTTACTCTTATGGGTGGAGTGAGTTTGGACAGAGTTATAGAAACGTTGCAGGGAAATGCTCAAACACAGGAATAAGCACATTTTCTCCTGCCCCATCTCCTACTACAACAGTTTGTTGGAACCTGTGGTTCTCAATCATGGAGCCTACTCTGCCAAGACCTCTGAGAGTTAGTGAATGAAAGAACATATCAGGAATAGTTGGGAGGAATTCTACTCCAGATACCCGAATCCCCTCCCTGGCTCCCTTTTTAGACTCTCAATGGATTCTTCGTAGATCTTGCATACATTTTCACCCTGAAAGGAATTCTTTTCGGAATCTACAGTCTTGGAAGCTATGTGCCCCAAGCACATAGATTCGTCCAACACTTTTTGTATTATAAACAGCCGGTTTATACATTAATGGCAGTATTGCAGACAAGCTTGACTATTGGCCACAATGCATGCTGGTTCTTGAAGGTTCAGGTGTGTTTCCTGCTGGGTGAGCATCATCCCAATTATTCTTAGGGGTAAGGCCACTGTGTCACCTAAAGCTTTCTGGTTTTTGATTCCTCTCTTGAGTGTATTAGCAGGTTTAAGTCCAAATCGGGAATAGAGAGGGTGGGATAGAAGCCTGGCTTGAAAAATAGGAATTACTTGTTTCTCTCCTTGACTCTTTGCTGATTGCTTCTTTCTTTTTGTCAGTGGGTCAAGCTTTATAAACCCCTGCTAATCCTGTTCTAGGGTGGGATTTTCATCTAAGACTCTATGTGGGTAGAGTCGTCTAATTTGTTCACTTGATTTAGCCTAACCTATGTATGGTTATATTTTATACTCTGAAAGAGTTCCCAGACTACGTAACTGCGGACAGGGACTAGCAGTCTTTTCTTGGGATGGTTTTCATTTTGCTAAGCTTTCACATAAACTAACACTTAAAAGCACCCAAGCACCTCTCAGCATTAACTTATTCAAGCTGCTGATCCTAACCCTGATGGGCAGGGAATCCTGTACCAGGCATCTCTTTCTATTCATATTTCACTAACCAAATGTTGACTCTTTACACGGGCACACATTTTGGAACTGAATGTGTGTGCAGCAGCAAGATCATTTAGCTGGGTAGCTCTCAGGGTAAGGAAATGTCCATCTTGCAGTGCTAAACCTTGCTTAATGGCTGCTTGTGCTGTTTACAGTATTTGCATTTTTGCTGTTTCCAAGAAAGCCTAACCTTTAAGTTTTCCAGGTGCTTTTGTGAGATGCCCGTGGGCACTAGGAACCTGGGTCTCAATTATAAAACAAGTGTTAATTTTACTTGAAGTCAGAAGTATGGTTAGTTAACATTTGAAATAGCCTAATCAGGAATACACCCACCACAAGCAGTTAACATTTGAAAGAATCTAATCAAAAGTGTACTCTCCAGAGGCACCTGCTACCAGTGCTCTCACAGGTTGCTCTCTGATTAGCACTAGTAGGTGTCCTAATTATAGCAGAAGTGATGGTAGAAAATGGTATTTCTTGGTAAAATGAGAGTTTACAGGATGTATGGACTGGCAAGAAGTGCTGCATAGAAACGCTGACTTGTAAAGAGATTAGCTGTCCAATGACTCAAGCAGATTAAATGAGTGGTTTCCAGCAGAGATGATTTTCCTCCACCCCTATCTCCAACTGTCTATCCTAGAATATATATCAATATTTGAGGATGGGTTTTTGGTTGTCACAACTATAGGAAGAAGCTGACACTGACTCCTCGTGTGTTTTGCTCCCAAATCCATTTAGTGTGCAGACTCCTCACTAATAAATACTATCCAACCAAAAGTATCAACAGTGACAGGGTGGAGAAATTCTAGGATAGGCCATTTGGAGTAGTTCTTTTCATTGAGGACTCCATTTGGTTTCATGTGCTGACTTTAACTGAAATTCTGCACCTGCTTCTAGTGAGAAATTTAGCTGACTCCTGTTCCCAGAATATTCCTGCAATTCCCTCAAATGAATATCTCATAGAAGGTGCTCCTTGAAATTCCTAAAAGAAATAGAACTCAGTTGTTTATGATTGCTTATGACTATGTTATAGATTTTTCAGATCCTAGTCTGAGGTGAGTGCTCATGGTTTTAGACCTAGAAGGGTCTAACACCATTGGAGGAGGATAGAGTCCTGTGATAATCTTGTGAAAGTCTTAGGAGTCTCATCAGCCTTGTCTCACAAATCTCATGAGTCTCATGTGCCCTCATAAAACTAAATGTTAATTGGCCTTATTTTTGTGAGGGTGTCATTTGGTTGTCATTTGACTACAGTTGTTCTGATTCAAGATGGCAATGCCCATACCTAACCTGGAGGAAACAGCTACATCACACATCACTCTGACTTACATTCTTTCCATTCCTTTTCCTATGACATCACCTGAACCAGATGTATAATTATTTTCTTTAATTTAGGACCGAGCCTTTGACTTATGGAGTAGCAGCTGTATAGACATGGGAACAGAGAGTTATTCCCAGTAGTTGGTAGTTGCGTATCTTATTATATGTAGCATGAGCCATGAAACTGCTGCCATGATAAGGAGGTACACAACTACATACAACATGGAAGAAGACATCACCAAGGACTCACCCCATAGGTGTGGCACCTCAGATACCCCGGTGCCTGTTGCCTCACTTATCCATAATGGGGGATACACAATTTCCACTGTGGCTTGAAACGTATCATTTCATATCATAGACTCTCTGGATCTCCCATGAGCATCCCTGGAACATTTTTTGTTAGATTATAGAATTTTAAATGAATCTGGATAAAATGCTTCTCTCTGGCTCCAGATGAAGCTTGTAAGGACATTTCTTTTTCTTTTTCTCCCTCTTGAAAATAAATTTATTTATTTATTTATTATTCCATAATAGGACAACCCCATTTTTCATATTCTCCACTAACTCATGATAAAGACCCTCATTAGGGATAGTTTTCTTGTATTTATTGAGATTATATTTGTCTATCTTTTTTGATTATGTTGTTTTAGGCTATAGATCTCTGTATGTGTAACACTACTTGTGGATTCTAAAATTCAGTGTACTTAGTTGTTTAGTACTGTCTGAGAACCACAGCATTAAGCAGGCCTAGCTCTTTATGGTTCTTGCTTCTATTCTTCCTTCCTTTCCTCCTTCCTTTTATTTTTATTTTTATTTTTTTACTTCTCTCTTTCAGAATCAGGCCCTATCTTTCTAAATGTAAAGAAAAGAAATTTAATTGTGGTAAACTATTGCTAAAATGAATACCTAATCTTTGTTGGATCTTTTTCAAATTTTTTATTATCTTTACTGTGGCAGGAGAATGGCCTCATAGGCTCATGTTTGAAATCTTGGTCTCTGGTTAGTGGAACTGTTTGGGAAGGATTAGGAGGTCCAGCCTTGTTGGAGTAGGTATGTGTCTGGGAATGGGCTTTGACCCCAAAAGCCCAAGTGATGACTAGTATCTCTCTGTCTGCTCCCTGTGGATAAGGTTATAAAGCTCTCAGCACCATGCCTGTCTGTTTATTACCATGCTGATCATGGAAGAATCCTCTGAAACTGTAAGTGAGCCTTCAATTGAGTGCTGCCTTTCATATGAGTTACTTTGGTCATGATGTCTCTTCATAGTTATAGGAGAGTGACTAAGATAGTTATGAATAATTAAATGCCAATCTTCTTCAACTGTGTTTTATAGTCTTAATTTACCTTTAAGAAAAAATAACTAAGAAATCTGGGATAATTTTTAAATCTTAGCTAACAGATAAAATGCAGAAAAGAGTCACATGGGTCATACATAAGGGCACGACTGATTCTAAGTCTAATTCCCCCGTGAAAAATTGAAAACAAGTCATAAAATGTCAAAGGGAGTTCTTTTTCCATTAACAGGGAATTCATTCAAATTCTCAAATGTGAAACCTGTTAAGAGAGGGTTTGTGGGAATTTAAAATTTCAGGAACTGTTTACCGGTGACTTTGGGTGAGGACTGTTTTGAAGTGTGCACAAGGTCAGAGGCAGAAGAGCCTGAACTATTCTGAATGAAAAGAAAAATCTCAAGAGGGTGGAAGAGAGAAGTTCATTCCTGGCTTTATTCTCTTGTGAGCCCTTTTCCCTTGTGTTATCCTGTTGTGAGCAGATGAGAAGGAGGAAATGAATCAAGCTTATTTACTTGCAAATAGACACATTTTCCAAAGCTTTGCTCTGAATAAGGGTATTTAATAGCTGAACAGTGCTACCAAATTTTCATCCTTCAAATTTCAAACTGATTCTGTGAAAAACACATTCTGTTAAAACACAGTTGCTGCTTGGGTACAAAAAACAAAAAAACAAAACAAAAAACAAAAAGCAAAAACAAGCCTCCCAATATGTTGAGCATTCATTTGAGTTTCTTCTTCTCTGTGACTCATGTTCAAAGTCATATCGGGTTGTTTTTGCTCTCGAGCTGTCTTGCTCTCTTCTCCAGTTGTGTGATACATTAAACCAACATCTGACTTAATGTTTGCAATTACCACAGAGGCCGAGTCTGGTGCTTATGTAATGGGTTTCTAAAAAGAAGTCCTTGACAAAATATTAAGCAGATCTAAAAAGATAGAAGGCTAGAAAATGAAAGTGTAAGTAGACTTTGCCTAAATTAGATACCCATTTCCATTTTGTCCCTAGTTCCTTTGGGAATGGCACATTCGTTTTCTTTTTTTGGAGAATGCCTTTGGTCATTCATTTTTCTAATACACAGAAACTTTGGATCCACCGGGTAGCATCAGCATTGAGTACTGCTAGAATTTAGAGTTTCTGGCACAATAACGAAAACATCTATCATAGTTTTGGTTTCAATAGTAGATAAAATTTTTTACTCTGTTATGGTTAGATCTGGAAATGTCTTATTCCTCTAACAGACGGAACAAAGCCTGGGAAGATGTGCCCAAGGGCTGACTTCAATCAGAAGGCCATTTACCTGAAATTATAAAATAAGAATAAAGAAGCTTAGGTAGGATCATTGTCCTGAGCAACAAGACCATAACTTATTGCTATCTATACAAAGCCAAACCATTTTATGTGAAGGACAAGACACTGTGTAGCCTGGTTCCTGCCCCTAGCTCTCAGTGTTTAGTGATTGTGATGTGTATTCTCACCTATAGGTGCTTGTTCAACTGTTCTCTTTGCCTTGTTCATTCTTCACTGAGCATCTTTTAGGTGTGTGTATAAGTACCACTTTCACTATGAATAGTTTGGCTCTGCCCCCACCTCCAAACTGGGTCAGGTGCCCTTTCAATATGTTCTGGCACTGTTTTGCTTTATTCTTCAGTCCATGGTGATATTTTTTTTTAAATTAGAATGGACAGATTGCATGTAATAGTTAGACACTAGGAGAGGGCAAACCTTATCTTTCTTTACCGCTGTGGCCTAATGCTTGATGTATAATAAACATGTACTGAATGGTTTAAGATTAATATGTAAATAGCAGTACAGACCAGTGACTTTCAACTCTTGGTGACTAATCTTGTCTACCAGAGATTTTTTTTGGCAATGTCTAGAGTCATATTTTATTAACAATATCTGTGAGTGGACAGTGAAACCAGCATCTAGTGGTCTGGGCCCATTGTAGGATATAGACACTCTACAATGTGGAGGTCACATTCTATAACAGTGAGCTGTCTGCTCTAAAAAGTGGATCGTATGAAAATTATGGTGTAAACAACATCACACTTAATATAACAGTTAATACAAAGGGGCTATCAGAGGAAAGTAACAGGAGGAAGAGGACAATGGAAGCAAGTGATTGTGGGTTTGGAAACAGCTTGAGACTTGCAGTGAGGAATGTGATTTGTGAGCACAGTCATGGAGGAGGGAGGCCAGTTTTCGAAGGCAGTGACATAGCAGTGGCAGGAGTTTGTTGAAAGCTCCAGTTTGAGGGAGGAGCTGTCTGGCAGATTTGTGTACCAATCCTGACCTAGTGTCTGCCCTCTGCCCTCCTAACTCCTTCCTGTTGTCGGTGAAGTATTTATCATTAGTTTCAAAGGTTTTTTTTTTCTTCCCACTGCGTCATAAATCTGAAGTTTAAAAAAAAATAACTTTCTATCCAAACATGATAGGTTGTCTATGGGGCAGAAAAACTGAAACAACTACCCTCAGATTTGTGGCAGGAGTCTGTGGAAGACATAACTAAAGTGAATATAATAAAAATTCAGCCTTTTTGTCTTTACTCTCAGCAACAGGGATACAGTATTCCAGCCATCTCTAGTGCATCTTTAATCATGGGTTGTCTGTGTAATCATGTTTGTCAAGTGTAATAAGAACGCTTTTCCCCTCCCACATCTTAAATGCATTTGAACTGAAACAGTCATTAAAATCATGCTCAGTTCAACAAGGACGGGACTCATTTATTAACAAGAAAATGTTTGAAATATTAAATGAAGATATGCAACTGGTTTTGCAATTCCTGGCCTATCATTCTGATTAATAATCATACTTACTGTATCTATGGAAACGAAGAAAAAAATTACTTCTGCCTTCAAGACATATACACAAAGATGAGAAATATTTTGCTTCTCTGAAGGGTCTACACAGATGTTGTCCTCCTTGTTATCCCTGTGCTAATATTCACTTTGCCAAGAGAAAAAGCAAAGTCATGTGGGTGGACATCTGAAGTCATAAGATTAAAAAAAAATAGATTGAGGTTGCTTTAAGGAGAGACAGATGCTTCCATTAAATGAGAGTTCCATATCATTTTTCTGAATAGGGAAACAAAAAGTTGCATATCTAAATGATTTATAAGCTAAGTTCGCAATTTGATTGATGAAGACAACTAATTTCTGCAGTTCTGTAAACATGTTTTAATAGATAATCTGGAAGAGAGAATACATCAAAAAATAACATTTAACCAAACAGGAAAGAGATCCCTAAAATACATTCCATAAAATAGCACACCATTAATAATCAAATGAGATGCTATGTAGTTCATGTTCGGATAATGAATCTAGTTTTCATCACAATCCCCAGCATGATGGGATTTCCCAGAAGGCAGCTGTTTTCAACAAGGGAGGGGTTGTCCCAAATATTTCAGAGTAGTGGGATTTATAGGAGAGCTAGAGCTGAGCAGTAATTTCTGTCAACTGCTCTTTGTTTCTCTTATTTCCATGAGGTTTAAATGTTGTCATGCTCTTCTGGGGTTTTTAAAAATTAGAATCTATTTTGTACGGCTTTTCAAAATAGGAAGTAGAAGACTGGTTTTCTTTGATTGCCAGTTTTCTTTTTTTCTTGAATCTTTTTTTTTTCTCCCGAACTGGGTCAGAACCATAATTTCCGCTTACTACCTTTGGCAGTAGGCCACATCTGTTTATGACGTTAATGATGGAGCTTGATTGTCCTCCTATGCTCAGAGAGTTGAGGCACTGGCTCTCCTAGGGAAGAGAGGAGAGGTGATTAATTATCCAGGGTGGTTATGAGGCCAGGCTCTCTGCTGCCAGGTAAGACTTAACCACAAGGGCCAACAGGAGGCTGGTAAGAGACTCACATTCCCCTATAGGCATCAGAAAGCCAGGGCATAGCTCTCTCTGGCGAAGTTGATTCTGTCTTCATCCATCCTCTCCAGTGGTCTGTTCAGGTGTTGAGCAGTGAGCAGAGTGACCTTCCATAGCAGTGCTGGAGAAATAGGATACACATTACCACTTACTGCTTGCTACACAAGACCTCTCCCAGAATTTACAACAGGCCAGCAGGTGGGTAGTGTTTTCCATAGTAAACGGGAGGAAATTGAGCCAGTTGTCCAAAGTCACAGGGGCAATTGGTGCTGGAGTAAGGATTCCACCTGAAGTGATTTTTGCCTCCGGCATCCCTGTGCTCTTCTCTGTAGCTCTTGACATTCTTTTAAAGGTGTCTAGGGATGCTCTTTCAGCCACAAGAGGAGCAGCACTGGGCAGCTTTCCAAGCTGCAGCACGTGATTCCTCTCTTTCTAATCAGACAGTCAGAGGTTGAAGAATTTAATAAGATTCTACAATCGCTTAATGAGAATCTTGACCCGATTTTCTCATTAACTTCGCATTCCATTTTGCATCTCAGTGCTATTTTCTATGCATAAAATTAATCCCAATAATGTACTTCACTTTGTACAGGTGTTCTGTGCACACTGTAATAGGAAAGTTTAATTTTGTGATATGAAATGTTATAAAAGGAAGACAAAGACCTGCCACTAGTTGGGAAAACTGTAGATATGCCTATATTTATGATTGGGTCACAATCCAACCAACTCATGGTAAACTGAAAATGTAATATATTAGAACTGCATTTGTGGCTAGAAATATAGCCACTCATTTGGTAGAGAATATGTCTAGCATGCATGAGGCCCTGGATTCAAGTCATGGTACTCTATCAGGGAATGGGGACTCATGCTTGTAATCCTAGCGCTTACAAATGAAAACGCAGGGATCAATCAGAAGTTTAAGGTTACAGCTCACACAGTAAACCACACAGTGAGCCAACTGGAACGACATGGGACTCTGCCCTCAAACTAACAGCAGCAACAATAAAAGTAAAGCTTTTTTACATGAAGTGTACCTAGAATATTTAGCCCATAGTTGGGCAAGAGCGTCTAGTTTAAGTTCTTATTTATAAGAAGTGCTAAATATGTTATATAATTTGTTAAATACTCAACTAAAAGTAAAAAGGGTTACAATTAGTATTATGCTTTCAGACAATAGAGGGGGGAAATTCTAAACTGAATCATTATAAATTGGAATTGTTTGAGCATCAGGAACATGTGACTGTCATAGCATATAATATCAAAGGCTTTAAGACCATTGGAATAGGAACAGGAAGACTGAACTCAACTTCCCCTAAAGAAAGGACTGAAGAGTTCTTTGTCTGCCAACTGGCCTTATCTGAATGAAGAGAGTAACCTTGGATCTTCATGACATATGGGCAGCACTATTAATTATATTATATATAACCCAGAGCAAGGTACCCAGGATGATTGCATCTCATGGAACATTGTTTGAGAAAGATATTGTTCTATCAGCTGAGGATGAAGAAAGAAAACCCAGATGTTTCAGACAAACACTCAACCAGATGTATGCAGTATCGGTAAGAATTCAATGTGGTCAGTTCGCGTGCATTTCCCTTGTAATTCCCTCAGTAATTGAATTTTTGACTCTATAGAGATTTTGCTGTTTTTCTTCAATTCTTGTCAAATGTGTCATTGCTGAATCATACAGCATCAGCTTAAAAGAGGAACATCTTCACTCAGAAAAGAAAAAAAATCCAGATCCTCCCAGGAATTTGCTCCTGGGAGGCTACTAGGAAAAGGGGCCAAGGCAAGCAGCTGCTTTCTTTGTCTTTCTGCCTCTGTCTTGGGGTTCTTTCCTTGTAACCATTTCCAAAATGATTACATCCAAACTACCAAGATCCAAACTACCACACTACCATCATATATTTCTCTAGAGTTATCAGAAGTTTGGCTAAAGCATGTAAAGCAACCTCTCTTTGACCTTTCTTCATTACATATACTGTAGTCAGAGACTTTAAAAATTTAAACAAATATGAGACTGTAACGATATAGAAGTAGGTGCAAAAACACATGAAACATAAAAACAATATGACAACACAGGGTGCATTCATGTTTCTATGGTAACTGATGTACCAAGTCTCCTGGGCTTCGACCCTGGTTTTAGTGATTTTTTTTATATGCATGAGGCTCTCCCTGTAATCTCATGTCATGTGTATTCTTACATGCTCTTGATCCCACTAAGGCTGGCTCCTTCCTGTGGTCATCTGGACTTCCACCAGCAGAGAAAGACTGACAAGAAATAGAAGAGATGCAAGTAAATTTTACAACTAGGAGATCATTTTTGCAAGGCATACAATTTATATGGAACAGTAAGAAAAAGACAATTTTAAATATTCTTGGAATAAATTCATTGGAATATTTAATTATTCCAGAAAAGAGGAAGAGTGAAGTTAGAGAAGTCAAAGGCTTTTGTTGAGCAGGCGTCAAAGAATGTTTACAAAGGCTGTTAGACAGGAAATGCATTGTATTTGGCAATGCTTTTAGTAAAATCCTTATTATACATATACATTAACTTGACTTACTGTAGAACTGACTACATTGACATTGTGTTGTTTAAGAGTATAGCCTTCCCATAGTTATTAAATGAAAAATTCAGTGCCAGGCATGGTATATCTCCCTCTGAATTACTGATGAGGGTTGCCCCAGAGAGCTCCAAGTATACGTAGGCTTTTGCCATTGGTTTTGGTTATCCTCTGCACTGAGCAGTAAGACATTATTGTTGAAGACACTAACACACTTTACTTGCAGGACAAAGAGATATCAGTCTGGAATTTCCCTTCAGACTTGCTTACACAGAAGCATATGCTAGGGGTGATGGAGAATAAACATCAGTTGTCTTACCTAGTGCTGGCCCCTGCATGCTATAATACCACCTTACTAGATAATATGTAGCCACTGGTTCAATAGGTATAATTATTATGGCAATAATCTACCACTTTATCAACATATTTGAAACCTGCTTCACTGGAGGAAATTTTCACCTGGTACTATAACCTAGTTAAAAATTAATGGGTGGGGAAGTCAGAGGCCCTGGGGAGGAACATATTGTTTTGCTAAATGTCCATTCAAATTGCCTTTAAGTATTTATATTTATACTCATAGGCCTGTGCTACTCTCAACCTTGGTCAGAGAAATTTTTTTTTTCCAGAGTTGACAGTGGCTAATGTAGAAACTCAAAACTGATCTCTTTATTCACCTCCTCTTTCCCCTATATCTCAGTGAACATCTTGGAAGAAGGTGATGGAGACAATGTAAAAGATGGAGGATGGGAGGTAGAGTTCTGTGAAATGTCGTCTTCTGGACACACTCATGGCACTCTTGAACTCAGTGTGTGGTTAAACGTGGATGGGGAAGGGGATCCTGATGGCTGCCATGGGAAGGAGAGTTAGTTTTCTTTGTAGATATGGTCTTTGGTATGTTTTCCCTATCTATGTATATATAGGCATCACTGGATGGATGCCGTAAGTTATAAAATAAAAAAGGCATAAATTTAGGAGTTATTTGTTGGTAAGAGGAAGTTGGAGAAGAAGGGAATGGATATAATTGAAATATATTATATACAAGTATTACATTTTCAAAGAATAAATAATAAGAAAGAATAATAATAATAAGGAATAAAGAATAATAAAGAATAAAGAATAAGAAAGAGCATAGCCTTAGGTCAAGATTATGGTAAAAATCTTTAAAAAGCTACTTATGGACTTACTTCAAAGTCTGTAACAAATCTTTGTTTTCCAAAATTTCATGTACTGTAGAGTTGGTCCATAATATAATGCCATTAAAGGGAGGTAGAACTGTTAAGAGGTGGTCGGTCTCTCTGGGTTGTAGCCGAGTCAGACCACCTTTGAGAAGGAATCAATGAGAGTACCAAAGAGTGAGCTAGGTCTCAGAGGTGTGCATTATTTTCCAGAAAAGGAAGTTGTTATGGACCTATCTAGTCTCAGTCTCTCTCTCTCTCTCTCTCTCTCTCCTTTCAAAATAGGGGTTCTCTGTGTATCCCTGGTTTTTCTGGAACTCACTCAAATTCATGAAGATCCACCTGCCTTTGCTCCCCAAATGCTGGGATTCAAGGCATTTGCCTCTACTGTCCGGCTTACTTTCTGCCCTTACAAGTGATCTCTGTTGCTTGCTTCTCGCACGTTCTACTGCCAGTGTGTCTCCCGGTGTGCTAGGATGTATCCCTCTGTGAAGTTGGTGCGTTTCAAGCCGACTGACATGTAATACCCGATGGCATCGTTGTGGTTGAAATGTTGAATCCTTTCTCCTCAGTTCTTCAGGATGTGCCTGTGTTTGGAAGTTAGCTTTTAAAGGAGGTAATTAGGTTAGAGTGGTTTCACTAAGTTGCTATTTAACATCACTGTGTCATTATAAGAAGGGGGAAATTCGGAAGAAGACAACAAGATGATGAAGATATTGGGAGAACACAAGAAGAAAGCAGTGGCCTACAAGCTAAAGAGAAAGACAGATTCCAGAAGAAATTATGACCTTGATGCCATATTTCTGACCTCCAGTGTTGTGAGAAACTGAAGTAGCTTAAGGTACTTCACTGTGGGAGCTCCAAACAAAGAGGTAACTAACATAAACGTTGAATCTAGAACTCAGTAATCTTTGAGTGGTGAATCATACATTTTTGAAATAGCAAAAAGCTTATTAAAATCTTCTGTCATTTGTAAAATAAAGACATTACATCAAGTTTTCATTTGGAGACGGCTAAACATTTGAAGTGTAGTAGAATCTACCACAGGTGGCCTGGCAAAGGATTATATTCTTCAAAAGATGCAAGGTGGGTTGGTTTCCTAGGGCTGCTGAACCAGGTAACACCCTCAATGGTTTGAAGGGACTGAAACTTACACAGAATTCTGGAGGCTGGAAGCAGCAATCCAAGGCTCCTGCCATTCTTCCTTGCTTTTTGCCACTCCTAGGGGATTTCCTAGCATTTTCTATCAGGTAGTCTCTAGAATTCTCTGGTTTGTATCAGCTGCTCAGCTCCAAATGTGCCTTTGCTACCACAGGGCACCTTGTCCCAATGTATTTCTTTCTCTTCACTTAGGATTTCAGGCATATAGGATTAGGTTCCAGCTTCTCTAGGATGAATCTTAACAAATTACAACTGTGAAGATCCTAGTCCCACATAAGGATACATTCTGAGTTTCTGTGGTTTGGAGCTTGAAGATATCATTTTGTGTGCTATTGGACCTATAAGAAAGGTTTTGAGCCATTTCAAATGATCAGCTTATTTAATTTTAGGTATCGAGGAGTAATTAATAGCTTGCTTTGAAGATAGTGATAGCCCAATGGAAAGGTATTAGATTCTGGATGTGTGTCTGTGTGTCTGTGTCTGTGTGTGTCTGTGTGTGCATGTGTTATGCTCACACACAATGTAATATTTGCCAATAAAGTCGGGATAATACGTGTTTGGTAGATTCTTCCCTGATTGCTCTTCTGACCTCTACACATGCTCATTCCAGTCCTAGAGACCTCAACCTTTTGTTCAAATCCACAGTTCATGTCACTTGTTACATCACTTTATTGAAGTAATATAGATTTTGAAAGCTCATTTCTCTCCTTTAACACGCCATAAGCTTGCTTCCCTATCTAAAGAGAAACATCACTCCCCCTTTCTCAAATGCATTCTCTGTTTATGCCTGTGATATCCATAGTCTAAGTGACTTGCTTGTCACTAGCCCTTGCTGTGATATCTGTAGTCTAAGTGGTTTACTTGTCACCAGCCCTTGGTTGATCTTCAAGCTATCACAGACCATGCTGCATGCAGGAAACTAGAAATCCATGGTCATCTAGAAATAATACCATGAGCTTCTTTGCTTGAGAATTTTGAAAGTTTGTCATCTTGCCCATCTTACCATGAGCTACTTGAGGGCAGAGGCTGAACCCAGTACCAGAACGCCTTGCTGCTAACATTCATTGAGAATTTTAATGTTCCTGCTCACATTCTAAAAGTTATTTTTCACCTTATCAGTGGTAGATATGGTCTATAGGTTTAAACTGAGGACAAGTCTTGAGTCAGGAGCACCACAGCATGTTAATGGCTCTGTGGGCATCAGATACACATGTGGTACATATACATACACACATACCTACATACAAACATGCATGCAGCAAAGCATGCATATACATAAAATAAAAAAACTCTTTAAAAAGAGTTACTTTATTTTAAAAATAACAATGTAATTCAGTCAGTCACCTACTTTTGGGCATAGGTTGTTCCCAGACTCTTGTTCTCTTTGCCACTAAATGGTGATCTTGTAAACCATGGATCTCTGGATTAAAGTATCTATATCTCTTTTCAATAGGTACCAGATTACATTACCCAAACATTTGATGATTTACATATTTATAATGCAGACTTTTTCCCTGTGAAATCAGACAGTATTGTTGGACGTCTTGACTGTAACATGTTAACTCTTTCCTGTATCCAGAGTAAAATTTTCAGGAAAGTCAGATGACCTACTTTACAGACATGTAAGACATCTCAAATGTACAGAGGAATTTAGAATAAAACAAAATGAGGATCATTTTTAAGGCTTTAGAAATATTACATTTATTAGTTCTCTCTCTCTCTCTCTCTCTCTCTCTCTCTCTCTCTCTCTCTCTCTCTCTCTCTCTCTCTCTGTGTGTGTGTGTGTGTGTGTGTGTTTATGAGATGAAGGCAGTTAGAGACTCAGGCTGTTAGGCTCAGTGTAGGAGTCTTTGCTTGCTGAGTCATCTCTCCAGCCTCAGGTTTGTTATAGGGTGTCCTTGATTTAGGTTGGCTCATGACTTGGGCTCCTTCTAGACCAAAGTTAAATAGAGAAAGCAGGAAAAAGATTCTTTATGTTCCTTGTGGGAAATATATTCATTTTAAAATTATATCTAAATTCTTTTTTTAGCTACTGGGTAAACAGTATCAATACTCTAACCATCCTATATATTCTTGAGTGCAACTGTAGAGAATATATCACAGGATGAACCTGCTAACACAGTCATACATTTCCTGGCTGATCTAATATTTGACCCCCTCAATTGCTAGTTGTCTTGGTAATTGCAAAGAGTTAGAGTTTTCTTAAAGTCTTATATTACTATCCTCTGTTTCTCAGCACTTAAATGTCAAAGAGGATGGCATAGAAGTCATAACCAGACTCTGTCATCTGGGAAAAGTGTCTTGTAGTCAATGTAGTCTGTCATTGTGTGTGTGTGTGTGTGTGTATCTCAGTCATATAGAGGTAAGGCTAGACAGAGGTGGACATCTTCTGTCGTCTTTGTTTGATAGAGGGAGAACAAGAATAAGAAACAGACAGACAGACACTCACACACCCACATAGACACATAGACAGAGAATCAGAGAGCAAGAGAGAGAGAGAGAGAGAGAGAGAGAGAGAGAGAGAGAGAGAGAGAGAGAGAGAGAGAGAGAGAGAGAGAGAGACTGAGGTTATAGCTGGTTCTGAATTCTCATCCTGCTTTTGTTTTCAGCTTGCTATGAAGTGAACGATCTCTGCTTCTGGATCCACTACTATGAGATTCTGTCCTTCAAAGGTCCCTTTTCAGTGTCTAAAGACCTGCCACTAGGTGCACAAGTCCTTACTTAATACATGAACTTTGCATAGAAGCAAATGAAGCTAGCAGTAGGTGCTCAATCCCTTTATTGTTCCTATTTAGTAGTACTGCTGTTTAATCTCACTTTCTTCTAGGTTTATCTTAATTACAAAAACAAGCTTATAATTCAGGGCTGAAGAGATGGTGCAACAGTTAAGAGCCTTTCAGCCTTTCCAGAAGCATGGGTTCAATTCAGTATTAGCCACATGGCAGCTTACAACTCTCTGTAACTTCCATTCTGGGGACTCTGATACCCTTTTCTTGCCCATGCCAGCATCAATACACACTGATATTCAGACATACATGCAAGTAAAACAGAGGCATTGGAAATATCTTTATTATTATGTAAAATTTCAAATGTTAGAAAAACAAAAATACTATAAAAACATGTTTATTGTAAAAATAATTTTAAAATCATTATCCAAGGTTAAACAAAGCTAACAATATTTGTAATATTTTACATATACTATATTTTTTATATTCAAATACAATTAATTCATTGTTTGATTTATGTATATTAGAATTTGACATACTATAGAATATTTTTGCCAAATCATTTAAATGAAATTATAGAAATCATCACATTTACAACTAGGTATTCTAGCACAAATTCCTCAAGAACAAAAATTTTCATAAATACCATATTAATATGCTACTAAAATTTAATGATTATGTTACTTATTAATATATAGTTATCTTGAGTTGTTCTCATAATATCTTTATTAAACAATTTTTCAAAGCAGGATACAGCCTAGATTCCTGTACTGCATTTGGTTTCATGTTTCTTCAGAGCTGTGACTCTTTAGGCTATAATCTAGTAACTCTCAGACTCTTTTTCCTTCTGACTGGGTATTAAGGAGCACAGTGTAGCTGTGGTGAGGACTGTTCCACCTTCTGTATATTTCTACTATTCTTTTCTTACATCATGCATGGTTCAGTGTTTTCTTCTATGTCATCTATTTCTAAAAACCTGGGAAATTGTTCTAAAGCCTTATGAGATTCAAGTTAGATATTTGAACAGGAATCAATGTCCTTAGATTCATTCCCAGAAGTTACATAAAGACAGATTGTCCCCTCATGGTAGATCACTGGATTGAATTGTAAAAGATCCCATTTAAATTCCAAAAAACTTGTAGAATTTTGGGGATAGACCTGCTTCTCAGTAGGCCCATTTCAATTAGGTTTAACATTCTTTGATTGTCTTAGTTAATGTTACTGTTGATATAATGAAACACCATGATCCAAAGCAACTTGGGGATGAGAAGGTTTATCTGCCTTACACTTCCATACCACTGTTCATCATCCAAAGGAAGTTGGACAGGAACTCAATCAGGGCAGGAACCTAGAGGCAGGGATCCTGAAGCTGTGGAGGGATGCCCCTTGCTGGCTTGCTCATTATGGCTTACTCAACCTGCTTCTTTATAGAACCACCGGACCAAGGATGGCACCACCATGGACAGTGAGCTGGACCCTCCCTATCAATCACTAATTTAAAAAATGCCTTATAGCGGGATCAAATGAGGCCCCCTCTTTTCAGAAAATTTTAGTTATATCAAGTTGATATAAGTCTACCTAGCATATTGGTCTTTGAATATATGATGATTACACTGGATCTTTAAAAATGGTGATATTGAATTCTTTACCTTTATCCATTTTCAGAGTAAGATTGTGCTTAAGAGTTGCCACTAAAATTGCTACTTTAATAGTAGCAAGTGAGATTTATTTACTTTTTACCTTTCAAATACCAGATGCTATGTAAATGCTCAGGAATAGATTTTACCCTGAATTAGAATACTCCTTAGCATGTGCACAGCTGATATGGTATTGTACAGACATTCCTGCCATGCCTTAGGAAGTGGTTTAGTGATGATGTCTTAACTAACAATAGACTAACAGAAGAAGGAGGAAGGTTGTTCAAGTGACAACAGACTAAGTCTTCTTCTCTTCCCCTTTCATCACCAGTTTTCCCTCAGTGTTGCATAACAAAAGTCTTCCCCTGGACTGTGAACATTGGAGATATTACTTCATGCACCTCTCCTTCACTCTTCTTTCCTTATACCTTATCTCTCCACGCAAAGAAACTCACTAGAAGCATATTGAGCATGCTCCTGAGAAGTCAGGAGCTGACTTCTACTCTTCTATAACAAAACAATATCAAATAGTTGTTCAGTGCTAAATAGAATACTAGTTCCTGGATCTACAACCTCTGCCCTCTGCCTTTCAGGAGCTATGTCTCAGTTTAAAATCACCTTCTAAGATAGTCAGATGACTCTTCAGTAGAAGTGAATGGTCATGAGGTCATGACAAAGATTACTTCGACACACACTTAGACTTACTAAGGACATGAACAGAGTAGGTTTCTCTTAAGGAATGAGTCATGACTGGAGTGGGTACTTTGTTGTAGATTTAGAATTCAGTCAGTGTACTTGGTCATGATTTTCTCCCTGAGAACTGCTGGAATATCAGAAATGTGAAGATTACTCTAGCTCCTTAACATTCCCGGGAAGTAGATTCATCAGCATTTAAGTATCTTCTATGGTCAACAGTACTTTTGTTTCTAGAGATTAAATTTATTAACTTAGTAATTAATATATCATTTTGGTTTAGCATAAAAGGAAAGCACCACTGTGTGGTACCTTTAATTTTATAGTAATCAGCCCTTACACATTATGATTTTCATTCTAACTCCAGTATAGAGGTATAGACGATCTTTACAGTTCATCGCATTCGCCTTTACAGCTTCATGCTCACTTTAGAGAAATTGAAATAATAAAAGACAAAGTAAGTCCCTAACCATTAAATTTGTGGATGACTGCTTTTTATGTTATTCTCTTGAAAGTCTCCTCTCCGGGTTATACCATCTGTTCTATGATTTGATTTGCAGAATAACACTGAGAATATTTGTGTTTTTCTTTACCATTCTTTCCCTTTGATGACATTTCAATAGCTCAGATTTCAAAAGAAAGTTCATGAAAATATGACTCTAATGTTCTTAGTCATAAAGCTAAACCTTCAGTTTTATCCAGCGACACTTCTTACCGTCATCACCCCATAATCAGAAGGCTTTCAGTGAATTAAAAATATCCATTAAAGTAAAAGCTTTAGTCGTCTTGCCCATTTTCACGTTTCAACATTATTATTTACTTAAAATAAATTAGAAACTCCTTTCTATCACTTACCATAAACTAGCTTCCAATATAACTACTTTACTAACATAGTAGGAAATGGTACTACTGTTTTCATTGTCACAGATGAAGAAGTTAACATAGAACGACAAAGAATTTGCCCTTTACTCTGTATGCCATGGATGGTAGAACTGTCCTTTTATCTCAACTTTGCCATTTCCTCCATAGCTCTGCATTCCCTGGCCTATCCAGAATCATCATTATAAAAGTATTATATATCATTATCAATGACTATTTGAAGACTGCATTGCTCCAATTATATCAGATTTTATTACTTCCTAATTTCAGACAATAAGAAAAAAGAATATACTGGCTGTTGACAGAGATACACTTAGATGGTTATCATAGCTCATTTTTATGTTGTAAAGAATAAGTGGTAAATCAGACCTCAG
This sequence comes from Tokudaia tokunoshimensis, assembly GCA_036184795.1. Taxonomy (NCBI): domain Eukaryota; kingdom Metazoa; phylum Chordata; class Mammalia; order Rodentia; family Muridae; genus Tokudaia; species Tokudaia tokunoshimensis. The sequence goes on along the minus strand of BTHU01000004.1, from coordinate 54,449,842 downwards.
TGTTTTAGGAACAAACAAGTTGAAATTGCTATGTGAATTCTATAAAATAATCACACAGTAATTTCGCTCTTTAGAGAAGATGAAAAATAAGGTCATCAATGTAAGTGGTCTTGGCTGTTCAGAAAAATTGCATGAAAGACAGAAATTCGTTTAGACTCTTAAGATGAGCTTCCTGGCTTTATAGACATTTATGCTATTATAAACATCCAATTTCAAAGGCATCAGGATACTTGACTACCACTGATGCTTTGTTTGGTCCATGATATAGAATCTATACCTAGAGTAAGTGGGAACAAATATTTAAAGCCTCATATTCATCACTTCCATGTTATTTCTCCTATCAAAGTACCCAGATGCTCCACAAGACAACAGAGATATACATACGAGGGAATGAATTGACTACATAGGAGAAATTTAGCTAACGTTTTTGACCAAGATTTGCTATGTTTCAAAGTAGAAAACACAGTAGAAGTAGGAAATTAAGGAAGGCTTGAGGATGGGAGGAAATTAACAGTGAATCTGAAAAGCACAACAGGATATTAAAATGAGAACATCAAGCTGGAATGAGATCTGGAACCGCCTTCAAAAGCATCCTCAGATTGTCTTCATCATCTCTTGAGCATCACTGAGGAAAGTCATCTCTGAGATTAAGATCACACATTTTGTGTATTTGCATCAACCCACCCCACACTTCCTCACCAGTGATGTTTCATGTGAGAATATTAGAAGTGAGTATTATAGGGCAGGTTCTGGCACTTTCTATGAAATGCCAATTAAGAGTTGTGAGGTGTTTAATCAAGAGTAAGATTTAAGAGGGCATTATGATAACTGACTTCAACTGCTTGAAGCACTTTAACTAGATATTCAAATTTATTGTACATATTGCTTCTGGGTAAAGAACTAGGAAAATAAACCATGTTTTAACCATAGGAAATTGCATGCATGGCATTAGATTAAAAAATTACATTTATTTATTTATTTATTATATGTGTATATATAGGCACAGGATGTCATGCATATGTAGGTCAGAGAACAACTCATAGTAACTGGCTCCCTCCTTCCATCATGTGGGTTATGGGGATTGAACTTGGGTCACCAGGCTTGCTCCTAAGTTCCTTTGTCCACTGAGCCATCTTACCACCAAAACATTGAATGTCTTTGGTTTGCTTGTTTCAACAAAAGAACTGTCTTCCTTAGAAACTGCTGGTTTCTCATTGTCATGAGTAGCTACTTATGGCATGAGAAAACTAGAAGGCAGATCGTTAACAGATGGTGAGTTGCTTAGTCTTTGAGTCTACATATCTTGTATCTATCACTGGTCAGAGCAGAGTTCCTATTGCTTCCAGGTCTTACATCAGCTGTGATCTCAGTGCTGGTGTGTTTACTGTTGTTCTGCCCCTCATGCTGATTTTCTGATTATTAGCCATGTCTTATGCCAGCTATTTCTTAAAGACATGCACCAGTTTGGCTGTTTTAATTAATTAATGTTTAAGTAGATTCATCAGATGGTGTTATGTTTTGGTTTTGTTTAATGCTGTTTTTTTGGTATTTGCATTGTGTTCTTAGATTTTTAATATTTATTGTTCTGTAGTATCATTGAATGACTACACTGTACTTTACTTATTACACTGTTTGTGGGAATTGGGATACTTTCCATTTTGAAGCTTTAAGACTATTACATTTCTCATTGATATTGACTATGCATGTGTTTCTGTTGGGAATATAACTGTAATTGAATTGTTGGGCCATGGGGAATAAACACGTTTGATTTCAGCAGAAAATGAAAAATAGTTTCCTAACTGCTTCTATCAGTTTACACTTTTGTAAGTAATTTCTGAGAACACTGGTTGGGCTATAACCTTGTCACTATTTTTTATTATTGTCAATAGTTGCTGGTTAAACATATTCTGGATATATGTATATATTTTTAGAAGTTTATTTCAGTGTGTGTGTGTGTGTGTGTGTGTGTGTGTGTGTACATGAGTGAGGTATTCACTGAGGCCATAGGGTGTAAGGTTCCTTGAGCTGGAGTTACAAGTGGTTGTCAAAGTAGTATGATGTGGGTGCTACAATTTAATTGGTTGCCTCTGGAATAGTGATATGTGGTCTTAATTGTTGAGTGATCTCATTCCAAATATATATATATATATATACATATATATAATATTTTAAAATTAATTTTATATTAAAGATATATAGCATTATGTTAATATAGTAGAACAAATTAATACATCAATTATCTTACTTCAGTTTCTTTTTGCAAAAAACCTCCCAGTTCTACTATAGAATAGAATTATAGTGAAAATCTTAAGTGCAGCACAGTTTTATATCCTGTAGTTTATAGACTTTGTATACATTACAGCTATAGACTTATTTATCCTATTTATAACAGAACCCACACTTATAATGGCTTGTTACCCCTGGCACAATTCTCCCACTGACTTTCTCTGTGGATTCATATATTTTTTCAATCACACCTTCCCTTATTCTCTGGATTCCAGGCAAAGACATTCTATTTCTATCTTTTGAAAGTTACCGACTCTGTCTTAACTTTAGGAGCTTTGTGTTAGGCTTATCCTGGATATTGTTCAGTTTATTGAGATCTTGCTTCTAATGTTATAGTGTTTTCTTTCACAAATCTGATCACTGAGGACAGAGATGAAGAGATAAGACAATCTAAGGTGACATAATTTGAAAAAATCACTTTGATTGTGTGTAGTATCTTGTTTGAGATAGTGAGTCTTGAAAATTAGTTTTTCTTCCCCTTTGGCTTTAGGCTTGGACTTTGCTGCCAGGTGTGTTCAGTCACCATATACTCTCCTTATAAGAGAAGAAAAAACTTTTTTCAGTAGTTTTTGGAGTCTCTGGGGTCAAAGGAACATTGACGTTAGCTCAAACTGCCCTTTGACCCATAGATGTTTTTTCCCAAACTGATCCGGGAGGAGGAGTGTCTTTTGAGGAAGACGGCATGATGAGAGCACCCATAGTTTAAATATGGTATGCTGTGATTTATTGAGAAATGGAAAGCACATTTATCACTTTTGGGGATCTTTACTCTTTAGCATCCTTTAATAAATCATTCTTGTCAGGTGTTATGAAAGAATTATTGGCTGTTTCACTTTTACTCTTTCCTTGGTTGCTCTGAAGCTTTAACTACATTATATGAACTAGGCTGTATTAGTCATATTATAGGTTTTAATGGCATTATATGAAATAGGTGATATTAGTTATAACCTATATTACATATAGGTTATATTACATATATAGGTTATATTACATACATATATAGGTTATATTACATATAACCTATATTACATATAGGTTATATTAGTATATTATGTTGTACTTTGTATTATAGTACATGGTATTGTATATTGTATGGATTCATCCGTCCTTTTTATTGACAAAACCATCCATTTTTACAACAGTGTTGCCTTTTCAGATATATAAATGATAGTAAAATCTTTAATTTTGCATTGTTTATTTTGTACTACTGAGAACCATGAAAGAGTCAATGGGAAACAGAGTGAGAATCAGCATCGACATCAGATGATCACAATGGGCAGATATATTTGGAAATATCAAAGTATTTTTTAAAAGAAAATGTTAATAAAATTTAACCATAGGCTCTATATAATTAGATTTTACACATAATTCAAAACTTTGTACTTTGGGCTACTGGTGGCTCTCTTCTTTCTCACCATCACAATAGCCAAATTACTTTTAAATTCTAGTTTTGGATGGGAATTAGTTCTCTGTTTAAACAGATACTTATATTTACAGTTCTTCTTGTGTAGTGTCTATTGCTCTTATATCTAATATCCCCAATATACAGTCAACCCTCTATAGCTCTATGATACCTAATCATAGATTCACCAAACTGCAGATCAAAACATTCATAAAAAACTATTGTTACTAAGCATGTAGATTCTCTTCCTAGTCAATCCTAAACATCATAGTAAAATGACGATGTATACAGCATTTACACTTATATTATACATTAAGTATTATATCCAGTCTAGATATTGGATTTTAAATTTAAAATATACAGGGGAAAGTGTGTGAATTTTCTGCAAGTGTTATGCCATTCAGTATAAACAACTGAGCAAAGGCAGACTTTAGGATTTGTGGATTCTGTAGTGTCCTGTAATCAGGCTTCTATCAATACTGAGATATGATTTCATTCACTTCTGATTTTCTTTTATTTAATTAATGTCTGAATTTTATACTTGGGAAGGATTTCAGAGCTTATATATGGCAATTATTCTTGCAGAGGACCTGAATTTGTTGCTCAGCACACACATGGTGGCTCATAACCATCTGTAACTCCAGCTATAAGGGATTTGATGCCCTATTCTGACCTCTGTGGGCACCAGGCACATACATGGTATACATGCATACATGTATGCAAAATACACACATTAAATTCATCTTAAAAATAAGGTAAAAAAGAGAATAGTGCTTATGAGGATGTGGAGAAAGTTGAACTCCTGTATACCATTGATTAAAATGCAATTTGGTACATTCACCATTAAAAAATTATGAAGGTCTAAAAGGAAAATTAAAAATGGAGCTACCATATGATCCAGTAATTCACTATAATATGTATCTAGAAAAAATTAATATTCTTGAGGTTATCCTTAAGAACTATTACTTATAATTTGACAAATTCTGCCCCAAAAGGCTCATGTGTTTGAACTCATGGTCTCCGACAAGTAGTACTCTTTTGTGAGGTTGTATAAAGTATTGGAAGTAGGGTCTAACTGGTGTGTGTAGGACACTTATTTGGATGGACAGGCCTAGAGAGTTAGAGCCTAGTGCTGCTTCCTTTATGTCTCCTGTTCTGTCAAGATGCAAATATACTGTGCTGAAAGCCCCTGTTACCGTACAATGTGCTGCTCTGACCCCCGACACCTTCTCTCACATGGCAGCATGCACCCCCTTTCCACTGTCAGTCAAAGTTCTCTTCCCTAACTTACTTTTGTCTTGTATTTGTCACAGTGATAAAAGCATAACTGATATATGAATTAATAGTGATCCATATTATTAATATGGATTAATAATAATAAAAAATATTTTTTCTTTAAGATTATTTTAAAGAATGTGATTTAAAGAAATTTCAATAAAAATTTTTATATAATTTATTCTCATCAAGAATTTTCCCTCCCCCAAATCCTTCAAGCTCTTCCCCACTTCTCTGTACCTATTCAGTTTTATGTTCCCTCTCTCTCTCTAAAAATAAATGCACAAAACCAGAAAAATGGAAATCAAAACAAACACAAAATCCCAAACAGAACAAAATGAAACAAAATCCTACGAAAAGCTATGGACTTTGTGTTGGCCAACTACTCTGAGCTTAGAGCTTACCCTTAATATGGTGAATATATCCAGTGACACTCCACTGGAGAAAGCTGATTTTTCCTTTGCAGTGGGTATCATTTGCAAATAGTTTCCTGATAGGCATGGAACCCTGTGTTTATTTCCCCCTCTCTGTGCTGGGACGTCATTGGCTTGAAGCTGAATGAGTCTTGAGTGTGCTGCCTTAGCCTCTGTGCATCTGTCCCATTGTGTCTGGAAGACACTGTTTCCTGGGAGTCATCAACCAGCTCTGGATATTATAATCTTTCTACCTCCTTTTCTGCATAGATTCTTGAGCCCAGAGGGGGTGGATTTGATAAAGACAGTCCATTTAGGACTGAGTACTCCAAAGTCTCTCACTCTCTGTTCAGTTATCTTTCTCTGTGCTAATTCCAATCTACTGCAAGAAGCTTCTATGATGATGGGTGAGCAAAGCACTGATCTATGGGTACTGTAGTATGTCATTAGGAGTCATTTTATTACTATGTTCCTTTAGTAGAAGAATAGTAGTAGGTTGTCACTTAGGCACATGACCTATCTAGTTTCAGGTACATGACCACGTCAGCAATATCAGGTATAGGTTCCATCTCATGAAATGGGACTTAACTCAATCAAAAGTGGCTGGTTACTCCCATAACATTTGTGCCAGTATATCTTGCAAGAAGATCTCTGTTGTAGATCAAAGGATTTGCAGCTAGGTCATACTGATTATTACTTTTCTTTTCCAGTAGCAGACAGATTAGTTTACAGCACCATTAACAACAGTCAGTAGGGATGAAGTTTCTAGTAGGGCACCTGCACAACTTCTCATGTTTGATGACATAAATAAGCATTGTCTATAGCAGCCCCCAACTGTACAGGCAAATCTAATACATTCATATATATATATATTATATCATATCCTTAAGATAACTCAGAATAATACAGGTAGTCTATAGTGTTTTCATTGTAATATAATAGAAATGGCTTTTTACAAATGGAATTAAAGAACTCATGAGCAAAGCAATTAATTCCCATCTTCTAGTATTTGCTATTACAGATGAAATACACACAGATTAAAAGCAATTGATTTGATAATTATATTATTATCTATTAACAAACACCCTGAGTACCTTGATAAATCCTGAACAATGTGTATGATCTTACAAATTCTTTAAGAAGCATTGATTCTTAGCTGTGAATTGAAGAGAAGCCTCAAAAAATCTTTTATTTTTGGCTAAGATCTGGTCTGTGGTCTGGAACCTCACAACATCTGAGGGCTCTGAAGTTAGGACTGATTTCTGTGAGCACCACTGGGATTCATGTTGCCTTTTGAGTCATTATGCAAGAGTCATGTCAACTAACAGATTATGTTTGCCCATCTCTGTGGTTTACATAGTTGTTATGAACCAGGCATATTACAAAGCTTCGTGGCGTCAATACTGTATTTCCATTTGTCTTCTAGAGATGGTGTTTTGCAATGCTATCAGGATATCTGTGTTGTCATGTAGCTCTTGCGCAAGGCATCCCATCTCAAATCTTATGGTGAACTGGGGATGATGGGACTCTAACTTTGCTTTGTCAGATTATTTTCTGAAGCCCCATTTTTCTATGAAGTGACAGAAGAAAGCCATCCAACACCAGATGATGCCTTGGAATGTGGTGATAGCAATGGCATGAAAATAATTTGTGATATTATGCATCACTTTTGAGATCTTACTAAATGTTGGGCATTGTATTAAGTACTAAGCATGTATTTTCTTGGTTACATAATTTTGTGAACTAAAAGTGTTATGTGCACTTAATAAATAAAAATTTCAAGCCCTGAGAAATAATTTGCTAAAGTTCATACACGTGGAAATACTGGAATAGGAATTCAATTCCAGGTCTGTTTAATTCTAGAACCTTCTCCTTTTACCACCTCATCAGATACTTTGTTCCTGGAGATAATCAAGCTGAGTCTCGAGAGGGTTTGGCAAGGATAACTTAGAAGGCTTCCAACATCAGACGGATGGTTAACCAAGAGGATTGAAACTTTCAAGTGCTGAGAATCTGTGATTCTATGTTTATATCAGCAAGAAGTATATTTTTATGTACCTTTAGACTTCAGAAGAGGAATCGTGACTGGAATTTTATCAAAGATGGATTTAAAATTAGTTTTAATTTAAAACACTGCAAAGGAATGTGGTATAGTTTTAAAAATTGGTTACAAAACAAATGATCTCTTTGAATTGTGAGTTAAATTTAGTCAGGGGAAAATGGTATACCTCCTTTGAGAAATGTTTAGCTTTGGGAGCTTTTCATCTTCTCGGTATCAGAGCTATTTCCCATCTTGTCTTTTTGTCAGGGATTTTATCCTTCGTTGTCTGCTATCAATGATGAGGCTACTGACCAAACACAAATTTCATTGTACATTCTATCTCTCTAAGATATTCTGATGATCTCCTTTGTTTACTTTTATATACTTTAGAAATGTGTATATATGTATGTATGCATCTGTGTATGTACACACAGATGCATGTGTGTGAATCTGCCTGCATGTGTGTGTACATATATGTGTATATGTAGAGATCATGGAACAACCTTGGGAATTATCTTCAGACATGTCATTTTCTTCATGTGAGTTGGGATCTCTCAATGATTTGAAGCTCACCAATTATACCAGAGAGGGCCTGCCAACAAGCTACAGGGTTTTTACTGTCCCAGCCTCTTCAGTGATGATATTATAAACATGTATTATGACACCACATATTTTTTTGTATTTTTGTTATTAAATATAATCTTCATTTACATTTCAAGTGGTAAAACCTTTCCTGTTTTCCCCCTCCCCCAACCCCCCCAACCCCTCCTCCTACTCCCTGCCTCCAAGCATATGTCCCTCCACCCGACCCACTCCCACCTCCCCCCCCCCCGATTTCCCCTTGTTGGGGCAGCTATTTTTTTTTTTTAAGATAGGGTTTCTCTGTGTAGCCCTGGCTGACCTGGAACTCACTCTGTATAGACCAGGCTGGCCTCGAACTCAGAAATCCACCTGCCTCTGCCTCCCAAGTGCTGGGATTAAAGGCGTGCGCCACCACCGCCCGGCGTTGGGGCAGCTATTGAGCCTTCACCCGACCAAGGACCACTCCTCCCACTGATGCCTGACAAGGCATTCCTCTGCCACATTTTTGGCTGGAACCATGTGTTTCCCTTGGTTGATGGTTTAGTCCCTGAAAGTCCTGGGGTGTCTGGGTGGCCAACATTGTTGTTCTTCCCATGGGGCTGTAAACCCCTTCAGCTCCTCCGTACCACCCTCCAACTAATCCATTGGGGACCCTACTCCCAGACCAATGGTTGGGTACTAGCATCTGCCTTTGTATGGACACCACGTTTTTTTTTTTATAACATGGGTTCAAAGGATTAGGTTCCTTTTCTTATGTGGCAAAGAAACCTCTTCATTGACTGAGTTATGGGGACAGGGTTTCTTAATCCAGAGTACAGATATCTCTTGACTTCTGATGATCATTTTCAAATGATGTTTAAATCCAAGTGCAGAACTCTTGACTACCATTACTTACAGAAAACTATCAGGTAAAATTGTTTTGAAGGTCTCCAAAGATTGTCCTATTGCTTTATGTTCACTCATAGTACACCAAGTATTCCCATTACTTCTATAAAATCTCAAGTTAGGCATAAGTATTGTATCAATATTTTGCATATGATCTCTTTTCAAACTGATAACAAACCTTTCCAGAGTTCTCAAAGGCAGAAAAGAAATAGACTACAGAGAGGAAGGCATGTCTACATTTAATCATTTTCTTTGTGTACACTTGCCTTGCCAGCAGGAGGACCAGATACTAATCCTTAGAACCCATAGAAAGAGAGAGGGAGAGAGGAAGGAGAGAAAGGGAGAGGGGGAGATGAAGAAGAAAAAGAGGAAGAGGAAGAGGAAGAGGAAAAAGAAGAAGAAGAAGAAGAAGAAGAAGAAGAAGAAGAAGAAGAAGAAGAAGAAGAAGAAGAAGAAGAAAGTGAATAAAGAGCTGCATTTAAGAAAATACAGTCAGACTTTCTACTTTTCTTAGCCCCCACACCTCACTGTACTGGGCGCCTATAAACCTTCACTCTGCCACATTAATCTCGATACATTCCCACCAACAGTCATTGATTGATGTAGGATTCCTGGCCTCACTGTCTTTACTCAAATCTTGTGATTCTAGACATTTTTTTCTGCACAGAAATGGTTTAGTAGAAACAGGCTTCTTCCATGAAGAAGGCATTCCTCTGCAGTGCCCTCAAGTGGGGACTGCTTTTTTTTTAACATAAAGCTTTGAAAATGTTTTTGTTATTTTATGTTTATGAGTGTTTGTATATATGTACATGCACCACATGTGTTCACGGTGCCCTGAAGGATCAGAAAAAGTTGTCGGATGGAACTGAAGGTACAGATAGTTATGAGCATTCATGGGGGTGCTGGGAACTAAATGTGGGCTATAAGAGAAACAAGTGTTCTTAATGGCTGACTCACCTCTCCAGCTTCTATTGTATAGCTCTTCAATGCTACATCCAAAGATAGAAGTAGACATTCTCTTTGTTTCTCATTGTTGATTTAAGATAATTATTTTTTCTTCTTTTCCAAAACTCTGAATTACATGGCAAATTGCTCATTGCTTCTTTTTATTATTGCTATAATCATCTAAATTATAGGGTACTCCAAATCCAAATTTATGGTTTTAGTTCCTGGCTCATCTCCACTCTTTCCATTATTGACAATGATGATGTCTTCAATAACTGGCATCTCATGTTTGTATCTTCTCTTCTCCAGTCATCTATCTTTTACCTGGAATAAACCATCTAAATCGTAATTTCAAAAACATCATCCCCTTTTTCTTGCTACATGTCTCTATGTATTTATGACTTTATATAAATCATGTGGTTTATAGTTTGATATGATTTTGCTTGTTTTTAACTTTTTGTTACCTCTTTATAATATGGCATATTGCTGAGGTCTGTTAGGGTTTTCAAGGGAACAGAAAACACACACACACACACACACACACACACACCACACACACTCACACACACACACACACACACACACATACACGAATTTTTAGTCTGGGCATGCCCAATGGCTGGATGCCACAGAATTCTCAATCTAGCATGAAGCCTGGAGGATTCCTGGAGTGTAGCATCAATTCTCCATAGATGGCAAAAGAAACTGAGTTCTGATGCCAGGGACGGGATGCAGGAGCAGCAGCAGTGACAATGTAGATGAACTTGGACTTCCTTTCATCTGCCATCACTATAAAATACTGCCCACATAGAGGATTCAAATAACCTGATCAAGAAAAGCACTTATCATTATGCCCAGTGGCTTATTTCTTAGTTGAGTCTAGGTCCAGTGAAATCAACATCCAAGTTTAACCATCATATTGGGTGAAGGATCTTGTTTGCTATTTACTGAAGGTGGGAGACATTGGATGACTGCTGTTCTTCATATTTGGTACTTTACTCACTGGACACACAGTTAGACTGTATTTCCATTCTTTGCTGTGATTGTCTCTGACTGAGAAATTGCTGCATGAAACGCACAGGCACCATTTTGAGGTCTGGTTCACATCTGTCTTGATCCCTGTTTGATATGTGGGCAGAGCACAATTCTAGTGCTGAGCCACCAACAATATTGTTTTGCTCTGACCTATGTCTTTCAGCTGACCTATTGTAAATGATACAATGATACAGTGATACAGCTCAAGTCCTCTGAACAGTGTGACTGGAGTGTGATAGTCATTCTGTATCCTTTAGTCATAGAATTAATGATAAGAGAATCATTAATGCTTAAGCTTTTCAGAGTTAGCAAAAGACTAAGGCTAGCACAATCTGGCCTGGCTAGATTGGCTCTGAACTCTGATGCTCTATGTCCAAAGAGTAGAAACTTAGAGAGCGATGAGCCTGGGGAGAAGCATTTACTATTACTAGGCTCATGGCACCGTCTGAGAATGAGCATATTCTAAGCTCAGTTTTCTGATTAGTTATTTATTTTATGGTGTTTGCTACTTGTGTTTAGAATTCAGGACAATTCTGGGGCTACTCACCATCTCAAAAATATTAACCCACAATTGCTCCTGAGAAAAGGAAATGCAGGGTCAAAGAGTAGAGCAGAGACTAAAGGAAAGGCCATCTAGAGACTGCCCCACTGAGGAATTTATCCCATCTGCAGATACCAAACTCAGACACTATTGCTGATGCAAAGAAGTGCTTGCTGACAGGAGCCTGGTACAGCTGTCCCCCTGAGAGGCTATGCCAGAGCCTGACCAATACAAATATGGAAGCAAGCAGACAACCATTGGACTGAGTGCAGGGACCCCAATGGAGGAGTTAGGGGAAGGACTGAAGCTGCTGAAGGGGTTTGCTACCCCATGGGAAGAGCAACAATATCAACCAATCTGACCCCCAAAGCTCCCCTAAACCACCAAACAAAGAGTACACATAGAGGAATCTAAGGCTCCAGCTGCATATGTAGCAGAGGATGGCCTTATCTGGCATCAGTCGGGAGGGGGAGGTCCCTTGGTCCTGTGGAGGCTCAATGCTCCAGCATAGGGGAATGTTAGATGGGTGAGATGGGAGTGGGTGGGTGGGTGGCGGAGTACCCTCATAGAAGCAGGGGGATGGGGGAGGGGATAGGGAAGTTGTGGAGGGGAAACTGGGAAGGGGGTAACATTTGAAATGTAAATAAATAAAATAATCAATAATAAAAAAGAATATTTTACCTTATTAACAACAACAACAAAAACAATACCAACAACCAAAACAAATGGCAACTTCTAATTGAAAACTTCCCCTTCCCTTCCTCTCCTCTTCCCCTCCTTCTCTACTTCCTTAGTTCATGGTGCTGAGATTGAACCCAGGGACATGTGCATATTTGACAAGTATTTCCATGAGCCACACATTTACCTTTTAAAATAGTACCCTTTTTTTTTACTAGATGGAAAAGAATTCACTATCACTTTTCAGACTTCTTTTTTGTCTTATTTCATGTATATATTAACTGACATTAACCATGTTACTGTTGCACAAGCTGAATTAGATAATTCAACATAAACTATTTTGTGACTCTGCCCAAAGTACAGACACACACACATGCACATAAATATGTTGAGAAACATGACCTCATAACTTGAGAAATGATGATGGGAACATTATATGCAGTAATAATATTGCTGATGATCTTTGATTTTGTTCATATATTTAAATTTGAATGTGGATCCTCATCTTTGCCTCACTTATAGTGAATGGTTTGGAACAATAATATACTACAGAGTGCAAAATGAATTTCTTCTATATAAGCACACAGTCAAATCAAATTTATAGGCATTTAAAAAAACTCAGAGTGTCACACTTTGCCTTCCTAGTTCTACCTTCCTGTCACATGCTTAAGTCTCTAATGCATAGAACAAAACCATTAATGCCTCATTTTTGGTTGAACTTATGTTCCTTAGCTCTCTCAATTATTACTCTTGGTGTTTTTGCTTCATTAGTAATACTTACTATTTAAAAGGCATGAGGCCTAAAGGCACAGACACATAGTTATGGTTCATAAGCTATCATAGGGTATTATATGAAAAGATACAATAGGATTTAATTACATTTGTGCTTCTTTTTTTAATTAGATATATTCTTTATTTACATTTCAAATGATGTCCCCTTTCCTAGTTCCCCTCTCACTTGAAAATCCCATAAGCCATCTCCCCTTCCTCAATCAACCCTGTCCTGGTATTCCTCTATATTATGGCATCAAGTCTTTCCAGGACCAAGGGCCTCTCCTCCCTTTGGTGTCTAACAAGACCATCCTCTGCTGCGTATGTGTCTGGAGCCATGGGTAACTCCATGTGTACTCTTTGGTTAATGGTTTTGTCCCTGGGAGCTCTGGGAGTACTGGGTGACTCATATTGTTGTTCTTCCTATGGCGCTGCAAACCCCTTCAGCTCCTTGGGTCCTTTCGCTAGCTCCTCAATTGGGACCTTGTGCTCAGTAATGGCTGGCTGAGAGTGTCCCCCTCTGCATTTCTCATGTACTAGCAGAGCCTCCCAGGTGACAGTTATATCAGGCTCCAGTCAGCAAGCACTTGTGGGTATCGATAATAGTGTCTGGGTTTTGTAACTGTATATGGGATGGATCCCTGGATGGGGTAATCTCTCGATGGTCTTTCCTTCAGACTCTGCTCCACCCTTTGTCTCTGTATCACCTTCTGTGGGTATTTTGTTCCCCTTTCTACAAAGGACCCAAGTATCCATACTTTGTTCTTCCTCCTTCTTGGGCATCATTTGACATGTGAAATGTGTCTTGGGTATTCCAAGCTTCTGGGCTAATATCCACTTGTCAGTGAGTGCATATCATGTGTGTTATTTTGTGATTGGGTTACCTAACTCAGGATGATATTTTCCAGTTCCATCCATTTGTCTAAGAATTTCATGAATTCATTGTTTTAATGGCTGGATAGTACTCCAATGTGTATATATACCAAATTTTCTGTATCCATTCCTCCGTTGAGGGACATCTGGGTTCTTTCCAGCTTTTGGCTATTATAAATAAGGTTGCTATGAATATAGTGGAGCATGTGTCTTTATTACATGCTGGAGCATCTTCTGGGTATATGCCCAGGAGTGGTATAGCTGGGTCCTCTGGTAGTATTATGCCCAGTTTTCTGAGGAACTGCCCAACTGATTTCCAGAGTGGTTGTACCAGCTTGCAGTGGAGGAGTGTTCCTCTTTCTCTACAACCTCTCTAGCACCTGCTGTTTCCTGAGGTTTTTTTTTTTATCTTAGCCATTCTGATCGGTGTGAGGTGGAATCTCAGGGTTGTTTTGATTTGCATTTCCCTGATGACTAATGATGTTGAATATTTCTTTAGGTGCTTCTCAGCCATTTGATATTCCTCAGGTGAAAGTCCTTTGTTTAGCTCTGTACCCCATTTTTTAATAGGGTTATTTGGCTCTCTGGAGTCTAACTTCTTGAGTTCTTTGTATATATTGGATATTAACTCGAGGTTGGATGTAGGATTGGTAAAGATCTTTCCCAATTTGTTGGTTGCCATTTTGTCCTATTGACAGTGTTCTTTGCCTTACAGAAACTTTGTAATTTTATGAGGTTCTATTTATCAATTCTTGATCTTAGGGCATAGGCTATTGGTGTTCTGTTCTGGAAATTTTACCCTGTGCCCATGTGTTCAAGGCTTTTCCCCAGTTTCTTTCTATTAGTTTCTGTGTGTCTGGTTTTATGTGGAGGTCTTTGTTCCACTTGGATTTGAGCTTAGTACAGGGAGATAAGAATGGATCGGTTTGCATTCTTCTGCATGCTAGCCTCCGGTTGAGCCAGCACCATGTGTTGGATGGATTTAGGTCCTTTATTAAAGATCAAGTGACCATAGGCATGTGGGTTCATTTCTGGCTCTTCAATTCTATTCCATTGATCTACCTGCCTGTCACTGTACCAATACCATCCACTTTTTAACACTGTTGCTCTGAAGTACTGCTTGAGGTTTGGGATACTGAGTCCCCCAGAAGTTCTTTTACTGTTGAGAATAGTTTTCACTATCCTGTTTTGTTTTTTTTGTTTTTGTTTTTTTTTTTTTTTTTGCTATTCCAGATGAATTTGAGAATTGCTCTTTCAAGCTCTATGAGGAATTGAGTTGGGATTTTGATGGTGATTGCATTGAATCTGTATATTGATTTTGACAAGATGGCCATTTTTACTATATTAATCCTGCCGATCCATGAGCATGGAAGATTTTTCCATCTTCTGAGGTCTTCGATTTCTTTCTTCAGAGTCTTAAAGTTCTTGTCATACAGATCTTTCACTTGTTTGGTTAGAGTCACACCAAAATTACTTTATATTGTTTGTTATTATTTTGAAGGGTGTCATTTCCCTAATTTCTTTCTCAGCCTGATTATTCTTTGAGTATAGGAAGGCTACTGATTTGTTTGTGTTAATTTTATATCCAGCCACTTTGCTGAAGTTGTTTATCAGCTGTAGGAGTTCTCTGGTGGAGTTTTTTGGGTCGCTTAAGTATATTATCATATTATCTGCAAATAGTGATAATTTGACTTCTTCTTTTCCAATTTGTATCCCTTTAACCTCCTTTTGTTGTCTAATTGCTCTAGCTAGAACTTCAAGTACTGTATTGAATAGATATGGAGAATAGAATAGAGAGAGGGCAGCCTTGTCTAGTCCCTGATTTTAGTGGGATTGCTTCAAGTTTCTCTCCATTTAGTTTGTTGTTGTCTACTGGTTTGCTGTAAATTGCTTTTACTATGTTTAGATATGGATCTTCAATTCCTGATCCTTCCAAGATCTTTAGCATGAAAGGACGCTGAATTTTGTCAAATGCCTTTTTAGCATCTAATGAAATGACCATGTGGTTTTTTTCTTTGAGATTGCTTATGTAGTGGATTACATTGATGGATTTCCTTATATTGAACCATCCCTGCATCACTGGGATGAAGCCTACTTGATCATGGTGAATGATCGTTTTGATGTGTTTTTGGATTTGCTTGGCAAGAATTTTACTGAGTATTTTTGCATAGATATTCATAAGGGAATTGGTCTAAAGTTCACTTTCTTTGTTGGATCTTTGTGTGGTTTTGGTATCAGTGTAATTGTGGTTTCATAGAATGCATTGGGTAGTGTTCCTTCTGTTTCTATTTTGTGGAATAGTTTGAAGAGTATCAGTGTTAGGTCTTCTTTGAAGGTCTGATAGAATTCTGCACTAAAACCATCTGGTCCTGTGCTTTTTTTGGTTGAAAGACTTTCAATGAGCACTTCTATTTCTTTAGGGGTTATGGGACTGTTTAGATGGTCTATTTGATCCTGATTTAATTTTGGTATTTGGTGTCTGTCTAGGAAATTGTCCATTCCATCCCGATTTTCCAGTTGTGTTGAGTATAGGCTTTCATAGTAGGATCTGATGATTTTTTGAATTTCCTCATTTTCTTTTGTTATATCTCCCTTTCCATTTCTGGTTTTGTTAATTTGGATACTTTCTCTGTGCCCTCTGGTTAGTCTGGCTAAGGGTTTATCTATCTTGTTGATTTTCTCAAAGAACCAGCTCCTGGTTTTGTTGATTCTTGGTATGGTTCTTTTTATTTCTACTTGGCTGATTTCAGCCCTGAGTTTGATGATTTTCTGCCTTCTACTCCTCTTTGGTGTATTAGCTTCTTTGTGTTCCAGAGCTTTCAGGTGTACAGTTAAGCTGCTAGTGTATGCTCTCTCCATTTTCTTTTTGGAGATACTCAGGGCTATGAGTTTTCCTCTTAGCACTGCTTTCATTGTGTCCCGTAAGTTAGGGTATGTTGTGCCTTCATTTTTATTAAATTCTAAAAAGTCTTTGATTTCTTTTCTTATTTCTTCCTTGACCAAGGTATCATTGAGTAGAGCATTGTTTAACTTCCATGTGTATGTGGACTTTCTGTGGTTTTTGTTGCTATTGAAGACCACCCTTACTCTATAGTGATCTGATAGGAGTCATGGGATTAGTTTGATCTTATATCTGTTGAGGTCTGTTTTGTGACCAATTATATGGTCTGTTTTGGAGAAGGTACCATCAGGTGCTGAGAAGAAGTTATATTCTTTTTATTTAGGATGAAATGTTCTATATATATTTGGTCCAAAACTTCAATTAGTTTCACTGTGTCTCTGTTTAGTTTGTCATTCCCTGATCAGTCCATTGAGGAGAGTAGAGTGTTGAAGTCATCCACAATTATTGTGTGAGGTGCAATGTGTACTTTGAGCTCTAGTAAAGTTTCCGTTATGAATGAAGGTGCCCTTGCATTGGGATTATAAATGTTCAGAATTGAGAGTTCTTCTTGGTGGATTTTTTCTTTGATGTGTATGAAGTGTCCTTCCGTGTCTTTTTTGATGATTTTTGGTTGAAAGTCAATTTTATCAGATATTAGAATGACTTCTCCAGCTTGTTTCCAGGGACCATTTGCTTGTAAATTTTTTTTCCAACCTTTTACTCTGAAGTAGTGTTTGTATTTGACACTGAGGTATGTTTCCTGTATGCAGCAAAATGCTGGGTCCTGTTTACATATCCAGTCTGTTAATCTATGTCTTTTTATTGGGGAATTGAGTCCATTGATGTTAAGAGATATTAAGGAATAGTGATTGTTGCTTCCTGTTGTTTTTGATGTTATTTTTATGTTTGAGTCATTATCTTCTTTTGGGTTTGTTGAAAGATTACTGTCTTGCTTTTCCTAGGTTGTAGTTGCCTACCTTATATTGGCGTTTTCCATCTATTATCCTTTGTAGGGCTAAATATGTTGAAAGATATTGTGCAAATTTGGTTTTATCATGAAATAACTTATTTTCTCCATCTATGGTGATTAAGAGTTTTGCTGGGTAGAGTAGTCTGGGCTGGCATTTGTGTTCTCTTAGAGTCTGTATGAGATCTGCCCAGGATCTTCTAGTTTTCATCGTCTCTGGTGAGAAGTTTGGTGTAATTCTGATAGGTCTTCCTGTATATGTTACTTGGCCTTTTTGTCTTACTGCTTTTAATATTCTTTTTTTGTTTAGTACATTTGGTGTTTTGACCATTATTTGATGGGAAGAATTTCTGTTCTTATCCAGTCTGTTTGGAGTTCTGTAGGCTTTTTGTGTGTTCATGGACATTTCTCTTTTTAGGTTAGGGAAGCTTTCTTCTATAATTTTGATGAAGATATTTACTGGCCCTTTAAGTTGTAAATCTTCACTCTCTTCTATACCTATAATCCTAAGATTTCGTCTTCTCATTGTGTCATGAATTTCCTGGATGTTTTGGGTTACAGACTTTTTGCATTTTGCATTTTCTTTGACTGTTGAGTCAATGTTTTCTATGATGTCTTCAGCACCTGAGATTCTTTCTTCTATCTCTTGTATTCTTTTGTTGATGTTTGCATCTGTGACTCCTCATTTCTTTCCAAGATTTTCTTTCTTTTTTCTTTTTTTTTTTTTGCTTCAGGAAAACCTTTCTTTTCTTTTCTTTTTTATTATTTTCTATATTTTTTGTTTACATTCCAAATGATTTCCCCTTTCCTGTTTCCTCCCTCCCCGAAAGTCCCATAAGCCCCCTTCCCTCCCTCTGTTCCCCATTCAACCCCCTCTCGCTTCTCTGTTCTGGTATTCCCCTACATCCAGTCTTTCTAGGACCAGGGGTCTCTCCTTCCATCTTCTTGGAAATCTATTGATATATGGATTGTATCTTGGGTATTTCGAGTTTCTGTGTTAATATCCCCTTATCAGTGTCTGCATACCTTGTGTGTTCTTTTGTGATTGGGTTACCTCACTAAGGATGATATTTTCAAGTTCTGACCATTTGCCTAAGAATTTCGTGAATTCATTGTTTTTTTAATTGCAGAGTAGTATTCCATTGTGTAAATATGCCACATCTTCTGAATCCATTCCTCCGTTGAGGGACATCTGGGTTCTTTCCAGCTTCTGGCTATTATAAATAAGGCTGCTATGAACATAGTGGAACATGTGTCCTTATTGCATGTAGGGGAAGCCTCTGGGTATATGCCCAGGAGTGGTATAACAGGATCCTCTGGGAATGTCATACCCAGTTTTCTGTAGAACCTCCAGACTGCTTTCCAGAGTGGTTGCACCAGCTTGCAATCCCACCAGCAGTGGAGGAGTGTTCCTCTTTCTCCACATCCTCGCCAACAACTGCTGTCTCCTGTGTTTTTGATCTTAGCCATTCTGACTGGTGTGAGGTGGAATCTCAGGGTTGTTTTGATTTGCATTTCCCTAATGACTAAGGATGTTGAACATTTCTTTAGGTGCTTCTCAGCCATTAGATATTCTTCAGGTGAGAACTCTTTGTTTAGCTCTGCACCTGATTTTTAATAGGGTTATTTGGCTCTCTGGAGTCTAGCTTCTTGAGTTCTTTGTATATATTGGATATTAGCCCTTTGTCAGATGTAGGGTTGGTAAAGATCTTTTCCCAGTTTGTTGGTTGCGGCTTTGGCCTTTTGACAGTGTCCTTTGCCTTACAGAAACTGTAATTTTATGAGGTCCTGTTTCTCAATTCTTGATCTCAGAGCATAAGCTATTGGTGTTCTGTTCAGGAAATTCTCCCCTGTGCCCATATGTTCAAGGTTCTTCCCTAGTTTCCTTTCTATTATTTTCAGTGTGTCTGGTTTTATGTGGAGGTCCTTGATCCACTTTTTCCAAGGTTTTCTATCTCCAAAGTTGTCTCCCTTTGTAATTTCTTTGTTGTTTCTACTTCTGTTTTTAGATCCCTTATGGTTTTGATCAGTTCCTTCACTTGTTTGTTTGTATTTCCTGTAATTCTTTAAGGAATTTTTGGTTTCCTCTTTCAGGGCTTCTGCCCATTTACCCATGTTTTTCTGTATTTCTTTAAGTGATTTTTGTGTTTCCTCTTATGGGCTTCTGTCTGTTGATCCATGTTCTCCTGTATTTCTTTAAGTGATTCTTGTGTTTTCTTTTTTAAGGGCTTCTACCTGTTGACTCATGTTCTCCTGTACTTCTTTAAGGGAGTTATTTATGTCCATCTTGAAAACCTCTTTCAGCATCATGAGATGTGTTTTTAAATCCAGGTCTTGCTTTTCTGGTGTGTTGGGGTATCCATGACTTGTTGTGGGAGAACTTGGTTCAGATGGTGCCATGTTGCCTTAGTTTCTGTTGGTGATGTTTTTGCCTTTGCCTTTTGCTATCTGGTTATCTCTGGTGTTAGCTGGTGTTGCTGTCTCTGACTGTGGCTTATCTGTCATGCAAGCCTCTGTATCTGCTCCTGGGAGACCAGTTCTCTCTGTGTACACTGGTATGTAGGTACTCCTGTGAGACCCACTTTCTTGTGGTTGTATTAGGGTATGTAGCTCTGTGGTCCTGATCAACTCTGGGTGCAGGAGGTAATTGGAAGACTCCTGCCCCAGGCTGTTCCTAGGTTCTTGTGTCCTCAGGGTTTCCTGGCTGTTTCCTCTGAGCATCAGGGGTGGTCCTACTTTTGCTGCCCTGCCTCTCTGCACTCCTGAGTGGTTAGCTACCTCTGTGCATCACTTGGATATGGTACACTGTGGTAGAGGGTGGTCCCAAGCCGAAGAAGGAAACTGGAGGGTTTCTGCCAGAGGCAGGCCCCTCCACACTCCTTGGTGGTTAAGCTGCCTCCCTGAGCCACTTGGGTATGGCATCTTGTGGCAGAGGATGGACCCGAGCTGGAGACAGAAACTCGAGAGCTTCTGCCAGAGGTTTCAGGGTGTGAACCTCTGAGCAGCAGGCGTGCTTTTACCTGTGCAGGCCAGTTTCTCTGCACTCCTGGGTGGTTAAATTGTCTCTCTATGCCACTTGGGTATGGCACGCTGTGCCAGAGCACATTTGTGCTTCTTAGAATTTTGTTGATATATTTTGGACAAAACCATTCAAGTATTTCAAACACCATTTAAATTTTTTTCTTCAAATTATATTGAATTACTCATATGCCTGTGTCTGGGTGTGGGAATGTGGATGTCTGCAGGTGCTCACAACAGCCAGAGTCATTGGTTCTCCTCGACATGGAGTTCTAGGCAGTTGTGAGATATCTGATGTGGATGTTGAGAAGCAAACACAGGTCTTAAAGAACAAAAACAATATACTCTTACTCCAAATCATTTCTCTAGCTCTTGAAACATGTTCAGTGGTGGGCTGGGGGGGGACTTTCCAGAGACCTTGGTTACAAGGGGAGGTCCCAGGGAGTCTATGTGGGTGAATCTAGCTGAGACTCCTAGCAGTTGGGATATGGAGCCTGAAGTGGCCATCTCCTGTAGCCACCAGGACTCCTAGTAGAGGGATAAGGACAGCAGCCTACCCACAAAAACTTTAAAAAAATAATGTGTCCTGCTTGCAAGATATGCAGGGACAAAAATAGAGCAGAGACAGAAGGAATGGGCAACCAGTGACTGGCCCAAATTGAGACTTATCCTGTTGGCAAGAATCAATCCCTGACATCATTAATGATACTGTATTATGCTTGCAGACAAGATCCTAGCATAACTGTCCTCTGAGAGGCTCTACCCAGCAGCCAATGGAAACAGATGCAGAGGATCACAGCCAAACATTAGACAGAACTTGGGGAGACTTGTGGAATAGTTAGAGGAAAAAATGAGGGATCAGGAGAGGGTAGAGACTCCACAGGAAGACCAGCAGAGTTAACTAACCTGGATCCTTGGGGGCTCCCAAAGACTGAACCACCAACCGAAGAGCATACTTGGGCTGGATCTGTTCCCCCAGATATATATGGTGGATGAGCAGCTTGGTCTTCATGAGGATACCCCAGTAACTGGAGTAGAGGCTGTTCCTGAATCTGTTGCCTGCTTGTGGATCCAGTTCCCCTGGCTGGGCCACCTTGTCTTGTCACAGTGGGAGAAGATGCACCTAGGTAGTGACTTGATGTGCCAGGGAGGGGTCATGACCAGGGGAAGGCTCCACCTTCTCAGAGAAGGGAATTGGGGGAGGAGTTGAGTGAAGTGGGGACTGAGAGAAGAGGGAGCTGATATTGGGATGTAAAGTGAATAAATAAATTAATTAATGAAAAAAAAAGAATTCTCTCCTCCATCCAAGGAAATCTGAAACAATGATTTCAAAATCCAAAACTGTCATAATTCCAAATGTGTTTTATTTGAGAACATGAAAGTAATTTATAAAATTTTCTTACAGTTAGTCTTGCCAACAGTGATCATAGGAAAATGCTTACTTTGTTATCCACTATTCTTCCAAAAGTGTCCTACAAACATTTAGAGATATGCACCAGTCATGTTTTCCATTGTAGAATTGCTGTGTGACCTAACCATGACCTATGTGGGGGAAGGCAGGACCAGGAGTAGAATCCCTTTCCAAGGGGGGAAATTATACTTTGTATTGAATGGAAGGAGAAGTGCTGGTAAGGCATCGCCTATCCCAGATGAGAACTTGGGCCCTGGTAGAAAGTACCTCATTCACAAAGGAGTTTGGGGCAAGCATTCTAGCACCTTATTATAAATGTAAGAAGATGCAGGGGTGGGGATCTGAGAAACAGCTATCTCCTTGGGGTGTGTATATGCATGTTTGAACAAACTCCCAAGTGTTCCTTGACCCCAGCTCAGTTTGCTGAGAGCAGTTGGCAGGCACCAGGTTGGGCTTGCATTCCCTTATTCTGCTTTCCAAAGCCTTCTTGGTTTTTGCTTGGTTATATCCTGTGCATTTGGATTTGGCATTTCAGAAATTGTCACCAATCCCATTTTAAAAATCAAACTTGCCGTTTCTTTGGCTCAGGTACTTTAAAAACAAAAATCGAAAAGTACTGAGCTATTCAGGCAATCTCGGGAAAGAAATCAAACCCAGGCATTTCCTGTTAGCAAGAGCTCAATCACGAATGAGGGGGTTCTTCAAGTTTTGCGTTAGTCTTCTGTACATTCTTTCTCCACTGGTGCAAATACTACATCCAGTGACTTACCTTGGGAATAAACACTAATTCAGGTCCCTAGGAAAGACATAAAGGTGGGACATGAGACATGACAGCACTGTTTTGGGACAGATGCTCATCCTAAGAAAACTATGAAGTCTGCTTTAGGATACCTATGAAGGCCCTTTATTACTAACTTTACGTTTATAACTACTTACTCTGAACATACTTTCAGTTATATTACTTTTAGGATATAAAGTAACTTAACTGTTGTTAGTTGATGAACTATCTATTCATAACGAATCATAAAATTGGTTTGAAAGCAACCATTTTGATTAAATATCAACTATGTGATATAATAATGAAGCAGTTAAATTTCACAATGACTTTTACAAGTCTTTGATTATAGAGATTAGCCACCTCCTCTGTTCCTTGGTAACATCTCATTTCTACACTAGCTTCTCATTTACAGTTAACAAAGCCTTTTATTTTGGTTACTAATCATCCTTTCTGCTTCTCAGCACTTGATCATCATCCGAGGGCAATGGGCAAGTTTATCTTCACAGCAGCAACACACAGTAAGTTGGCCGAGTTCTCTTTGATTGATCCATAGCTCCT
This sequence comes from Tokudaia tokunoshimensis, assembly GCA_036184795.1. Lineage (NCBI taxonomy): Eukaryota > Metazoa > Chordata > Mammalia > Rodentia > Muridae > Tokudaia > Tokudaia tokunoshimensis. The sequence continues at coordinate 54,426,502 of BTHU01000004.1, read as the reverse complement.
ATTCCTGGATGAGAACCGTGCTTGGTGACAGGTGAGGGAAATAGCTCTCACCTTGTGGAGTTCAGTTTTCATGTCTGTTGCAGACTGTGGTTTCTATCCATGTGGTGGGCTTTTTGACTGATGACACTCTTGCCCAAGGCACAGTGGCTCTCTGAAATGGGATAGCTACTGAGTCAGCATTTCCTCTTCCTCCTTACTTCTCAAAGCAGATGGACCAGGTATGATGCTTTGCTT